>CM066609.1:14160150-15363937 GCA_033884665.1 Argynnis bischoffii washingtonia | reverse complement strand
TAACGTTTATTTTCCCGCAGTAAAAAGTATCATATATGTTGACCTGGAGTACCAGCTCATCATACCAAATTTCATCAAAATCTGTCCAGTGGTTTTGTCGCGACGCGTTCTCAGACAGGCAGACAAAAAATTTAAAAACTATAGATTCGGCCTATTTCAATAAGATTTCCTAAAAAATATGTAATGTACAGATTCGACTCAGTTAAAATTTTATTAAATGCATAGAAATTAATATTATATGTATTAGAATCCCGCAGAGATATAAAAAAAAAATTAAACCAGGGATACTTGAATACGAATCTACTAATTTTATATAAAGCATATAATTGTATTTAGTTTTTCCAGGTTTCGTAAGCCATATATGGAGTTTTTAACAAAATGTAATACAGTAGAGTGTCATTACCAAATATAGACTGCCGATGTGATGCTGAAAATATTTATTCAATTGTTATTAGACATTTTTAGCGGAACATGTGCGATATTTATATTTCAACAGGATTTTATACAATAGGTATATTACATATTATTTGTGATTGTATTTCTCAATTATGAGTAATATTATAAGTATTAAGTAGATGAAAAAAATCAACAAGATTTTTTTATAGTTCAAAATTTCCTTAAAATAGATATAGTAAATATTGGTCTTATGTCTGTCGAAATTATCTCTGTTAAAGCTTACCGCTTAAATACATTGATTTTTTTGTGCCGATCGAAGATGAAGTATGCAGGTTCGATTAGGACATCCAGTATGTTTTACAATTAAAAATAAATAAAATTTAGTCTTTAACATTTCTTATGAAGAAGTGAGAACAAATAATAAATAAATTTTTAATTAATAAAATTTACTGAATATGGCTACGGCGGCCAATCTCGCTGAGACTCGACAACTATACGGTCGGAGATATTATAGTGCAGCTCGTGTACGCGCAGACACAAGTGCACTCTCTATTCCTGTCACTCTCATACTCCGGTGGGACGACTACTTGACACGACCGGAGAGAAATCAGGCGCAGGACCAACGCGATACGTGCTATCCGAGGCACGGGGGTGAAACATTGTCAACTTCCCAACATCGAACTGTTACTAGGACTTTCTTAATAGAAAGTGTAAAAAATTAAACTTGGCCTGATCCGGGACTTGAATCGAGGACCTCCGGATCTATAGCCGAACATGTTTACCTACCTCTAGACCACAAAGATAGTTGGAATGAAAAATACCAAGTTTAAAAATATGCATATTATTTATATTATAACACTAGCAACTTACCTTGGCTACGCTCGGGTACGTTTTTTTTTTTTTTGAGCGGAACCCTGATTCTATTTGTAAAATAAAAACACACATTAACATCACCTACCTACTAGTGAAAATCCCGTCAAAATCAGTTCAGCCGTTTCGGAGATTAGCCGGAATAAACAGACAGACAAACGTTTTAAAAATTCTGTTTTTTTTTTTAAAGTAAGTGGTAAATTATTCTAAAAATCTAAATAAAAATATAATACGCTCTCAAAGGTTACCTAAAATCTCGCGTTAGTTTTAAGTCGCTAGCTTTGAAGGTTTTCGAGGACCTTTTTGAACGAAACTCATAGTTACGCTCATTTTCTTCATATCTCAAGGTCAAAGCGGAGTACGACAGTGAAATTCATATGAATCGCTTTTCTACATCAAGTCCTTATTGACACATAAGTTTCGATATAGGTTGCAATTAGAGGGCCGGTTCGCTATATTTACCCGGCTAAACCCTTTTATCTAAATCAGTTCAGCGGATTTTTCGTTTATCCATTACAAACAAAAATACATTTTTTCTTTTTATAATATTAGTATAGATTTAAATCTAGAATGTAATATTAAATCTAGAATATAAAACTATACCTATTTTTATGGTATATTTTTTATATTTTAGGGTGCACTTAAAATATAATCTTAGATGAAAGGTACAAGCAATAAGTATAAGATATTTTTTATATTACATTTCATTTTCACTGCTGTAAAGAGATAAAATTTGTTTGTCCTTTCGTTTGCTGGTAAAAATGTTTATCACTAGCTATTTATATTTAAAAAAGGTTTTTCGTTTGTTGCCATCCTAAGCGGTCAGTTTAATCAATTTTCACGTTACAAATTAGACGTTAAAAATTAGCATTTTTTTTTTTCAATAATCATATATTTACTTACATTACTTATTAATCTATATATTAATATTAATTTTAGTAATACACATTTCTTATATCATCACTTAAAATGTATTTATCATCCATAAGATATTATCGATGCGAGATAACTTATTCCAATATTTGTATACAAAATTACCAGTTGGTAAAGTTCCAAAACTCGACTACAAATAGCAAAAAAACATGGTAGATGAATTAAAGTGCAAATAAAGTTAAGTTTAAACTTCATATTTACATATGAATATGCGCAGACGAACGTTTCAGTTACATTAGTATCTATATATTTCAGACTAGCAAAACCCGCGGCTCCGCTCGCGCTAAAACTACAACAAAAAAACTTTAAAAAGGTTGGTTTCATACAAATTTTCATCCCTTATTTTATTTCCTTATGGGATGAATTTTAAAAAACGCTACAACACGTATTTATTTAATTATATCGAAGATCATTAATACCAAGTTTCAAGAAATTCTGATCATAAATATTTTTTGGGTTGTGTTATACGTGTACTCCCGTGGGAATGAGATAATATCCCGCGGTAAAAAGTATCGTATATGTTGACCCGGATATCCAGATTTCATCATACCAAAGGAGAATGGGCAATTTTGTATGGGATTCGTCCCCAGAGTGTATCATGTTGAGACATATGTCATTTCAAAGATTAGAAGAATAGCTTCAATTTATTGTACGACACCAACACTGAGACTCGTGCAGGGAAAGAACTATGAATCATTTAATTTTATTAAATTCGTGAAAGTAAAACAGTATAATATAGATTGTATAATATGGGACATTGTAGGGTTATTGGAAGTTCGAAGAGAGGGGGACAACTCCATTAGTGCTCAAATCTGGTAACCTGTTCTATTTCCGGATGACCAACAGTCCCAAGGTGGTGTCGAGTTTATCGTTCACAAGTCTCTTATGAACAGCACAGTGACTATGTAAAGCTTGAATGACTCCAACTGACTTTGACTGACGAAGTCCACGTTCCTACCGGTGCCACACCAAATCCAAAACCTAGTAAGCTTTCAGCTGGAACTCCAAAACCGCTTTGATTGCGACAGCGATGTGGCTACTTTTATCGATGGGTTCCTCAAAACTGTCCAATCAGTTGCGTCAAAATACTTAAACACACTCTAATGATAATGATTAAGGGCCAGGCTAACCGAACACTATAGCGAAGAAATCCCTAACGTCACTAAAACAAATTAAGAACAACATAGCACTGGTCGCAAACGTAATTACAGCTGAATTTCTGAAGGTGTTACTTAATTCTATCATACTCGAAGGAAATCCCCACAATTATGGAGCAGAAGCGTAGTTGTATTGTTCTGTAAAGAGGGCGATAATGTCTTGCTAAATAATTTTAGACTCATCTCGCTTCTGATTCACGTTTACAAGTTGTTGCGGGAATTCGTGTTACGAGCCGTTTCGAATGCTAGTTCAATGAGTTCCTGCCTCCCGAACAAGCTACTTTTCGTAAGGGCTTTAGTACCGTTAGACCACATTCATATGCTGCGGCAGGTTATACAGAAGACTGAGGAGTATAACTTGCCTGTTTTCCTATCGCTTATGACTACGAAAAAGCCTTTGATTCGATCAAGACCTGGGCTGTGCTGCAGTTATTCTAGCGGCGTTAAGTTGACCACGGTATATCGACCCGTACGACTTCTAAGGCCAGGGGACTCGAGACCCATCCAATTACAGTGAGGAGTATAACAGGGCACTGTCATTTCCTTGAAACTGTTTACCGCTGCATTGGAAGACGTTTTTAAGGTTCTGTACTAGAACGGACTGGGCATCAACATTAACGACGAGTACATCACTCACTTTTGATTTCCCGGCGATATAGTGGTCATGGCTGAGACCATGGAGGACCTCATTATACTGCTCAATGACCTCAATAGTCTCTTAACGGGGTCGTCTAAAATAAAACATGGATAAGACGAAAATTATGTCAAATAATCATTCCAGTTTTTATGGGTGATGACTCGAAGTTGTAGACATGTATGTATGTATACCTGGGACAAGTTGTCTAACTAGGTAGGTCTAACTTCGAAAAGGAGGTGAATCGACGAATAAAATTCGGATAGGCAGCATTCAGGAAACTACGCAATATCTTCTGTGTGTCTCAAAATAAAAGTCTTTGACCAATTTGTGTTGTGAGTGATGACATAAAGCACAAAGACGTGGCCGCTTACAATAAGCCTCATTAGAAAGCTCAAGGTCACCCAGAGAGCAATGAAGAGGGCTATATTTTGGGTTTCCCTTCGAGATCGAATCAGAAATGAGAAGATATGTAGAAAGGCCCAAATCACCGACAAACTAAGTGGTAGTGGGCGGGACACATCGTTCAAAGAACGGATGGTTGTTGGGGGCGAAGATTCTTGAGTGGCTGCCATGTACCGGAAGACGAAACGTGGGTAAGAATACCTCAACGTGTACCGATGACTTGGTCAAAAACGCTGGAGCCTGCTGGATGCGTATGACACAAGACCGGCATTCGTGGAAATCTTTGGGGGAGGCTTAAGTCAAGAAATATATGGTGACATATAATAAAATAAAGCTATTATTATGACCTTTAAAGTAATGTACATACGTCATACTGTTTTAGACTTTCACGGGTTTGATAAAACTAAATGATTCATAGTTCCTTCCCTGCACGAGTCTCAGTGTTGGTGTCATACAATAAATTGAAGCTATTCTTCTGCTCTTCAAAATGACATATGTCACAACTTGATACACTCTGGGGACGGAATGCCCATTATCCTTTCATCAAAATCCCTCCAGTAGTTTTTCTGTGATGCGGTAACAGACAGACAGACAGACAGACAAAAATTCTAAAAACTATAGATTCGGTCTCTCTATCGATAATAAAGTCTATTTCAATAAGATTTTCCAAAAAATATTTAAGGCACAGATTCGACTCAGTTATAATTTTATTATATGTAAGTATAGATTTCATACATGTTCGATAAGTATATAAGAAAATTTTTAAATATAATGTGTATATAAATATTCAAAAACAAAACAGTTCAGTGCCCTTTTCTCTTCTGTTTGTTAACGGATTTTTTTTTTTTTTTTTTTTTTTTATGGTATTCAGTGATAAACGAGCAGACAGTCCACCTGATGGAAAGCGATACCTGTCGCCCATAACACCTACGGTTCATGCGTTAAGTTTTATGTAGCAAAACTGCAGAACCGCCGGTGCGTTATCACTGTGAGGACTAAGATGTTATGCCTCTTGCCTGTAATTGCGCTGGCTACCTTATCCTTCAAACCGGAACACAACAATGCAATCATTGTTGCTTGGCGGCAGAAATAGATAAGGGGGTGGTACCCATCCAGTCGGACTCCTCAGGCTTGACAGAGTCCTACCACCGGTTGATTTTTTTTGTTTTTTTTGTTTAATAGCTATTGATGAGCTTAAAAGAAATTGGATACAGTTTTTTTATATATATAATAATTACGGTACATCAATACTAATTTTATAAATGTGAAAGTGTGTTTGTTGTTTGTTTGTTTTACGTCGAAACGGAGTGACGGATTGGCGTGATTTTTTGTGTGGAGATAGTTGGAGGGCTGGAAAGTGACATAGGCTTTTGAGCGCGGGAGATTATCTCATTCCCACGGGAAAGCACGTTATATAAAATATAGTCCATCTATTCTATACTAACCGTTAAAACGTACCTAGGGACGAACCCGAATGAAGCGAGGGTGAGCCGCTAGTATGTTTATTTATTTTTAATATTCCTACTAATATAATACAATATTTATAAAAATAATGTTGACAAAAATGAAATTTTTGTTGTTAATTTTTTTAATGGCCGTATCTGAACGATCTTAAAATTAAATTGAAATATTTTTTTTTAATATATCTATTTATTATTTATCTAAATACTAATCCTTGAATCAAAGTAAATTATTATAAGACAAATTTGTCCAATGACTGCACTATAGTTTACTATGTCTCAGTAAACATGCTAACCAGAACGCTAATACCATCGATCACGATCTAACTCTTGATCTACTTATGTCTAGCTTTTGCCGACACATAATAATATCAATTTCAGCCTGTTTTAAACCTAAGACTAGTGCTGTATACCAAGTAACCTATCTGGGTCATACACAAAATGAAACAAAAAAAATTAAAAAATTAAACTTCGTCGTATTTATTCAAAATCAGTCTCATTTATTTAGTGCAGATCAAAACAACATAAATCCAAACACAAACCAGATCGTTATTTAGATTTAGCAAAAATATCCAATATTTAAGATTTTTGTTGACCACAGAAGAGACACAGATCTACAGGAAAGAACATTTAGAATCGATATTACTCCGATAAAATGTCAAACTGATTCGTATCCCCCGATAAAAAATGTCAAACTTTAAATTTAAAGCTAATAAATTTTTAACATAGTATTGTAAACAAAAACAAAAGTAATCAGACAGGAACATCAACAGAAAATTATTAATAAATTTTAAAAACATAATAATGACGGGAACATTACCGATGTTCCCGTTATTATTATGTTTTTAAAATTTATTAATAAATTAGAAATGTTTTAATCACTCTCATCACTTGAAGGAAACAAGGATCGTACTCTTAATTTCTTAGGTGGTGTAATCGAGTCATCGGAATAGTTATTTTCAAGGATAATCTTTTTTTTTGGAGAAGTGGTCGAGGCGGTATATTCTCTAAGATATTAGGTGATGGTGTAAACAAATTATGAGAATGTGGCGTGCTTGGCCCGGAGAGGGTGGATGCAGAAGCTGTTGCGGGGGAAACTGGGCTTGGCATAATAAGTTCTGATGATGTGCTTGAATTAGCTTCTGACAAAACTTCTAAAGTATCTGAAATACATGGAATCTGTATTTGTCCGATCTCAAAATGTGGACAATTAATGTTAGCTTCACAAGAAGTACAACTTAGTCTTCTAGCATGAAGTACGTTAGGCTCGGTTGCGCTCCAGGTGAGTTGATGGATTTGGAAGGTGCCTTTGAATAGACGACATTTATTTGCATCTGCTATATTTTGTATTTCGGATATATGATCTTCATCGATACGAATAACTTCAATGCCCTTACAATTATCTTTCAAACAACTAAGATTCAAACATAATTTTCAGAAAAGTCAATATGCAAAAGATCTTTTAATGGTGTAAGATTATGTTTATTTAATCTTATAGCCTTATACTGGTTAATAATGTTTGCAACATGCTGCATAAACGTAGGTAAGTTTGCTTTTAAAATGTTTACCAGCAGCTGCTGAGACGTCTTCACACTCTCTTTAACCGTGTTTTTGCAAACTTTTTCAGTGCCTTTAATAATCTCATTAAAAGTCTTAGTAACCCACCTTTGATAAATAATTGTATCATTGCCATTAGTAATGTTAAAATTTGGAGACTTTTCAAAACACAGTGAACATTTCCGCTCCAAACAACGTAAATTGAAAACATTATTACAGCAAAGAGATATGACGAGATCGGTGGCGGACGAATAAGCTATTACCTTAGCCTGGTATTAAGCACGTACAACATAATCATTGTTAGTATGTACAACACAAGCAAGTATTTCTTGAAGCCGCTTTTGGGAATATTATCCAGAAAGGACGATATCGGCAAAATGTTTCATAAGAGATATCTAAACCACTCGTACTGTTAAACTTCTTGTGCAGATTAAGAAGCGTATCATTTAAAAGTCGTATTTGTTTTTTTATTTTTCCGCGCGTGATTGTCTCTTTTTTTCCGGCTGTTAGTCTGCTATTCTCGTCATCAATTAAAAGTCACATATCTTTTGTTTCAAACTGATTTTTATGATATTGTCCTGTTTATTTATTTTCTTCTTCCTTATTAATCGCATCCTGTATTTAGCCAGCCTTCATTCCAATATATTTAATTTGTTTATTAAATGCTGGTTTTGAGTTTTCAATAGACGTGTATTTCTTAACCTCATTGCTTTACCCATAGCAAGACGTGAAAACGAAGAGCTTGAGGAGCAGGGGGACGAAGGTGGTGTATTTTTATTTAAAGATTCCTCAGTACGCTTCCATAATTTTTTTTTTCGCGTCTAAGTTTAGATTTTTCACGCCACATTTTTCCCATTTACCTGTGCTGTCTAGGTGAAAAGTCTTTAATTGTCTTCAATAAACCATCTTGTTTCTTCCGGTGATATCTTTCCCTGTCTTTTCGTCGTCTTTCTTCTAAAGCAACTGCATCTAATTTAGCTCTAGCTCTTCGCATGTTCAATTTCTTCTGTTCACGTCTACGATTTTTTTTTCTTCTTTACTCAGTTCGGCCCTAGACCTACTTGAGCGAGGCATTCTACCTAAAACAAAGCAAACATTATCATGCGAAAAATCTGCATACTTATATTGCAAAACAGGACATAAACGCAAAAGAGCTATTGTTTTGCGTAAATGTGCCTCAATATCGTCAAATTATATATACCTACCATTATACACTAGTACCTGGGCGACCGAGCTTCGCTCGGAGTTCTTGAAAGATTGTATATTTTACATTAAGTGACTAAGTGTTACCGAGAAAGTTGTATAGATGTCGCGATAAGAACAATTTTCTTTTTAATTTGGCTTAAAAATAATTTTACATTAAGTGACTAAGTGTTACTGAGACAGTTGTATAGATGTCACCATAAGAATAATTTTCTTTTTAATTTGGCTTAAAAATAATTTGACATTAAGTGACTAAGTGATACTGAGACAATTGTATAGATGTCGCTATTTAATTTTGCGTAGAATAATGCATAAGAAAAACGCATGAAAACTCGAAAACACGCGTTTTCCCAGACATGTGACTAATCTAGATCAATTTTTCGCCCCCGAAAGCCCCCATATACAAAATTTCAGCAAAATCGTTAGAGCCGTTCCCGAGATCGCTGGTATAAATAAATAAATAAATAAACAAGAATTGCTCGTTTAAATATATAAGATAAAAAGTCACTTTGACATATCTTTTCTGTGGATATGCGACTTTCCTGTGGACATTGCTGTTCACAGAAAATATGTCCACGGAATAGATATTTTAGCCCTAGATCAAAAATTCTCTTTCGTTTTAAAGGTTAGAAAAATGGCGAACAATATTCGAAAAATACTCCTTTAAAAACATTTCGGCTATATATTTATAAATAAAATTATTACTTACTTGCCAAACTACATCAGGAACAGAAAAGTAGCACTGATCTTTTACAAAATGTGTAATCAGAAGATTAAAACGATTGAAACAATAAAAATGGACGTCAGTCTCTCGTAGTAGCACAAGCGAATGACAGAGTGTCTAATGTTACCAATGTAAAAAGTATTTCATGTAGGGCAGGTTTAGTAGAAAATTTTAATATGTTGATTTTTTGGTCCATAGAAAAGACGTATATTCATGTAACCACTTGTTTATTTGAAATTGTTGTAAAAATATAAAGCAAGTATTGGCAATTATAAAATAATATTAGTCTTTATTATAATATACGTCCATGAGAGTTGTCTATTTAATAAAATGTGCATAAAAAAATAAGCTGTGTATACTTAAACACACATACTACGAATCTGAACAGTCCACAGAAGAGGACAAGGATTAATTTTTTAATTATTTTTATTATTATCTATAAATATTTTATAGGTTTAAATATTCGTATAATACTAATGCGTACAATAGGTCTAATGAATATAAAAAATCAGCATGTTTTGACTAATAAAAACCAGGTTATTTTATCCGAACATCGATATGTGTATGACCCATCTATCTGTAGTTCTCCTAACTAGAGATGGGAATTGGACATAACTTGTATGGAGCTTATGTCATACTAACGGTTCGCCCTCGCTTCGCTTCGGTCGTCCCAAGTGAAAAACAATAATATACTGAGGGCTCAACAACATGTATATATTATGGACTATGGTAGTATAAAAATCTAATTATAATACCATTTCTGGTTTCAATCATCATCATCTGAATGCTCCATCTATATAATTATTCTTTTAGATATAGATTAGCTCGCACATTACATTCAGAACGGATTTTTTAATTGTTAGATCAAACCTATTTATAGAATAAAGTATAAAGTAAACAAAATATAAATTATAATAGCAGGTTGATTTTACATGATTTTTAACTAAGACAGTGTCTTACGAGTAGTTTGTAACCACAACAACAAAAAATTTTAATCCTTGTTTGGACTTTGACTTTGATTTGACTTTAATCATACATATATATGTATATTACCGGCCAAACTACATTTCAGGCCAAACTGGTTTATCCTAGGTCAAACCGGTTCATTCAAAGTGTGTCAGAATATACTAGTTAAGCCCAGAACAATCTAGTTTGGCCTAAATACGTTATTTTATTTTAATTTGAGTAAATCTAATACCCACAGACATACGTCCGTGCCTTTTTTTGAGCTATTTGTATATTTTGTTGTTATTTTTATTTTATTTTATCTAAGATGAATTCGTGCGTGTATCCTAAATACGTTAGACTTAACAAGTTTGGCCCAGGCCAAACTGATTGAAATAACGTAGCACTTATGATATTGGGGGTTCTGGGTTTGTAATAAAAAAAAAGACAACGAGAAGGCTAAGGCGGGAACGAAGCGGGGGCATAGCTCTCAACCTACGTTATCCAAGTCGGGCCTGTCACATAATAATACAAACCCACTCACCTGTCAGATAATAATACAGCCGAATAATACCTCAAAATCAGTTCATCCTAGGCCAAACTAGTTAAGCCTAAAGTATTTACTATTTTGTCCGGGCTAAACTAATATATCATGACACATTTTGTATGAAGCAATTTGGCCTAGGACAAACCAGTTTGGCCTGAAACATAGTTTGGCCGGTAACATATAGATATAGAAGTTTGACTTATTTGAAATTGTAGAGCGAACCAATATGGGGTAGCTACATTTATCGATCCTTATATTATGGAGCCGAAGATATATTTTTTTGTTTGATTTAACATGCAAATCTCTTGAACTATCAGTGAAATTTGAAAAATTAATTTAGCCAATCGAAGGCCTATAGATATATAAATAAACATAAGTACGCAAGAAAAACCGCGGACAAAGCCTGGTGTTATTTATAAAGTATGTATTCTAACTCAATATTTTATACCTAAGATTGTTCATACAATGAACACGCGGTCCGTAGATGGTATTGCTTTACAAGAATGAAATCATTCAGTAGGTATAGTATAAACTAGGTAAGACCTTTTTAAAACAAAACAATACAGGTGTGGACAAGAATGAGTTGACCTGTTGGTTAATAGTAGTGTGTAATACTTTAAATTATATTAAATGTATTTCACTAATTACTCTCAGACTGAGGAATAATAAAGACAGTGTGTCATAGAACTTCACATGAAGCCAAACAATAATATTTTTAACAAGTACACAATTAATGACAATTTGTATACTGATTACTGAGTGATTAAGTAAATCTATAGATATAATAAAATTATAACTTAGCCATTCGGCTGTACGTTAAATATTTTTTTGGAAAATCTTATTGAAATAGAGATAATTTTCAATACAGAGACCGAATTCATAGTTTTTAGAATTTTTGTCTGTCTGTCTGTTACCGCATCACGGGAAAACCACTGGATAGATTTTGATGAAATTTGGTATGATCATAGCTTATCCGGATCAACATATAGGATACTTCTTACTGCGGGAAAAAATCTCATCCCTGAGAAATCTATACTAAATATTAAAATGTAACTAGGGATGAACCCGAGCGAAGCGAGAGTGAGTCGCTAGTAAATCTTATAAGAATCGTGTATTTTCGTGCTATTTTCAGTTCAAATTCTTCCTCTGAAATGCCTTATTAGATGTATAAGCTAGAAGAAGTAGGTTCGATTCCAGACTATCAAAGAATAATACATTTTAGCCTTAAACCTACCGATTTAAAAAAATAAGAATATTTGATATCCAAATGATCTTAATATAATTAGTAATAATAACAATTCAGCCATTTTTAGCTTCCCGCAGCTGGGTACGTGCCACCTCTCAATAGAGGCGATCAGGCCATAGTCCATGACGCTTTACGCGAAAGGTTGCTAAGTTCTCTCAGACATGCAGCTTTTCTCGGCATGTTTTCTTCACAGTATTAGCATCAATATTGAAAATGATTTGTACATTAATCTTTATTTAATCTACACATATAATAAAGTTATAATTAGGCCGAATCTGTACATTAAATATTTTTTGGAAAATTTTCTTGAAATAGACATTATTATCGATACAGAGGCGGAATCTATAATTAGAATTTTTGTCTGTCTGTTTGACTGCATCACGGAAAGATCACTGGAGGGATTTCGATGAAATTTGGTGATGATGATGATGAGAGCTGGTTATCCGGGTGAACATACAGGATACTTTTGAATGCGGGAAAATATCTCATCTGTGAAGTATCTATATTAAACGTTATTAACATAAGTAAGGACGAATCCGAGCGGAGCGAAAGTGAGTCACTAGTTAGTATACACAAACATGTCTGCTTAAATGTATATTGTAAAGTTACACGTAAAGTATTTTCAACGTGGAATTTGGACTTTGCAAGCCCAACGAGGTCATGGAAACTGTCGATTTCGTTAAAACAGTTGCTATTCTATAGAAGCGTAATTGAGACGTTAAATTTAAAATTGAATTAAACTAGTTAAACATCCTGTCTTTTCATAGACTCTTTAGTAATTTCTTGCAATACATCCCCAAAAGAACTAACTAGCCGAGCAAAAAATTACTTTTAACTAAAGACTAACACGACTTCAAAGTTACATTAGCTAATTATTATTATAAATATTTTTTAATTCATATGTAATCATCACGGGTTCGTGTCCCACTGGCATTCATTTGTGTGATGAGCGCGAAAGTTTGTACTCCAGTCACGGGAGTTTATATTTAGAATATGTATGTATTTAAATTATATATGTGTAGTTTATCAATTATTTGGTACCCATAACACAAGCCTCGTAGCTTACCATGGAACTAGATGGTGCTGTGTGTTAATGTCCCAATATATTTATACATATTCACATTGCTATTATTATAATAAAATACTTTTCAATACGAATTCTAACGACAGACCAATCTATATGTATTAAATGTCAGTATTTTTGGAGCAAAAATGTAGTTTGGATAAATTTGAATATACATAACATCGTCATTAATTAATAATAGCTGTCTATGATCATCCCAAGGTTTTTTCCGATGTAAACATCGCCCTTCAACAGTTATTTGCGTGGCACTAGCGTCTGGCTACATCCATTACCACTAATAAATATAATACATTTAATAGCTTACCAACGAATATGTTGTCTCATTTCTAATTAGTTTCCAGAAAAAAAATGTTTTCTTTATAGATTCGTCAATATATCTGTTAGTAACAATAATATATATAATTATCAAAACAGCATTGCTTGAAAAAATATGGTACTATATGGAATTAGGTAGTATTGTACTGTAGTATATGAAATTAACAACATTATGCCAGGTCCACATGCTTGCCATTCGCCACAAAACGTCTCTACAAAATCTCTATAAACGTACAAACGTGTGGAATGTGGATATATATATATATATATATATATATATATATATATATATATATATATATATATATATCCACAAATATATATATATATATATATATATATATATATATAAGTATATATATATATATATGTGTGGATATATATATCCCCAGCCATTTGACTAGCAGCTATCGCAAATATCCTTTAATTTGTTTACAAAAATTGACAATATCAAGCACTTATATCTTGCAAATAAAAACAAAGCCAGCCATTTTGGATGATTTTTCAAGGCTTGGTAAGCGTGTGGAACCGACATTATGATTAGAATATAACGTAGTTCATACAGTTCTCGCATCTGAAATAGCCGTACAAAGTCCGCACCACGCCTACAATACGTATTTTTACCCTGCGGCTGTTTACATTTGGGCTTCCCCAGATTAGAAGATACTGAGTAATAGAATTCTTGGGTTTTTAAACCAAATTTAATAGAAACTTATATCGAATATATACATAAATTGGCATCAATTTATCTTTCTGTCTGTCTTTTCTATTTGCTTCTAGAGGTATAATAACCAGAACTTTTTATAATGAAAATATTTTAAATTTAATTAAATACTAGTTACCTGTATAACAAATTTTAAAAATTTCTTTAAGCTTGTATTTAAAAACAGCATTACAATACAGTATCAATAAAAACATCAAAATTAACCAATGATGTTCCCATATGATATCTAATTTTATAATGGAAAAGAGCGTATCTAGGAACATACGCTCAAATTAGCGCCCGTTAATAAATCTAGACTTAAAATTATACTATATGTATGCACTTAAAACTATGCAGACTTAAGCTTTGTTATCATTTTTTAGAATAATCTTAAACATAAAAAGGCCGGCATGGCTCTTGGAGATTCTGACATACTTTGACACAACCAAATTCACAAAGTTCATACTTCATGCGATGACGTTCATTCACAGGTAGTCATTAATATTTATTTACATCTAATACTACTTGTTTATATAATTAAATAAGAACTACGCAAAACAAAAGTACACTTAATTATTAATTAAGGATACACATAAGACTGCTCTAGTTGTATCCTAACGTCGCAATGCCGATTATTGCAGCAAAAATCACTAAAACACACAATAAATAGATAGATAAATACATAAACAAAGTTTTATAGACATAAATAGTAATAGTATGGACAGACATCCATACTTTAATACCAATATTGTAAATTTGAATGTGCGTTTGTTTGTTTGTCTTTCTTTCACGTCGAAACAAAGTGACAGATTGACGTAATTTTTTATATGGAGATAGTTGGATGGCGGGAGAGTAACATAGACTACTTTTTACTGCGGGAGGTTATCTCATTCCCACGGGAAAGCACGTTATGATACAACCCACAACAACACGTGAGTCACTAGTAGAAGAATAAAAAAAAAATTGTTATCGATCAGAGAAAGTGTCTTGATGTCATAAACCAATTAAAAGTTATTTAGGAAAGCGACCTCGAAATCCTTTGATTAAACGTACTACTTGATTGCTAAGTAAAGCGTGGGAGAGCTAAATTGGTCCCGAGACACAATTAAAACTAAATATAGTCCGACAAAGGCCCGCTGTTACGTAAGGCTAATAGCCTTATAAAGATTGTTGGGACTTTTGACCTGCAAAATTAGATTTGATTTTTGCACATCAAGTAATTGAATGTAATAGAAAATGGTCAAGTTCCTTTGGTTTTCATGTAGAGCTCAATAAGTGAGTACGAAATTTTGACTATTTGACTGAAACTTAAAATAAAAACAATATTGAACAAATAATAAATGTGTAATAATAATAAATTTTGACTTTAGATGTACTTTAGATTTTGATTGTGAAATGTTTTGACGACACGTTTGGCTTAGTTTGTAGTAACCCTACTTGCTACGCCAGCGGTCGCGGATTTGATTCCCGCTAGGGGCATTCATTTGTGTGATGAACACAAATGTTTGTACTCCAGTCACGGGTGCTTATATTTATAATATGTATGTATTGAAAGTTATATATGTGTAGTGTATCAACTATCTGGCTTACCACAAGTCCACAAGCCTCGTAGCTTACCATGGAACTAGATGGTGCTGTGTGTTAATGTCCCAACATATAAAAAAAAAAATTTCAGCCGATTCTAGCCACGGAGGCCAATTGAATGAGACTAGCCATCTTACTAGCACATATTACTTATAGTGCAAAAGTATGTACGGCGTACGAAGATACAAATGCACTCTTCTTTCCTGGTCTCTTTCAAAGTAAGTTGGGATGATTGTACACGACCGATGAAAGATTAGGTGCAGGACCGACAACTGCACCGTGTTAGGTGTAACACTGGGTGCTACCAAAATTTTAACAAAAAACTCAATAATATGTGTATTTAAAGAAGAATTATGTCTTTCAAAAATCTTCTATAGCCAACTTATTTTATCAAATAAATATAGTTACTCTATTAATATATATAGCCTAACTTTATCTAAATTTATACGGTTACCATAGCAACGGAAATTGTTCCTACTACATCTTAGTTCTTATGTACCTATATGAGAAATATCTATCAAAACTCTTCTATAATATATTTATTAATAAATAATAATAATTCTAAAGAATAATTATGATTTATGGGGATTTAATTGAAAATGAGAAAAATATTTTTTGGTCTGTATGTTTGTTACGCTCTCACGCTGAAAATTTTGGACCAATTTAGAAGAAATTTAGTACACCGAAAGACCTAGAGCAAGACATATGCTACTGTTACATAGTCAAGCAACCAGCAGAGTGAGGATAAGTCGTTAGTGTATAGGTAAAGGTAGTTTGCTAGGTTAACTAAAATTGTTACGAGGAAAGCTTATAAAAGCATGTTAAAACAAAACAAAGTGTAAAGTGCAACTCACGTGCACGTTCAGGATGCGTGTTAGTGACGACGCAGGTTATTCTCGCCTACATAAGCGCAACGGGGCGGGTTTCCCCATATCATATACATACAATATGTATATATTGACGACACGTTTGGCTCAGTTTGTAGTGACCCTACTTGCTGTGCCAGCGGTCGCGGGTTCGAGTCCCGCTGGGGGCATTCATTTGTGTGATGAGCACGAATGTTTGTACTCTAGTCATGAATGTCTATATTTATAATATGTATGTATTTAAAGTTATATATGTGTAGTGTATCAACTATCTGGTATCCATACACAAGCCTCGTAGCTTACCATGGAACTAGATGGTGCTGTGTGTTAATGTTCCAACATAACATATTATAATATACATACATATAAAAAAACATAAAACTGCTATAGAAATTGTGATAAAGATATTCCCTATATACACAACTGCATATTTTTAATTTTATAATATAATTAGCTCTTTTTCTCATAGTTACTTATCTTTACTAAGAAATATCGCTTGGGTAGATATTATGATAAATATACAAACAATGCGTAACATATGTATAGTTTAGCCGTGGCTCTGCCCACGTAGTTTATGTAAATAAGTTGGGACATTAACTTTTTGTTAGATATAATAGATAAAGAAATTAATCTATATGTATAAAAGGCAAAAGTGATTGGCTGATGTATCAACGCACAGGCCAGACCCTTAAGGCTAGAAAACTGAAATTTCGTACACGTATTCATATGACGAAGGCATGCACTAAGGAAGGATTTTCAAAATTCAACCCCCAAGGAGGTGAAATAGAAGATAAAAGTTTGTGTAAAACTTTTTATTCCTTGGACATATTTGCATGAAATTTTGTATTTTTCGTAGTTTGATCGCGAGTGAAGTCGCGGATTCTACTAGTAAATTAACAAACAAACAAATCCTTTATCTCCTTCACGATCCCCAACGATGTTTACCTTGTCGTGGTGAACGCCCATTAGCGTCCGGCAATCGAAAACCTCAGTCTCTCTCGTGATCATATTTACTGTAAAGCATTCGAAACGTCGGGAAAAAATATAAACTAAAATAAAACGACAAGAATTTTCAAAATAATTATTTTATTGAAAATACTTTAGTAAATAATTTTAGCTGATGATGTAAAAACCAGGTCTGAACCATACAAATAATTGGTCTTTGATGAGTACAGTGTAGACCATAGAGCACTACATCATTTATTTTATCGTAAGAACAAAGACGGCCTCGAAGACGTTAGTACTAAATAAATGCTACAATAAATGTACTGTGTGATTGTCTGACAAAGACACAGGTCGACATTTTAGGTCTTGAAAACAGTACATATTGTTATTACAATATTCAATACATATCTATACATAAAAAATTCTAGAGGAGACAAGGTTATACATTGAATATGTTTTCATATCCAGATTTAGATACCTTGCGTACGTTTACGTATTAGGTGGTTTTAGAATTTACTGACCAGAAAAATCGGTCTTTGTCCGTTTAATCATAACTATCTCGAAAACAATTAGACGAACGTAACTTGATTATTATTTTTTTTTATGTAGAGGTACCTATAAACATAACTAAGTTTTATTTCAATCGGTTAAATAGCTTGCTGGGATCATCATTTATCATTTATGCCCTTCTAATATAAATAATTACTTTAAAGGCCAAAGTAGACATTTCAATTAACAATAATTCGCATAGAGCTGAAAATTGGTACAAAAGTTAGGTACACTAATACAAATAAAATTTAAAAAATGCTTTTTGATCCAATATCAGCTTAAAAATTTATTCAAAGGTCGAAATTATTGGCTTTTTGGTAATTTCTTGGCAAACAGTAAGTTTTTTTATAAAAATAAATCAGGTAAAATCGATTAAAACTGACATCATCCAATTAACTAAAATATTTGTTCTTACAGTTATTTTCTTAACAATCATAATTTCTGAGATACAGGTATTCTAAAAGTTGAATAAATCCACATTTAGCGATGATATGAGGTAAACATACACCAGAATTACCTTTATTGAAAGTTTGGTAAAGAAACGCGCATTCGTGCTTAATTAAGCTACGAGGAACTCCATCTTAATACAAGAACTTTGATGCTGGCAGTGCCCAGAGAATGTATGACTTTAAAGAGAGTGTAACGAACTTAATCTAATAAATCTAGTTCCATGATAAGCTAAGAGACTTGTGTTATGGATACCAGATAGTTGATACACTACACATATATAACTTTAAATACATAGATATAATAAATATAAACACCCAAGAAAGGAGTACAAACATTCGTGCTCATCACACAAATGAATGCCCCAAGCGCGACTCGAACCCGCGACCGCTGACACAGCAATTAGGGTCACTACAAACTGAGCCAAATGTGTCGTCAGAGTAATCTAGATCACATTCTTCAATTGTTATTGCTAATGGGAAACTAAAAAAAAAATGAAAATGACACACACGTGGTTAGAACATGATTCTCATAATGTGACGTATTTTTTAATTTTCTAGCGATATCAATCTTAGGAAGCGATATCAATTGTAGAAAACCTAGGTGTCGAAGGTGGAAAGAGTCACTATCTCATTGGTTTCTTAACAACGGAAAAAATATAAAGACTTATTTAACACTAGCGACTCACCCTCGTTCCGCTCGGGTTTTTCCCTACTTACGTTTTAACGTTTTGTATAGATTTCTCAGAGATGACATATTTTCCCGCAGCAAAAAGTATCCTATATTTAGTGACCCGGATAACCAGCTATCACCATACCAAATTTCATCATAATCCCTCCAGTGGTTTTTCCGTTACGCGGTCACAGACAGACAGACGTAAATTCTAAAAACTATACATTCGGCCTCTGCATCGATAATAATATCTATTTCAATAAGATTTTTCAAAAAATATTTAATATACAGATTCGGCTTAGTTACAATTTTATTATATATATAAATTAAATTTAACACTACCTACGATATAGCAAAATAAAATACATAATTCAAGGTGACGACTAATTTTATTTCACTGCTCATTCGTAACTACGCAATATCATGGGCTTCTTTAAATTCAATGAACGTCCTTTGATATAATATAATTATTCATTTATCATCATAATAAAAACTCAAACATCATAAAAAAAAAAAACAAACATCATAAAAAAAAACGACTTCAAAAAAAGCACTAAAAAGTAAAAAAATAACTGATTGGTAGTTTTCATTTACTATAGATATCTAATCAGTTTTCAATATTTTCGAAGTTGGTGTGCTTCGATGTACTTTATATATATATATATATATATATATGATATTTATACAGAATTGTAAACCAATGTTTACAGTTGTATATTTAATTTCACAAATTCGTTTGTTTAGTTATTTATACGTATTATAGATTTCTAATGGTAGCCAATAAATTAAAATTGAGTAGAAACACAACTGCAAAGCTACAAGCAGTAATTAGTCATATTTATGTATATATATAATATGTATGTATTTAAAGTTATATATGTGTAGTATATCAACTATCTAGTATCCATAACACAGGCTTTGTAGCTTACCATGGAACTAGATGGTGCTGTATGTTAATATCCCAGCATATTTATTTATTTATTTATATATACCAATAACAGAAACATTAGACAAAGCATTGATTTATCAAATTATCAGTTAAAAATGAATTCAAAGATACATACAGACGAACATAGAACCTCCTCTTTTTTGAAGTTGGTTAAAAATGTAAGTAATTGAAGTACCATTGTTACATAAATATTAAATACAGATGAAAACAAATTGTATAATTCTATTTTAAAAATAACTTTGGTCTGGTGAATCTTTAGTTTTAGCATATGTACGTCCAGATGCATCGTTTGAGGAAAACTAAAACGAAATGGATGACCTCATCACTGCAACCGCTTTTGAACGCAACTTAATCTTATGGATGTAATTTATAATATAGTCTTTACAGTATACATGAGAGATAAGAACTATAGTGTAGATCCCATCCCATAAATATTATAAATACGAAAGTTTGGATGGATGGATCTTTGTTACTCAATCACGCCAGAACGGCTGAACTGATCTAGATAAAATTTGGCACAGAGATAGATTATAGTATGAAATAGCACATAGGTTACTTCTTATCCCGGAATAATGTACAGTTCGCGTGGAATAGATTCGTTTTTGTTTTTCACTACTTGAAATATATAATATTAGACGTAGAGAACTGTCTCTACACTAGCGAATTGCGATGATAAAAGTGGAAAACTTCGTGTAATCACCTGCACTTAAAACTACATCATAATGACATAAACCATACATATTTTTCAATACTCTATATATGAGTAGGTATGTTAAGTAAAATTTAAGAAAAAACTTAGCCCACCCGACGACCATGCTTTGCGCGTGTGATATGAATATATTAAGAAGATCGCGGCGAATACTTGTTATACAAGTATAAAAATTTGTTCTAATGAGGATTCGAATCCGTCAACTCTGGCGCAGAGATGATATCCTGAGTATTATACTATACCACAACAACATGTTGGTTGTCAACAAGGACTCTCGTGAATTAATACTTATATTGAATAAAAGTTTCCATTGTTGTTTCTAGAATATTCACATACAAACTTTATGATTAACAGAATAACATATTATATACAGAGAATCGCACTAGTTCATACCTACAATCTTTAAAGGGCGAGAACTTTGTTCGAACGTGACATAATATATAGTAAACACCTTAACTTCCTTTTTTTTTTGACAGTTTGCGTATATTATTATCACTGCCTCGCTGGTACAGTGGCTAGCTATACGGTCGTCGATCCAGAGGACCTGGGTTAGGTGGGCCAAGTATAGTTAATGAGTATTTCTGTCAAGAAATTCTCAGTAACAGCCCAGAGTTGGGAAGCGCTATATTATTTTCTGCGCAGATGGCTAGTCTCAATGAAAATGGCCGCCGTAACCGAAATTGGTCAGAACATTACTGTTGTAAGCAAACAAATACACACACATCCTTTTTGATTAAGACTTTTTTATTAACCTTTTTATAAATTACGTTTTTGTTAAGATTTGTAAAAAAGGAAAAAGTTTGTGGCGTTAAGAGGTGTACAATTGAATGCACATATTTTATTTCGATTCCAATAAAATAGATTAAAATAATCAACATATTGCTGCAACGGCCACACTGTCATAACCATAACTTATTCAATATACTCTACCAAAACACAGATATTTTGTTCTTTTAATTATTCATACTAAACAAAGGGCGTTAAATAGTTACTACTAAAGTGTCTTCAAGTTCGAACCTTGAGAGTCACACGCGATGCGCGTGAAACAAAAAGCGATTCATTCTATGCGTCGGCGCGTAACCAGTTCCATTGGGAAAACAGCCGTCAGGCGGAGAGGAATGTACTGTGTGCTCTCAGGTTTCATCAGGAAAACTTTACTATAAAATGTATGAAAATAATTATATTTTGTAAAATATTTCATACATTTCATAAGCAAGGGCATCCTTTTTAGTTTTTACTAATACCTACTAGCAATTTTATCATTTTATATACAAAACGTTAAGATGTTTGTTTCTTGAAATCAATGAACCTGAAATAAATGAATCTTGTATTAAAATATTATATTATTAAATAACAGTATATCGACTTCAACACCAAGTTATATATTTTTTTTTATTTTTCTGCCCTTGATTTCGTAATATTTTCTTGGAATTTATATGACCTTAAAATATAATAAAATAACCTTTCACTAAAAAATAATTATAATATTCTGTTCACAATTGACGAAAATACCGTATTTTATACAAAAAATCCAACCAAATTGACGTCTTCCGTTGAAGTCTCCCAAAAATAAAATATAAGTACAGTATTTTTTAACATTAGCCAAAGTCATTTAAAACAGACATATAAAGCTGATCTAATGATAACTTCCCCCAGTGACCGATACCAAAAGTGTATCTACATCCGTCCATACTAATGTTATAAATATGATAGCTATGTATGTCTGTTACCTTTTCACGCTTTACCCGCTGAACAGATTTCGATGAAATTTGGCAAGGTCATAGAGTACATCATAGAAACGGACATAGGCTATCAGCAAGCGGAGTCGTGAGCAAAATCTAGTGTTAAATATATCGGCGCAAGCATTTAATCAATGATTCATAAAAAAATTGATGTTTAATCGATTATTATTATCTGTCACCCCACTCTTATATTTTAATATAAAAGGCGGATTGCGTTGTCAAAAAGACACATTCGTTTGTCAGCTCTCAAGCTGAAAGCTCTGTCAAAATCAATAATTATTCAAAGGCTAGATAATTGTCTTAAATTATATTGTTATTCTTTATAAAATTTTAGTTTGTTCGAATAATATTTATTTTAAAGTAGATAATGAGTTTATTGAATTAATTATCTTTAAAAAAAAGGGAATTGTAATCTAATGAAATTTATTTTATTTATCTTTAAAGTTTCGTGTGTTTTTTTTTACACGTAAATGAATTTAAATCTATTTATTTATTTATGAATTAATGCAGTCATTCATATAAGATGAGTCGTTGTTTTATTTATATGAGCTTTTAATTATTACTGAAGATTGCTAATTATTAATATTCTTATTAAATAATTTATTTATTAGGTGCATTTTTCAGTGTTCTAGAATAAAATACAGAATCTAATAGTGGTTTCAATCCTTCGGGGAACCCTTCTCTTACATCAGAAGAGGGGACGAGTCGACGCCAACCTACCGCAGGCCTTTCTGAAAACATGACTATGACGCTCTTGGCTAATACGTTTAAAGATACAATGTGCGAGATGATGTTGCAGATGACTCAAGAAAATCGTACAGCACTATCAGAAATGATGAAGATGTTCCAACCTAGTGAAACACAAATTAGGATATCTGATATTTATTTTCCAAGCTACGACCCTGACCAAGGTATGGATGTAAAGGAATGGGTTAACCTAATATCGCGCACCCAAGATGAATACAAACTAAAAGACCACGAAGTGCGATTAAAAGCAGCAGGCGTACTTAAAGGAAGAGCGCAATCCTGGGCGGACGAATGTTTATTACGAACAACAACTTGGGCAGAAATGAGAGAAGATATGCTCCAGACATTTGAACCTGAATCAAGATATTTCTCTGATGTTTTGAAATTTAGAAAGTACACTATTGAAGAAGCTGGCAGTATTCAAGAGTATATCTCGAACATGTGGAAAATGTTTAAAAAAATTGTCAAGCCCAATCCTACTGAACATGATGACGTCGAATTTGTGATTGGTAGTATTACTGACGACACTCTTCGGACAGAACTTCTTAACAGTAAATCTTCTTCTGTACCAGAATTAATTGCGATCGCAAAGACTATGCGCAAACGAAAATTAACAACTACCCTAGATCACGTGGTACAAAATAAAATGACTAAATTTAATGAGAATATACCAGATAAAATGACATGTTTTGTGTGCGGAAAACAGGGACATAAAGCTTGTTGGTGTAAAATGAACGCAATTGCTCAAGCCCGTTCAGATACAACAGATGTGAGTAAATCAAAAGATGAAGGTATGAAGAAAAAGGAGTGTTCTTTTTGTTCCATCCAGGGCCACACTTAAGAAACTTGTTTTAAACGGTTACACAGCCAAAAGAAGATAAATTTGTGCCAAAAAGTATGCAAAGAATAAAAATCAATCCAACGCCCTTAAGCATCTGCAGGAAGTGGTTTTCCTCTTTGGAGCTCCTAAAAAAGAATAATAGTTGATGGTGATGGTGCTTTTACTTCCCACTATAAGGCTTTTTGTCAAGAATATGGAATAGAATTACATAATGTGCTGGATACACAAGCAGAGGGAATGGACAAGTTGAAAGAATTATGAGAATCATAAAAAATGGCCTTACGGTTATCAAAAATACCCAGAAAGCACATTGGGAAAAGTCGCTCGGAGCTTTACAGTTAGCCATTAACTGTACGTTTTCAAAATCTACAGGACAAACTCCAATAGAATTATTAACAGGCAAGAAAGGATGTGTACTCCTACAACTACTGAATCTCATTAATGATGAAAATGAACGAATAAATCCAGAGGTTATGAAAGATATTGTTATTGGAAGAATGGCCGAGCAAGCTGAAAAGGACAAAATACGTTATGACAGCGGGAAAGCAAAAATAAAAAGATTCATGAAGGCAGAATGTCTTATAAAAGAACCAATGCGACTTGGTACAAAATTGAGCCAAAAATTCGATGGGCCTTATGAAGTGACAAAGGTATTGCCGCATGATCGGTACAAAATTCGTCGTAGTAATCACCGTGGCCGATCAAGGAAAGTAAGTCATGAAAACCTACGTAGTGCTCCAAAGTTTGGCGTACAAAGTGATGTGGCCGTATCGGCGATGAAAAGAAGTGTTGATGAAGAATAATGTGATGTGTGTGTCAGTGTGTATGACATGTGTGAAATGTGTATAAGACAAAGTGGTGTAATAAACAAGCGACAATAATCAATACTAAAGTTAAGTATGTTTCTTAATTTTATAATGTGAATTGTTACGTGGTGTATGTGTTTTACGAGAAAGCCAAAATGAGCGCCGAGGCTCTGAGGCTGGACCAAAATTAGCGCTGAGGCTATGAGGTCATAGAGCTTTTAAGATTAAATTACTAATTTTATGTGAAAGCCAAAATGAGCGCCGAGGCTCTGAGGCTGGACCAAAATTAGCGCTGAGGCTATGAGGTCATAGAGCTTTTAAGATTAAATTACTAATTTTATGTGATTGCTACGAGATTTTGTGCGTAATTAACAAAAGATATGAGGTGTCTTATCAAAGTAAAATAACTTTATAATATACTAATTATTTTATTTTTTCAGATGAAAATTAATCATAGACGCAGGGACGCGCCTGATGTCAGTATGGCCGTATCGGCGCAAGCATTTAATCAATGATTCATAAAAAAATTGATGTTTAATCGATTATTATTATCTGTCACCCCACTCTTATATTTTAATATAAAAGGCGGATTGCGTTGTCAAAAAGACACATTCGTTTGTCAGCTCTCAAGCTGAAAGCTCTGTCAAAATCAATAATTATTCAAAGGCTAGATAATTGTCTTAAATTATATTGTTATTCTTTATAAAATTTTAGTTTGTTCGAATAATATTTATTTTAAAGTAGATAATGAGTTTATTGAATTAATTATCTTTAAAAAAAAGGGAATTGTAATCTAATGAAATTTATTTTATTTATCTTTAAAGTTTCGTGTGTTTTTTTTTACACGTAAATGAATTTAAATCTATTTATTTATTTATGAATTAATGCAGTCATTCATATAAGATGAGTCGTTGTTTTATTTATATGAGCTTTTAATTATTACTGAAGATTGCTAATTATTAATATTCTTATTAAATAATTTATTTATTAGGTGCATTTTTCAGTGTTCTAGAATAAAATACAGAATCTAATAGTGGTTTCAATCCTTCGGGGAACCCTTCTCTTACAAATATACAATACATTATAAGAAATCATAGTATTTGTGGACTAGCACAATCAATTCAGGTTGGCATGCCGGTCGGTGGGTGTGTACACGCGGGCGCTGCGTGCGCGTTACGTCACTGCCGCGCCCGTACAACATTGACATACAAACGCACACCCTTTATTTCATTACTAGTGACTTACGATCGCTTCGCTCGGGTGCGTAAAAGTGCATAAAAGTAACCTAAAAGTAAATGTTGTACTCCATGTCATTGCCTATCTCTATACTAAATTTCATCCAAATCCATCCAGCCGTTTAAGTTTTAAAGGGCAACAAACATACGCATACATCTAAAACTTTTTCAATTATGATAGTGATATAATTTAAAACAAGAAATATATATATATATATATATATATATATATATATATATATATATATATATATATATATCTATATGCTATTAGTTAACAAATGTACAGAATTAAAAGTTTCGTTATCATCTGCATTAGATTTTCACTATATTTTCTCAGTAGAACTTGGTTATAAATTGGTTTAGTTATATAAAGCAGACTAAATTAGCCAGCTTTATATGTCTTAATCTATACATATAATAAAATTCGAACTGAGTCGAATCTGTACGTTAAATATTTTTAGGAAAATCTTATTGAAATTGTCATTATTTTCGATACAGAGTCCGATTCTATAGTTTTTACAATTTTTGTCTGTCTGGGAACGCATCACGAGAAAACCAATAGGTGGATTTTGATAAAATTTGGTATGGTGATAGCTAGTTATCCGGGTCAACATACAGGATACTTTTAACTGTGGGAAAATATCTCATATTTGAGAAATCTATACTAACCCTTAAAACGTAGGGACGAACCCGAGCGGAGCGAGGATGAATCGCTAGTATATATTATAATATACACATACACTACTTGTGGGAATCGACACATCGACTCCAGCTCAATAAGCAATGTTAGTCACATGTAAATTATAATATAATTGCTAAGTAATTTTTAAAATTATAAACATTTTTTTAAAGTCATAAAACTTTGCAAAAGATTCATATTAGATGTATTTGGGCTTAAGTTAGCTATTTCAAATATGTATGTACGTTTATTGAGATCATGTAAAAATATACCTTATCTCCTTAACATAGAGCTAGTTTTAGGATACTATTGTTTCGTTTGACATTGCCAGCTGTTTCGTGTTATTTCACAAGAGTCATAGCTCTAGTATTTGGTGACGATAGAGCTTGAGCTAGATTTCTTCTACTGGATAACGAAAAACGTCCACATTTAAAGTACCTATGTATTGACTATTTATAAAGCAATTTATTTTCACTCATTTCAACATATGTATAATAAAAATCTTATAAATTTGATTTAAATTTTATATCTTTTGGTATGACGTTTAAGATATACAAAGTAAAACATTTTTTATTATTTTAAAAAGAAAAACAACCTTTTTTCCTAATTATTGAACAGATAAATAGAAATCCTGGTAAAGAAAAACAGTACGGACTATCTGAACGCTAAGTCGTCTCGCGATCACGTGACGATCACGTAACTCAACGGATTCATTTTAGAGTTATCTTTTTTATTATAAATTTACTTAATGACATTGGTCACACAAAACAATAACGTAACCTTCCTTTCACAGAACATATATTGTTTCAATCTGATTATATTTTAAACTTAAGTCTTTTAAGATTATTGTCTGCACTTTTGTAGTAAACGAAAAC
This sequence comes from Argynnis bischoffii washingtonia, assembly GCA_033884665.1. NCBI lineage: Eukaryota > Metazoa > Arthropoda > Insecta > Lepidoptera > Nymphalidae > Argynnis > Argynnis bischoffii. The sequence goes on along the minus strand of CM066609.1, from coordinate 15,336,109 downwards.
AAACAACGCACCCACAAATTATAAATTGAATCGATTCTCAAAAAAATACTATTTAATTTTGTAGAGACACTCAAATAATAAGGGAGAAATATATAATATGTATATAGTTAACTCTATATATGTAGATAACGATTGCTTTCGTTCCAAACAGTATCGCTTTATCATGTTAAATAACAGAAGATACCATGTCATAAATTACAAAAAAACTGACTTCTAAAGACTAAAAAATTAAAAAATAACTGATTGGTAGTTTTCATTTACTATAGATACCTAATCAGAAGACTGTCAGCCGACAATGCTTTAAGATATGAATATCTAATAGGTAAATATGACGGGGCTTGAACACTGATTATTATAGTTTAAAAATTTTATATTATATATCAACTAGTGACTCACACTTAATATGAAATACAAATCTTTGAATTTCTTAGCTTTCCTGTTCTCCATGCATTATACATATAAACCTTCCTCTTGAATCACTATATTAAAAAAAACGCATCAAAATCAGTTGCGTAGTTTTAAAGATCTAAGCATACATAGGGACAGACTTATCTTTATAAGAGGTAGTGATTTGTGAGGTAAGCTTTCCTTTGATTTGTATTGGCTGGCACCGATTTCGAAAAAGTTATTGAGATTATCAAATCAAACAAAATAAGTCCGAACTCAAAGTGTCTACTATTATTATTAGCCGTCGAAGAGTTCCTTCCAACTTCTAGCCTTACCATCAGATCAGTTTGATACGATACCGATACCGAACCAATGCACCATCAAATGAAATGGAAACACTTGCAAATTTCCAAGTCAATATGACAATTAGAAGTAGGTTAAATTTTAATTAGCCGTTTTTCCACCCTAAAGGGAGGTTTTTTATTCAAATTTAAATAAAACTAAACTGAAACTATACACTTTCAAACACAATAAAAAAATGCCCAAATCTCTTAATAAATGACGAAGTTCTGAAGTAACGAACATAAAAATAATACAGTCATATCGAGAACCTCCCTCTTTTTGAAGTTGGTTGAAAATTGAAGTATTTCAAGGGCTCGAGCCTTTATGATATAATTTTTTAAACGATGAAAACATAATGTAAGAACCAGAGTATTACTTATTAACCAGAGTAATGTCAGTGACTCTTATAGAGCTTGTTACTTTTAAACCAGTAAATGTAAATACTATGTAATCTAATGTAATAACCACTTGATCTTAAATACCTTTAGAAAAGTCAACCAGAAAGTGGTGTAGGTGTTTTTATTATGACATTATAACTTATAAGTCTGTACTAGTTTATTGTAACGGTGTGCTGGAGATCTATTGAGGGGTCGATCCGTGACCTACATAAGAACTACCTGCTTGCTCTACGTTTATCAATACGAGACATATTTTTTTTCTAGACGTTATGCCATTACTGTCTCAAGGCTGGGCTACTTTAGTGACAATGTGCACACATTTTAATTATGCAATTTACTTTATTTACATCTTTATCTAAAGTTCCCTATTTATCAGTAAATTCTTGAGGGCATTCCTTCCTTAGATGATTCATTAGGTCGATGGCATTTGAGCATTCTTAATAGAAGGTGACTATTAGGTTTTATTTACTACCAATAATTACACTAATATGGGTAATAATATGATTCATGTAAAAATGACGTACTATTGTATTGAAAAAATTACAGGAATTAAATAAACACGCTGCTACAAATCAGTTAGTCATAAGTCAGTTTTGTTTATCAGTTGTTTTTAGTGTGCCCGTGCAATCCGCACTGGGCATGGAGGCCGCGCTCCATTCTCTTATATAGACTCGGTCGGTCTCACTTGATATATTTACATTATGATAAAGCCACGACATTTGCACTCACTTTTCGTTCCTGTAGCAGATAAACAATACGTGCTTTTAAATTTAAAAATTGTTTCAAAATGGCTCTATGTAGAGTCGCATCACATTGCATTTTAAATATTCGTGGCTTTGAAACTGCACTTACATAAAGTGAATGGAAAAGTACGGTGTACGTTGCACAATGAATTAATGTAGAGCCAGAGGTACTCTGACGTGGGTGACGTCACGCGCCACGCGGGCCAGGCGTGATCGACGCGCCCACTGTTATTCATACATCCGCTTGCTTCTTGGTAACCATGTAATTTGTTTGGAGAGTTTCGTGTGTAGTGGTTTATATCGCCACTGTTTTTACGTTGTTTACGATATTGAAAATTTACATTTTTGAGCGTTTCTTGTAAATTTGAACTCAGAATTCTGAATAATCGATTAGCTTATGATTTTCTTAAAATACGTTCTATAAATTGCTTTTGTTCTTAGTAATAAAATAATAGTGTGGTACAAAAGTTTGATTCTGAAGTAGTTAGATTAGATTTACAGTAATTCTAATGAATTCACTATAGAGCTTAAGTTTCAATATTAATTTCAACATCTTTGCATTAGCAACTACTAGAAAAATACATCAAAACATATTATGGCATATAATTTTAAATCAAAATTATTACCTAGAAAATAAAAGTCAATGATTATAAAATACTTCGATTTTGCTTCATCTAAACTCTAGAGCTAAATTTGTTAACATTTCTCGGATGCTTTTATTATGGAAAATGTAGGATGACTTTGCAGTTTTCCATTATTATACAAAGTAAATTAGTACCTAGGATTCCTAAGTGCTTAACTAAAGCTACATAAAGACTAGCACTACAAAGGACCGTTATACAACAACGGAACGTTGGTCAATGTGAGGCAAACTCACATAAATTTGCTTACTATTAAAAATTTCACATACACAAGTGATTTATGCAAACAAGAATTAAGGAATTTGAAAATTGGAAATATTTTATGATAAAGATTCAAATGCTTTATTTTAAGCGATAGAGAATAACAGTTATCTACTAATTTAGTTTAGTTTTCGCTATTGTAAAATAACTAGCGGCTCATCCTTGCTTTGCTCGGGTTCGTCCCTAGGTACGTTTTAACTTTTAACGGTTAGTATGGAAAAGATAGACTATGGGTCCGTCTATGGGTCGCTCCTTTGGGTAATAGCATGATGATATATAAACTATAGCCTTTCTCAACAAACGGGCTATCTAATTCAAAAATATTTTTTCTAATCAGATTAGTAGTTCCTGAGTTTAGCGGGTTCAAACAAACAAAAAAAACGAATGAACGAACGAACAAACTGACAAATAAACAAACAAACAAACAAACTCTGCCTCTTTATATTATTAGTGTAGATTAGGTACATAGATTAGATACATAGATTAGGTACGTAGTTATTGAATTAGATTAAAATTTATTTACACTAATGTAGATATACCCAGATACTAGATATAGAGGTCACTGGTCTTTGCCTTAATAAAATCCCTGCAAATAATATGTAACGTCAACAAACACTTATTTAATATGGAAATTGAAATTGCATACATACAGATTCGTCACGTTAGACATTTCCAATCAGAAAATGGTCAGTTATTTCTTTTATTTAAGCATAATAAAGTGTAAGAGTATAGTAATGGTATGAAATCATTTTGATACCACGCATATGATGTAATTTTGCTCAAATAACAACATCGTTTTGAATTTAATTTAGATTTAATGAAACAAAAATATCAAAATTAAAGTACAAAATACTTAAACAAAATGTATTGTTGACTAAAAATTTATTCTATCATAATGTAGAGTCAAATGCGGTCAATTAATACTACTATAAAATGTTTTATATTTTTCTCTATATCTCTGTAGAGCTTAAAGTATCTTAAAGCTTATATATATGACATCATGTACACAAGTATATAAATCATACACTAAAGCAGAATTTTCCATTTAGTTGTTTTCCGTTCTAATAATGTGTATCAAAATATTTTTCCTTCATAATTACAACCATGGTCAAACTGAGATTGTAATATATAACAAAGCTAAAATATCTCATCCGTTGTGTATGTTTTGAGAGTATGGTTATATTTAACCATTGTACTGATTCACTGCAATCAAATATCAATAGCCCTTGAAGTTATGTGAGGGGGAGCGGACGTGTTGCATGATTGTACAATAAAACAATTTGTTGACAACAGCAGTGTAATTGTGTTATTTTATTTATTATGCTACAGAATGCAAATTTGATTTGCGGATAAGATAATATCTATCTATACGTATAATAAAATCTAAAAAAAATAATAATCTTTCTACACATATAATAAAACTGTAACTAAACCGAATCTGTACATTAAATATTTTTTGGAAAATCTTATTGAAATATACATTATTATCGATACAGAGGCCGAACCTATAATTTTTAGAATTTTCGTTTGTCTGTCTGTCTGTTTGTCTGTCTGTATGTCTGTCTATCTGTCTGTTTACGCATCAAGGAAAAACCACTGGAGGGATTTTGATGAAATTTGGTATGATGACAGCTGGTTATCCGGGTCAACATATATGATACTTTTTACTGCGGGAAAATATCTCATCTCTGAGAAATCTATACTAAACTTTAAAACGTAAGTAGGGACGAATCCAAGCGGAGCGGATGTGAGTCGCTTGTTTATAATATAAGTATACTATATACTTGACGTTAGAAACTCTAAAATGATTGGTGGATATATACGTATGTTTAATTTGTCATTCGATTGATGAATATTAGGTACCATATTCTTTATCGGTCTTAGTGTATGTATATATTATGTAAAGTATATAGCTTTTAAACACATATTAAAATATATAACAAAGACCAACAAGCATAAAATAATATATAAGTAACTAAAAAGAATAATTTATATAGGTATATAAATTGGTCATGAACAATATGACTAACCCGATGCTAATGCGTAGTTACAATGACACAAAAGAAAAAAATGAACGTTAAATACAATAAAACTTGTTTAACGTTCCTATATTTTAGTTAATAAAAAGTTAAGCCATTATATAAATAATTACAATTTTTATACGCAAACGTTTTCTAATTAAAAAGTATAGAAAAAGTATTAATAAACTATTCGAGCTTAGTAGTTGTTCTCTAGTCTTGATATTGTTTCCATTTTTTTGACTTGATTAGTTGTTTACTAAAAGTACTACTTGTAAATAAAATTAGATGATAAAATTAAGATTCACAAAGCATTTTAGAACAAAAAATGACGTAAATAGTTATTTATAGGTATACTTATACCATAAAAAACTTCTGGAAATTATGTTTTAATTTATTCTGTACTAAACTATTTGTTTTTAACTTTATAAGTTAATCTATATATCAGAAAGAAAATGTCTTACTCTGAAAGCTAGGCGAAACCTGCTTGGCGATAAAAACTCGAAGTTGCTAAAGAAAATGATATTATTCAATAAAATTATAATTACATTATTTCTCTTTCTTCTCAAAATCTGGAGGTGATCACATCATTTCCAGCATGTTTTATTTTCTACAATATATTGTTAACGATATTCTGCTTTTAATTATTTCTTTTAGATCTAGCGAAAAAAATTTTCTAACATTCTCTGGGACTGGCTGTTGTTAAAACGTGTACCTATTTATAACAAGTTCATAATTATAAATGTACTAAATAATTTAACATAATAATGTACGATAAATATCGATAAAAATCGAACGGAGAATACTCCGTTATGAACCTCAAGATCAACTCAACTAAACTGTACACTAAAACGCTTAGCAACTGTAAAAAAGTAAATACCGAAAACACTGCCAAATATTTTGAAATGTAGAACGCGAGACGCATTGAAAACAGCAGGGCGTGGTCCTAAACGAAACCAGCAGCCTTGACCCATGCTCAAGCGCACTTGCCCTCCGCATGGCTACAGTTTTTATAAGATGGGGGAGGGGTAGGAGGTCAAGTTGGTCTGGTGGCTTTTAGCGCAGTGTCTATTTTTACTCCAGTCGAGTACACGCGGTGTTCGCGTGGCTTTGTTTTGCTCACACGCATGCATCGTGGACATTTCGTATTATTAGCTTATCTCGTATTTATCTAGGTACGGCTGTTCTTAACCGGTTGTCTTTCAACACGTTAATTAGAATAAATCTGATAGGTAAATAATGTTACAAGTTAGATATTAGGTTTTTTATGTAAGTGTTATTCTAACTCTACATGTAAGCGCGCATATACATATTTTTGGTATTTGTATTAGTTTCTTATATATATATATATATATATATATATATATATATATATATATATATATATATATATATATATATGAATAAATTTCAATTAATTATATGAAATATACATTTTATACTTTTACGAGGTCGTATACGTTTTTGTACAAGAGTCTTTATTTACTTCAAAATACTTACATTCAAAATTTTAAAATGTCATACATATTTTATTAATTGTTACCATTTTAACTTCTAATATTTGTTATAAATTTGGCAAAAAAGCGCAAAACTTTCCTGAGAGGTGTTGAGCCGACGACGATCTGCCGCCGACTGAGGCTTACTGTACTACCGAGTCCCCACTACGACTACTACACTGATAACACCAACCAGCAATATTGATCCTCATTGCCTCCCCACGCTTCATACGAAAAATGAAACTAATAATATTAAACGTGACACAATGTAGAGACCATCTTACACTGGTGCTAGATTAGCTTGTGCGCTTACGCAAATGGCTCATGGCATACAGATTGGCGAATGTCAACAATAGATAAGTGTTGGATCTCGGGTCAGGCTACTAGTTGTTTTGTTGATACATACATACATGCATATTATATTAGTACGTTTATATAGATATTTACATAGTAAGTTTCACTTTATTTTATCTCCATAAAAAACGTCTCCAATCTCCATTTTATAAAATATTGTTAATTATTAGCTCTATCTTAATTATGTTATGGTTACAATACTCTTTTGTTTCTTATCTTTAACAAGTTAGGCACTGGACTAAACATTCAAATGTTCAAAGTCTTCGTATTCTACGTAGTTTGTGAATATTTTTCGGGTTATTTACGTATTTTTTTGTATTATTGTTATTTCATAATATGATAAATTAACGTTATGAAATGAATATTTCAATAGAAAAGATAGAAAAATACTACATATACGTATGGTAAAACAATATTTTCCCAGCACTTGCATCATAATGTGTATAAATAAAAAATAAGATAAAACTTAATTGGTATTTTAATTAACATATGTATATATAATTATTGTATTTTTCTGAATACTGCGATTTAATTAGTATAGCCTATTTTTAGTACAACTGTTGTTGTTTGACTTTGAACTCTTTTTTCTTGTTAATGTCTTTAAGACTAAATATTTGCTGACATCATGCCTAGGGGAATGACTAAATTAAATAAGCACATCACATTCAATGAAGAGGTTTAAATTAGATATTTTAAGTAGAGTCTAGAAATGCACAAAAAATACACGTACACATACTTAACGACCAATAACTAACAAGCACGTTTTTTTTTGTATACGTGCAATAATCGAACCCGCAACATACATTCATTAATGCATAGGTCATTTTCCTGACCACTATGACAATGGCGCAAGTATGCTTACTTATTTTATTAAAAATATTAGTTTTATATAAAAATCTCTTGGAGATCCGAGTGAAGCAAACCCCGGGTCTCGAACCTCTGATATGTTCATTTGCAAATCATTTCCAACGTGATTATTGATTACCACTTGTCTTACGGTGAAGGAAAATATAGTGAGGATACCTACATGTCTGAGAGAACCTAGCAAGTTTTCTGTAAAGCCCGCCTATCCACCACTGGTCAGCATGGTGGACTATGGCCTCATCCCCTTCGTATTGAAGGGAGGCCCGTGCCCTGTTGTATGACGTTCAAAAGGGCTAATTATATATATTTAAAAAGAAGCAAACAATTTAATTATAATCGAAAGGTTCCTCTTTATAGTTCAATAAAAATTTTATACATTATTTATAGCTGACCTGTGAAACTTATTACGTACGCTTAGAACAAGTACAACAATACTATCAGTACCTATGTTTGCACTATGATAAGCATATAAATAGCAATTGACTAGAGTTATCGTGCCTGATCGAGTCAATATAAGTTCATGTAATAAAAGTATTACCATATTTCATATTCACATTAACTCCTGCTATATATGAAGTCTTAGATTCGGTTTCCATATATCAAGAATGCTTTACATGAAAAAAATACTTACTATTGATATTCTATAAAAAATAAACTGTATGTGTATTGTATTGTATTCAGCCCTTTTTGACGTCCCACTACTGGGCACGGGCCTCCCTTCAAGACGAGGGGGATCAGGCCATAGTCCACCACGCTGGCCAAGTACGGATTGGCGGACTTCACGTGTCTTTCGAAAACTTGCTAGGTTCTCTCAGACATGCAGGTTTCCTCACGATATTTTCCTTCACCGTAAAGCAAGTGGTAATCAAGTTAGAAATGATTCGCACATGAAAATATCAGAGGTGCGAGACCCGGGATTTGAACCCGCTTCACTCGGTTTCCCAAGCGAGCGCGTTACCACTGGGCTACCACTACCTTTAAAAAATAAACTAGTTAGTTTATTTAGCTCTGCGACTTTGTCTGCGTGGGAATATTTATGTAGAGCAAAAATCTTATTGTAATTCGTCAAATGAATTGATCTCAAGTAATGCGTAATTCAACTAAATGATAGATAAAAACTATAATTATACTTAATTAATAATAACTTCTTTACTAGTAAATTACACCGACTTTTTAAAAAAAATAATTAATAATTTCATTCTGTCGGGTTGATATAATTTTTTCTTGAATTCTCATACATTCAGTCTCTTTATAACCTTTATTATATAAAATAGATTAAAAAAAAAAGACATAATAATAGCGAAAACATCGCGAATAATACATACAAAAAACATACCTCACAAAATAACAATAATTGTCTTTTCTACTATTTTTAAATTTCCAGTAAAAAATGTAGGAACTTCTTTTTTCCCCAAACAAATTTCCCAAAAATATTTTATTAAGCAGTTTGACCTCGCTATAAATTTATTTTATTTATACTAATATTATAAAGAGAAAGGATTTGATTGTTTGTTTGTTTGCACCGAATAGACTCCAAAACTACTGAACCGATTAAGATGAAATTTGGTAAGATAGTTTCAGACCCTGGGAAGGATATAGGATACTTTTTATCCCGGAAATCATCCCTTAAGGGGTGAAAATGGGGATGAAAGTTTGTATGGGGAATCAATCTAGTGATAAACCCGAGTGAAGCGAGGATGAATCGTGTAGATATAAAGTATCTAAAAAATCTAACCTTCAAGGTACATGTAATGAAATATAACTAACCTTTGAAAGTAGATACGGCTTTAAAATCCAACGCAAATTGACCCAGTGAAAAATGTAAACAGACCATTTTATTGATAAGTTATCATGTTCCTTTTTACACCATTTTTGTGATAGTAGAAGTCAGTACATAAATAATAATTATACAAAATTAAAACAAATTGGAAATTTATCCATTTCCATCCATCTAGATATGAATATTTCAGGACAGGTATGAATATCTGAAGAGGTTCAAATAGTATCTCTTCAGATATTCATAATTGCCCGTGGCTCCGCTCGCATAGTAGGGTGGGGGATAAAAAGTAGCAATCAATATCTTTACCCAGTGTCTTTGTAATTGTTTAAGCGGTTAAAGCGTGAAAACCTTTTTCGTTTGTCTGTTTGTCTGCTTGTACGGGCTAATCTCCGAAACTGTTGGACCAATTTAAAAAAAATTGGATGGTGGTACCTCATATCCTCGGTCAACATTTTAGATACCTTTCATCTCGGAAAATTAAAGAGTTCCCGTGGTTTAAAAACTATTGTAACTTATACAGCTTAGTACTTACCGCAACTTATGTATCTAATTTAGTAAAATTTGGCATACTGATACCTTATAATGCAGATCAAAGAATGTGTATTATAAAATTTATAAACCTCATTAAAGTGACGCGTTTCCGCGGGAAAATAAAGCATTACAAAAACGGTGTCTAGCATAGCGTCTTTCATACTAAATCAATTGTGTGTGTCACTGGGATTGTGACGTCATTGGGACGTCATTTGGCTACTTTTTACCCCGGAAAATGTACGATTCCCGTGGGATAGGTTGGTTTTTGTTTTTCTAGAGGCGAACAAGAGCGAAGCGAGGGTGAACCGTTAGTTTTTAATATAATAAATAAAATTAGAATTCTTTCTTTGGCATATTATTCAGAAAAAAAACATATTTTAAAGCTCAAATGATTTAATTTAAACCCAAGCACTTAATAAATATTTACAAACCTCAGCAAGTACAATAAAAAAGCGAACATAAAAATCTTATTTTCATATATTTTATTAGGTCTTGTTTATATAAAATTTATTTAAGCCGTAGGTACAATTTATTATCCAAACACAAAAAAAGACCCAATTCAATATTACCTTGAGTTACTAAAAGTAATACAAAAGTACTTAAAAAATAATAATTAGTATGATTTATAAAGAGAAATAGTAGATAAGATAGACTACCTTATATAAGCGTCATACAGAGATAACATAATATTTGTATGCAAGCAAAAACCAGTAAAGCCGATAGAATTTCTAAAAACACATTTGATAATATCATTGATAAGCCGGTTATTATGACGCAGTAATGAGTCTGGCTAAAACTGTCTATAATGGATAATGGATCATTTTTTTTTTAATAACGATAATAACAACAATGTCTACAGATTAGCCATTTGCGCAGGAGATATAATAAAATAGCTTTACGGTAGCATTGTTGTTTAGAATCTATACTTAGTATAAATCAAAGTCGCTGTTTGTCTGTTTGTCCGATAAACTATACATATATTAAAATTCTAATTGAGTCGATCTGTACGTTAAATGTTTTTTGGAGAATCTCATTGAAACAGTCATTATTATCGATACAGAGGCCTAATGATATAGTTTTTAGAATTTTTGTCTGTCTGTCTGTTTGTCTCTCTGTCTGGGAACGCATCACGAGAAAATCACTGGACAGATTTTGATAAAATTTGGTATAATGATAGCTGGTTACCCGGATCAACATATAGGATACTTTTTATTGCTGGAAATTATCTCACCTTTGAGAAATCTATACTAACCGTTAATCGGGTTCATCCCTAGGTACGTTACCTAGGGACGAATCTAAGCGGAGCGAGGGTGAGTCGCTAGTTTCTTCTAAACCACATAACAGATTTTAATGCGGTTTTCACTATCATGTAGAAATTTTCTTCCGGAAGGTTTATATGTATAATACTTATACGGAACTGCCTCGGTGGTGTAGTGGCTAGCATGTACGGCTGCACATCCTGAGGTCCTGGGTTCGAGTCCCGGGTCGGGCCAAGTTTAATTATTGAGTCTTTCTGTATAGTAAGCCTCAGTAACAGCCCGGAGTTGGGAAGTTGGCGATGTTACACCCCCGTGCCTCGGAGAGCACGTAAAGCCGTCGGTCCTGCGCCTTAACTCTCACCGGTCGTGTCGAGTAGTCGTCCCACCGGAGTATGAGAGTGACAGGAATAGAGAGTGAACTTGTGTCTGCGCGTACACTTGTGCACTATAATATCTCCTGCGCAGTTGGCTAGTCTCAATGAGATTGGCCGCCGTGGCCGGAATCGGTCAGGAGAACATCATGTATAATACTTACATATTGAAGTAGAGAAAAGCCGAGAATTTAAAAGATTTGTAATGATGTCATATATAACATAGTGTTGAGCAATTACATTGCATACGCTAGCTATACTTTACTAGATTTGTATATCAAAATAATGTACTACGGAATTGTATATCTTAAAAAGGTCTACAGAAAAGTCCGCTGTGGTAAATGTTATTTGAACAATACAGTATAAATCGTCATACAATTAAATACGTTAAATACATTGTGCATTTAATGTAGATTAAAATTGTTCTTTACAGCATATCATTAAAATTAAAATCTTAGAAAATATCACAGATTTCAAATTTTTAATCGTTCGCAGCGAAACAGCTAATGCTGGGTAAACATTCAGAAATACATACATAATATATCAAAACAATTTACTAGAAAATTGTAGGTCTTAAAAAGGCTTTTAGAAAAGTCCGATAGCAGGTTATCTAAGGCACATTCACAATAACTATTTTTATCTATATAAAACGTAACTAAGTACGTACGCTAGTCACTAGTAGCTATTTAAATAATTCATCAAATGAACTCTCTATTGCTTTTAATCAGGTGAGAGATCAGACCCTACTTCCTGAGGCACGGGGATGAAACACCACCAACTATGGGTTGTTGAGAGGAAATCCAAATAATTATACTTGGCCCGACCCGAGACTCGAATCTAAGATCTCCTGGTCTACTGGCATTCATACATGCCAATGAAGCAAAAGGGCATTTATACAATAAACGTGAAAATAAATGTACTGCCTGCTACATGATGAATAAGAGAAATAAGAAGATGGTCTTATTGAACAGTTGGACCACGGACCTCTATCCAAGGAAACGCTACAATATAGGTAGCATTTTTATAGCGTAATATTTGTTATTATTATTATTATTATTATTTATGAGATTCAGTGACAAACGAGCAGACAGACCACCTGATGGAAAGCAGCACCTGTCGCCCATAACACCTACGGTTCATGCACTTAGGTTTTAAGTAACAAAAATGCAGAACCACAGGTGCGTTGTCACTGTGAGGACTAAGATGATATGCCTCTTGCCTGTAATTGCGCTGGCTACCTTATCCTTCAAACCGGAACACAACAATGCAATCATTGTTGCTTGGCGGCAGCAATAGATAAGGGGGTGGTACCCATCCAGTCGGACTCCTCAGGCTTGACAGAGTCCTACCACCGGTGAAATTATAGAATATACAAAATTCTTCTTGAATTGATGCTTTCATGTATTACTAGCGACTCACCCTCGCTGCACTCGGGTCAGTCCCTACTTACGTTTTAACGTTTAGTATAGATTTCTCTATGAGATAATTTTCCCCAGTAAAAAGTATCCTACATGTTGACCCGGATAGCCAGCTATCATTATACTAAATTTCACCAAAATCCTTCAAGTGGTTTTTCCGTGATACGGTAACAGACAGACAGACAGACAGACAGACAGACAAAAATTGTAAAACCTATAGATTCGGCCTCTGTATCGATAATAATGTCTATCTCAATAAAATTTCCCAAAAATATTTAATGTACAGATTCGGCTTAAAAAATATTGTTGCGTGTTTCCGCGCGGTTAAAATAAAACTTCTTTGGCAAATATCGAAAATAAATTAAATCAAATCAAATAAATTAGGCATATTACAATCATATATTTATAGAATATCATATACAGAAAGAATATAATATTATATATCAATTTTGTCAGACAACAACGGTTAGTGGTTACCATGATATCTATAGACGACACGTTTGGCTCAGTTTGTAGTGAGCCTACTTGCTGTGCCAGCGGTCGCAGGTTCGAGTCCCGCTGGAGGCATTCATTTGTGTAAGGAGCAGGAATCATCAGGAATCCAGTCATGGGCATTTATATTTATAATATGTATATATTTAAAGTTATATATTTGTAGTGTAATAACCATCTGGTATCCACAAAATAAGCCTCGTAGCTTACCATGGAACTTGATGGTGCTGTGTGTTAATGTCCCAACATATTATATATATATACTCTTACCGATATTTATATGATCCTTGTCCAAATACAATAGTTTTTATAAACTGTAACAATGTAAATCTTTATGGTACTTTTTTTTAATATTCTAAATGTTGTTTTGCCTTCACATATAGGCCTTCACATATATTCATTTTCTTAAATGTCGTTATCACCTATAATTAAGGTAGGTACTACACTATCTGTTCTATATTCTGTGTATGTTATAATGTGTTTAGTTTGTACTTTGTTGGTGATCTAATAAATAAATAAAAATAAATAAATCATCGCACTATGGACTATGATGTACAATTTAAGATGTTTGCTGAATACAACTAAAGTAGCAATCCAGTATAAACTAGATACTTATCTAATGTCATTTGTCACGACCTAAGACTACGTACCACCACAAGTGGTAATCAAGAAAATAATCATGACACAATATATGCAATATTTACCATCTTAATCAATAACCTTTTTTTACCAACCAATATCTCTCGTGTTTTCTCCGTTCTACGTGACGTTGGCGAAGTAACCTATGCTTAACTGACACGGTTTGAAGCCATTTACAAGAGAATCGAATTCAATATTTATCTTTTTAATAACAATACGTAGATTGAAGAAACTTCCCGGAACTATGTCTCCATCCAAATTGAGAGCGCCGAGGGATAAACATTAACTCTTGCTATATTTCGTCATTAATTCTTCAATTTTTTATTCTCAAAGGTTATAAGTATGATATTTTTCACAGATTTCTATTATCATATCATAAAACCGATTAAGTTTTTAAGTAAAAAGAGATTTTTTTTCAAGTGATAAAAAAAGTGTAAACTTAGTATCTAAAAAGTATCAAAAATATGAAAATACATATTTAAGATTCAAAAAGAGCTGCAATATAGAACTAAGGCTATAATCCGGTGGGAACGAGTTAGTTATCTAAAGTGAAACGGCGTGACCTACGCCCGCATCACTTGTGGTCATAGATAAATATGCAATTAATTTAAAATGTAGTTAGTATATTAAGTAATTTTGCGAAAAATTATTAGAGGTCATTACATCAAGCATTTTATCGACTTCCTACCTATCCCACTGATAACACATCCTAATGATAATTATTGCGCAAAAGAAAGAGCTTTATGATAAAATACATTTGAAATGTAACGAAATCATTCATTTTCCTAAGTGCATGAACCGTAGGTGTTATGGGCGACAGGTACTGCTTTCCATCAGGTGGTCTGTCTGCTCGTTTGTCACTGAATCTCATAAAAAAAAACTGCAGTTTGCAGATTTTACTACTACTTCTCAAGGATTTAATAGTTAAACTTCAAGACATTTTTTCAGTAAAAAAATATTTTGGATTTTCTGTAACTTGTTTTGGGTTAAAAAGGGAACGGAAACCACTATCTTAGAAACACTAATGGAAGGCGAAGAAGACCAAAGGAAGCGATTTCTTCTTTATTTACTCAATATTTAGAAATAAAAAAATAAAAAATAGCTTTATCCATGAAATCGTAGTTGTAATATTTTCCACTGAGCCTTCCTATTAAGTAATCGAAGATACTTGTTTTAAGAATAACTAACTAATAAAGAGGGAATTAATAATAAAAAAATCAAAACAATGAAACGACAGTCAAATTCATTCACAACACAATATAACTTGAGCTGCATGTTGTAAATACGCAAGCGACTTATGTAAAGCCATGCCTTGTATCGTCACTTGATTATCACGAGGTCAGCGTACACTGAACTAGATAATATTGCATAGCCCACTATTAATTGCCATACTAATTACCTCCTGCGGCTTCTGTGAATTTGGATTTTGGCAATTTTCAGCAGTTGGAAATAGTGGGTTCAAGCCTCGTTCGGTGCAATATTTTTTATAGATCACGAAAATATTACCGCAGTTCATTAATTGTCCAAGTAGTTTGTTTTTATTTTAAGAATACTGAAAAACTTCATGTTTTATTCGTACTAAGTATTTTAAATCATTCATAAATATTAGGAATAAAAATGGTCCAAGTACAAAACCTTGCAGTAACCACTCTCATATCTCATACAATTATTATATACCACTTATTCAGATTTCTGTTTGAATAAATATTGAAGAAATAATTTAAGGCACCCATATATAATAAAATTGTAACTGAGACATATCTGTACGTTTAATATTTTTTGGAAAATCATATTAAAATAGTCATTATTATCGATACAGAGGTCGAATCTATAGTTTTTAGAATTTTTGTCCACCTGTCTCTCGTTTTGGGAACGCATTACAAGAAAACCATTAGACAGATTTTTATCAAATTTAGTACTATGATAGCTGGTTATCCGGGACAATATACAGGATACTTTTTACTGCGGAAAAATATCTCATCACTGAGAAATCCATACTAAACGTCAAAACGTAAGCGAGGATGAGTCGCTAGTGATTAATAAACAGTATCCCCCTAAAATGGCTTATAATCTCACTAGCCATTTACGTTTATGATGTTATAACGCTCAACTGTGTACACAAACGGGCGTACATTATTTCTTTCTTTTTTCATATTACATCAGTAGAACTCAAATTTTCTTGACGGTAAACTTAATAGGGCCAAATAGACTAGGACTAGCATAAGGCAGCTTCAGAAAGCAATTAAAAAAATTAAACGTTGAAACAAAAATATTGACTACCTGTATTGTGAGAAGAAGAGTGAAGCATCATTAAATGGGTTTATTGAAAGTTGACAAAAGGTCGTTGCCTCGAGCTCTATTTATGCGACGTCCATCAAAGATCAGTCTAATTTTTCTGTTTACAACGCTCTCTCGGTGTCATTCATATTAAAGTGGAGTTGACGTTCTGAAAGAGGTCTTATAAAAAGGCATGCTTTAGAACACTTAGTGTTGAAAAGGCCAGGTATTACTTTCGGTGGTCATTTTGAAGAGTAATTTTTCGTAGTCATTTTTCTTTAGTGAGTAACAAAAATAAAACTTACGTGTCACTCTATTTTAATATTTTTATTTTATGCTCATATAAAAGTACAATTGATGATATTGAATCTTTCGTTTCACAATGTCAATCTTTCAATTCACAGACTGCTTTTTGTACTACTATCAAAGAATGATAGGGTTTTTTTTTTAATTTTATATAAGATATGTGTAACCTCTATGGCATATAAAAAATTTGTTCACGTTTTTAAATTAAAAAAACTTTAAAAAAAAAAATAAAGACCGGTTTCCAGGCACTGAAAAGTAAAAAATAACTAAACGGGGGTTTTCATTTAGAATAGATACTTAATCAGATTTTTTCGAAGTCGGTGTGCTTTGATTTGTATTGGCTGGCACCGACTTCGAAAAAATCTGATTAAGTATCTATTCCAAAATGAAAACCACCGTTTAGTTATTTTTTACTTTTCAGTGCCTGGAAGTCGTTTTTTTTTTTTTTTAAAGTTTTTAATTTTTAATTTTTAGTGTAGACGTATCATCAATACAAATTAATCAAGCCCAAACACCAGGTAATTGCTGTAAATCGTTGAGGAGTTCCCTCGACTATCTTTCGGATCCATCATCACATCGACTCCAGACCTTCATTAAATAGTAGTGCTTTAAAACACCTAATGGAAATGTTAACAAACGCACTAGTCGCCGCTACAATTTTCGAAAGTTCCACTCGATTTCTCTGGGATCCCATCATCAGATCCTGGTTTCCTTATCATGGTACCACTCTTGGGATATCTCATTTCCAACAAAAAAAGAATTATCAAAATCGGTTCATAAACGACGAAAAAATGCCCGAACAAACATAAAAAAAAAAAAACATATATACGGTCGAATTGAGAACCTCCTCCTTTTTTTGGAAGTCGGTTAAAAATATACCAGTAATATTTAAATAAATGACTCATTGTCAATGAAAATCTTTAACATAGACAAAAGAGTAACATTTGAATAACATTTGTAATAATAACATTAACATAACAAAAAATACAGCGATGTCTGTACATACAGCAGTGCACTGACTCAAATACGAAAGTCACTCAACCTATGTTGAGACCTAGTTTTCTAGGATCAACCTTGATTTTTGGTGGCTCGTGGGTTCGCCTTCAAGTGAAAGTAACAGCTTGGTTGTAAAAATAAATAAATAATAAGAACATAAAATAACTGGAATTTCATTATTCCATTTGATAAATTTTATTAAAATTTTATATTTCTATCTTTATACATACTTTAAAAAGAAGATAAAGTTTATAGATACCTAAACATATCAGATAACTTACTATACATTCGAGAAACGCCCTAAA
Source organism: Argynnis bischoffii washingtonia (assembly GCA_033884665.1). NCBI lineage: Eukaryota > Metazoa > Arthropoda > Insecta > Lepidoptera > Nymphalidae > Argynnis > Argynnis bischoffii. The sequence goes on along the minus strand of CM066609.1, from coordinate 15,318,231 downwards.
ATAATGACTCAAGTGAATCACGCCCAAGGTGGTCTGACAACATGGTGTTTTATAATAAAATTTTATTGTTTTCCATTAAAAATATAGTTAAATACTACACTTTTAAACAAAACTAAAAATAAGCTACGGTTGGCTTCAAAAATTTGATTTCATACTAACAAGTGAAACGAATAAGAGCGTTACTAATTAAAAGATGGCAATAGTATTGTGATTATTATAATTTATTTTCTAAATAGGTGTATATGTTATCTCGTACAGTAACACAATCACTATTATTAAGAACGTTATCAGTTATCACGATGTATTGACAAATTCATCAACATGTCACGCGAGACGGGCGTGATGGAATACTACTTTAATAACATGCCACCTGTTTGAGTTACAAAAAAGCTTTTGAAGGATATTTTATTAAAAAATCATATGAAACTGTCTAAGCTCTTATTAAAATAGCAAAGTGCTAAACTTGATTTAGACTCAAAATATTTTTTTAAAAGTTTTCATTGTCACTAAGAAAGCTACTACGAGCACAGAATGTAATTGAAAAGAGCTGACATAAAACTTAGCAGTTGCTTTTTTTTAAATTCAAAATATATGTCATTTTAACGAAAGATTGGTGAAATCCCTATGGTTATATTAAAATAAAATTATTATTATACTTTAGAAACAAATTACCAAAAATTGTAGAATTATTAATTAATCTGAATACATTTTTAATGTATTTAGCACCATTATTTACTGACTCTATGCAGCCATATAATAAAATAAAAAAGTGCGTGTATGCAATTCACACATGGTAGAAGTAAAACTTAATATTATAGTACGGGGATTCAAACCCGAACACCTGTGATTGTCAATCTTGCACCTTGGCCGCTTGACCACGATGGTTATGCCCGAGCGTGCGAAACTCACGACCATATTTTGTGTGGAATAATGCGAAAGAAAACCGTATGAAAACTAGAAACACGCGTTTTCCCAGACATATGTAAGATTATTTTTCGCTCCCGAAAACCCCTACGTACCAAATTTCAGCGAAATTGTTAGAGCCGTTTCCAAGATCGCCAGTATATATAAATAAATAAATATACAAGGATTGCTCGTTTAAAGATATTAGATATTTGTCAGACAATAACAACGGTTACCATGGCAACATGGCAATGTATTCTATCTCATTCTCTCGCCGGCTTAATCCTGTATATATATGTATATATGTGTTTGTCTCTTTCTCGTGTCGAATTTTCGTTTCATCGAGTTTCAAATCACAACTATTCTAAAGAAGTTTCACTTAAAAAATAAAGAAAAGAGAGTTAAGAAAATCTTTCCAGTACTTTTCATTACTTTTATATAATAAAAATATACTGAATAACTATACTGAAATGAACTCCACCTACAGTTTACTGATATGTTATCTTAACTTGATATATCTAATATGAATTTATCCCACTTCAAGTGCCTTTGTAAAACGTTTCCTTGCTATTTAATTATGCTTATAACTAGTCAAGAACAAGAAAGGGTTAAAAAAGCCTTTACATTCCCATTATGTAATCTACATAATATGTACATATGTCCATGACATAAGCGACAAACATACATACAGAGTTATTTATACATTTTAAACGTCCCCGGGTGTTCGTTCCCGCGCCACCCCCGACCACGAACGCGTGGTTTAAAACCGCCGCTCCTCCCGCGCCCCGTCCCGTAGCTCCGGCTCCGGCTCCGACGCCGAGCCCGACTCCGGCCCCGAGGCCCACGCAGCAAGCACCGCGACCGGTGCAAGCGCCCGCTCCGCGACCGGCCCCGGCCCAGCAGCCCGCGCTGCTCCCGCCCAGGGCTCGCGTAGCCCCCGCGATGCCGGCGAGTCAGTCCCTGGCTTCTGACCTCTCAGTGGTCATGGACTTCGTCGGGTCATTCGACATTCGCGAACTCAGCGTGTTCGCGAATAAAATACGTGCCACGAACGGCGCCCCTCAGGCGCGTATGCAGGCCGCGTTCGAACACGCCGGTCTAATCGAAGCTATCACGAGCTTCCAAGCCCCCGCCTATTAACTTTTCCAATGGCGGTAAACAACACAATAATTCGTGCATCCGATTCGCGGCTAGGGCGAACAAAACCCCGCGGCATTACTATCTGCACATATAACGCGAATAGCATTAAAACTCATATCGGGTTAGTTCGCGATTTCCTATCAGATTATAGTATAGACGTTCTCTGCGTACAAGAGACGTTCTTAAAACCGGCAATGCGCGATCCGAAAATCGCGAATTACCGTTTAGTTAGAAATGATAGAACCGCCAACAGGGGAGGCGGCACTATCATTTATTTTAAGAAAACGTTACATTGCGTCCCCTTAGATCCGCCGCCACTCGCGAACATCGAGGCGTCGGTATGTCAGGTACATATGACGGGCCATCAGCCGGTCATAATAGCATCGGTATATCTCTCGCCAAACAAAGCAGTGCTAGAGAGCGACATTAGGTCGCTACTCGGCATAGGTGACTCGGTCATTTTGACCGGGGACCTGAACTGCAAACACACGCGCTGGCACTCAACGCGCATTAGCTCCAAGGGGCGAGTGCTCGATGAGCTAGCCAACCACCCATCCCTCAATTTTGAAATCATAGGGCCACTGACGCCCACGCGTTTCGGCCATAGAGGCACGCCGGAGGTCCTCGATATAGCGATTCTAAGGAACGTAGCCTTACGACTGCGTTCCATAGAAGCGTTATCCGAGCTAGACTCAGACCACCGGCCGGTAATTATTAAATTAGGTCATGACCGCCCTTCAGGCCCGTTGACTAGAAAGGTTGTCGATTGGAAGAAGTTCGCCGAGCTTCTTCGGTCGCAAGACTCTCCCCTACGCGATGTTATACCTGACATCATCGACTCTGCCGATCAAGCGAAGGCAGCGGCCAGTAAATTCACAGAGTTCATCAATAGTACTATAGATGCATGTTCCCGCGTCATAGTAGTACCCCCGGACGGGCGTTTCAAGGTCCCGCGAGACCTAAAGGATTTAATTAGACGAAAGAACGCAGCCAACAGAGCTCACGACACGTACCCGTGCGCAAGAAATCGCAGCGAGTTAAATAACCTCAAGAGACAGGTTAGGGCTCGATTCGACGAGCTGAGAGGGCATTCATGGGATAGGCTCCTCGAGGGGCTCGAACCTTCGGCTCAGGCTTTCTGGGCGCTGTCGAGAGCCTTTAGAGACGAGTCTCTCACTACGATGCCCCCTCTCATAAAGCCAGATAACTCCATCGCGTCAGACGACTCAGATAAAGCCGAATGCCTTGCAGATAGTATCGAATCGCAGTGTTCGCCTAGCACTCAACCGTGTGACCCGGGTCACGTTCACGCGATAGACTCAGAGGTCACAGCATGGGCCGCCATGCCTCCCTCGGGCGAACCGCTTCGCCCGACGTCATACGACGAAGTTAAGTCCGTGATAAAAGGGCTTAACCCTAAGAAGGCCCCGGGGCCAGATCGAATAAATAATAAAATAATTAAATCCCTACCGAGACAGTTCGTGTCCCTATTAGTAACAATTTTCAACACTCTGTTGCTATGCTGCTCCTTCCCAGACGAGTGGAAAGAAGCCGTAGTAATAGGAATTCGCAAGCCGGGTAAACCTAGCAATATGCCCGCCAGTTACCGCCCTATAAGTCTCATAAGCGCGCTAGGCAAAGTTTATGAAAAACTCATATTGACTCGCCTACAAGAGGTAGTCGTGTCTAAGTCCCTCCTCCCTAACGAACAATTCGGCTTTAGAGCCAACCATTCTAGCGTACATCAAGTGCACCGCCTTGCGGAGTACTTACTTCAGTACAAAATAAGATCCCGACGCAGGAGATGCTCAGCGGCCATTTTCCTCGATATAGCGAAAGCGTTCGATAAAGTTTGGCACAACGGCTTACTATACAAGCTACGTAACTTAGGCGTGCCGGACAGTCTCGTACACATCTTGCGAGACTATCTATCGAATCGTACTTTCCGCTTCAGAGTGGAGGGCACGCTGTCCTCCCCCCGCCCTGTCCGAGCGGGAGTCCCTCAGGGCTCGCTGCTCTCGCCCCTCCTCTACGCGCTATACACTAGCGACATTCCCCGTACCCCGGCAGTGGAACTCGCGCTGTACGCAGACGACACCGCGATGTACACATCTTCTTGGTCGAAAGATCGAATTCACCGTCGCCTTCAGGAAGCGGCCGACGCCATAGGCGTCTGGTTCCGCCGATGGAGAATCGAGGTGAATCCAGAAAAGAGCGCAGCCTTATTGTTTCCCCTGCGCAAGTTCGACTCCGTCTCGACGATTCGTCTCCTTGGCAAGCCGATCCCCTGGAAAGAACAGGTTAAATATTTAGGAGTTACTTTTGACAGTAAACTGTCCTTTAGGCCGCACCTTCGCGAAGCCCGCAGAAGGGCCGCATTCGTCCTTAGCCGATTATACCCTCTTCTATGCAAGCGTAGTAAAATGTCTCTTAGAAATAAGCTGACACTATACAAAACTTGCATAAGACCTATAATGACGTACGCCAGTGTCGCATTCGCGCATGTGAATCTCGACACGCTACAGACGTTGCAAAATAAATTCTTACGTATCGCGTCAGGCTGCCCGTGGTACGTAAGAAACGTAGATCTACATAGGGACTTCGAACTAGTCTCGGTTAAAAAATTCGTTAAAGACGCCTCTCAAAGGCATTTCGACTTAGCGGCGTCGCACCCTAACCCGCTAGTGGTGCAATCGTGTTCGTACGCGCCGAAACAAAACGACCCGCGAGCAAGACGGCCGCGGAACATTTTAACAGACCCCGACGACGCTATAACGATAGCGAACGCCGCGTATTTCAATACACGAACTCGGCTGCGTCGCCGCCGGCGACGGCGCAGACCGCCTAGGTTCGTCATACCTCGGCCGCGATCGGGCGCGGTCGGGACCCCCGACAGACGACCGTACTAACACGGTCGCTATTCACAGTAATTTACAGTTACACTCAGATACATACATTGCACTCCACTTAGGGTAATGTATTATTTTAATTTATCAAATTTAAAATTTTAAATTCAATTTTTTAAATTTCATTCTCAGATCCCGGAGGCGCGAAAGCGCCTTCATTCTCTTATTTTCCGAGCCAGTCAATTTAGGCTCTAAGCTTTGAGGACGGGCTTACTAGCCCGCCCCCCCCAACCGGTTACGCTGTCAAGGCCCTTAGGGCTAACAGCAATTATTATCTAAGATAACATAACATAACAATTTTAAACGTAAATTGTTATTACTATGGATAAATACTAATCATTATTTAAGATTCACCTGTTCACATTTACAACTATTTGATAAAATTATATTTTTAAAATACAATAATAATAGATAAAAATAAACAAAAAAAGTAACAAAATATTTGTTCTTATATACACCGCTTATATATATATAATATACATATAAGTAAATATTATATATGCAGTATAAAAATTAATATACATAATGTGTTAATGAAAACAACATTACCATATGTTATGTCGCTTGACTCATGTTTTAAATATATCGTATAGTGGTTAAAAATGTTATAAACTCATATCTTTATACGACAACTGCGTCCTGGAACCATTGATATAAAAGTTCTATTTAAATAATGTTTGTTATAAACTTTATTACTTAGTTACTGGCTCGAAGTATTGCTCTTTACGTCAGAGATCGCAGGTTCGAGACGTTGAACAGATGGGAGAAATATCCCCCCAAATGTGTGTTCACTTTGTCGTGTCTTGTCGTGGGGAGCTCGTTAGTCCGGTAATCCAACCGAGCGTGAAGCCAAGAAACACACTGTGAGGAGAACCACTTCGGTAGGCGGTGTACCAAGCAGGTTGCTCCTGGTACTTCTCTGACAGCAGAGTGGACCGTTGGAGTAACCCCATGTTGTGGTCTGCTTCGGCGTGTCATGGTTGAGTGCGTAAGCGATCCTGCGACGCCCCATTAAGACGGGGGTGGTTCTGTTGGGTTTTAGTGGGTAATACTGGTTTTTCTAACCGGTAAGTCCCAAATAATATATACACATGTTTACAAGTGGTATATCTAAATTTCCCAACATTCAAAAAAAAAAGATGGAAAAATTATGTATAGCATGATGGAACACACGTGGAACATGGAACAAGAACACCCATAATATTAAAGTCATCAAATTTCACTCAAAAGAAACATTTTCTTACTTATAAAAATAACTGGCATTTCCTAAACAGATGTACGAATTTGTATATTATTATTCTCTATTCACATGTTTTTAAAAATTACATATGCAAATGCAAAACAATCACTAAAAGAACATTTCGTAAATATTAAGAGCTTATTTGGCTCTACCTTGTATTTGAAGAGCATTTCATAATCTTATCAGTCGTCATTTATCTCGTGTTACCTTTGCGAGTCATTTTAAGTACCTTATGCAAGTAACACAATATTTTAGATATATGACATCGTTAAAGAAGTCTGACGAATAAACAGACAATCTTTCGCATTTAAAATTTGGGTAGAGATGAAATATAAAAATAACTCAGCTTGGAAAATATGTAATTGCTTTCAGCCTTTTAAGATGTTCATAGACACACAGATATTTTCCCCATTTTACTGGAAGAGTTTTTTGGAACACCATAAGTGTTTATCTCTAAATGCCAAAATTAGCAAACAAACATTTGCAATTGAATATAAACAAAAAAGATAATTATAAACAATTTTTTTGCATTTAATTTATTAGGGAGGATAAAGATAAGGATAGCACTCTACATATTAAATCGGATTACATATGACTCGACAATCAACAACTGTAGGTACATATGTAAATATTTTTATCAGTTTTTGACGACACGTATGGCACAGTTTGTTGCACCCAACTTGCTGTGCCAGCGGTCGCGGGTTCGAGTCCCGCTGGGGGCATTCAGTTAAGCGATGATCACGAATATTTGTACTCCAGTTATGGGTGTTTATATTTACAATATATATATATATATATTTAAAATTAGATATGTGTGTGTCAACTATCTGGTATCCTTAACACAAGCCTTGTAGCTTACCATTAAACTGATGGTGCTGTGTGTTAATGTCCCAACATATTTATTTATTTATCTATAGTTTTTAACAAATTTGAAATTACATATTGCATTGTTAAAGTTGTTTACGTTTTATCGAAGGCCGTTTCTTATGGAATATCTACTTAGATAATAGGTGCGCACGACGCGCGTCACGTACACCGCCCTACGGCCCTGTACACTGTGCCTCCCAAAATACATCGTAGATTGATCTACATATATAAATAAATTGTTTTTATTTTCTAATCTGTATCATTTTATTTATTACTAACTGTATACTAGGTATATTTTTCATAGGGTTACCTTACTTCTTATCGAAGTTCTTCAAACGCACTTGCTATACAATTATGAAATATAAAATTTAGTAGATATTTTATTTTAATTATTCTAGACTAAGGTTTTAGTCTAAAATAATTGAATAAATAATTAGATAATTTATACATTATGAACAATAATACAGCTCAATAGCATTTAATTCTCACTTCGAATATGATCTCATATAAAACCCTTTGATTACATTAACGGATAAATGTGAGTATTTTTCATTGGAGAATATAATGACGTAGTATAGAAAAAAAAGGTGCTAAGTCAATTTAAATCCCATTGGATGAAAGAAATTGGTCACAGTATATATTTTTTTTTTTCTATACATAATGTACGAGTAAGTTACTGTTTTTACGAAAAAAAACCCAGTAAATGTAATATACAGGGATATACTTTATATACATAGGTTTTTAAATCAAGGCTGGTTTGCTAGTGAATAATGAATATGTATATCACTTAATCATGTTACATACCTATGTTGTTATTGATATAATTATATATAAAGTACGTTTTGCGTATATTCTCTCCCGGATCCTAGACAACGTAACCTAGTGGGTCGTGGAACGTCATCGATATTAACCCATTAATTAAATAAAATCAAATATAATTATCTGTACATATGTAATCGACAAGATAGTCCAAAGTACCTTAAAATATACCTTGTAAGTAACTTATCATATCCACGATGACGTGAATTATTGCTTCTAACGAGTCTTAATCTGTGGTTCTAACGTCTACATTACGTCACAAATTACTGATTCATTATTATAAAAATGCTAGTACATTGTGCGGTCCAACTACGATCCTAAGTATGGGTTCACTATACAGAGATGTCCAATCTAGTAGCCTATGTGTTACTCTAGGTCATGACTATATTTTGTGTACTAATTTCATCCAATTTTATCTAGCCCTTTTAGCGTAAAGTGTACCTAACACACATGTAAATTTTCACAATTGTAATATTCCGTTAACCTATACATATAATAAAATTCTTATTAAATCGAATCTGTACATTAAATATTTTTTGGAAAACCTTATTGAAATAGTCATTATTATTGATACAGAGGCCGAATCTATAGTTTTTAGAATTTTTATTTGCCTGTCTGTCTTTCACGCATCACGAGAAAACCACTGGAGACATTTTAATGAAATTTGTTATAAAGGTAACTGGTTATCCGAGTCAACATATAGGATACTTTTTACTGCGGAAAAATATCTCATTTCTGAGCAATCTACACTAAAAGTTAAAACGTAAGATAGGTAAACGAGGGTGAGTAGAAAAACATACTAGCGATGTTTTAAAAAAAAGTGTACTATGTTCATTTGTATATTTACACGATACCAAAAATATAACAAGTATTTTTATCCTATCTGTTTGTCTGTTTATTTATCTATCCGTGTGTCTAGGTATGATTCTGTCTATCAATCTGCCTACATTTATATCAATATTTGTATATTTATGTATTTGGTAGCTACCAACAAATTTATCTAAAATGTAAAAAATCACAAACCCCTCAGGTTTAATAATTAAAATGCAATAAAATCTTAATTGTAAAAAAGGTCTCCGACCACCATGTCGGAGGAATTTCGGTCTATTATAAAAAAAAAACAATTTATCTATATATATACCGGAGATCCAGATACACCACGACCGTCACCGATCTGTTTACCAGATGAAATATATTTTTTTCAAAACTTCAATAATAGATAAATACGCCTAAAATAGCTTTCTTAATTTTAAATTAATTAATCAATGACTTAAAATTTAAAAGCAAAAAATCCACCAAAGAACTACTGTAGTAGTTACTACAAGAACTATTGTATAATAGAAAAGTAACGAGCAGTGAATAAATTTTTCACCTTACGCCCATATTGTGACGATAGTGAAACGACTAAGCCCCATATTTTGACTAAGGTGTAGAGTTTGTGAAGTTAGGCCTTGTAGAGTAAGGACGTGTAGAGTTAGAAGCTTGGCTCTACATGAGATCTAATAACGTTTTGACTGTTCGAGCCATATGGTCTCTTCTTGGCAAGATTTTACATGAAAATGTTTTTGGTGGGATTCATTATGTATTACTTAAGAATTCTTCATAATATACCATAACATTGACTTATCACCTATATATGAATATTTCACATTATCCTAAAAGGTGCAATTTAAGTAGATATTTATTTCAAATTCCATCCAAAAATTCTATAAAAAACCGGCGACCCTATTAAAAATTTACATGCAAAACAAAGCGATTCATAAGCGCATAGTACATTTCAAGTGCAAGATCAGGATCGATCAAGTTCAAGGTTGGTGCGCGCGCACCCCGTGACGTCAACCATTCATACCTCACACCTCCCACCCCCGCTCGATAGCGCCCTCGCCCTTGCGACTTGCGTCCTCTCCCAATGTCGAATATATAAGATATTAACTGATAGCGTATTTTCCATAATAACTATTTTATGTTCATTATAATTATGGTACCTTTACCTCAGGCAGGTGTTAGCAGGTTCAAAGCGCAGATCGATTTTGGGTTCTTTTAAAGTATATATTTATATTTTTCTTCGTTTGATTTTATATAGGTTATATTATATATATTTTTTATATGTTGTGTGTATTATTGTCCTATATAAAGTAAAGCTACGCTAATAACTTGGGTTAAAACTTTAAAAAACTTAACGATAGTTAGATGTGAAGAAACTCAACAAAAATGGAAGATTCGTTTTCGTTGAGACCATAAACTCCTAGATCTTTAGGATGAAAAAAAAAATCTCTTTCAATATTAGCTTACATACCTAATATTACCCTTCATATAACCTACGAGAGACTTACCTTTGCTACGCTCGGGTGCGTCCCTAGGTACGTTTTAATTTTTTTGAGCGAAACCCTTATTCTTTTCCTAAAATAAAAGTAGCCTAAGTTACTCCTAATAATATCAGCTATCTGCCAGTGAAATTCCCGTTAAAATGAGTCCAGCCGTTTCGGAGATCAGCCAGAACAACCAGACAGACAGACAGACAGACAAAAAATTTTAAAATTGTATAATTACCGTATATAATTCCATATGCATTTAGTATAAAGCTGTATTTTGACATTACAAACAGACACTTCAATTTTATTTATCTGTATAGACAAGTAGTCATTTTGTACATCAATACGAATATTAATATGCTTATCCAACTGTATATATATATATATATATATAGACGTTTATTTAATAATGTCCTCTTGACCGAATTTCGGCAATGTTAGCCAATCTCATTCAGAGTAGCAATACGCGCAAGAGTTATTATGGTACACAAGAGTGTACTCGTACATTCTCTACTCACTTAACCTAATTAATATTCATGTGACACTGAGCTATGCAATTGATAGCTTTATGAAGCACTGGGGTGTGACACCATTAAGGCAACACTGTTCTGCGACTAAGAATTTCTCTGATAAAAAAAACTTCGAATCAAGTCAAAACATACTTTATTCGAATAGACTTTTACAAGCACTTTTGAATCGTCAATTTTACATTTTAAATTAAATGTAATTTAATAAAATTAATATTTAATTAATTAATTATTAATTTAATTTTAATGTTGTCAGTTTTTATGTAAGTCCATGAGGAATCAACCACCGCGCTGACTCGAAAGGCAGCTCTGCTGATAAGAAAAGTAATTCTTACTTACATGTTGCATGGCATGTGAGCGAAGCCAGGGTGGATCTAGCGATCCACCTTGGCTTGATATATTGATGATACATAAAATTATAATAAAATGCTAACTAAGCCGAATCTGTATATTTGATATTTTTTGGAAAATCTTATTGAAATAGACTTTATTATGATACAGAGGCCGAATCTATAGTTTTTAGAATTTTTGTCTGTCTGTCTGTCTGTTACCACATCACGGGGAACCCACTGGATATATTTTGATGAAATTTGGTATAAAGATAGTGAGTTATCTGGGTCAACATTTAGGATACTTTTTATTGCGGGAAAATATTTTATTTCTGAGAAATATATACTAAACATTAAAACGTAACTAGGGACGAACCCGAGCGGAGCGAGAGTGAGTCGCTACTCTTAATCTAAAGTTAGAGTTTAGGTTTATTTCGATAGCGTTACTTTTTTTACAATATCGAAAAATTAAATATATTTTGAAGCCAATATTTTTAACAATATCTATAACTTTGGAATTGAATGTCAACATTTTAATTTAACTTGCGACATATCTGATGAAACTCTTCTACTAGTGCTTGTTAATTAATATTCAAATATTAAGATTTAATATTAAAATATTGCTATTAACTTTAAATAATGAGCAATCTTAATTAATAATTTATTTTTTAAATTACATATAGAACAATAATATTGATTAAATAAATAATTAATATTTTTAATTTTCTTTGTGGTTATACATATTATAGTAATAGCAACACTAAATAATATTATTATTTATGAAGTTTTTAAAAAAATTGTAATATTTACAACAATAACAGCTAAAATTAAATAAATAATATAACTGTATTTAATTATAATACTTTTTTTTTAATGCTTAGAATTAAAATCACAAATATTGTAAGGTACTCTGGTGCCATTTTTGAATTTTTTAAAATCATTTTTGTAAAATTGTGGGTAGACACTGTCTGTAACAAGTATACGAGTATAACGCCTTTGAGATATCTAAAACCTTAGTCTCTCCCGTGACCATGATTGCTGTAAAGCATTCGAAACGTCGGAAACCAAAAATCAAAATACATTCGCGAAATAATCCAAAAAGATAGTTTTATTTAAAATAAATATTTATGTTATTTATCTGAAACTAGAACCGAAATTACAATATTTATCATTTTCACAACCTAAAAATAGCCATCGATACGAAAATAAATTATTAACTTATAAAAAGCTACACCATAAGAGAAAAAACACAATAACAATGAAATTTAGTCAATCGCAAGCGCGCAGTCATTCCCGCCAAAGCCCTCGGCGTGGGAAGTTGACGTCAGACACCACTTGATATTCTGCTCTATCGATCCCAAAACTCAATGAACAAACCTCGCATTGATACAGACTAATACTGAATGTTATTAATGAAATTTAAGGTGCTATCTATACATATAGTAAAATTGTAACTTAGCCGAATCTGTACATTAAATATTTATTAGAAAATCTTATTGAAATAGATAAAAAAAATTCAAAAAATCTTATGAAAATATTATTGATACAGAGGCCGAATCTATAGTTTTTACAATTTTTGTCTATCTGTTACCGTATCACAGAAAAATCAAATCCATCAGAGGGATTTTGATGAAATTTAGTATGGTGTTAGCTGGTTATCCGGGTCAACATATAGGATACTTTTTACTGCGGGAAAATATCTCATCTCTCAGAAATCTATACCAAGCGGTAATACGTAAATAGGGACGGACCCAAGCGGAGCGAGGGTGATTCACTAGTATAATATAAATGTGTAAAATTAAAATCGAAGTATATCTATGAATTTCAGATACGAGTTTGTTACGCCATATTTTGCTGCCAGAAAATAGAATTTTCGTAGTTATGTCTGATTATACTCACTAATCTCCAAAACAGTTGGACCTATTTTAATAAGACTTGATAGTTAAAAGATTTGGAGAAGACTGGCTAGGCCAGTTGTTATTTTGGAAGGAAAAAAGGTTCCCGCAAGTTCAAAGAATAGAAGGCTTTACGTGAGCCGCCGCAACTTGAAATTTTCGCTTTATTGATCCCAGAGCTCAATGAACGACCGTGGCTTTGATTCACTCCGGAATACCAGGATTTTATTTACAGAATGTAGGTACATATGTTATTAATAAAGTCAAATATGCTATTTTTAAATCTTTGCTTTAAAATAACTTTCATTGGCATAGATTTAACAATTACCCCATATGGAGGTTATATGTTTTTGTTTGGAAGACTGTGTATGTATATCTATCCATCTATTTGCTACCACAAATCCGATAGATCGGCAAATATTTTTATAGGCAATTTCTCAAAAGCACCATTGGTACTCGTATGTTTTTTAAATCATACCTTTTTTGATATTCGTCTAAGGATTTTCTCTCTCTCTCAGCCTATATTAAGCTTTTTGCCCCTTTAGGGTATGCGTAGTTTGTTATTATAGGATAGGGCACAAATTTATAACGAAACTAGCTACTCGCCCTCGCTGCACTAGGTATGTTTTAACGGTTAGTATGGATTTCTCAGAGATGAGATAGTTTCCCGCAGAAGAAGTACCCTATATGTTGATCCGGATAACCCGCTATCAACAAACTTCATCGAAATCTGTCCAGTGGTTTTCTCGTGATGCGTTTCCAGACAGACAGACAGGTAAACATTCTAAAAAATATAGTTTTGGCCTCTGTACCATAATAATGAAAATTTCAATAAAATTTTTCAAAAAATATTTAATGTACAGATTCGTCTTAGTTAAATTTTATTATATTATGTATAGGTGAAAATAAGTATACACCATGTACCTACATATATGTGTACTTAAAATAAAAGTAGAAAAACAATTCAAATAACTATGTGAAAAACAATACATATTTCGTTTTTCTACAGACAACAATTGCTTGAATTTAGACCGCATAAGATATAAAACTTGCGTAAATCTATACTAATATTATAAATGTGAAAGTTTGTGAGTATGGATGTATGGATGTATGTTTGTTACTTTTTTCACGCCAGAACGGCTGAACGGATCTGGATAAAATTTGACACGAAGATAGATTATAGTCTGAAATAACACATAGGCTACTTTCTATCCCGGAAAAATGTACGGTTCCCGTGGAATACGTTCGTTTTCGTTTTCGTTTTCGTTTTTTCGTTAAGCCGCTAATGATACAATATACTGATAATATAATGATTCAATAACTACAATCTACACCCATGCTTAGAATGTAATAACGATATTTATAATAAAATATTTAGTTGTTTAAGTAAGAATGAGTCAGAACGTCCCACACTATATGAGGGTGAACAAATATAGTGCTATTTCGCACGCCCACATCTTAACACCAGGTCACACCTACGATTTTTTTACATTTACTTTTATATAATTTTATTATAACGATGTCAGGCTGTGAGGTTAATGCACTGTTGAGTTGTCAAATTATTACTATTCGTATAGTAATATCTTAGATCTTAGTGTAGATTCGAATCTAGTTTCGCTTGATAGAAAAAAAAGATGTTTTATCATTTTTATCTTGTAATGCTTTGTAGATGATATCTTTTTTAATCAAATTCACAGAATTATATATGTACTTGGGAGAGCTGTCATGCCTAAAATTAAAAACTTATTTTAGTATAGTTTTTAATAGCTAATATTGAATCAAAATTACCTGTAGCTCTAGTAAAGTTGTACAAGATATCGATAATTTGACGGTAATCACTCTGCCTACAACTATAGAATTTTCAGACCGTTTATTAATTAAAATTGGGATCATCTTATCCTATTTTGCTTCTGTACAGTTGGCGTTCAAGTTAATCGTGAAGCTTAGTCTATCTTTGTAATAATAAATCATAAACCCTACTTCTAAGTGTGTTCAGTAAATATTGAAAGTCTGCTCTGATACTATCTGCTAGATAATATTATGCTTGTGTATGCAACGTGTAGATACGTACTAGATATATATAAAAATTATTGAAACTTACATAAAAAGGATAAATGATGAGTAGAAATATAATTTACTAGCGACTTACCCCCGCTTTACTCGGGTGCGACCCTACCTACGCGAATTAGTCTCATTTTCGAGGGTTTTATAATATTTTTGCGCAGAACCCTGATTCTTTTTCCATAATAAAAGTAGCCAAGTTGCTCTTTATATACTACATCATATCAGCTATCTGCCTGTGAAAGTCCCATCAAAATAGGTCCAGCTGTTTTGGAGATTACTTGAAACAAACAGACAGGCAGACGGAAAGACAAAAAAATTAAAAATTGTTGTTTTCTTATAAGAACCGTATATACTTTCATGCGTAGTAAAAATGTATTACAAACAGACACTTCAATTGTATTCATCTGTGTAGATAAGTACTCTCTGGTACAACCCGAAGACATCCAAGATCTACATTCATAGTATAACTAGTCTTCGCCAAGTAGTTGAAAGATCATAATCATTATTAATAAATAAGAGGAAAATGTATATGAATAAAATTTACCTATCCATATAAAAGTACACATTTCCAATCCAAAAACTTTTATTGTTAGCACTAAAGCTGGTCGAGGAGAAAAAGGTGCTGACACAACCGTTGTATATATGTACATATGTGCTGAATATACATATAAAACAAATGAAACAACAAAATATGAAATTTATTCGATTATTTACTGTTATTTTTAACTAAGGTTTAAACCAAACAAAGAGTTAAACGTGGGACGTAGTAACCTTTATCGTGACCTTAGGCGACCTCGCCCTCTCCCGTGACGTCAGAGCATCGGGCGCAGGCTCACTGCGGCCGGCGCGGCGATGTATACTCGTAGCTATAAAGAAACCATTCGTGTTCGAGTCGACCTTTAATTTAATATTAAAAGTAAATAATGCTGAGAAATAAATAGTTATTTAGGTTTTATCCTATTATTATTACTTTTTGACTGACGTCAAAAATGAGGTATTCGATTTGAATGTATTGTCTTCGCCAATTGAGATCGATTTTCATAATTCTTTTTTTTTTTAATGTGTAGTTAATAACTTTGTATTGTATACTAGAAAGAAAATAATATGTACAAAAGAAGAAAAATGGTCGAATAGTATGATTATTATTAGAGCTTATTGAAGGATATAATGTAAAACTCATCATACCTATGTATATATAAGTATTGATATATTGTAGTCTATCTATCCCATACTAACCTTTAAAACGTGCCTAGGGACGAACCCGAGTGAAACGAGGATGCGCCCCTAGTCTTATGATAATTAGAGGTAGAATTTTTACTTTATTTATGACTAGCGACTCACCCTCGCTTCGCTCGGGTTCGTCCCTAGCTTGCTTCCCAATTCAAACTTTCATCCCCAGTTTCACCATCTTAAGGGATGATTTCTGGGATAAAAGGTATTCTATGTCCTTCCCAGGGTCTCAAACTATCTTCTTACCAAATTTCACCTAAATCGTTTCAGTAGACCCAGAGATTACCCCCTACAACGTCACAAACTCACAAACTTTACCTCTTTATAATATTAGAATAGGTAAATAACATGTAACGCGGTCGAGGGTTCAAAATTCTCACAAAAAAGCTATATTTAGTGTAACACCCCTAGATACAATTTTTAAAAGATTCTTTTTATAGATGTCTATGATACCCTTATTTTATTAGGTACCTACCTCTATATATATATATATATATATATATATATATATATATATATATATATATATATATATATATATAGGTTCAGGTCGTCAGCAGTTACTTAACTGATATTTTAATAACTGTTGGTTTAAATTGACAAAGTAAAACTTATAATATAGTAACCTCCACCGTGACCTTCACCGACCTCGCCCTCTCCTGTGACGTCATTGCAGAGAAAGGCTTCTTTACACAGTACTGCGCATGAAATAACGTGAAACACTATCCATATATTTCCATATTTTTATACTTAAGCTTAAGTTATTTATAGCATTAGAACAAAAGCTACGCTAAATTTTCGTAATGTATTTATTCATTATTCATATCTATAAAATTAATATCTATGAAACAGACTGTAAAAGTAAATTTTACTTAGCGTAGCTCTTGCTAAAATGCTACCACCATTTCTAATAAAAATGTCTGAGAAAAAGAAAGTTCTGAAAATTAATGGTTAAAAGAAAATCAGCGAGATTATGATATCTTTTATATATATATATATAGATCTATCTCAGCAAATACTCAATAAACTCGAGCGTCTCCAAAATCTTATAATAAGATTCATTTTTGGATTAAGGAAATATGATCACATCACACAGTATCGGACACAGTTGAAATGGCTAACAGTACAAAAACGACGTAATTTACACTCCCTTTCTCTTTTATATACTGTGCTCTTCCATTCTAATACTCCTTCTTATCTCAAAGAACGCTTTGCGTTCCTGGGTGCGAGCTCCCAGCGTACTCAAGAACTTCGTTCTCGCAGTGAAAGGTTGCTTGAAATACCTTTGTCCCATACCAAATCATATAGCGAATCTTTCACTATTAAAACAGTGAAACTCTGGAATGAGCTCCCTGTGGAAATAAGAAAATCTAACTCAGTAAGCATCTTTAAAAAACGACTCAAAAAACATTATTTGTTGCATTAGGTTAGACTGTCATTATAACTATACCATATAATATGTTTATGTATTTACATACTCGCATGTATGTAACTAAATTTTACTGTGTTATTATGTACATGTACGTTTATGTATATCTATAATAAATATATATAGTTGAATTAGTATCTTATATATGTAACTTTGTATGTATGTTTATTTACATTTAGGTTAAGTAATGTACACTTTTATGCACCATTTCCGCTCTTTCTTTTATTTTCTGTATCCTTCTCTGTAGGTTGCCTGTAAGAGATTGCTTTTAGTGATAAGGCCGCCTTTGCACATTTCTTTAAATGTATTTCATTTTGTTACTCTTTTGTATGTACCATTTTATTGTGCAATAAAGTGTTTAATAATAATAATAATAATATATAAACTGCTTCGCTTGCGTTCTAGCCAAGTGGTAGTAATGGTAACCTATGTTCATTCCCATGATGCAAACTATGCACTAGCCAAATTTCATCAAATTCTGTTTAGTGATTTAAGCATGAAAACGTAACAAACGGGCAGAGTTATGTTCATATTCAAAATATTAATAACTAGTGACTCACCCTCGCTTCGCTCGGGTTCGTCCCTCAGCTTCCCCATACAAATTTTCACCCTCATTTTCACCCCCTGAAGGGATGATTTCCGTAATAAAAAACGATCAACTCAAACTATCTTCTTACCAAATTTCATCTAAATCGGTTCAGTAATTTCGGAGCATACAAAAAAAATAAACAAATTTTTCCTCTTTACAATTTAAAATAGATAATAATATTAATAAAATATAAAATATGACAAGTTTTATACAACATTGAAATATAAGCAATAACGTTATTCCCAAAGCGTGTTACTTTTTATTAAATCTTTTATTCCATTATACACAATTTTTATTACACATTTTTATATGAAGCAATACCTAGAAGCTTTTTCTAATATTTTCCAAGATTCTGTTCCTTGAAGTGAGTAATTGGATGAAGTAAGTGTTGAGTGAGTGAATGAAGTTCCTCATACATTGTCCGTAAAAATAATTAATGTATAGATGTAACCGAGTTATTAGTTTTATTATGCATTGCTAAATAACAGATACTTTATTACTTATAACATAATCATAAAACGTCTTTACGTACCTTCACAAAGACAATGTTCAATATCATTAAAGATAAAAATAAAGTATGACAAGTACGTACCAACATAATATATTTTACAATGCTATAACCACAGTGATTATTCATTTAAATTCAATTCAATTCTTTGATGATTATAACTTGGATTAAACAACTGTATCGACGGAGTCCGCCAAAAAATATCAAAGTCAAAAATAATAGCGTGATTTTGCTGTAAATTCAAATCTCGATTTTGCCATTTTTTACAGATCGTTCACTTTCTTTAAAGAATAAGGAAAATTTTAAGTAGGTACAAGTGAAAAATAGGTTAGTAATTGTGAATATATTTAAAGGTAAACAAAACATGCTCAAAAATCAATCTATAATTAATGTATGGGATTAACTAGTATTAGTAGAGACAGTTTTGATATTTTTTTTCTGAGACATTAAGTAAAGTGTTAAATATATCGATTGAAATACTTCACATGTTGAAAATCTTTACAATCTTTTTACTAAGGTTACTGAATTCGCCCATAAAGTAATACTATGTTCTTTCGCATTTTTTAAGTATTACTTCCCCTAAAAAGAGGTATCCATCTTATTTACTTTTTTTTTTTCATTTATTTTAATAAAATCCGTTAGATATTTTTATTTATTAATATTTATTTAATTTTCACAATAATTAATATTTGTACCTAATACCTATATTTTTTTCTTTGGCTTTATATCTAGTTTAATGTCTATATCTAATATTATTTCCTTAGTCTGAAGATTTTAAAATAAAAACCTAGACTAAAGATACTTACGAAAATTTATATCAATCAATTCCTTAATTATAGTATGATTGCAAAGGTGTCTTTACTATGTAGCTTCATCCTGTTTTCACTCACCAACTGAGCATCGAATCGATGTGGTTTTTTACATGGTGTTAGTTTATGAGACGGAAAATGAAATGGGCTACTTTTAATCTCGCACTCAACAAATAAATTTAGGGGAAATAAATATTGTAATATGTTATTAAAACAGGCGCGAGAAGTAGTAGCTTGTGTAAAGCAGTGGGTCACACGTCAGCAGGTATTTTTCTTACTCATTCACGATAGCTGAATGGATTTGGATGAAATTTAGAAAACAGATGGACTAAGACCTAAACTAACAAATAAGCTACACTTAAGCACTTAGGGACACATCCGGGCGGAACGAGGTTAAGTCACTAGTATAATATAAAATTATTGATAATGTAGGTACTTAAAATAACATTTGACGAAGTTATTTATATATAAGTATGCAAAGTATATATGGTACTTGATTCAAATATTAGCATTACTATCTAAGCCAATAATATTAAATGTAAGTAAGAGTAATAAAATTGGCGTCCACTTAGAATTGCAAATACTCATTACTAAACGAAGGTGGGCACCTCGCCAACAGACCGGTTACAGGCGGTTGTTTGAAGCATATCTAGAATATACTACGATTTGTGGGCAAGCCAAGTTCCTTAACCCTGGCACGTCATCGGCGTCATTGTTGCTGTTATGGCGACTGTGGCTTTGTATTTATTGTTCTTTAACGTCTAAGTTTGTATTTAAATTATTATCTGCTGTATAAATAATGTCATACTAATGTTATTAATGCAAAGTTTGTACGTATGCTTGTTTGTGTCTTCATGCTGTATAGATAGCAAAATCTAGTAGATAATTTATATTTCCCTTTAAATGCTAATCCTAAATATATAAGTAGTTACGAAGATCTATAAAGATCATCTTCAGCTGAACTTCTGGATCTCTTTAAAACTAATCTCTACAGACATTCGTTTTGAATGGTGACAACTTAACTCCTTCTAATCTCGAGCCTCCCTTTTTCTTATTTTTTTAATCTTTATCCTATACATTTTACTTTAGTAAAAACCATATTAATCCTTATAAGGTGTATGTACCTATATTTTTTTTGGTATGCAACACAATTCTATTGAGAAATGTAAGGAGCACTAGAAAAATTCAACATTACCTCTTTATACGGGAAAGTGTCCTGCCGGAGTAACCCTAACCAGCACTCTAGGTCACACAATTGAACGAACAATGAACACCTTTTTTCAAAAAGTGTTTGAAGTATCAATATTATTACAAGGATAATCCTACGTATTGTTATGCTTAGTTTCCGGACTGATTGAATTATTATTATGTTTTGCTCCTGATTGAGACAGGAGCTTTAGAAAGCCGTTCTTTTTTGCTTACTTCATCGGAAATAAATGCCCCATTAGATAAGTCGACTTTCTACTGACGATATCGCCAAATGACATAATGCTTAATACATCATTCCTATTCTTAGTTTTCTATTAACGATTGTAGCTTTAGAATGTGTACTTCTATTGTGCAAGCTAGATTTATTAGTAGAAACGAATCACTAAAGTAACATGGACAAGATCCAAATTTTTATATCAAATTAAAAGTTAGATACTAGTTACAACATAACAAGTATTTATTATTCTCTTGTTATTCTAAGGACCGAACCACACTGTTGTGCCCATCACAGTCCGTTTTCGGTTCGATATCGGTCTGGTAAAGTTTCTTTTATACAAGAAACGTCGCTAGAGTGTAGTTCTTCAGGAACCCCTATTGAAAATCTCCAATAGGATCTTATCAAAAGCGACAAAAGCCACATAGAAGCCAATAAAAACCACACAGAAACTAATAAATATTTATTGGTTTCTATGTGATTTTTATTGGTTTCTATGTGGCTCTTTGATGAAATCCTATTGGATTTTTTTAAATAGGGACGTGATTCTTAGGACCGATCCACATATATGTAGTGCCGATCACGGTTCGCTCTTGATCTAATATAAATCTGGTAAAGTATTGTTATACAAGAAACAATGAGTGCATTCACACTACCAGTAAAAATCACATTCTGGTGGAATCTCACTCCAGCAACATTTCTTGTATAAAAAACTTTACCAGACCGATATCGGACCGAGAATAGACTGTGATCGGCACTATAGTGTGGATCGGCCCTAAGTATGCAAGGCAGACCGATCATTAATGATCTACCATCCGTTTCTGCTCCGAGATCACTTCCGTCATACATGATACAACACACGTAGAGTACGTGACACTTTTTCTCGTCACTGAACCTTGTGACGTTAAAATTTTTCTGATCCCTATTTATTTCTGAATGTATATTAAGATTTCTTGGCAAATATCAATACTTATTTCAATCCGGACTTTGGTACGATAGACGCGTAGATTTTGTCGCCGTGTGTCGCTTATGAACTCTGGCAACGGTTGTAATAATATTGCGGCACAGTTTTTTTTTTTTACAGCAGGCTTAAATTAACTGTTTTGTTTACTTTTGCAAATACACAATTATGTTTTATTTTTTTTAAACAAACTTACAACCGGATTAACGTATTTATTGTCATTAAATAATTTAATTTAAATAAAACATTACAAGCATTACTTTTATTATTTTTTTTGCGAAGTCTGTGAACGACGGCCATAAAGTATTTATTTCATATAATAACTCCATAAATATTGTATTTAATGTTATTCAATTATTATTGTCAATCTAAATAAGTCCAACACGTGAGATATGTCACCCACAGACGTCTCGTGGCCGTGTCGTCGCGTGACAATGACGTCAAGACACCCCACTGGACAATTAGAATACCGTTCATTACTACCTACTAACTTATATCTGCTATTTAAGTTAAAGGCATGTTTTTCAATCCGTTTTGCTTATATAAATTGTTTTTCCTTATCTAGTAATATTAAAATGTGAAATTGTATTTAATGGGTAGT
This sequence comes from Argynnis bischoffii washingtonia, assembly GCA_033884665.1. Lineage (NCBI taxonomy): Eukaryota > Metazoa > Arthropoda > Insecta > Lepidoptera > Nymphalidae > Argynnis > Argynnis bischoffii. The sequence continues at coordinate 15,295,679 of CM066609.1, read as the reverse complement.
CCTCCTGTCACGCACAGGTTCATGTTATGTCAGAGCGGGACTTTGAAAAGTGGAGGTTCTTATTAATTAAAGAAATTCCTTTGGTTTCTTTTTTTATTTCACCAAATGTACAGAACCAAAAAATATTAGAACACCTAGAAATTTCTATTGTGGAAGCCGTGCTCATGCAGTTTAGGTAGCTCTTTCAAGAGTCCGGCTCTAAGTAATGTTTTACAAAAACATCTAGATGAGAGATTGTAATATGGAGAATAATATAGGCTATTTTTTTCCATAAATGAAGCAGTTAATTCCTGTTGCAAAAAGGACGTTGTTTTTATAATTGACATATAATTACGATTAGCAATTAGCATACCTATAAGTGGTTACGTGAACAGTTCTTAGTATACAGATCGCAATAAATAACTAAATAATATTAACTAATACGCACGTGCACGTCACTCACAGACCGCAGTCGTCTCGTGCCCGGGTCGTCGCGTGACCGTTATGACATCACGGTTCACGCAGTTGTCAAAAACACATGTATCGCAATAATAATTTATGTTACACAAACCATACCTTCAATAGTCTAGATTTATCTACTACCAGACCCCTACTTCTGCTAAGGTTTAGCACAGCTGTTTTTGAAGTAAAACTTCTTTACGTACGCTCGACTTGGAGGGTAAGCTGGTGAACGCGTTATGAAACAATGTACCTACGTTTGTTGCCATGGTAACCGTTGGTATTGTCTGAAAAATGATGTATAATATTATATTATTTCGTTAAATGATATTTTATAAATATATAATTTTAATATGCCAAATATGCATTATTTTTAGTATCTCGCCTATCCTAATTATTTAAAACATGAATTGAATTTCATAAAGAGTACCGATGATCTACAGAAGTTTTACTTCTTGCGCGTGTACACATTCATACACGCACTCTTCATTTTTTTTAAGACACCGAAATTGTTAATTGCCATACAAAGTATGCCCATTTTCATCCTTTTAGGAGTTAAATTTCAAACAGTGAAGCTCCCTTTTCCTTGATAAAAATAATGAGCAATGATGTAAATCTTCGATTATAGAATTTTATTGATTTTATTTATGACTTTAAAATAACTATAAAGCCGTATATTGAGTTCTTTTGGTATCATTTGCACAATACAAACAAAAAGGCTTTGGTATGATAACTAACCCAAAAAAAAATATTTTTTCTGTTTGTACCTGCAAAACTCCAGAACGGTTGAATAATTTATAACATTAGAGAATACAGAATTCGGTAAAAAATAACATAAGGTATGTAAATAAATGCGTAAGGTAAAGGATCCCGCAGGATAGTGGTCTTGAAGTTTAAAGGGATTTTGGGATGGGGTGAACCGAAGATCGAAGTAAAACCAGCAGATACGGACTCCGAGCAATCTTGGCCGCCAAAGGATATTTAGTACCAATCACATCTTAAATCCTAAGGCCGTAGAAATATAAAATTAGATCATAGCATGCATTCGGCATATAAATACTTTATTTCTCAGTTTTAAAATATATTATGCAAAATGCTACAGAGCATTTACGAGATATTGCGGAATTTGGCTGCTCCTAATATCTAGCCCAAGGCCTGGGCCCAGACAGCCTTAAGACAAACACGCCACAGGAAATCTAGATTATTCGTTCTTACGAATAAAAACGTATCTGTCGTTAAAATCAATAAAAATAATATAGGTAAATATATTTACCGCTAAAGACGTGGATAATTTATCTAATTAAATTACATAATAGGTTCTCTGATTATTAAAAACTTACTTACCTTGAGTAAACTAAAGCAACTGCACTTATTTATACAGTTACATTTAATTAACTCATTACTTTGTAGTATATACTCTGGAAAGTACTGGTTCAATATTTTGAATATGACTCTCAATTGGCCCATTAGCTCAGTTGGTTAGAGCGTCGTGCTAATAACGCGAAGGTCGCGGGTTCGATCCCCTCATGGGCCAGTGGGGCCGCCCAAATCTTTTAGGCTTTTTTTTTCATTATAACATATTTAAAGATGTATTATTTTTTTAAACACAATATTTTAATATTTTTTATATACAAAAAAAATCATATTTAAATTGTTATAATTTATACTCTATAGAAACATTACGGCCAGTCTGTCTGTAGAATATACTTAGCAATATTACAAGGAATAATATGTCGATAATATGATATTTAGCATATTCCAAAAAAAAACGCCCCTTTTTCAGTTACTCTACCTTTCAAATAGAAAGAAGTCTATTTAAAACTACTTGAAAGTAACACACGTCTATTTCTAGCTTAGAAATAGACGTGTTGTTCTTTTTTATTTCATTTTATCACAAGAGAAAAAAACCTAATCTTTCACTAAGACCTTATATGGATCTTTTGTGACATACCGTTATAACGTACTAACCTTTTATGCATGGGTACAGCGCTGGATTTACACTAGGGACACTCGGGGCTAGTACCCAGGGCGGCAAATTTTCAGGGGCGGCAAAATTCAGAGGGTGAAAAAAAAACTATCTTAATGTTATCGAAAATACTTTTAGTACTTTCCAAAAAATATTAATTTAAAAAAATTACTAGTACATTTTTCGAAAAATTGAAAACATTTATAAATCAAATTCTTGCATTTTTAAAAAAAATAATAATTAAAAGAAATTAAACTATGTCGAAACTTTATCCATTTTATTCAAAATTTCGATAATGGGGCAGCATTTTTTATAGTGCCCAGAGGTGGCGCTTAGGTTGAATCCGACACTGCATGGGAAATACATCTAAATAAAGTGAAACCTTCAAATAAAGCGCAAAACGACCTATACTATTAAAGGAAGTAGGTAAACATTTTATTATTCAAGAAGAATACCTTGATAATCAAACTGCGCTAATTTTACTACCGGCTTTATGTGTGTCAAAGTCAAGGTAATCGAGTCTATTTGCCTTATATATATAATATATATACAAGATACTATATGTATATGTATACTCTGTATACGGCATATTTTTATTTATATTGTAATCTATACTAATATTATAAATGTGAAAGTTTGTGAATATGGATGTATGAATGTATGTTTGTTACTCTTTCACGCCAGAACGGCTGAACGGATCTAGATGAAATTTGGCACTGAGATAGATTATAGTCTGCAATACCACATCGGCTGCTTTTTATTCCGAAAAAATGTACGGTTCCCGTGGAATTGGTTTCATATCGCATTTCAAAACCTCTCAATAAAAAGTGAATCTTTATAATACAACATATAAAATATGTCTTCTTATTTAATTTTAAACATTTTTTTTCCCTGAAAACACAATCTATAATTGCTATATAAAAAAATGTTTGAATTTTTAAATCAAGTCTCAACTTTACCTGTGCAAAATTAAATTAATAAGAATATCAAAATTTTTGACATTGTATAAATAAAACCCTTTTCCGTTCCATACATTTATTAAATATTTGGTAAAGAAATTAATAATATCTACACTATACAATCACAAAAACAAACAAAAACACTCTAGAATCGTTGCCCTTTTTATTCTCACGTCATAAAGATACGTTACTTTAAATCAACTAACATATAAGAGTTTTATTATTTAATAAAATGTATACTTTGTCAATTGCAGTCGTTTAAAATCTTCTACAGCAAACATGATCACGGGAGAGACTAAGGTCTTCGGCATCCAAAAATCATAATTATTATAAATATATAAATATATACAACAATATGGAACAAAAGAGAAATAGCACCAAAGTACATTACTATAAAAAAACTATTAAGGGTTGCTATATTTATACAACTTAAAAAAATGAATCAAGGTTGCCATTATAATGTAATTTTATACTATCTTTAGACAGAATTACACCTAATACTTTTTTAGACGTACGCGAACATTTGACATTTTAAATAAAACTATTTTTTGTGCGTGTACCTATCTACAATTTTACAAAAATTGACTGTCTGTAACAAGTATATAACGCCTTTGAGACGTCTGAAACCTAAGTCTCTCCCGTGACCATGATTGCTGTAAAGCATTCGAAACGTCGAGAACTAAAAATCTAAATAAATTCGCGAAGTAATCCGAAAACATAGTTTTATTTAAAACGATTAAACCTATTTGGATGACGCTCTTGTGATTACCAATAGTTACTGTTTGCTTTAGAAAATGGTTAACATTAAGAAATGTTATCAATATTTAACTCTCCAACTTATTCTTATGACGTAGGAATTTCCAAATTACATCGAAAAATAAAGCGAATTAACAGGCACTTGAAGCTTTGTAGTGAATTATTACATATTTACATAATTTATACAAAAATATTTTTTTTTTGTTTACATTTATGTTTTTATAATCTGTTTCATTGTTTTTATGTACTTATCATTTTTACATGTCGCAATCAAACTTCTCACCTAAATTACTGAACGATTAATTAATATAGGAGTTCACATTTATTAAGCTACAGGGACTAAAAATATATTAAAAAATATTTTTATTAAAAAAAAGTTTTATCAGCTTAAAGAATATGTAATGAAATTATAATCTGTTGAATATAACCTTAAAAAAAAAAACTAAAATTAAATATTTCTTTAGTAGATATTGCTTTCCTTTCTTTCTTACTTGTACTCTTGTGTTTAAGATCAAATCTTTGTTATTAAAATAATATGATAATATTTGCAATTATTTTTTTACAATAGACGCAAAGCATTTATATTTTATATCCCTAGCACTCGTACTGTGACAATGCGAAAAAATGTCTAAATTGAGGTTATTAACCTTTTTGCATAAAATTTTAAATAAAACTATCTTTTCGGATTTCTTCGCGGATTTATTTTGATTTTTGGTTCTCGACGTTTCCAATAGCATTACAGCAATCATGAAAATTCCGAAAAGATAGTTTTATTTAAAATGTCAAATATTCCCGTAAATCTAACAAAGTATTATTCCAATAATTATTCAAGCAATAAAGTGAAAAATTTTACCTTTCCCTTGTTACAAATAAAAATATTATGTTATGTTACGTTATAACGTTAGAGAAAGAGTGTACAAATCTCAGTACGAGTGAGCAGGACGTACTATATTTGACACTCAGTGTCATACGTTACCATGGCAACGGATAAATAAACGAATCATAACAACGCAACAATATTTGAACTTTGTAGAGCTATCTTTTGATTTGAATTTTCAATGCAGCCATGTAAAAAACAAAGGATTGCCTTTTTAAGGATTCTTATTTAATTATTAACAGATCTTTACATATAATATAAAAAGGAAATTATATTATATTATCATTTTAACGTATTACAAAAGTTACAGTTCAAACAAAAAAAAAAGTTGGAATTGAGAACCTCCTCCTTTTTTTTGGAAGTCGGTTAAAAAGTTTGGGTGAATCGCTAGTCAATACTAACATTATAAAGAGACAGAGTTTGTTTCTTTGAACGCGTTAATCTCAGTAACTAGTAATCCGATTTGAAAAATTCTTTTTTCATTAGATAGCCCGTTCATTGAGGAAGGCTATAGGCTATATATCATATAATATATAGTCTATTTATTCCATACTAACCGTTAAAACGTAACGAACCCAAGCGAAGCGAGGATAAGTCGCTAGTTAAGATATATTTCTAATTCAAAAGACATCTTACTCAACTTAACAAAATGTCATATAGAATATATTTATAGGGCAATCTTCATAATACCCTAGCAAGTGATCCTGTGAAGTTTGGTAGCGATCGGAAGTTTGAAACGTTTCGGGCAAAGCCGCGGGTATGACTAGTATTAGATAAGCCTAGATAATTTATATTTTAGCAAAGCGAAGGCACGCATATCAAATAATATTAGAAAAAATTTGTTGTACAAGCAAATATCATTCTATTGATAAAACAACAACAATATCATAGTTATTAATTAAAAATGGTGGTATCACAAAACAACCGAGCAGATCATAGATTCGAGCCCTACACGAGACAAACTTAGAATGACGACTACAACCAACAGAATTTTAGGTCACTATTATCCCTTATCCCTTAAACTTAAACGAGATGCTGTAGAGCTTATAGTCTATACTCTATGGTCAACATGTAAGAATATAGATAATCTATGTTCTTCCGTTAACTATAGATAATTTTAGTTGTCTATGACGAGCCAGCGTTGTGTGGTGTTTTCTATTTGCTGTTGTACCAGCGGAGTACGCACGCGTAATTTCACTTCTAAAGAGCCACCAGCGGGTCTACGACCGTCCATAACCTGGAAGAAAACATATTATTATTTAAGCCAGATATGTATAATCAAATTCTAACCGACTCAAATCTGTATATTAAATATTTTTTGGAAAATCTTATTGAAGTAATCATTATTATCGATACAGAGGTCGAATCTATAGTTTTTAGAATTTTCGTCTGTCTGATTGTGTCTGTCTGTCTGTGAATGCATCACGAGAAAACCACTGGACAGATTTTGATGAAATTTGGTATGATCATAGCTGTTTATCCGGGTCAATATATAGGATACTTTTTACTGCTAGAAAATATCTCATCTCTGAGGAAACGTTAATTTTATAAGTGTTACTATTTTTTTTTACTTACAATTTGATAATGTCCTTGGATTACACTATAGGCTAATTTTTACTAAACCCAACTCAGGGCTATTACTGAGAATTTCTCGATAGAAAATCTCATAAACTAAACTTGGTCTCACTCTGGACTCGAACTTAGGACCTCCGTATCCATACATTCTAGCCACTAGACCACGGAGACAGTTACTTCGCCATTAACAACCACTCACCGGGAATGCCTCGTGCAAAGTGACCTGAGTCTCCAAAGGTGCCAGTTTCACGCTAGCAGTCCCCAGGAGCGTGTCCCGGCTGAACCACCCGCTGCAACACAACGAACTACAGCTACACCTGTCACCCCACACACCCAACACGCAATATGAACTAATGTATGTAATATGTAGATATATACATTATATACACGTGCCATGATATCATATGATGTATGGAAGTTACTACAATGCGAGGATGTGAACAAAAAGGTGTTAATTTACAGGATTTGCTTTAAGCTCTGTTTGATAATTACTATATAGATGAAACTTTAGATAAATATAACTTTTTAATCAGTTTTGGTACCTAGTTCATTATATTTTTTACAGTTCCACTAATCTTTTCAAGAAAGGTCTGTAAGAGATTGCTCATACTCGTAGCAATAAGATCGCCTTTGCATGCCTTTTTGTAAATTTTCTTTTTCTTCTGTATTTTTCTTTTGTGTGTTCAACAAAGTATTTATTTATCTATAATGATTAATCCAAAATTAACTATCTATATCTATACTAATATTATAAATGTGAAAGTTTGTGAGCATGGATGTTTGTTACTCTTTCACGCCAGAACGGCTGAACGGATCTGGATGAACTTTGCACAGGGATAGATTTTAGTCTGGAATAACACATAGACTACTTTTTATCCCGCAAAAGTGTACAGTTCCCGTGGGATAGGTTTGTTTTCCTAAATAGTTCTGCTAGTTATATACATATAAACATTTAGTTAAAAGAATGCTCGTTAAGAATCTGTACATTAGTAAAAAAATATAATTTTGAAAGTAGTGTTTATGTACATATTTAAAACAACACCTTTTTGTTCACAAGCTACTTTAATATTACATTATAAGTATTATGTACATCATAAAGGATTATAAGAAACGTGCACTAATATATAGCAGATACGGTAAAAGTTACTAGAAAAATATCTCATATTAACCAAAGTCTTGTGAAAGTTATATTAATCATATAAATCACGAGTACCAAATAAAAACTTCTAATTTTCTTATGTTCCGATACTGCTGTATATTATAATAAGAAATCCCAAACATATAAATATCTATAACTAGTAGGGTCATGTTATATCTAATACCACGATCATCAAAGTAGGGGTAGGCAAATATATAACATAAAAAGCAAATATCAAATTAAAACAAGAAAACCAATAGCAAGGGAACCTAAAATTACAATAAACCAGCGAAAAAAACCAGAAAGATAATTTTATTTAAAATGTCAAATATTCGAGTAAATCTAAGAAAGTATTATGAAAACTAATAGATAGACTAATAATAGATTTAAAAACAAAATGGCAATTACAATTTTAAATGTCTATGATCAAAAGTCTAAGGATTTTTAAAGAGTTTTATTTTTTTATTTTTACGTGATGTACGTATTGCACCTCCGATAAAATAAGGTTACAACTCGAAAAGCCTAGATTTTCAGAAAAGCGAAAACAAAATCACGGATTCCTTATACAGTCTTTACTCTTGAAGTATAAAGTGATACATAATATATATACTTGGAAAAGGTTACAAAAAATACTATTAAATTACATAATCTGTTTTTCTATAAATAAACACATATATATATTCTATAAATATTTATATTTTTCTATAAATAAATAATAAAATTTGATGTAACAATTTTAGAAAAGATAGTTAATAACATATTTTGTGTTCCTGTATATTTAGATTTCTCATGAGTTGTAACCCTATTTTATCGGAGGTGCGATATGTCCCTTTAAGTGCATTAAGGGCATAATATGCGAAAGCGATACGCGTTCCTGAAACAGCCCAAGTTGCAATACAGCTCTCACGGTCAGACATTAATTAGGTAAAAATTCAGTTAGAAAAAATATCCAACTATGAAAAAAAAAACTGTCACAAAACACTCTCACACGTTATTATAATGAAGTAAAGCTAACACACGAGCACATACCCAACACGAATTTAATATTAATCTATCGATTCCTTTTTAAAAGTATTATACTAAAATTAAGTTAAAAAATGTGATTTAAAAAAATGAATGATTAGTGATATAAATGGCTATATGACACGATATAAGAGAATGGAAGAGAATGAGTGAATGAATTGAAACACGTGATGAAGTGAGAGAGAAATAGGGGAAAACCCGATACATCTATACTAATTTTACAAAGCTGAAGAATTTGTTTGTTTGTTTGTTTGAACGCGCTAATCTCAGGAACTACTAATCCGATTTGAAAAATTATTTTTGCATTAGATAGCCCGTTAACTCAGGAAGGCTATAGGATATTCTGGAAAAATATACGGTTCCCGTGGGATAGATTTGTTTTGGTTTATCATTAGGAACGAACCCGAGAGAAGCGAGGTTGAGTCGCTAGTGTAAGCTAAAATTAATAAAATGTTCTCCACAATATCGAATTCCTATAGACCAATCATTAGTTTGTCTTTTTATTAAAATTTTCAAACATACTAAAGCACCACTAATCGTCGCCTTAGTGCTTATTTGTTCAAACAAACTACTACTTGTTGAATTTTACAGTAGTGTTTTTCCTCCATTTAAGATTTATATACAGGAACAGGTCGGAACGTTGACGTCAAAAAATTTAGGTCCCTCTTATCGTAGGGCATCCGAATTACCCCCATGTATGTTATGTGACTTTTCATAGTTTAAGAGTTATGGATTTTTTCTGAATTTTTGAGAATTTTCGACCTGACCAAATTAAAAATTTTCTAAAAAAAATAGAAGACTTTTTAAAATTTGTTTTTTGCAATTGAATCTTCATAAGTACTACTTTTATGAACAAAATAATCAGCTTCGTAACTGTGAGGAAAGTTGTGAAAATGTTGGTCTTAAGTAAAATTTACATTCGGTCAATTATGACTTAAATTTTCAACTTTAAATAAAAAAATCTAAACAGGTGACTTTATGGTTCGTAAGTAGACTTACAAATGCGCCAGACTCTCAGCGTTTACAATTATTAAAAAAAGAAGTATAGAAATCGTTAAAGCAAACAAAATTAACCTAAGCTCAAAGTGTTTACTAGAAGATATGGAAGATTCCCACAATCCACCTCCTGGTTCAAAAACCAGAAAAACTAAGTACATTAGTTACTCCATACTAATCCACACATAATATTATAAATGTGAAAGTTTGTGAGGATGGATGAATGTTTGTTACTCTCACACCAAAACGGCTGAACGGATCTGGATGAAATTTAAAACAGAGATAGATTATAGTCTGGAATAGCACACAGGTTACTTTTTATCGTGATAAATGTACGATTCCTGTGGGATAGATTTGTTTTTGTCTCGAGACGAAAGCGAAGCGAGGGTGAGTCGCTAGTATTATAAAACCGACTCCAAAGGCAGTTCTACTAAGAGCCGGAAAGTTTTTTTTTTAAACAGCGTTTACTACTTTATCTAAAACTGCTTAATGATATTTTTTTCGCACATTTAAATGTGCAAGCCCTGTACGTGGTAATAAAAAAATCGATTTAAATTGTTAAAGAAAATTTAAAAGCAAGACTAATTTTTATAAAAATTGAATATTACAATTCGCCTCACATTCCTATTCACCTTACGAAGGCGAAACCACGTCCATATTATTTTTTATCTTATAATATTTAAGTGAACAATCTATACCTACATATAATAAAATTCTGAGACGAATCTGTACATTAAATATTTTTTGTAAAATCTTATTGAAATAGTCATTTTTATCGATGCAGAGGCCGAATCTATAGTTTTTAGAATTTTTGTCCGTCTGTCTGTCTGTTACCGCATCACGGAAAAACCACTGGACAGATTTTGATGAAATTTGGTATTGTATTGTATTGTATATTGGACTCCTTTTTCCGTACTTAGACTCGCGTTTGGTCCGTTGTACGTCGATGAAATTTGGTATGATGATAGCTGGATATCAGGGTCAACATATAGGATACTTTTTACCGCGACAAAATATCTCATCTTTGAAAAATAAAACTAACTATACTAAACGTTAAAACTTAAGTAGGGACGAACCTGAGCGGAGCGAGGGTGAGTCGCTAGTTCTTGTATATTTATTTTGTATATCTCGGAAACGGCTTTAACGATTTGTATCAAATTTTATATTTAGATAAGGTTTTGCTTTATAGGTTAATCTATATAAGTCTTTTCAGAAAAAAACACAATTTTACAAAAAAAAATTTACAACTATACTCTGTTTTTTAATCTCAGAGACTAAATTGGCAAATTTCAAATTTTCAAATAATGTTGCCAGCTCTTTTGTGAAATGTTCTATCTACGATACCGGTTTGTTGAATCGTAACTTTTTATCTTTATTAGACGATGCGTTTCAAAATTTTATATTCAAAACCGTATAATTAAAATTCACATTATTAATTTTAAAACATTAAATATCATATTTATTAATTTTAAATCATTAAGTATCATTAAAATCAACTATCAGCTATCATGACAGATGTTGGCCGCACGTTCGCTTTATCTCTTTCTAGATAGTGGTCAATTTCATGAGAATATTGCTTAATGCATTCTCTAGATCTATGGAAGAAATGAACAAAACAATAAAAACTTACCCTCTAGAATATATCTCGAACTTGATTGCATGTCGTTTGAACACCCTAAGGCAGGGGCGAGCGTTGCGCTGTATGGCGAGAGGGAACACCGCCGAGTACTGCGGGCTGTTTGTGTCTTTTACACACTGGGTCCTGTCTGAGACTGGGGCATCCTGAAGTTAAATTATGAGGTATTTTAAACAAAACTATATTTTCGGTTTTTTCGCGAATTTATTTTTTTATTTTTGGTCCCCGACGTTTCGAATGCTTTACAGCAATCATGGTCACGGGAGAGAATAAGGTGTTAGATGTCTCAAAATCATTATATAGTTGTTACAGACAACCCACCCACAAAATAAAAAAATGTTTTTTTTTTTTTAAATGGCACCAAAGTACCTTACAGTATTTGTTAATTTTAATCATTTCTATTATTTGAACCAAAATTAATATGCTTTATTTAATTGTTGATTTGTTTTAAATTCATTGCGATATTTGCCAAAGAAGTTTTGCTTCAACCGCGCGTAATGGTTACACGTACCCATTTTTTTTTTTTTTTATAAAACTTCACGTTTCATAGGATTAATGACACTACACTCTTCTATCTATCTATTCTCTTCCTATTTTTCTATTTAAAAATATCAATTTATTGAGAAGAGTGTGAAGTTATTGAAGTTAGTCTTGAATTGTTACACGCAAAATTATATATTTCTTACCTTTCATAAAAAGCTCGTTAAAACGTTTATTATTGGACAACTATTTAGATTCGATGAATAATAGAGAATATGCGTGTGATTTAAATAAAGGTTAATTATTTTTTTTTTAAATCTTTATAGCTTTTTGATTAAGAAAATATTTATTAAAAAGTGCATATAGGTGGCAAATTCAAAGGACTGAGTTGAAACGCACGCCATTGGTCAGACCGAATATGACGTCAGAGTACATCATAACAGAGCGATTAGCGATTTTGTCGCTACAAATTGAGCCGTTATTTCTCTGTACATAACATAATAATAATAATATCCTTTATTGTACATTAAAAAGAAACAAAAAAAATATAAATAAAATATGCACAGCAGACTGTGACGTCACGCTAAGCGCGCGAAATGGCGAGCGTTTAAAGTATCGGTATGGTATTATTAATTTTTTTTTTATACTAAATTTTTGTTTTTTGAAGCTGGATATTTTTTTTACAATTATATAACGATGATACCTATTATTTAAAAAAATCACGCTTATTCCCTATTGTAATTTTTTGCCACAATGTTATTTATATCAAAATATAATTTACAAAACACTTACTTGTGGATAGGGGAATTCGAACTTTACATATGTATCGACTTCCTTAGGATTGGGCACGTTGTAGGCGATGCCGCGTACGATTGTCAGCTCTAATTCGTTCTCGTTAAGGTCCGTATTACATTGGACGATGGAGAATTTTCGATTTTCATAGTGGAATTTTGGCGGGTTGTTGCCTAAACTGAAAATTGTTTGAAAAAAGTTATATTATATGTGGCGGTTATTGGATAAAAACAAATATCGTTGAAAATGACACATAATTGACAAGAAAAAAAAAACAAAATCCCCAAAAAAAACCCATTTATAACGTCAAACGTCAAGTAAGCGGTAGCCCAAATACCGAATCTCATACCTATGATATTCTCATGTGCAAATCACTTTCAACATGATTACCACTTGCCGAAACCTGCATGTCTGAGAGAATCTAGCAAGTTTTCAATAGACATGTGAAGCTCGCCCCGCACTTGGCCAGCGTGGTGGACTATGGCCTGATCCCCCATTAAAAGGAGATCCATGCTCAGTGGGACTTTAGAAAGGGCTGAATACAATACAGTAGGGTGGAGTAAAAACAAAATTTAATTAGAACATAGCTCGTCAATTCTTGAATGTTTTCAAAGATAAACTACGCGAAAAAAAATTTTCAAACCAAAAATTTAAATTAACTATTTATTTTAGGAATCAATGGGCCACCTCAAAATGTTTAATAATTTTTGTTTTATTTCAAAAAAAAATTTTTTTATAAGCTACAAATCCTACCCCCAAGCTAAGAAAAAAAAAATTTTTTTCGCTCTACACTAACATATATAACACTAGCGACTCACCCTCGCTTTGCTCGGGTTTATCCCTAGCTTGCTTCCCAATACAAACTTTCATCCCCATTTTCACCTCCTTAAGAGATGATTTCCGGGATAAAAAGTATCCTATGTCCTTCCCAGGGTCTCAAACTATCTTCTTACCAAATTTCATCTAAATCGGTTCTGTAGTACCAGAGATTACTTTATAATATTAGTATAGATAAATAAAATACATATATAAGAAGTCAAACATTTGTAAATCTAACAATAAGAACAACTCACGCCTTGGCCACGGCCACCACATCCAGGTCCTGCTTGACGGCGAGCGCGAGGTGGTCGAAGCGGTTGCCTTCCGCCACGTTGCCCATCGCCCGGCAGTGCTCCCTGTTGGCGAGGCACAGCCGCAGCTGGTTGGACAGCTGCTGGTGCAGGCGGGTCATCACGTCCGCGTCCGACAGGCTGGACGACACGTCCTCCGACGGAACACATTCCTCAGTTGATATAACATCGAAGCTGGAAATTATTAAAACTATTTAGGACACGTCCTCTGATCTATACATATAATAAAATTGTAACTAAGTCGAATCCGTACATAAAATATTTTTTGGAAAATCTTATTTAAATAGTCATTACTATGGATGCAGAGGCCGAATCTATAGTTTTTAGAATTTTTGTCTGTCTGTCTGTTACCGCATCTAAAAAAAATCACTAGCCCTCTAGTGATTTTTCCTTGATGCGGATTTTGATGAAATTTGGTATGATGATAGCTGGTTATGCGGATAAATATCTCATCTCTGGGAAATGTATAACATAGGTAGTATGTACTAAACGCAATAAAACATTTTATAAATTTAAAATAATATCCATTGTTTTCAACAGAGACCCGTTATATCTTGGTCTGGCCTGTCCAAAAAGCCTATATATACATAGATCCGCCTTTGCATGATTTTAATGAATTAGTCTAGATCTAAAACTCACGTGTCATCAACTTGTTTCTTGGCTGATGGCAGAAGTGGTATGGACTTCAAGTCCACCAGGAGTCCGCCGCGCGCCGCCTCTATCACCGAGTCGAAGCCCTTCGCTGCTCGTAGGTATTCCTTTGCTTGTTCTATGTCACCTTTGTTAATGAGATAGTTAGTTATAAATCTATTGTTTTAACTGCCTTGTAGGTTTACCGGCTGCAGATCCGGTAGTCCAGGGTTCGAGTCCCGAGTCGCATCAAGTATAGTTACTAGGTTTTTCTATTACGACTTTTTTAGTAATCTGAAGGGGAAGCTGGCGGTTTTTCAACCCCGTGCCTCGGGCAACACATACGTCGGTCCTGCATCTGATCTCTCACCGCGAGTATCAAATAGTCATGCCACCAGAGTTTGAGAATGAAAGTTATAGGATAGTACTTGTGTTTCCATATAATCGTCCGTAGGATGTTATTTATAACTTTTTATTTGCGTACGAAGTATGAAAAACTCTTATTTCCTTTTTTTTTTTACTAAGATTGTAATGTAAAAAAAAGAAAAAAACCAAGAAAAGTATACAAAACCAGCCTGCAGTTTAGCATTAATAGATCTCACACAAGCACTTGTAAAAACCTTAAAGCGTACTTTTAAAGGTAATAAGTAAGGTAAGGTAAGGTAATATTTAAAAGAAAAATTTTAAAGTATATCACGGGACATAGAAAATAAATAAATTAATAAAGAAAAAAAAAACAGCCCTTACCATTCTTCTTAGCAGCTATAGCTGCCTCTTTAAACTGCTTCTGTCTGTGCAGCAGTAACGCCAGCTGCTTGTCGTTCCGCGTCGCGGGGCGCGCGGCGGGCGAGGGGGTGGAGGGAGTAGAAGAGGATGCGCGGGATGGGGAGGGGGAGGGCTGCGGGGCGGGGGTGGGCTTACTAGGGGAGGGGTGGGACTGCAAGAGAAATTGTTATTTATCAATAACACATATGTGTATATAACTTAACCTACATAAGTGAACCTTACTTAAAGTAATACTTTTCTAAAATAAATACTTAAATGTCCATTTGGCAGCTTAAGCCTAAAAGCATGATTAATTTAAATAAAAAAAAAGTTATACAAAATACATGTGAAGACTGATATACTGTTGTTCGGTATAAATAAATAAATATATAAATAAATAAATATAAAAATAAAGAATCGCTCATTTGAATATATTAGATAAATTATATTATAATATACTAACCCCATTAGGTAAAGGCGCATAACCATTGGGCGTCGGCAACTCGTCCACCGGTATGGGTCTGCCGGCGGCGTTCATCTTGATCGCATCCTGGTACTGCTTCACTATCCTGCCCATTCGACGTGCTTTGGATGTGTTCCCTTCCTCTTTGGCTTTCGATTCTTGCTCCTGATTTAAATAATAATAATAAATATGTTGGGACTTTTAACACACAGCACCATGTAGTTCCACGGCAAACTACGCGGGGTTATTTTATGGATACCAGATAGTTAATATACTACGCGTATATAACTTTAAATATATACATATTATAAATATGACCCATGACTGAAGTACAAACATTCGTGCTCATCACACAAATGAATGCCCCCAGCGGGACTCGAACCCGCAACTGCTGGCACAGAAAATAGGGTCACTACAAACTGAGCCAAACGTGCCATTATTATAATAATACTACCACTTACCATCGGTCGTCTCTTGATAACTAAGAGTTGCATATGCATTACTCCAATTTGTAATCTATCTGTCGACTAAATTCCATTCAAGCCGTTTAAATATGAAGAAGTAACAAACATACATACACATTCACCGTCACAGTTCGATTTTTTTAATACAACTTATTTTCATATTTTTTATTTTTAAAATGAAAACTTCTATAGGCAGGTTTGGATGGGAAGTAAATTCATGTAAGTCGTCATCGACATGGTCACGTGACATGTTAACACTCAGTGCCGATAGATGTCAAAACCAGATAAATGTAAACAGTTTTAATTTACATAATTTAAGATCAAACATTTGAAAATCCAAAAATAACAACTGTTTGTTTATGGCTTTAAGTTTTCACTTCTGTCGGCAGCCCTCATTACTGCTTTTTTTTTGTTTGCTCAAATATCTTACATCCACCGAAGTTACTTAAGTTACACCCTTTTCAGCATATCGTTTGTTTGTTTGTCTATTGGTCAAATTGAGTAGTCTTAAACGTGCTATTAAATGAAACTTACATCCATTCATTCACTCATTCATATGATTCAATTAAAATAATTATAAATGGGAAAATTAGTGAGTGGGAAAATAGGTGATTGTTATTTCTTGATGTAACAGATCAATGAAATTTAATTCGAATCTAGAGGTAAATTGGCTACTTACCATCATTAACTAATAATTTCAAAACACAACTTCTCAAAACTATATTTTAACCCCAATATTTTCAATTAACTGTAAAATTTAATTTTATTTGCTTTGACATCAAGAAAGAGTGAGTCAATTGGGTTGGCAAATAAGTGACGTCACAGGTTGCCAATACAGGCGAATACATCTATGTATTTTTTACAATTTAAATGATGAATGATATGTTTAAGATATATTACCTGAAAATGGGCAAGTCTTTGTTTCAAAGCCTCGTCCATCGAGGACGCTGTTATCAGTCCTGCCGGCTCAGGAGTAGGTTCTGGAGCGGGCTCTATAAAAAAATATATAATAAGAAAATCTTCAAGGACACTACTGCCTGCTAGTCTACTGCGACGCCCTGAGTTGTAAAAAAAAATCAAACTGAACGGCTTTTCAGTTTCAGATTTCGGTTAAATTCTTTAACCGGTTAAACGTCGCAAAACGGTTATTGACGAATTTGGGTTCCATGATAGAGTTGCGAGTTTATGCGATTATATTTGGCGAATCCTTAATAATGGTAAATTGTATTTTTAGTTTAGTAAACATGTATGTTTATGGAATTAAACAGGTTTTTCGGTGTCAAAAATAACCGTTAACCACTTCGCTTAACTAAACTGTTCATTTTTACTAACCGGTTAATGAACGAGGGATGGTTTAACCATTACATTACCGAAATTAACTATTTTTTTAAACCGGATTCTAACCCTGGGTCACACACAACGGGCAAAAGTACAAAAAAAGTCAAAGGAGCAGAGCACTAATACAACATATAGTCTATATATTCCATACTAACTATTAAAACATACCTAGTCATCCAAGCGAAGCAAGGGTAACCCGCTCGTCCCAATTAAATATAATTAAAAAAAAAACATACCAGTAGAATTCTGTACTTGATCCTCTTCCTTCTGTTGATTTTTGAACGCTGAAGCAATCATTTGAGGAGTTGGAAGTTCATTCAAATCCATATCTTGTCCAGATTTGTATGCATCTATTACAATATCAAATTGCTTTGCCACCTTCAAATATTCCAATGCCAAAACCTTATCCCCTGCATGTTTACTCGCTAATGCTGCGGCTTTAAATTCTTCCTTTCTTTCTAGAAATTTCCAGGTAAATTAGTGTGGTAGCTCGGTTAGTAATAAACTAAACAATCAATATTTGCAAATATATATTATTAAAACATACATATACAAAAAAACAAATACACATTACAAAAAGGGTCTTTAAATATTAATGTAAGGAAAACAACAAAATTTGACAAAACAATGTCAAAGTGAAAAATTTTATATAAACATGTAATTGCTATTTAATTTCAATTACTTATTATAAATTGTAATCCTTCTGCCTTAGCTGGATCCACATCTTCAGCTGCAGGGGGTGGTGGAGGTGGCTCTTTAGGTTCGGGGGGTGTTGGGGGTCGCTGGCGTTTTGGGGGTGTTGGAGGTGTTGGCTGTTCTTCTGGGGTCGGTATAGAAGTCGATCGAGGAGGTGGAACTGGAGCAACTTCAGACGCAGGTTGCGAATCGGGCTTCCCAAGACTGACTGCTGGTGGTATATCTTCTTCTTTTATTGATTTTCCTGCTTTTGCTTGTTTGAGCAAATCATTTAGAGTTTTAAGACCACGACCAAATCTAGAAAATAAAAATTTTAATTATTACTTTTTTTATCAAACAGTCTTTAAATTTTTTTGTCATTTTTTAATTTAAATATTTGTTTTTTTATTTAATTATAAAAAATATGAAAATTGAATGTGTCTTTGCTTTCACCCTACAAACTTTTAAAAGAACTTTTATTGGCAGGTAAAGGATATTTAGTGATAAAGGATAATTTTTAACATTAATTATAACAAAATACATTGCAAGGCAAAGTTACCTTCTAGCTCTACTACTTTCACCATTTTCTTTAGCTGTTTTCTCAGCTTTAGTATAATTAGATATTCTCTCTTGCAATAAATTAATTGTGCTGTTGTCACTGCTGGATGGAGGTGCAGGTGCTGGACGGGTTGTGCGGGGACGCTCTTGCGGTGATTCATCATCAATCGCTAACTCTTGTAATTCGTTTAGCAGGTCTGGATCATCTTCATCTCCTGTTATTTTACAGAATACATTAAAAAATAATAGATAATTAATGATATATTACAAGGTTACATTTAGTCTTCACTACAAAGGATATAAAAATTCTAGTTTTTGCCCACAGCTCCACTAACATGCTTTGTGAATGTATAATTAAAACACTTTTAAGGTATGTAGAATTAAGATATGCCTCCATGTGAATTTCCGCGAAATTAATTATTAACATACACACGGTTGTGTATGTGCATCTCAACACATTAAACTTGTATATGATTTCTTCAAAGATATTTCTCAATGAAATTGGAACTTTCAGAGAATATTAAATAAATAAATGAATAGACAATCTCTTTAAGCCCTATAATATTTCTGTAGATTTTGTACATGTTATACATTACATATTATAACTAAAAAATAAAGAAAACCGTATAAAGTATCATATATTATTTGGTCTTGTAATTAACACTTTCTTGACATAAATTAAAATAATACCTGAAACATCTTCATCTGATGGAATATCTTTTAAGCTAGCAGCAATCATAGCGTCAAGGTCTGCAGGGGCAGCAGGTGCTGGTTTCTTGGGTCTTGGCTTGCGGCCACCACTAATAGCAGCCAATTCTGCTTCCACGTCAATATCATCATCTGAGAGATTCATTGGTTCATCTATATCCACATCTGGGATATCTATCAGACCAAACTGTAAAAATGAATATTTTTTTTAATTTCAGATTATTTGAAATATTAAGTTATAAGACAATCATATCAACAATTTTTACCACCTACCAGAAAGATATAAATAGAGCATTAGTAAATAAACCGGAAGAAAGATTATCTCTTAATGTAAAGACAATTGTAATGACTCACCTGAGACAAATTACCAGCTCTATGAGATTTCTTAGACATGTTTGTTAAATAGTTTTAGTAAGTTTTATATCAATCAATTACTTATACGTTACAATCTATTACTATAATATTATTTTATACTTTATACGAAATAAAAACTTATTAATATCTCCTTAGATTGATAAAATTTAATGTGGAACAAAAGCAATCTCAAATAAACAAACTTAAAAATTTATCGCCAACACAATTACATAACTTATCAGTTATCACATCTAAATAGATTTTTGTTAGATGTAAATTTAATATTGATCGAATTTGCTATCCTAACTACTTAAATACAAAAATTGTTTTTAGGAAAAAATAAAACGCACAAATTCTATGTACTAATCAAACAGTCAGCTGTCAACGCCAATGTCAATATCATATGGAAATTAAGTGATGAAGCAAAATAAAGAATTGCGACATTGGCGAAGTAATATCTGTGCCGGCAGGCGGCAACGCAACTGGCACGCTTAGCTATCTTATATATCTAAAAACCATAATAAATAAAAATGTGTATAAGTATATATAATAAGTACATATAATAAAAAATGTAAATAGGGATTCTATTTCATTTGGTCACGCCATAACTTGAAAACAATATTACGGACTAGCGACTCACCCTCGCTTCGCTTCGGGTTCATCCTTAGACAAAAATAAATCTATCCCACGGGACCCGTACACTTTTCCAGGATAATATATAGCCTATAGCCTTCCTCAGTTAACGAGCTATCAAATGCAAAAAGCATTTTTCAAATCGGATCAGTAGTTCCTGAGATTAGCGCGTTCAACCAAACAAACAAACATATTATAATAATATTTATATATTAGTAAAATAGATTTCTTCATCTTTTTCTGTAAGTTTTCTTATATTTTGTAGGAGGTTATTATAAAAAGAAAAAATAAAAAAAATGTGCAGAAAATTGGAAAATTTATCTCATTCCCACGAAAAAAACACGTTATAACTTTTAATATAACCCACAACAACTCGACATACCTATATACATATATACGTATATCTATCGAATACCTTTAAACGAGCAATTCTTGTATAATTATGTACTTATGTATATAATATACTGGCGATCCCGGAAACGGCTCTAACGATTACGTTGATATTTGGTATATTTGGGTTTTGCGGGCGAAAAATCGATCTAGATTAGTCTTATGGCTGGAAAACCGCGTGTTTTCAAGTTTTCATGCGTTTTTTTTAGCATTATTCCACGTAAAATATGATTCCTAATTTCGCACGCTCGAATATAAACATCATGGTCAAGCGGCCATGGCGCAAGATTGACTATCACAGGTGTCCAGGTTCGAATCACGGTCAGATATAAAGTTTTACTTTTGTTTATTTTCGTTTTTTTTTTGTATTTATTCTAGTTTTTAGTTTTTTTTGTTTTTAAGCCAAATTATAAAGAAAATTTTATTTTGGCCTAAAACTCCGAGCAAAGCTGGGTCGCTAAGGTACTACATATACAGTCTATCTATTACTAACCGTTAAAACTGCCTAGGAACGAACCCGAGCGAAACGAGGATGAGTCGCTTTTAACAATAAAATTAAATTGAAAACAAGGAATTAAATTGATCAAGCAGTGTACAATGAAATTAATTTGTTTGAATAGTTATATCATTCCATTTCGTAGAATTATAAATAAAAATATATTGCAATACATCTGATATTTATAACATTTTTATGTTCAATATCTAATATGTTAATTGAATGTGCAAACGTACATAATACGCACATATATTTAAGCTGAAATAATCTTGTTAGATCTGTTAGTTTTATATAGCAACTTTTACTAAACACGAGTTTTTTTAGTCTGTACTCTGTCTGTGAGAGTGACGTATGAACAGCCGAAACGAAAACGAAAGAAAAGCCTCTTGTGCCGTTGTTATCTTCTATCATTTCTGAAGAATGGAGACAAACGGCCAGGCTAATGGGCTTAAATCTAAAAAGAAAGATAACGGTGATGGAAAGGATAATTTGTGGTAATTGTTCAATGTTCATTTACGGGTTACATGCAGCATCCATATAGGGTATCCAATGTGTCACACCTACGTGATGTCAAAGAATCGTACCTGAGAAATATGTGACCTAGCTGCAACGTCTTACCTTTGTTTGCAGAAAAGTCGTAGAATGTACCTTACACGAACATTAAAGTTGAACTTGTGTGAGAGTTCACTGTTATATTTTTTGTACGTAGTATTTTCTCAAAACCAAGTGATGCGTTTGCAGGTCATCTATTCTAGAGGAAGTTCAAAACCAAGGTAATACAAAACTTCCTTCCAACAAGAATGTGCTAGTATTGGGCGATAATGAGACTGGTAAAACGACACTTATAGCTAAATTACAAGGAGTTGAGGACCCTAAGAAAGGATCTGCGCTCGAATATGCTTACATAGATGTTAGAGACGAATATCGTGATGGTAAGTTTCATGTTATATTGACCACCAATAAAAATTTAGGAAACATTGAATTTTACACCAAAAACTACTCCTTTAGCTAATATTTTTCAACAGACATTTTTTACATCATTATACAACAACATAAACATGCAACTGAATAACTTTATTTGTAGTTGAATATTGGACAAACATTATTTTTTTTTAATGTTATTTATTGTAATATGTGTTTACTTTACAGTTTACTGTAATTTAAATAAAATTTGTCAAACTATATTATTGTTTTTTGATCCATTTCTTTATAAAACTTTGATATTAATAATTTACATCTAATCAATCAAAGGCATATTATAATAAATTCAACAATACATTGCAAAAAATACATTAAACTACCTTTCACTATTTTAGTTCATAATATAGTACATATATTTACATAAATTTATTATTGCAGACCATACTAGACTTAGTGTATGGGTACTAGATGGAGATCCAGGGCACATAAATCTTCTTAAGTTTGCTCTAAATGAGGAAACGTTCCCACACACATTGGTCCTCCTCACTGTGGCCATGACAACGCCATGGGGTGTACTAGATCAGTTGCAAAGTTGGGCATCTGTGCTCGGCGATCATATAGATAAATTGGATCTCACACCTGGTAAGTTTTTAAATTTGAAATATGTATAATGAGCTATAAAAAATAGCATCTATGATTTTTTTTTTGAAAAAGTAATATTCTACTGTTAATGTACAAAAATATAAAGCAGCCTATGAAATTTTTTCTCACTCCTGCTTAAAAGTCAAGCTAACAAACACATTTGCTATTATAATATTTATCAATCACTATTATAAGGATTTGCTTGAATAAAAATAATAATTGTTAATTTTAAATATTATGTTCTTACTAGCAACTTACCCTTGGTTTACTTAGGTTCGTCCCTAGGTTTGTCCCTTTGACACTTAGTATAGAATAGATTTTTTTTTAATTTTGTTTTGTGAATTTTTCCAATGTTTTAATATTCATTCTGCTATTCGGGGTGAAGATATATCCAGCAAAAGAAGGATCATAAAAATCGGTTCTCGAGTTATTAGTGTTGTAACAAACCCAACATTGTTTTTTATATATATATATATATATATAGATTTTACCAATGAATCTTCTTTTGCGTTTTCTCCAGTCTTTGTGACATTAATCTGTGATTAAAGTAATCTGTGATCAACTGGCATGTTTTCAAGCCATTAAAGAAGAGAATTGAATTGCATTTTAAATATTAACTTTTTTTTAGTTATGATTGTAGTTTTAAATATTATATAAATATTTAAAAAAATATTGTTAGTGTGGGTTGTGGTATAACTAATTTATAATCTGTAAATGATTAAATCAAAGATATCGTAATAATAGCACAATAGGCAACACTACAACAATATTTATATAATGTATGAATTTAAAGTTATATATGTGTAGTGTATCAACTATCTGGTATCCATAACACAAGCCTCATATCTTACCATGGAACTAGTGCTGTGTGTTAAACACATTTAACAAATATGTTGTTTACAATACAATAAAATACCAAGAGAGGAATTTTATAGACATAACATTCATTTAATTTTCACTTTTGTTAATTTAATTTTTAGTAATAGGAATCCATAATAACTTTTTACTGGATTTGAGTTTTACAAGTTACAATTGTTTTATTATGTGGGTATGTTATGTTGGCTAATTCACAAAATTTCTAAAAGAATTTGCGATACATACTCAAATATTTCTAACAATCAGCAATCTCATATTGATAATAATAAATATGAGTCATCAATACAAAATAAACTTGAAATTGACACTTAATTTTGTGATAGTTATATTATTACAAAAACTAACATAAATTATGATGTACATAACACATTATTATATTATTGGACTAGCAACTTATCCTCGCTTCGCTTGAGTGCGTCCCTAGGTATCTGACATGTGTTAGACACAATTTCATGGGTTTTAATTTTTTTGCTTGGAACCCTTATCCTTTTATAAAATTTAAGCAGTTTAAGTAACTACTTAGAATATCACATTTCTGACAGTGAAAGAGATTAGTCAAAACAACCAGACAGACAAAAAAATATTTCTTTTATATATGTAGGTACTGTATATACCTTCATGTATATTTAGTAAAAAGCTGTTATATTGACATTACAAATTAATTTTATTTATTTCTATAGATATTTTTATTACTGAATTTATTTCAAACTATATAAAATTATATAAATCATATAAAAATATACACATTTGGCTCAGTGTGTAGTGACCCTACTTGCTGTGCCAGCGGTCGCGGGTTTGAGTCCCGCTGGGTGCATGCATTTCTGTGATGAGCACGAATGTTTGTACTCCAGTCATGGGTGTTTATATTCATAATATGTATTTGTTTAAAGTTATATATGTGTAGTGTATCAACTATCTGGTATCCATAACACAGGCCTTGTAGCTTACTATGGAAGTAGATGGTGCTGTGTGTTAATGTCCCAACATATTTATTTATTTATTAATATTAAAACACAGTTACTTATTGCAATAAATTGACATCACAACTGATAGATAGGTACTAAAATGAGTTAAAAAAATGCCTTGTTACTTTAAGGTTCTTATACTTTCTCTAACTATTTGAAATAAATCAAAATCTTTCAAGAAAGTACACCAGACCCAGAAAAGAATGAATGAACAGTAAGACGAGTTTACAAACTAAAAAATTCGTCCCGTGCGGGAATCGAATCCGCGACCGTTAATATTTTTACCATTTACAAAAATTTAAGTGTCATACAACATTCTCTCTTACAATAAGATTTTATTAAAGAGATGTGCTCGTGCATTCTATTATTATTATAGAAATGTTATCACAACAGTGTCAGGCATCGGCGGTGCATAAAGGCATCATTAATGCATCGCATGACTCAATGTCGCATCCTAATTGGATTCTAGTTTGATATTCAAGAGATATTTATATCGTACTAGCAGAACCCGCGGCTTCGCTCGCACTAAACTACAAAAAAAAAACTAAAAAGGTAGGTTTCATACAAACTTTCATGCCCTATTTTACACCCTTATGGGGTGAATTTTGAAAAATGCTAAAACACGCATTTATTTAATTGTATTGAAGAGCATTAATACTAAGTTTCAAGTAATTCCGATCGTAAATATTTTTTGAGTTGTCTTATAAAGTGTTTTTCCGGGGGAATGAGATAATCTGCCGCGGTAAAAAGTGGCCTATGACACTCCAGCGTTCCAACTATCCCAACTTCACACAAAAAATCACGCCAATCAGTCACTCCGTTTCAACGTAAAAGAAAGACAAACAAACAAACATACGTTCACATGTGTATTAAGTATGGATTAAGTTTTTCTTTTAATATAACTGTAATGAAGATTAAATGACTTTTAAATGGATAATAGCATTACTGTCTGACCCTGAATAAGTAAGAAACTAAATAAGTTTCATAACCAAGATGTATGGCACAGGTTACAAAATATTGATATAATGATGTCGTTTTTGTTTGGACTATGGCGTAGTTAGAAATATAAATAGATAGGTTTGTGAGAGCCTCGGTTCTTTATTAAAACACACAGAATATAAGACGAAAGGATTTATTATTTATTTCTTGTATGGAAATGGTTTACATCAGGAATAATTACAAAATGGACAAGTGACACATCTAATAACAATCATACTAAAATAATGCCATGTAATTATTATAGAAAGTGACCAAGTGTTATGTGTCTTAGTCAAAACAAACGAAATGAGATCAAACTAAAGGGCTTACTAGGTAGGGACCGTTAATGAGTTCCACCATTCGCCTTCTGCCTACAAATTAGCTTGATTATACCCAATTATTGTATTGTCTTCAATTACATTCACTCGAAATCGATACGACAATAAGAAGTAGGTTAAAATCGACTTTCTAGATAGTTTACACACTAATATTATGAAGAGGTAAAGTTTGTGAGTTTGTTTGTTGGAAAGAATCTCCGGAACTACTAAACCGATTTAGATGAAATTTTGTAAGAAGATAGCTTGAAATCCTGGGAAGGACATAGGATAGATAGATTTTTATTCCGGAAATCATCCCTTAAGGGGGTGAAAATGGGGATGAAAGTTTGTATGAGGAATCAACCTAGGTACGAATCCGAGCGAAGCAAGAATGTGTCGCTAGTTACTTATACACAAGTAACTAGTAAGAGCAATAAAAACCTGTTAAAAAAAATAGCATATTCTAGAAAACATCATATAACGACACTTATAGCGGATGCTTAAAGCTTAAATGCATAGGATTTTAAGTTCAACGCTAATGTTTATTTCTTGTCGTGACTCACGTGTTACGTCAGTGTCGCGTAATATCCTACAGTGGTCATACTGACAGGTTTATGCGGATTCACACGATTGGTTGTTGTTGTTATTTTATAGTCAAAGGTGTGCTATGGAATTTGTATATTTATTTATGTACGAACTCACCTGTCACTAAATTATATGTAGATTATGCAACGTGTTTCTCCAAAAAATGTCTAATGGGTTTTTTTCATTCACTTACTAATAGGTTATAGGCAATTCACATTTCACAGTCTAAACTGCTAGATCTCGAAGTATGAACACAAAATTCTGCGTATGTCGAGGTTGATCATTAAGAAAACATTTGTTTTTAATTCGTCCTCCGAAAATGTTTTAATTATAATGGATTTGTATGGAAATTTATCATTTTTTAAGTTACACATATTGATATTTAAATATTGTTTTTATTATACTTATTGCTGTACGTACATAATAATTTGCAATCACGCAGAACCTTCCTTGGCGGTGCATAGAGAATAGAAATAGTTTATTACAACATTTCCTAATGGATGGTATATATTATAATTTTTTATTTTTTTATTCAATTTTATTCAATTTTTTTATATAAAATTTACCATACAAAAAAAGAACCTGCCATCACCGCCCAAAGACTGCAATACAAATCAGACATCATTATCAACAGTAATAATATAAAGAAGTATAATTTGTGAATTTGTGAGAGGTAATCTCCGTAACCGACTTAGAATTTTTTTCACTTATTAGACGCTAATATTATCCAAGTGTGTCATTATAGTATTTTCATTAGCTTCAATTTTCTCTTTAAATGGCTTCAAAGCGTGCCAGTTGGGCACAGATTACTTCGCCAATGTCACGTAGAATGGAGAAGTATTTTCATGGTTTTGGTGACATTTGTCTATGCCATATGTATTGGGAAGTGACAACATTTAACCAATTTTATCGATAAAGATTTTTTTTAATATCTTTTATACCAACCTCATGTTTTACTATCAATTGAAAATAAAACATTTAAATATAACTCTTGACGACACGCTTGACTCAGTTTGTAATGACTCTACTTGTTTGCCAGCGGTGGCGGGTTCGAGTTCCGCTGGGGGCATTCATTTATGTGATGAGCACGAATGTTTCTACTCCAGTCATGGGTGTTTATATTTATAATATGTATGTGTTTAAAGTTATATACCTATGTATAGTGTGTCAACTAACTGGTATCCATAACACAAGCCTCGTAGTTTACCATGGAACTAGATGGTGCTGTATGTTAATCTCCCAACATATTTATTGACAGTCTTTCGAGCTCCAGTATGTTACTAAGGAAGATAGATAAAAAATATGGCTACATCAGTTACGTAGAACGTTGGTACGTTACTGATTTTTTAAGTTCTTAAATTATTATTTAAAAAACAAAAACTTAACGACGAACAAAAAGTACTTCACATATTATAATCAATAACGTCTTGGTGATGGGATACCATCTTTAAGACGTTACGTTACATGCATAACAAATCGCATCGTTTTTTTTTTTATATTTTGAATGTATTTATTAAAAAATATAGATGTATCAAAGATTTCATACCTTGCGCTCAAAAATATTTAGGTTAGAGTAGAAATATAACGCCATGTTTATAAATCTTATGAACGTTCATTAGTGAATTTTGATTTTCGGTTTCACTAATGTCACCCATACCATGCTTCAGTGAAAATAGTACAGCTAATATTTTCCCCTTTATATAACGTGAATTCTACAGGCTGTAAAATATTAGTATAATGCAAAGACTGAAGAGTAAATAGTAAAAGAAAAAGTAAGTAACTAATGATGAAGTGATAGGGAATTAGGGCCGGAGCCATGTGAGAGGGTCGCTATTTATAAATAACACAGTGACTGTACTTGGTTTCAAAATAAGTGTTGGTTTATCTGTTTATTTATTTATTTTCGCGATACAAGGTCGTATGAAACATTATTTAGGGTTCCGTACCCAAAGGGTAAAACGGGACCCTATTACTAAGACTATTGATAGTTCGACAACTATAGCTATACTATCGATACTAACAAATACTAAAAAACAGAATAGGTACCATAAATATTTAAAGGGGCTCCCATACAACAGACATGATTTTTTCCCGTTTTTATAGATAATGGTACGGAACCCTTGGTGCGCAAGTCCGAGTCGCACTTGGCCGGTTTTTGTTTATTTAAATTATAATCAAGTATCAATTCTACTGTCTGACGTAAGATGTTGGTAATATGTAATGAGATAGAAGGGCTTATTTTCAAGGGTACAAAGCAAGAAGGGGAAAGCAGTTTTAATGTGACTTTGATATAACAATAGTAAAGCAAAAGTTAAAAGCTTGTTATAAAAATATTAATTTGAAGGCTATATTATTCAGTAGATAATTAAGATGAATGTAAATTTTTATTTTTTAGTAATATGTATTTACAGGCATCGTTCTTCTGATATCCATAAATATTACTAAAAATAAAAATTAAAGTAAGTATTCCCCGTTGTTAGTGTTTCATTTTTCATATAGCTGTATGAAAATTTAATTTAAAACTGGCTGACCCAAAAAAATGTTGCCCATAAACAAATTTTAATAAAGTTGTATTATCTTTGAGTTTATCCACCTAAAAAAGTCTTATTCTGATGAATAGGTATGAATATTAAAAAAAAAGGTTAGCTAAATCCACCGTTTTCAAGTGATGCGCTTACCAACGAACAACATTTAATTTTTATTTATACCTATATAGATTGTTTTAAAACTTAGCTGACATAAATCGTGACAAATATCTATACAGATAAATAAAATTGGAGTGTCTGTTTGTAATATTAAAATAACCGCTTTTTTTCAATTTTTGTCTGTCTGTCTGTCTGTTTGTTTCGGCTAATCTCTGAAACGGCTGGACCGATTTTGACGGGACTTTCACTGGCAGATAGCTGATGTTATAGGGAGTAAATTAGGCTACTTTTATTTTAGAAAAAGAATCAGGGTTCCGCGAAAAAAAATTAAAACCCATAAAATTGTGAACAAAATCCGCGTACGGCGTACGCACCCGAGCAAAACGAGGGTAAATCGCTATATAATTTAAATTAATTGAATATCTTAGGAGTAGCATGTTACTATTTATGTATACCTAAACATAACTAACCGTGAAAACGTACCTAGGGACGAACGCGAGCGAAGCGAGCGTGAGTCGCTAGTTTGTAATACTATTATCGTCTTAAGCTATTAAAATGGATATAAATTAAATTTTATTATCAAAAAAACTTATAAATTCTGTCATATTATTCTAAAGAGCATTCAATTTGGCAGTGGTTTTCTTTTATGAATCATCGAAAAATCGATATGCGTCTTCGTAAACGTGAGCGTTTTTCAACTTAGCTACCTACTACTTTAGGAAGGGTCATGAATTACTAACAATAGTATGAATTTTATAGCTTTACTAGTTTTTTTTTGTTTACTCCATCAATGAATGATGAAATGATATCTGAACTGCGCGCTTCACTAAAATGTTCCGCTACTGTTTTTGTGTGAGTTATGAATAGTTAATTTGTTTTTCTTTATATTATTCATTAATATAATTGAGCAAGATTTTAATTTGCGTCTTTTGTATATTAATCTTTTAAGAATTTACTTAAAAAAAAAAACTTTGCCATTTTTTCTTAAGAATGCGCCATGAGCGGCCTCATGATTCGGATTCGGAGGAGCGGGATGACAAGATAATAAATAAAAATGTATTGTATATGTGTGATAAAGACTACATAAGTTTTAAAACTGTGTCGTAGTCATTAACGCCCCACCTCCAGATTATATTTTAATACATTTTGTTCCAATGAAAGATTTAAAAGTTAAATTAAGATATTAGTTATTATGAGATGGTTTATAAAGTAGTTTGAAAAGATAATGTTCTATCGTGAGTGAAACTTATATATAGCTCAACGTATTTAAGCGCCAATACAGTGTTTAATTCACTATAAATTAATTAATCAATCAATCGGAAAATGAAATTCGGTAACTGA
This sequence comes from Argynnis bischoffii washingtonia, assembly GCA_033884665.1. Classification (NCBI taxonomy): domain Eukaryota; kingdom Metazoa; phylum Arthropoda; class Insecta; order Lepidoptera; family Nymphalidae; genus Argynnis; species Argynnis bischoffii. The sequence goes on along the minus strand of CM066609.1, from coordinate 15,265,169 downwards.
AGAAAATAGAAATATTTCTAGACTTCCTGACGAAAAAAAACCCTATAAAAATTGTAAGTTGTTTCTGAGATAAATAGATATCAATATATGTGCAAAATATGTATTTTTCAAAAAAAATATAATATCGACAAAATTTTCACCAATCGTGTTTTCAAATTTGACAATGCAAGATAAAAGCCCGAAGTTTCATTTCCTTAAATATCGAAGTGGTAACTTTCACAGATTCTGAGATAAATAACGATGTCTAGGAACAAAATTGCTATATGCGCACTCTTAAAGTAACTGATATTTTAGACGTAATTTAGGTAAAATTGTGAGTAACGAGATCTTTTCGGCCACGTTTAAAATTAAAATAAATAAGACGAAAATGAACATATAAAAATTCATAAAGATAAAACACGCATCTCTTTATTTCAATATAACTAATCTATACTAATATTATAAAGCTGAAGAGTTTGTTTGTTTGGTTAAACGCGCTAATCTCAGAAACTACTAATCCAATTTGAAAAATTCTTTTTTCATTAGATAGCCCGTTAATTGAGGAAGGCTATAGGCTATATATCATCCCGGAAAAATGTACGGTTCCCGTAGGATAGATTTGTTTTTGTCTAGGGACGCACCCGAAGCGAAGCGAGGGCGAGTCGCTATAAAATATATTTTTTAGATTTAATATTATTTTTTATTAACTTTTGACTTATTAAAAGATTGTTCAAGTGTAAGTAGTTATTAAAATATTGTATATTTGCTACCATATTAAGTGACTCACGTAATATATTCGTGAAAGCAACAGACTGTAAAAATTCTTACATCTATCTAAAATTAAAGTGTGTCAAATCCAGTTATCGTGTGCCGAAACCGTACTTATTTAATTTTAACAAAGACAGCTCTATAAATTCGAATACTCGTCTTCCAAATAATTTTATTTACGCAAAGTAATTTAAATACCGTCGGGATGGGGTGCAAGGGGATGCTCTTGCACCCTCCTGCCATAAAAGAAAAAAAATCTATAGAAAAACTTAAAGAAATAAAATTGTATTAGAAAAATCCCTATTTAAATTTAGATATCTAAAAAATAGATGATAAATAAGATATGAATAAACATTATAAAGTTAATCATTTAAAGATTAGTTAGTAGTTTAATGTGATGAAGCAAATGCACTGGAAATAATTCTGCCGCAGCCAATGCAGTCGTGTCATAAAACAAAACTCAATTGACTCATGAATAAACTCATACTATAATTATAAAAAAGATGAAATATTGCCATCGCTTAACATTTTTTCTACCAAGTATAAGAAAAATAGAATTTATTAAAATATATAATGAAACTTTCCTATATAATAACAAATAAGTATATAAAATTAGCACTCATTCCACTTAGTCACTGCAAAGCAAGTAGAAAAAGGACATTATATGTACGTGCAACGAGAGTAGCCGTTAATGGGTTTTATTAGAACTGATGAGTCAATTCCCTAGTGACGTGCAGAGTGTATTACAGAGTACGATATACAAATGTTTATCCCATCATCGTACTTTGTCACCACTTGGATAAATAATATTAAAAAATATGGCAAAAAGTGCATAAAATGAGGCTTATGCGTCCAGTGAATTTTACGTTCCGTATCTCTAAATGGTCCAACTTGTTACAACAACGAAACTTTAAGGGTGTGGTATACCTAAGCCACTTAACTACGGAAGTCTAGAAAATGTATTGGTCTATTTTTAATATTTTACATATGGTTTACCTTTGTGTTAGTAAATAGTCCTAAGGTAAGCTATTGCCAAAATCAATTCGAAATTCCAGTCAAGGTTCATATGTTTCAAGTTTATTTTAGTGCGGGGGCGTCGCTTCTAAGACGTAGATATTAGGGGCGTCGCTTCTAAGACGTAGATATTACTTTTCCGTACGATATGGATTTTTTCACTGAAGCTCTACGCGCGATGCGACATAAAAGTGTAATTCAGATATTTTATTCGAGTTACACGGTCTTTATTGCAAAACCAGATGGTAATAGTGATTTATATTCGAGTAAGTTTGATAATGCAAACGATTTTGTCTTTTATGACACTAATATTAAGGAGATAAGCTCAGGAATGTCATTGCGAGCTTATAATACCTAAGAAGGAGATTCATACACACTAAATCAAAGTATCTGCCATAATGTCCTCAAAATTTAATAATGTTTGCAAGTTAATTTGATGTTCTTTCACAGAACAAAGGCTACAAAGCGAAAAGCAACAAGTTCAGAAATGGCAAAGGTATACGGAACCGGGCGACGAGCTGGAAGCAACGGCCTCGTCGCCCATGAAGCGTTCATCGAGGAATCTCTCCGACGAATTAGAAAGCGATGACGAAGACAATCCACTACCAGAGGCTGTTCTCACGACCAACCTGGGATTGGACATCGTTGTTGTTGCTACAAAGGTTTGTGTAAAACTTTGCAAAGTAGGTTTACAAATATTTTGGCGTACTTTCTTCTCATTGTCAGGGAAAATTATGCTGAAGAGGTAACGGAATTAAGACAGAATTGTTTAAGTTTGTTTTAATTTGATTAATTTTTCATATCTTTAAGGGATGATATGATCACACTTTGACCACCTATTTGAATTTGGGGTATCATTAAGATGAGAAACCCCTTCATTTCAATATGAATTCCTCCTAGTCTGTTTGGTCTATTTTCTAATACGAGTAGGTATTTTATATATTCATGAGCAATTATTATATCAAAGAGTATGCTCTGGCTAATTTTGAACCGCTTAAGCGGTTTTAAACATTTTTTGAATATTCGACACACAGTATACCGCATCATAAGTCGCAGATCAACACTTAATTTGATCGAAGGGCTTGCTAAAAACTCTTTCTTTTATAAAACCATCGATCAGAAAAGTAATAAATACACAAATCCCATATCTTAAAAATGATACCAATTGTGTTAAACTAATTATTCTAGTTGAAATAAATATACAACAATGTAAATTGAACCTTAAATGCAGTGCTTGTGTTATTTTACAAACAAAATAAAAATTAAAAGCGCGCTCAAAGATTCAAATGAGCGCTTATTCCGCGAGGACATTTTTTGTCGCTGATTGTGTATCTAATACCTTTTTTTGATCAATGAATGCATCAAAACTAATATTAACATAAAAAACCATCCTTATTCCTTATACCCATACCCATATTACCATACCCATATTTTAAGAAAAGTCTTCCAAAGTCTTGAAAGCACGATCATTCCGCAGACTGACTACATGAGTACGTTAGAAAAGGAGCACGATTACCGCGATGAGCACTTCGACTTCATGCAGCAGTGGATCAGACGTTTCTGCCTCAGATACGGGGCGGCCCTCTTCTACACGAGCGCGAAGGAGGACAAAAACTGTGACCTCCTGTATAAGTACCTCACACACCGGATATACGGTCTGCCCTTCAGGACTCCAGCACTCATTGTGGAAAAGGATGCAGTCCTTATGTGAGTTGTATGGTTTATACAATCTTTTTAATCAATTCTAGTAATTGAATGTAACTCCGCTAATATTATTAAAAAATATAAATAAACTAGCTTGCTTCCCCATACAAATTTTCATCCCCATTCTCACCCCCTTAAGGGATGAATGATTTCCGAGATAAAAACTATTTCACTCACTCACTTTTCATATCATGAGATTTTAAAAAAGCCTCTTTTTGGAAAAAAAAAATTTTTTCTTAATTTTCTTCTATACAAAACTTGTCCTGACAATAACAAACACAAAAAACAAACAATTATTCATTTTGGTGCAGTCGATCGGAACTTATGCGCGTACATACATTTAGGTGATTCATTTTTATTTATATAGATAAATATGTTGGGACATTAACACACAACACCATCTAGTTCCATGGTAAGCTACGAGGCTTGTGTTTTGGATAATAGATAGTTGATACACTACATATATATATAACTTTAAATACATACATATAAATATAAACACCCATGACTAAAGTACAAACATTCACCGTCACACAAAAGAAAGCCCCTTAAATAAATGTCAATAAATCGGGCAAACTTCCATACATCATTACTAATAACATCAAGCAAAGAGTTTTTTTTTGTAGTTTTAGCGCGAGCGAAGCTGCGGGCTCTGCTAGTAATTGATACAATTTTGAACTTATGGTATTAAGATCTCATTTTCTATAAACAGTAAGAGATACAGATTAAAATAATTAGTAATAAAAAGTAATAAAAGATTATCATTTTCTTACAGACCCGCTGGTTGGGACAGCATGAAGAAAATTAGTATATTATATGAAAATATGCAGACTTGTAAACCTGACGACTACTACAGAGACGTCATCGTCCAGCCCGCCACGAGGAAGGTGTGTATGCTTGACAGCTTCTCAAAATTATTAACAGTAGAGAATTTGTATGATTGTTCTTTTATATAATAGCTTACCTAGTTATATAATTGTAGAAAAAATGTCCAGCTCAAAAAAACTAACATTTAGTATTAAAAAAAAATAATTAAAAATATCATGCCGTTAAGGATATTTTAAACGCTCGCCATTTCGCGCGTTCGGCGTGACGTCACAGAGAATATAACACACAAATATGATAAATATACACAGAGAAATGACGGCTCAATTTGTAGTGACAAAATCGCTAATCGCTCTGTTATGATATACTGTGACGTCATATTCGGTCTGACCAATGGCGTGCGTTTCAACTAATTTGAATTTCCTACGTATATTTGAACTTTTTCATAATTATTTTCATAATCAAAAAGACATTACATTATTAATTATATAGGCTTAATTCAAAAGCAGTAAAGATTTAAAAAAAAATATTTCACCTTTATTTAAATCACACGCATATTGTCCCGATTGCGGTAGAGGTGTGTACCACATTTTAGTGAAATGTGCTTGTAGTGAACCCCTTTTATTACAATTAGCAGATATATCGATTGGAATATGTTTATTATATTATGAGTTAGTCAAAACTATTTATTTATTTATTTATTAAGATTACCAACAGTAATATAAAGGTAATTTACATAATAAATTAATAACAGTATAATTGTATTTCTTTTTAGAGGTAATCACAATATGCATTGATTAATTGTTTAATAAATAAAAGAATAATAAGAATTGGATAAATTTATTATATTAGATAAATGTATTATATTAGATAAATTATTTAACAATATTATTATCTAGTTTCATTAGTCAAAACATATAATAAAACTGTAGAGGTCTAATGTCTGTACATAGAAAAAGAATGCTAAAAACTGAGTCAGGGGGATGTAAGAAGACAAATAAAGCAAATGCAGTTTTTTTTTTCAAATTTTTTGTTTCTCTGTCTGTTTGTACGGGCTAATCTACGAAACTGTAGGACCGATTTAAATGAAATTTTGCATGGTGCACCTTATATCTCCAGTCAACATTTTATATATTTTTCATCGTGGAAAATTAAAAAAATCCCATAGGATAGTTAAAAAACTATAGTAACTTATACAGCTTAGTACACAAAAACTATTGATTGGATTTTAATTAAACTTTACAATAATATAGTTCATACTAGTTAGTTTCATTAATATATATTAGACAAAATTATTTATAATATAGATAAACATAATAAAAGTAATCGAAACTACATAATAATATTATAATTAATGTATAGATAAGAGTATTAATTGCTTACGTTACTAGAACAACATAGTCACCCAAGTGACTCAGCGCTTAAAATGAGAATTAAAAAAATGTTAGTTAAGCTGAAAAAAACACAAACACATCAATTTGTTTTTTAAAAGTTTATAAAGTTGTTAAGTTGAAAAAAAAAAGCACTTCAATTTGATTTTAAGCCACAACTTATCATAACTATGTACATATATAGTACTTTAGTTGGATTATTACAAACGTGCGAACTGAGTCATAAATCATTTTTATCAGGCCTCTCGCTCGCACTTATAGGCATATCGGAACTCTCGCTCGCACTTCTAGTGTTGTGTGTAAGAATAAAAAAAATTGTCAATAGTCAAAAGCAGGTAATGAAGGAAAGGTTATTTCTTAAATATAAGGTAGGATATAAATCTATGTCTGTGTCATCGTCTGAGTAGCAGTCACTGTCATCTTCGTGTACATTTATTATCAGTAGTTGTATCTCAAATCATTAAATAATGACTTTATTTTCATTTATAATAATTAAGTTGATTAATTATCCCAAGTCAAAATAACTATAGCGACTCACTCTCGCTTCGCTCAGGTTTGTCACTAGATTGCTTCCCAATACAAACTTTCATCCCCATTTTCACCCCCTTAAGGGATGATTTTCAGGATAAAAAGTATCATATGTCCTTTCCCAGGGTCTCAAACTACCTTTTTTCCAAATTTCATCTAAATCGGTTCAGTAGATCCAGAGATTACTCACAAACTTTACCTCTTTATAATATGAGTATAGATAAAGTCTATTTAGTCCATACTAATCGTTAAAAATAAATTGAAAAAATATTAACCAAACCCAAATTGATTGATACCAACAGAGCGGCGGTCACCGTGAAGCGGAGGTGTCGGCGGAGGACGAGCAAGCGTTCCTGCAGCGGCAGCTCGCCGCGCTGCAGGCCGGCACGCCCGCGCCGCGCGCCGACTCGCCCCTGCGCACCGCGCAGCGGACCACTGCACAGGTAATACTGGTCGATGCACAGGTGCTACTGGTTGCTGCACAGGTGCTACTGGTTGCTGCACAGGTGTTACTGTTAAGTGTTTCGGTGTCTAGTGGCCATCCTGTGTTCGAATGAAAATGAAAGTTGGCGGTGATTTCACTCCTGTGCCTGGAAGAGCAAAGCCGACGGTCCTGCGCTTGTTCTCACCGATCGTGTCGCAAATTTGAAAGTGAAAAAATAAAGATTGTTCGTGTTATCTTTTGCACTATAATAACTCTTGCACAGTTGATTAGTCTGACAATGAGTGAGATTGGCCGTCGTGGCCGAAATCAGTATAGGTATTACTGGCTACTGATCTCTTAATACTAATCACCTTGAAGGTTGAAGTATCATTTTTAACAAATGTTGTTCATTATGGTTTTATGTTTAGTATATCGTTACTGGCATGCTCTATTTAAAAATCTCGGAATTACGGAAAACGCGGAGGTGTTTCATTCTTACATGCCGCAAAAACTTATCGGTATGTAATTGAATTCCAGCTGGACGGCACCAAGATCGGCATGGGGCCGAACACGCCGGGCAACGAGGGCGTGCTGGCGAACTTCTTCAACTCGCTGCTGTACAAGAAGACGGGGTCGCCGGGGCGCGCCGACCCGCCCGCCGCCGCCGCGCGCTCCGACGCCGCCGCCGAGCTCGACCGCCTCACGCGCGCCAAGCGCCCGCCGCTCGACCTCAACACGTCCGAGTGCTAGCGCACAGGTGACATACTCATACTCGGAAATTAATTCCCCATACAAACCTTCATCCCCATTTTAACCACCTTAAGGGATAATTTCCGGGATAAAAACTATCCTATGTCTTTCAGTCCAGTAGTCCGTCCATCTATTGAATTATAAATACGTAACAAATATACAAAAACGTATGTTTCCTTGTTAAAGGCTGTGATAATATCTGTTATATATAAATATTCAATTTTAATATTCCAGGTACATAATTAGTATATCGGGCGTGAGGCCGCACGTCTCGCGTAACACCGCTGGCTTGTACTTGTTGCTGATGCAACTGACTTTTATTTATTCAACGTCGCTTTACCCGAAACATTCGACATGCAGAACTAGGAACATTCGAGAGCCGATAATATTCCAAAATTGTATTGGTCTCGAAGTTTCCAGAAATCAAATCAGAGATTCTTTCGGGATGTCGCTTCAGATTGGCTAAATGAGTCGCGGTTTTTAAATATTCCGGCAAACGTACGGTAAGGCTAACAGCTGTGTGATGTACTTTGTAAAGAATTAATGTTTTGTATTGAATAAACGGGAGGGCGACATTTTTTTCATATAAAAATAATAGTTAAATACGTTTATACCAGTTTGTCTATTGATATGTGGCAGCCATTTTTAATGGGAAAAATGTCGCTTTCTAACAGAAAGCTATGGTACATTTCCATTATGCTACAGTGAAACAGAACGAGTTGTAATCATTTCCTAATTAATAATTTTTTACTTGTTTTATTGATATTAAGTATTTATTTAGTTAGCTTATGTTTGAACTTCGTGATTAATAAAAATGACGGTCTGCTGCAGTCCGGACCGTATGGTTTTTTCATGTTTTATGTACGTCATAAGGTGGTAAATATTTGAAATCGTCTTGAGATTACTAGACATGTTTATATAGAGTTGAGGATTTGTAATGAATTTAAAATTGATTTCTCTGTAAAGCAGGGCTCGGAAACCTGGTTCAATTTTTAAACCGGTTTTGGTCATTGACCCCAAACCGAAAGGCGGTTAGCTTCTTTAACCGGTTAAAACCAGGAGAACCGTTTTTGACGAATTTAGATGACACGATCAAAATTAGCCGGTTAAAATGTATTTTTGCGCGTTTACATTCATCGAATTGTTAATAAGGAATTGCTTAATAGAAGGATACAACTACGTTTCTTACTCATACACGATTAACCGGTTTATTTCGGTATCTAAACCGAAATCCAACCTTTCTCTAAGAATAACCGTCAACCATTATTATTTCGGCTTAAACCGTTTTTTTACATTAACCGGTAAAGAACTAGCGATGAATTAACCGAAATGAACCGATTTTTTAACCGGTTCCGAGACATGTTGTAAAGTGGTTTTGTAAGTCAATCCGATTCTATATAAAAGTGTCGTATCAAATTTGTGATCTTCTATGAAGACTGGCAGTCATAGGGGATGTAAAGCACAATAAATAATATTGTACAAATCATTGTCATCTTTATATAGGTAGCGGTAATGACATTGATGTTTCATTCTGAAAATTAATAGTTTCTACTTCATACTATGGAGGTTTTGCTTAATTTACTAATTCACATTTAGTTGTTTTTTTTTTTTAATAAATACAATGCAAGAGTTGAAGGAAATTTGTTATTTAAATTAATGGATTTGTAACGTTATAGTGAAAAGCAAAGGCAGGTAAAATATGTAATATTCACATTTGCTCAGTTCCCATAAAATGTATAATAACCGGCGGTAAATAATGCACATCGAGCTAAAGAGGGAGAAAATCGGCTAACTTCGGTTTTGTAGAGCGTCGTCTCTGTCACTCAGTACATTATAAGTTCCCAGTAGATACCGGACTGTTAGTGCGACAGAGACGGCGCTCTACGAAGCCGAAACTAGCCGATTGTCTCCCTCTTTAGCTCGATGTGCATTATTTACCGCCGGTCACTGTAACAAACACTGTCCACTCTATTCATCTCCATAGATACATAAGCATTAAAAAATTGCCTTTAAACTCATTTATTTCATTCTTTCTTTCTTCATTTATAACACTATTTCGTTTCAATAAAAAAAAATAATTAAAGTGTGTGTATGCAATTTACTCTCGGTAGAAGTGAAACTTCTTTGGCAAATATCGCAATTAAATTAAAACAAACCAATAATTAAAGAAGACATGTTAGGCATATTACAATCATATATTTCTATAAACCATATATTTATTATATACAGAAAGAATATAATATCTATAATCATTTGTCACACAATAACAAGGGTTACCATGGCAACAATTAATTATAATAGCGTGTAATGTATTCTATCTCATTCTATCGCCGGCTTAATCCTATATATTTATGTGTTTGTTTCTTTCTCGGATCGCATTTCAGTTTCATCGAGTTTCAAATAACAACGATTGTAAAGAAGTTTCACTTCAAAAAATAAAGCTCGTGATATCCGTAAGATTATATTAGAGTGGATAAGACTTAATAATTTTTTAATGGTGACCTTTATGTTTTGTATTGAAATTTATTTATTATCAACAACATGTTCCCTTGTGAGATGATGTATTTATATGAAGCGTGTAATATTTAATTGGATTATGTTCACTTTTGGTGCAATACAGAACATTCCAAACGTGGTTTGGTGCTTATTATTATAGTAAATTATCAAATAACACATGAAGTTTCATTTACTCTTGCCCAAAGCTCTCTCCGGTGAACTATAAAGGTCACTATTATGAAATCATTCGAAGTACTTAAATTCTGATTATTCTAAATTGTGAAACTTTACAAGAGCATAGCTTGCTCGAATCAAATAATTTCTATTTAAGTATCTACATTTCAGAGTATTCGTATAACTTATTAACTTAGTCTAGTTATATTTTATTCTTTTGGCGTTTTCATTTAGTTCAAGCACAATCAACGCTGTTTATTTATTAGGCAGCTATTTTGAAGTTATTTAAATCTCTTTAAACCCAGTAATTGAAATTGTAAGTTAAATATTAGATTTATCACATAATTACTAAAAAGTTATCGTATACTTAATAGAAATGTTTAATCGTTCGTTTGTATGAAATAAGGATTTGGTGGAAATTGATAAGGTGACGAATGGAGAGAGAAGTATATTTTTATAAAGAGGGATAAATGTTAAGTGGCTAAAGTGCATTATTTATATTCCACTTTTAAACTATCGTACATAATGACAATCTTTTTTTATATAAACGGCCAGAAATAAGGCTTTATTATCTTTCCCATGTTTTAAAATATGACAAAATAACAAAATAGACTTTAAATTTAATGCTGTAAAAATATCGATATGTTTCAGTAATTCAATAGATTGCTAACTAAGAGATTAATAAAAAATATATTCAAATAAATTTATTAATTTATCCATATTTTTACATCTATATATTTGTATGAATATTTGTATGTACCTTTTGTGTCGAATATTAAAATAAGCCGGGATATCGATATTGAAAAACTGCAATAGAATCTCATCAAAAGCGACAAAAGCCACATAGAAACCAATAAAAGCCACATGGAAACCAGTAAATATTTACTGGTTTCTATGCGGCTTTTGTCGCTTTTGATAAGATCCTATTGGAATTTTTGAATAGGGATATTATGTTGCATAATAAGACAAACTTCATATAATAAATATTTACCTACACTAAGTTACGATAATATCGATTTTATAAAATTATTTTGCTCATTTAGATTATCGCTTCTTTATATGAACTAGTCAATGATACATTGATTATTTATAAATATTTCATTATTTTTTTTTTGTGTCCTGTGATATCGATTTTATAGAACAAAATAGTATTTTTTTATTTGCACATCTGTGTTAGCCACGTAACATCCTCATATCGTATTGCGTATAATAAGTAAGTTCAAGTTCTCCTTAATTATAATATATGAGTTGATATTCTTATTTCATTAAGAAAAAAAAAGATATCTGCAGACAACAGTATTTCTTAACATTTTTTAATCTATTCTATTTTAAAATTCGAACACGCCGTCATCAAAAAGCTACCTAAAACGACACAAAGCCTTCCACTGTCTTTTTATTGTTTTATTAATTAATATTTATTGATAAAGTTTTGATAAAGGCATAGTGATTTACTGATAGATTCTCAATCGATAGTTATACGCTTGCAATAGTATAGATTATATATAGCCACCCTTTTTGTTTACGCGATAATTTAATTCAATAAAATTTTAGTCAAATATGAATACATATTAAAATTATTAAATTGTTTGTATTAAGTGTGTAAATTATATGTAGAAATACGCGGTAATACCTACAATAGAACAATATAAAATACAAATAAGTCGCCAACTTTTAAAGGCCTTAGTATTCAAAAGCAAACTTGTGCGAAATTTTTCATAAATATACCTAGATAATTAATTAACTAATAAATACTAATTAATTTTAATATTTTCATTAAAATATTACTAAAATAAAGATAATCCATTCCGTACTGGTGACATTTTTATATGTTTTCCATTTTACTATTTGGGTTTCTTGGAAATAAGTTTTTGTTTTTGTAAGTCTAAAGTATCACTTACACTCAACTCTGTACGTAATTGTACAGATGTAACGAAGTGTTGATAATAGCCCATAGTTACTATTTCTAAGCTTATTGGCGACTGTTGTACAAGTTATAATTATAAATATTTTAAATAAAGAAAATAGCACGGAATCTGTTCAATCTATGTGTTTTATTAATTAGTTTTAATAACCTTTACGTTAATTGATTAAAATTCTTATCGTTATGACTATTATGCTGATAGAATAAATTATTAAAATTAATTAAAACTTAATACAAAATCTAGAGTAGGTATATTTAATCTGGTATTTGAATATAATTGCGATAAAGGTGATAAAATGCCCATGCATAATTTATCAATATTCAAATCAATATTGACAAGCACAGTCCAGAATAGGTATCTGATTTTTAAACTTGAGCTTTTGCTTGTGATTTTGTTATTGACCTATGTATGTTTATTTGCACTATACCTACCAAATCCCTAATAGCTATTATTTTTTATAGACCTGATTGACCTAGATATTTTTAAATACCTACTTATATAAATAAGATCTTCCTAAATAATCTAATAAGATAGCTACCATACTTTCATTTAGGCAGAGTGCAGTAATATTATTTTATACTAGCGACTCACGCTCGCTTCGCTCGCGTTCGTCCCTATAGGCACGTTTTTACGGTTAGCTATGTTTATACATAAATAGTAGCTTGCTACTCCTAAAATGTTCATTTAAATTATATAGCGATTTACCCTCGCTGCGCTCGGATGCGTACGCTGTACGCGGATTTTGTTCACAATTTCATGTGTTTTTTTTTCGCGGAAAGCAGCTATCTGCCAGTGAAAGTTCCGTCAAAATCGATCCAGCCGTTTCGGAGATTAGCCGGAATAAACAGACCGACAGACAGACAAAAATTGTAAAAAATGTTGTTTTGATATAAGTACCGTGTGTACATCCATATGCATTTAGTAAAAAGCAGTTATTTTAATATTACAAACAGACACTCCAATTTTATTTATCTGTATAGATTGAGACTGTTAAAAATTTCGTAAAAAAAAGAAGGTGGCAACCTTCTTTCTTTCACTTCTATATTATAAACTTTGTTAGTACCTATGCCAAAATACCAACTATGTTTATAATCACTAAGGTATAAAAATAAAAAACATAATGAAGGTGTTATAAAGAAAGAGCACACTTGAAGTTGCTGATAGTAAATAAACTAGTTTTATAAACAGTCTTCACTAAATATATGTTGTTATTTTGTAGCATTTTTAACTTTAACTTCTTTAAATGATAATAAATCAAACCTTAAATTCAAATGTGTAATCATGTATGTGTGAAATAAAACAAAATTAAAATGTTCAAAGGTTGGCGCCAAATTTATTATCTGTGATGATAGTGTAATAGCTATCATAATATGGAATATCGAATAGTAATTATTATATTAAATAGTCAAAATGCAATTATCATAAGATTAAATATAATTAATTATAGTGTAAATCTTGAATTTCTAAAAAAATATTATTGTATAAAATAGCTTTTGCGTTTATGAACAGGACTATAACACGTCATTTTTATTTGTTATTGTCAAAATGAAATGTCATTAGTTTTCATTGTAGTGATTTGGCCAGAGGAGAGAAGTGCTATAAAACAATGTGACGGCGAAGTAATAATAGGAACAGAATTAATCTTTTAAAATTGGCCTTTTTACAGTAACGTTGAGATTATAATGTGATAAGTGAAAATAATAGCAAAAAAAGTGACTAGTGGAATTCCTAGACGCTGAAATTCTAATCTAATATTAGTTAGAAATAAGTGCACACATCTTTTTCTGTTTTAGTGTTATGATAGTTTTGTGTTAAACTTAAAAGTGGCGGGTGCAAATATGGGGCAAACTTCTAGCTCTCTTCGGAGTAAAGGGAGCCGGAGATCTTTTAGAAGTTTTATCAGACGATCAAAATTGAATAAATCAAACTTAAGCCATACATTCAGTTTGCCGCCATCGGAAGAATATCCTGAACTAATGAATGTGAACACAGCAACTGAAGAGCAGCTTATGACCCTACCAGGGGTGTCAAGGCAGCTGGCTCAAGAAATCGTACGACATCGGCAAATGATTGGAAGGTTTAAACGCGTCGACGACCTTGCTTTAGTCTCAGGTGATCATTGTTTTCTTTGTTTTTTTTTACAAATATAATAAGTATATGCAAATACATAAACAAAAAAATGTAAAGAATTATGCAATAGCTTTATTTTTTGTTGATGTTTTAAAAAGAAAACGTAAAAGTAGTTATACATTTTTGAAATTCTAACAAGAGAACTTCTTTAAACTTCAATCCTTTCATGTAACAACCTTGTAAACTTTTTAAATTACTATTTTGTAGGTATTGGTGCTGAGAAATTAGAGTTGCTTAGACCAGAGATATGTACAAACTCAAAAAGACAGATATCTAGAGCTAGCTCCTGTACGTATTCATTAGATAGTATTAGGTCATCTTCAGAAAGCAAATTATGTTCAGTGAATTCATCTAGTGTATTCCAATTACAATGTGTACCTGGCTTAAACCAGGAAATAGCTGCAAATATCGTAGATTACAGAAATAAGAAGGGACCATTCAAATCTCTTGATGATTTAATAAAAGTAAGAGGTATGGATATTATTAGACTGAGTACTGTTAAGCCACATTTAAGTTTGGAACTACGAAAGAGTGAGAGCGTACAACATTTGACAAATGGTCATGTCAATGGATGGAGGGATCCTTCTATAAATGAATCTATGATAAGTGAACCAAAAACACCCAAAAGTCCACATAGAAAGACTATATCTATGCCTGGCAAGTTTCCGATAAATTTACCAAATGGTTTCGCAACTGCACCAGTTAATGATATTTTAGATCTACTTTCCGCTTACTCTCATAGACCTATAGTTGAAGAAGTATTTACAAATGAGAGAAATGGAGTGAGATGTTGTCGTCTAGCTTCATGGAACCTTCATCAGCTTAGTATAGATAAAGTAACAAATCCTGGTGTAAGGGAAGTCATATGCCGGACTATTTTGGAATATAAGTAAGTTTTATCATATAATTGCATCTTACGGCATTAAGTCAGATTTCTTAGTTACTAAGTAAGATATCAATAATAATCTCAGTAATTATGATAATTGAGGCAAGTCCAACAAAACAGACATTATTAGATTTTATAATCAGATACAAATTTATCAAAGAGATATTTTTTTTGTGTTTAGAAGCAAAAAATTAGTATATTGTAATTCTGCTGGCCTCTATACAAAAAATATTTAATTTTATTATATTTAATACCAATTTATTAATTTATTATATGTACCTATACAATGGATAAAACAGTAAGATTGAGTTTTTGATTCATGAACAAAAACTATTAATGTATTTTATACATCATTTTGTTATAAAAACTGTAATGTAGTTTAAAATAAAATAAATATACAATGTCACAAACAATTGTTAGTTTGTGAAGGAGGAAGTGAATCATTTAATTATATTATAGTGGCATTATAATATAGATATTACATTATAATTCAATACTATCAAAGTGTTTGAATCATCTATACTAATATATAGATAATAAAGAGGTAAAGTTAGGTGAGTTTGTGATGTTGTAGGGGGTAATCTCTGGATCTACTGAACTAATTTAAATGAAATTTGGTAAGAAGATAGTTTGAGACCCTGGGATGAACATAGAATACTTTTTATCCCGGAAATCATCCCTTAAGGTGGTGAAAATGGGGATGAAAGTTTGTATGGGGAATCAAGCTAGGGACGTACCCGAGTGAAGCGAGGGTGAGTCGCTAGTTACATTATAATTTACTCCTTAAATTCTTATTTTGAATTATATTCCTAAAAATTAAAAAAATATAAATAATACTTATATTATATTACTCGCGACTCGCGACCCTCGCTCCGCTTGGGTTCGTCCCTAGTTACGTTTTCAGGTTTAGTGTTGATTTCTCAGAGATGATATATTTTCCCGTAATAAAAAGTATCCTATATAACCGCTTAGCCAGCAATCATCATACCAATTAATATCATTAAAATCTGTCCAGTGGTTTTCTCATGATGCGTTCTTAGACAGACAGACACAAAAAATTTTAAAACTATAGATTCGGCCTCTGTAGCGATAATAATGACTATTTCAGTATGATTTTCCAAAAATATTTAATGTATAGATTCGACTCAGAATTTTATTATAATATGTAGGTAAAGTATTAATTGTTGCAGGTATAGTTTAATAATAATAATAATAGTGTACATTTTAATTTCAATGTACACTTTTAAGTGATGTTTACGCAAATTCGTTTTAAAACGGGTATATTAATTAATCTGAAGGCTGATGGGATATTTGTCTACTTTTTAAAACAGGTTATCAATAATAGCCATTCAAGATGTCATAGAATCGAGAGCTTTGCAGATGATATGTGATGAGTTGAATTCTCCAGCATTAAGAAGAGTTAGAGAGTGGCGGTGTAACAGTCACACTTGGCAATATTGCTCTCCGGGAAATGACAAAGGGTAAGTGGATTGTTTTTAATTTTCTTTTACATTTTGTAAACCTAAATTTAATAATTTTCAAGTTTATACAGTGATGTTTATATGTATATAAAAGATATACTGTGCACTAGTGATGCAGCCTTGCTTTGCTTAAGACCTAACTACATCCTGTGTCCTTTAGTTATTAGCAAAATAAAAAACATTTCTTATACTTAGAATGCTGTTCTTATTTTCTACTTATATGTGTGAAATAAAGACAAACTTTTAAAATAATTAAATTGGCATGCTTTATCTTTTTTTTTTTTGATAGGAATTTAATTTTTTTAAGGTTTTAAAACTGCGAACTGTATATAATGCAGATATCATATGAAATGAAAAATCAGTTGTTATCTCAATTTATCATTACAAATTCCTCCTCGTGTCCCTTCACGTGTTCTGCGAAGAAAGACAATATCGATCTAACAGCGTGAAATCCGCTTAAAACGTAACTCGCCTTTACGGCTTAATTCTAGAACAGTTACGACGAGCTTGACATCGAAGTACAAATGTACTGATAAAATTTTAAAATATCCCACCAACATCTAGCCTAGTTAACTCAGTAGTCGATACTAAAATCAGTTTTCCAGTAAATTTTTAGTCTTATCGCAGTTCTTTTCAGAAAGTCGAGTAGTGTATATGGTTCTATTTTTCAACGAACTGAAAAAAAAACCGCCCAAGTGCGAGTCGGACTCGCGCACGAAGGGTTCCGTACCATTATCTATAAAAACGTCAAAAAAACATGTCTGTTGTATGGAAGCCCCATTTAAATGTTTGTTTTATTTTAATTTAATTATTTATTTTTAAAGTGAATAACATAACTAAATATTCTGTGAATATTTCAAGCGTCTATCTGTTGCCGTTATCAATATCGTGTGAAAACGAGCAAAAAAAATCACATTTGTTGCATGGGAGCCCCCTTAAATATTTATTTTATTCTGTTTTTTAGTATTTGTGGTAGCGGCAACAGACATACATCATCTGTGAAAATTTCAACTGTCTAACTGTCACGGTTCATAAGATACAGCTTAGTGACAGACGGACAGACAGACAGACAGACAGACGGACAGACAGCGGAGTCTTAGTAATAAGGCCCCGTTTTACCCTTTGGGTATGGAACCCTAAAAAGAGTAAGAACAATTCGTGTGTTTACTAAGTGGGTAGTATAATGTGTATACTAGCAAGTGATATACTAAGTCAATTTTCTAACGTTAAAAAATAGGTTATATATATTAAAATATATATATATTTTTTTAATTTAAAGTCTCCTTAATACTTAATAGGACGTAATTATTTATGTTTTGAGAGGCAATGGTAGCCCAGTGGTAACGTGCTTGCTTGGAAAACCGAGTGAAGCGGGTTCAAATTCCGGGTATCGCTCCTCTGATATTTTCATGTGCGAATCATTTCCGACATGATTGCCACTTTCCTTAACAGTGAAGGAAAACATCGTGAGGAAACCTGCTTGTCTGAGAGAACCTAACAAGTTTTCGAAAGACATGTGAAGTCCGCTCCGCACTTGGCCAGTTCGGTGGACTATGACCTGATCCCCCTCATATTAATGAGAGGGCCATGCCCAGGAGAGGGACGTTAAAGAGGGCTTAATACATACTGTATAGAGTATATCTATACAGATAAATAAAATTGAAATGTCTGTTTGTAATGTCAAAATAGCGGCTTTATACTAAATGCATTTGGAATTATATATGGTACTTATAAGAAAAACGCAATTTTTAATTTTTTTGTCTGTCTGTCAGTCTGTCTGTCTGTTTGTTCCGGCTAATCTCCGAAACGGCTGGACTAATTTCAACGGGCCTTTCACTGGCAGATAGCTGATATTATAAGGAGTAAGTAACTTAATCTACTATTATTTAAAAAGAAAAAATTAGTATTTCGCTCAAAAAAAAATTAAAACGTACCTAGGGACTAACCCGAGCGAAGCAAGGGTGAATCACTAGTATATTATAAAAACTTAACCATTATAACGATGGAGCAATTATCTAAACTTATTAGTTATATATTATCGTTTGTGTGAGACTCATAAAAATCGGTGTAGCTCCCCTTCTACAAAAATAGAATAGCAGCTCTAGAAAGATCTAAATGGCCATAGCTTTGAGCTAAATATCGTTTTGAATACTTTACGATTTGATTCAGTCACAGTTTGGCTCGGACTGTTGGCTGTTGGCATTGACACGAACCAAGGTTATTAGGTCAATTTATCAAAAGAATTGATGTATGTATGTACATGAAAGATTTTTTAAAATATTTTGCCCTTTTTATTGTTGTATTAAAAGAAAGTATATCTGTATAGTAAATATTTTAAAATAATATTTTTATAATACTCTATTTAGATTTACGCGAATATTTGACACTTTAAATAAAACTATTTTTTTTCGCGGATTTATTTTGATTTTTGATTCCCGACGTTTCGAATGTTTTCCAGCAATTATTTAGATAGTTTTA
Organism: Argynnis bischoffii washingtonia; assembly: GCA_033884665.1. Taxonomy (NCBI): domain Eukaryota; kingdom Metazoa; phylum Arthropoda; class Insecta; order Lepidoptera; family Nymphalidae; genus Argynnis; species Argynnis bischoffii. The sequence goes on along the minus strand of CM066609.1, from coordinate 15,246,219 downwards.
TTTAAATAATATTACTATGCTATAGTAATTATGATATAATTAGTTTTCAATGTCATATGTCGTTATCGGTCGTACGTTGATTCCATCGTTTTAAGTAAACGTCATTGTGAGATAATACATGTTTTATGTTTAAAACTTCAGTAGCGATTTCTACATACATAGAAGGTAGTCGGTTCAAGTCCGTCAATGTTAAATAATATCGCTTATATGATATTTCTTTATATACATCTTATATATTAAAATAAACAATAATAAACAAACTTAAATGTAAACATTTTTAATTTAAATGTGTACGAATCAAGTGTAAGATACATTTAAAGTTTTTTTTAATTTGTATTGTAAAGAAATGTTATAAAATTGCAAAAGTCCTTGTAGAAAAACATGCAAATCATACCGTTCTAAACCACTTGATGAACACTTGCTGATACTATAGCGAATCCTCGAGACGATCTGATAAGGAAGCTGTCGGGAGCTAACAGCTAGGAGCTAGCCTCTTAACAGAGGCATAGTACGAATACCCCATCAAGTGCGAGTGGTCCAATAAGAACGATACGTATGTTAAAGTTGTCTGTATATCTAATTATAGTAAGTGATATGCACTTGTGTGCTTTAAAAGAAACCGCTATTTCATAAATGTTAACTTGGACTGGATACCTAATAAAGATATGTAAATATTTTTTTTATTAGGTGTCCAGATAAATTGCATTTTAAATAAAACTATCTTTTCGGATTTTTTCGCGGATTTATTTTGATTTTTGTTTCCCGACGTTTCGATTGCTTTACAGCAATCATGGTCACGGGAGAGACTAAGGTGTTAGATGTCTCAAAAGCATTATATAGTTGTTACAGACAGCCTACCCACAAATCAAAATAAATCCGCGAAAAAATATGAAAAGGTAGTTTTATTTAAATGTCTAATATTCGCGTAAATCTAAGAAAGTAAATTGCATTTTTTTTCAAATTTTAAAAATCGTTAGCTATAATCTACGAATGCATATAAAACAATACCGTGTTTTATTGAAAGACAGTTATCGTACATTTTAAACTGGTGAATTGAAAATAGGAAATTGAAGGATATATTTTTTACTCTTCACACTCCTCACGGCTAAATAATAATTTAAATTGCTTAGACAGTTGGAAGAATGTATGTATGTACAAGAATAAATATGAATAATATATTATAAGGTATTTAAGTATGTTTATAAACAGAAATTGCGGTACAGAACTAATAAAATGTATGTAGTACATAACTATACATATTACACAATATTTAAGATGCTATTGACTAAGTATTAGTACAAGCGACTTACCTTCGCTTCGCTCGGGTGCGGGTCGTCCCTAGGTACATTTTAATTTTTTTGAGCGAAACCCTAATTCTTTTTCTAAAATAAAAGTAGCCTAAACCTTATAATATCAGTTATCTGCTAGTGAAGTCCCGTCAAAATCAGTCCAGCCGTTTCGGAGATTAACCGGAATTAACAGACAGAAAAAAATAATTAAAATTATGTTTTTCTTATAAGTACCGCATATAATTTAATATGCATTTAGTTAAAAGCTGTTTTTGACATTATAAACAGACACTTTAATTTTATTTATCTGTATAGATTAAGATTTCATTTACATAAGTTGATGTTAAATTTTTACGTTTGCCAGCAAATAGCTCGAATAGAAACAAATGTTTCTTATCAGTGAGTGGAAAACCGAAGTTTAAAAAGAATTCTTTTGATTTTTTCTTTAAATACGTCTTTCTATAATACTATGCTTACAATCAACTTGCGTCTATTATTTATAGCTTATTACTATAAATAGATATTAAAATATTCCAACCTAGAGCTCAATGTCGTACTGAATCTAGAGTCGCGGGTTCAATTTTCTCAACAATTACATATAATTTCGGTCTCATTTTAAAAGTAACTACTGAAATGTATAACTGCATAATATTTCTTACTACTTGATTCTTTTTTCAATACAACTGTCACTGACCACTTTTTGCAATCCAAAGATTGGAACTTGTTTTTATTTAAAATAACATTTAATTGTCATTAAAAATTTTATAAATGTGAAAGTGTGTTTCTTAATGTGTACTTACATCACACATTAACGTAAGTTTTTATAAAGAAGACAATTATTGATTAGAAGGCTCCAATCCCTATAGATTCTAAAGTACGAATGTAGAGTGGCGTCGGCGAAGCGAGTTCTTTTTTGGTATTGTTTTATTGCTCGAAAAGGTTTTGCGCCCTACTTCTGCCTATGTGAGTTGTTATAATACGGGACAAGGCTGACAAAGCCGTAATACCCACTATACCCTCTTCACGGGGCTTCCCCTCGGGACGCTCGTCTTTACGAGATGCCATAGGTTCGCATATTTGCACTAAGTACTACATCGCACCTTCGGTCTAACGATCCTCCGGATTATGAGAGCACCGTCACTTTTGATAGGAGCAAAGCAAGTCTATATTACTAGTCTAAAATAATATATTATACGCGAATAAAAAACGCAACAAAAAATCTTGCCACCTATTTAAGATGTTAAGAAAGTGTATCGAAACTTGGCATCGAAATAGTTGTTTTATTTTCTTCTAAAATGACGTAATACTGCAGTATTATCAATAACAAATGTAAGCGCAGGCTTTGAGAAAACGTCATCTGGATGCTGTAAACATTCGGGAGATCATTGTATCTAAATATATATAGTTCATTTGAAACACTATAGGCTAAATAGGTAAATAATGCCTACAGATATTTCCCATATTAATATTACATTATTTATTATAGAATCGGTGACCAACGCTGTAACGTCAGATGTAGCTTAAAACTCTTGCCTTTCGATACTTTCATTTATAAGCGAAAATTAAACTTTTATTACTGTAATAATAAAACTGTAGTTGGTCCAGCCTTTTGCTCTTGTACTTTTTATTAGGCTTGATCGATATTTCATTTATTAAAAAAATATATTTTTATACTGTAATTGTTTTACATTATCTATCTTCTATCTATATTTATATGTAAATAAGAAATGAATGTTCATATGTTTGTCCTCTATACATTCCTAAACCAAAGGTAACCAATGATTCGAAACTCCGGTGGATTATTCTGTAATATACCTGCGAAAATTACTGGCCCAAATAATAATAATTTTAATTATAGTTTTTGAAGTTATACTTCTTGTGGCACGTTTAGAAAAAATTATGAGAGTAAAATTTTTACGATGCGCGCGCACACCGACAATCAAAAAGCAACATGATGAAGTTAACTGCATTCCATTTACAAACAGAGTTGTGACATACGAGATGAAATCTTTACCTATTTTTGTTCTGTTACGCCAAAGAAGTATAAATTCTTACGTGCATAAATAAGTACAGACTACAGACACACGTATTTTTTCTTTGTATGTTTGTCTTATATGCGTTCTTTAACCAGCCAAGCTTATGCGCGCCGAGCGAAGAAAGGGTAAATCGCTAGTTATTTATAAAACATAATTTCATTCTACTAATTTCTACGTTTAAATACATACATATTTTATTTGGATTAGCTATTGTCGAAGAATATAATGTGAATATGTTATAAAGTTTTACATAGAATATTTTTACATTTTAAATAGAATATTTTGAGGTAAACAATTTTGTCATACTTTAGTTTTACCTACCGTGTGAATTATTTATGTCGTGCCCGCGAATTTTCTGACGACCGTTTTTATTGTTGACTTCATCAAAATTATTTATAGCATACAAAACTATTCAACATATGTGATACGTACTTCATATACTATTTGCCTACATGGAGATGTAATAATGAAATAGCTTCGAAAGTGTCTATTTATTATAGAAAATACGTATACATGAATACAAAACCGTGTACACATAGAAGACGGACAGACAGCTTAGTTATATGCAAGGTAATAGATTATAGCTAGGCTAGGTAACAGTACTCTGTTACCTAGCCTAGCTATAATCTATTTATAATTATTTACCTACTATAACTATAATCTATTTACCTACTGGTAAGTATCGCATACCAGTAGGTAAACAGATTACCTATTGTAAAACAGTGAAACACTTTTCCTGTTTTAATCGTTATATTGTCAGTAATTAATAAAATGTATACACACAACAGAAAATCATACGTCCCGCCCAAACGTCAAATATATTCGTTGTCATATTTTTCCTGCCTGCCTGACACCTGCGCCTGAACACCACAGAGATTGTAGGAAGGCGCTAGATGTCTTCGACTGAATTAGCGGCGCGTACAATATATTTATTTATTCATAGTATTCATTGTTTCAGCATAAACCTAGGCTTTTTATACGAGCGGTCGAACAAGCACATTATAGTGGAGGAGCTCGCGCTCGACCAGCTGTTGCCCAGTGAAGGGAGTGGAAAGCGGTCAGACGAAAAATTGGCGTCATTCCATAGCGATAATGTAGTTATCTCTCCACAAGGTAAGTTTCTTGAGTATATGAATTATATTTGAGTTAATTATAATAAATATTTTGTCTATAATATGGTTACAATTTACTTTTAGTTTTTCTATTCATAGAATAGCTAAAACGCGATATAGCTAACATTTTTGTCTTTTGATAACAAATCAAAATAGATTGGGCTACATGGCATAGTCTAGTATCAAGTGTAGTTTTTTCTTGTCTCTTACATATCTATATAATGAGAACATTAATTAGAGTTAAGAAAAAGTACAATTAAAACTGATCATAAAATATTACTTTTTTTAATTAATTACAATTCTTACAGCTGTCTTCAAAGAGATATGGTCTCTTATATTAGAAATGCCTAATAAAAAGTGGACTAAAAAGTTCTTTGATGACACTTTCATGATAGATAAAGTTAATTACTTTTATATCATCTATGATATATGAAATATAATAACATATTATTTTAATGTAATACTAATAATATTATGGAAAAAATCCCATAACTGATTTGGCTTCTTTTTCATTATAATGATAGGATCCCTTGTAATTTCATGATTTCTTATTTAACGAATAAGTTATAACGAATAAGCTATAAGTGGTTATAAGTTCCAAAATAAACCTCTACCCCCCCAAAATGAAGTAACTTTTAAGTGATTTTGGAAGTCGAAAAAAAAAAAATTAAACAAATGAATGATCAATTTCAAAAAATATTAAATTATATGTTATTTTGATTTCAGTCCAATCTTAATAAAGTATGTAGTTACATACATTGTATATCTGTGTATCATAGTATATATGATCTATGGTATTATGTAGGTGCGTTATATATTAAGAAAAGCTACATGATAAACATATAGAGCCGTAAGCTCTCTATGACTTCGCATGAGTATTAAATAATTAAAGTAATAATTTACAAAGTTGGCGCTCGCTTTATATAAGCACGTGTCACTGTTGAATAATTAAAATAATAATTACGGTTTTAATTAACTTAAAGAAATACGCTATTGACTGAGTGTGAATGTATTCAAAATATTTACTGTTTTGTTATCAATATTTCACATACAAAGATTTGAAATCGATACGACACTTAGCAGTAAATTAAAATCGACTTCTATCGATTTATTACACAACTAGCGGCTTATCCTCGCTTCGCTCGGGTGCGTCACTAAGTATGTTTTAAATAAATATTAATAGTAAGTACCTTAGAAGAAAGACTTATGCTATTGCAGATTTACATTGTTTTGAAGTATCTCTTAAGATTTAGCCAGAGTTAGACATTTAAATTTCTAAGGACGACCTGATAGAAACAGTTATTTTGTTTTACCATGAGAATGAAAGATTTTCCTGTAGTAAAAGGTATGCTAAACGTTGACCCGAGTAATAAGTTATCATTACACAAAATTTAGTTAAAATCCGGTTCAGTGCTTTTCGCGTGAAACTCGCACATCGATGTCGTTATGTTACTGTTTTATTATATCACTAGCGACTCACCCTCGTTCCGCTCGGGTTTGTCCCCACTTACGTATTATCGTTTAGTATAGTTTCTCAGAGATAAGATATATTCCTGCAGTAAAAAGTATCCTTTATGTTGACTCGGATGACCAGCTATCATCGTACCAGATTTCATCAAAGTCCCTCTAGTGGTACTTCCGTGATGCGGTAACAGACAGACAGACAGACAGACAAAAATTCTAACAACTATAGATTCGGCTTCTGTATCGATAATAATGTCTATTTCAATAAGATTTTCAAAAAAATATTTAATGAACAGATTCGGCTTAGTTACAATTTTATTATATGTATAGATTAGTTGCAAGTAAAGCTAATAAAAACGCAAAAAATATTGAATATATAAAACAAAATATAATCGAACAACTCTGAAACGGACATCGTTATTTAATCGATGTGGATACGCATAATACTGATTTCGTAATATTAACGAATAACATCAGTAGTAGCCTTTAACAAACAATTACCTATAGATACAAGTTGATAATAATGATTAAGTCATATCTACACTTTTGTTATCAAGTTATTTTCTTACTAGCTCTTGTCAGTGATTGAACACACGTAGATATATGTATACATTTTAATCTTATAATATTAAATAAACAATTTTTGTACATACATATATAAATTTACTAGCGACTTATCCCCGATTCGCTCGAGTTCGTCCCTTGTAGTACGTTTTAACGTTTAGTGTAGATTTCTCAGAAATGAGATATTTTCCCGCAGCAAAAAGTATTCTATATGTTGACCCGGATAATCAGCTATTATCATACCAAATTTCATCAAATTCTGTCCAGCGTTTTTCTCGTGATACGGTCATGGACAGACAGACAGACAAAAATTCTAAAAACTATAAATTCAGCCTCTATATCGACAATAATGACTATTTCAATGAGATTTTCCAAAAAATATTTAACGTACAGATTCGACTCAGTCAGAATTTTATTAATATGTATAGACTACTATTTCTATAATATATTATATACTACTCTAAGTGCAAAAAGAAAACAAATATGACCGATAGTCTCAGAGATTGACGCGTTAAAACAAATTGTCAAGCACAAAATTAAAAAAAAAAAATTCATTTTTATTATAAGTACTATATATATCGATTATATGAAAATATATTATAATACACGTGTATAGGTATATTACAATATAGATTGCTTGTGTTAGTACGATGGCTGTAGGTAGGTACGGTGTATCCATCATCATCAGACGTCCATACATTTTTTTACAAAGAAACTTCTTGTAGTATGCGTTTGATCTCCATTCCTAAACAAACTACGAATCTAAATATTACGCGATGGAAAACTCTTTCGAAACAAATTTTCCCATTTGCCCCCATATTGATTGTTTGGAAAAACGTCAATCAATTCATGTTAATTAATCATCGATTTCATATGGAAACACTAGTTAGAATATCTCGATCTTAAACAATAGATAGAAATTTCATTCTGAAATCAGCTTATACTGATATGTTTAATTGCCTTCTTAGTCTAGTGGCTGTCATGTATGACTGATCTGGAGATTCTGGGTTCGAGTCCCGACTGTGTCAAGTAGGTATAGTTGTTGAGTTTATCTGTTCAGAAAGTCTAAGTAAGAGCTCGAAGGGGAAGTTAATCGTATCTCTGATCTCTCAACGGTTGCGACGAATTGTCGTCCTCTGGAATTTGAGAGTGAAAGGAATTAAGAGAGCACTTGTGTTTGCGCGCGTACTTGTGCACTATAATATTATCTCTTAATAATTCATTTTATTCCTTTAAATACTTATTACTTTTAAATCTTCTTAAGTAAATTCTTATTAATTTCGTTAATTACAATATTTTTATATTATTACTAGCAGCTCACTCTCGCTTCGCTCGGGTTCGCCTCTAGAAAAACAAAAATCTATCCCACGGGAACAGTACATTATTCCAAGATAAAATGTAGCCTATGCGTTATTCTGATGTATGAGCTATATTGTTGTAAAGTTTCATTAAAATCCGTCGAGTAGTTTTTTGCGTGAAAGAGTAACAAACATCCATACATCCTCCCAAACTTTCGCATTTATAATATTAGTACTGTAGACACACTCATATTTACACACATCCTTTTAATTTCTTTTACATTTTTGATTAAGACCTTTTTTGACATTTAAAAGGCACACAATTAATTATATTGCACGATTTTTATTTCTATTTTAAATCAAATAAGTTTAAATAATCTAATATTGCTGCAACGGCCATAGTAGGATTATTATTTCAAATATCTATAACGTGTGTATTGTAGTCAATTTTAGGTAATCGATAATATGTAGGTACCTACACTTTGTATGGAACTATTGTTACACAGTATAATAAAACACGACGATAAGATTTATGTAGTTATGACCCTCGATTTATGTATTATTTGACGACACGTTTGGCTCAGTTCGTAGTGACCCTACATGCTGTGCCAGAAGTCGCGGGTTCAGTCCCGCTGGCATTCATTTGTGAACGCGAATGTTTGTACTCCAGTCATGGGTGTTTATATTTATAATATGTATGTATTTAAAGTAATATATGTGTAGTGTCTCAACTATCTGGTATCCATAACACAAGCCTCGTAGCTTACCATGGAACTAGATGGTGCTGTGTGTAAATGTCCCAACATATTTATTTATATATTTATGTGTGAGTGTTTGTTTACATTGTCCACTAGTTTTGCGGCTTAATACAATGTTAGTGTTTTTTTTTTAATTTCCGATCTTTCTCTCATTTACTTAAATTTATATAGAGTCGATAAATATTACTGTATAGAAAACATTCAGATATCCGTAAATAATATTTGTTGCTTAGGGTATAATTACTTTATCTATACAGATAAATAAAATTGAAGTGTCTGTTTGTAATGTCAAAATAACAGCTTTATACTAAATGCATATGGCATTATATACGGTACTTAAAAGATAAACACAATTTTTTAAATTTTTGTCTGTCTGTCTGTTTGTTCCGGCTAATCTCCGAAACGGCTGGACCAACTTTAACGGGACTTTTACTGGCAGATAGCTGATATTATAAGGAGTAACTTAGGCTACTTTTATTTTAGAAAAAAAATTAGGGTTTCGCTAAAAAGAAACGTACCGAGGGATGTCCCCGAGCGAAGCGAGGGTAAGTCGCTAGTAGTTTATAAATAGAGGACCGCTATTAAAAGTTCAAAATTAGAATATAATTGTTAATTAAAAACCTTTTTCTGTTGAATTATTTTGTTCCTTCGACAATAATTTAAACTATAATGTCGATTCGAGGCCGAGAATCCAAATGTCACGAAGTCTTCATTATCAGAAAATTAAACAGTCAGTATAAATTCTCACCCTGTAAAGGAATCGATCCAGTGACCTCAGACACGCAACGCTATGCGTGCCGTCGATTGAATACACAGATATCTAATTTCTATAACTTTATCCCTTTCTGTAGACGAAAAATCTTTTTTAGCGTCAGTACATAATGATAATTAAATATTTTTTTTTTATATTAAAATACCCGTAATTTTGCTTTTTGTTCTCGACGTTTGCTTTATAGCAAACATGGTCCCCGAAGAGACTGATGTTTTTCATGTTTCATAAATTATAGAAGAAACTGTCTACCCACAAAAAAATGTAAAATAATTTTTAATAAAATGGAAATGCCAAGGAGGTATCTTACAATTCTATAAAAATAATAGTAAATACATCTAATTAGTTTTATTGATTTCTTTTACAATTTTGAAATGAAAAAAATTCCTATATAGGGCTGCATTATTTAATTTGTACAATTTTAAAATATAAATTTCAGTTAGAGCTATTATAATAAATAATGATCTACAGTCTACACAGAAAGAGGTAATTACATCTAGTTAGTGCGGAAAGATCTAAAAAAATAGTTTTTTTTTAAATTATCAAATATCCGCGTAAATCTAAGAAAGTATTAATTTACCTTATTATAAAGTTTTATTTCATCTATGTATGAGCATTTAATAATCACATATGATACGCGAAGGTGTTTAGCTCCTGAAACACGGTTTTCTAGTTCAGCAGTTCGGGCTGTAGCCATTTATTACCATTGTGTTACTTGAATAGATTCTGTTTTTTTATATAATTTATCACCATAAAACACATAGCAAAGCATTTAAGTATCAAAATATTTGAGCGACTGTTTGAGAAACCGTGAACGTAGGTATTCACGCGTGAAAGAGTCACGGGAAAGCGGGCAGCATCTAACAATACCGTCTGTATACACAAGTAGGTACTCGCGTAACGTCGCGGAAGTACGACACTTCCTCGCTTATTCGGGTATAATTATATACTGAAATATTACATATGTATAACTTGTACATAATTATTATTTTAGAATAAAAGTATCGGCTTCTTGACCTCGACCTTTTAAGCTAACTTCAACAAAGATTGTCAATTTTGCTAAATTTCTTTTGCTTGTTGTTCTCGGGACACAGGTTTTTTTTTTTTACTTTAAGTAAATAAAAGCAATTTGTGTTGTATGAGACATACTATTGGGACGAATAAGAATTTCATTGGGTTTTTAATACTTTTAACTTGGAATCAAATTTTTGAAATCAATTTTAACAATCATATTTACTTGTATGATTGTCGTATCGATTTTAAAACTTTATGTGAATATCAATACGGACCCTGATTACATAATCTGATACCATCGGTCATATCTGATGAATGATGATGAAGCAAGTTGGATGATAGTGTAGTTTTGAATAATCCTATACATTAGGTATATTTTTTTTAAACTATATTTACTGTAGAAAACCATATTAAAAGACGGGGTTCCAAACTGAAAGTAAATTAAATAATCAATAATTTTACGCGTTAATAAAAACGTGGGCGAAAGTTCTGACAAAGCCTGTAAAAGTTATTGTATAGCATGTACTGGTTGGTGGTAATTATTATTGAATTATTATCTGAACCACACGCACTACCAAATGTAACGTAGTTAAAGGCTATTGGTATTTTACTTTAATGATTTCTCCTTTATAAGTCTTTTTTTTTTTAATAAAGCTAGATTTATCATCACTCTATTGAAAGTATATGAGAAATAAATTGATCAAATAATGCCTTATTATATGTATGCAAATATTTTACATTTTAAATTAAAGTAGCTTTTTGGATTTTTTGACAGGTTTACTTTTATTTTTGGTTTCCAATGTTTCGAATTACAGCAATTATGGTGGTTGCTCTCCCGTAACCATGATTGTCGCAGCCAAAAATTAAAATCCGCGAAAACATCTTTATCAGCGATAGTTTTATTTAATCCGAACAGATCAATTGTTAAATAAAAACTTAAAAAAAAAACCGACTTCCAGGCACTGAAAAGTAAAAAATAACTGAACGGCGGTTTTCATTTAGAATAGATACTTAATCGGATATTTTCAAAGTCGCTGTGCTTTGATTTGTATTGGCTGGCACCGACTTCGAAAATATCTGATTAAGTATCTATTCTAAATGAAAACCGCCGTTCAGTTATTTTTTACTTTTCAGTGCCTGGAAGTCGGTTTTTTTTTTAAATTTTTATTTTTCCATTTTTAGTGTAGACGTAATAAGCAGGTAATTTTTAAGAAGAAAGATTTTTAAAAACATTTTTAAGCCATTTATTCAGACCCCTAATGACAGTCACAACCCATCTAGGTGTAAAGTTCTCATCAATACAAATTAATCAAGCCCAAACACCAGGTAATTGCTGTAAATCGTTGAGGAGTTCCCTCGACTATCTTTCAGGTCCATCATCAGATCGACTCCAGACCTTCATTAAATAGTAGTGCTTTTAAATACCTAATGAAAAAGTTAACAAACGCACTAGTCGCCGATACAATTTCCGAAGGTTCCCCTCGATTTCTCTGGGATCCCATGATCAGATCCTGGTTTCCTTATCATGGTACCACCCTTTCCAACAAAAAAAGAATTATCAAAATCGGTTTATAAGCGACGAAGAAATCCGCGAACACACATAAAAAAATAATATATACGGTCGAATTGAGAAGTCGGTTAAAAATAAAAATTGTATAAATATCATTTCTCGCTTCGCAGTACGTAGCTTTTATTATTAGAATCAATAGGGGTTTAAATAAAATACTAACTCATGTCTGCCATTTGTGGCATATACGTGTCATACTATTGACCCACCGTGACTGCATAGGGAATGAAGATGCAAATAAAATTACACTCTATTACCGAATAATAGAGTTTATTATACGTCCGCTCACCAATGAACACTGGGCATTATGTTCTCGCCTAAGTGCATTCAAGACTCCATAAATAAGAACTATCGGACGCGAGGTGCTGACTTATACTTCATTTTTGTCCGATTCTTTTTCTTCTTTGTTTATTTTGAATCGCATTTATTTTGAATTTAAATAGCATGTACTTATACATAAGAAGACGTCGCGTAGATAGTATAGTAGTAGTAGCACAACTTTCTAAAGATGCATTATAATAATGGAACTACTATTTTTGAAATTGTGGTATTTGTATATACATACTAGCGGCTCAACCTTACCTCGCTCGGGTTCGCCTCTACGAAAAAAAAAAACAAATCTATCCCACGGGAACCGTAAATTTTTCCGGGATAAAAAGTAGCGTATGTGTTATTCTGATGTATGAACTATATTATTGTAAAGTTTCATTAAAATCCATTGAGTAGTTCTTGTGTGAAAAAGTAACAAACATCCATACATCTATACAATCAGACATCCATAGAAACTTTCGCATTTATAATATTAGTATAGATTTTACTCGTACAATTTTAACAGATGTGACATACATATCTTTGGATTTCTGGTGTTTGCTTGTTTAAATATTACTAACCGATTTAGAACAAAAAAATAAATCTTCAAGCAATAATAAACAACGACGCCATTTATAATTTGAATAATGTAAATCGTGTAAGGCATGTATATATTTGTAAATGCTTTAAATTTTTTCTACTAATTTGGTCAAGTCCTATTATATTCTAATTTTAAAGATCACTGACATTAACTGTCGTTTGACGTTTCTTACATAACTCCGAGTCACCGCCTACAAGTGACTTTATCACTCCATTAGGTACACTTATCAGAAGCAGTAATAGAATCAGTTTTAATTGGCCGACCGATTGAGACCTGCTTTATTGTCTTTTTGACTCGTCTTTAAATTGTATTTGGTGACGGTTTAATATTTTTTTTAAATTCACATATATTTTAATTTTTTACGTCTCGCTAGAGATTATTTACAGTGTTTGCTGTAAAGCATTCAAAACGTCGCGTCGGGACCGAAAATCTTAATAAAACCGGGAAAAATTCCGCAAAAATGTTTTTATTTCATTGTGACGATTTATTAGGTTTTTTTATTTTTTTAGTAATTTCATATTTGTAGATATAATAATCTATACTATATATATAATATTATAAAGCTGAAGAGTTTGTTTGTTTGTTTTTTTTTTGTATGTTTTTTGGTTGAACGCGCTAATCTCAAGAACTACTGATCCGATTTGAAAAATTCTTTTTGCATTGGATAGCCCAATAACTAAGGAAGGCTATAGGCTATATATCATCCCGAAAAAATGTACAGTTCCCGTGGGATAGATTTGTTTTTTTCTAGGGATGAACCCGAAGCGAAGCGAGGGTGAGTCGCTAGTACTAAATATATTAATTTAACATAACCTGATTGACAGTGAGCAATGAAATTGATTATGGTATAAATGATTTAACGATATCAAACACTCATAAAAGATTACTTCAAATATAATTCAGCAATTTTTAAAGTCCCTTCCCTTAGGTCTACCCATATAGTAGACCGTCAATCAAAAAATTACTAGATACACAATCCCATGCAAAAGTTCTCTTAATACTGTCACCAATTGTGTTTAGGTAATTATTCTAGTTGAAATAAATATACAACAATTTAAATTGAACCTTAAATGCAATACTCAAATGTTCAAATGAGCGCTCATTCGGTGAAGATATTTTTTATCGCTGATTATGTGTCTAGTACTTTTTTGATCGATGCAGTAGAGCTAAAGATGACATTGTCATTGCGTCACAATAGTCTATCATTTAAATCATAATTGTTGGTATCGACATTATTGGCAATCTAGTGATTCAAAATTCAAAAGTGTCAATAGTTTTCCGATAAATCACCACTGGCACTTCGGTAAAGCCATTCTTGAGTACTGTGGACGAGCTACATAAATATGTACTTTATATCCAATAGGTAATATGCGTATGATTTCAATAAAAGTAAAATATATATATTTTTTATAATAATATGTAATTTCTTTTTGATTAAGAAAATAATTATTAAAAATAGGTGGGAAATTCAAAGTAGTTGAAACGCACGCCATTGGTCAGAACGAATATGACGTCGAAGTATTATCATAACAGAGTGATTAGCGATTGTGTCTCTACAAATTGAGTCGTCATTTTTCTGTGTATATCATACTGTGACGTCACGCCAAGCCAAATTTTTTTTAAATAGAATTGGCGGGCGTTTAAAGTATCCGTAACAAACAAGTTAGATATAAACTATTGTATAAAAAGTTAAAGAAAAAACATGCATATTATTTTATTATTATTTTTTAATATCTCTATGGTTATTTTTAATAATTCTACACAAAGTACTATCTAAATAATTTTAAGCAAATTTTTGTTAAATTAATGTGGGCTGAGAATTGTCTTTCTTACTCCACTCCATCATAGATCTATTAACAGACCATTTTGATTTAGTACATTTTTTTGGCACAGAATAAAAATTGTAGTTGACAAACAAATCACGTGAAATAGCGAGCTTTAGCAATTGGACTCTTAGACCTAGACCTATATAGTCATAATCTTAAATCTAGATTCTACTTAATCAAGTATACCTACGTAAAAATATCTATATATCTATTTAAAATATCTTTATATATATTTTTAAGTCACACATACATAAATACGAGTATCTTAGTAGCAGTTTTAAAGTAAGTAAAAATAATTCTTAACAACAACTTGAAGCATCGATATACAATGAACAATTCAAAATCATTGAGCATTGTTATTAGCATAATTGGTCCAATTCGTGCTCTATTGGCAACTGATTATTGCCGATCGCATTCGTTTACTTGTTATTTGCGTGGGCTAATAATACTAAGAATGTAAAAATGTTAAGGTATATATTAATATGTACTCAGTCCTTTTTAAACGTCCCACTGCTGGGCACGGGCCTCCCTTCAGTATGAGGGGGATCAGGCCATAGTCCACCACGCTGGCCAAGTGCGGATTGGCGGACTTCACATGTCTTTCCAAAACTTGCTAGGTTCTCTCAGACATGCAGGTTTCCTCACGATGTTTTCCTTCACCGTAAGGCAAGTGGTAATCAAGTTAGAAATGATTCGCACATGAAAATATCAGAGGTGCGAGACCCGGGATTTGAACCCGCTTCACTCGGTTTCCCAAGCGAGCGCGTTACCACTGGGCTACCACTGCCTATATTAATATATTAAGTTTTAATTCATCATGAACTCATAGAAAATTATAATGTTTCCATTTTTAACGCAAACACATACATACATAGTTAAAAGTGAAGTAGTAAAATATTTTAAAAAGAAATCGTCCAATTAATTCGTCTGGACGTAACAAGTCTTTGAAATAATCAACCGTTATGTTAATATCTCGTCCTCAGTCGACTACGACCTTGCGGTTGACATTTGCTTTATTACATAAGGCATAAAGGATAAATTCGATTGAATCAGTTGTAATAAAAAAATGGGAACGTCGTCTATTTAAGGCGATCTGCATTTGTACCGAGGTGCATATTAATGGTGGTATAATAGAAGTTTCAAGAACTGTGTCGAGTAAGGGCTAAGAATATTTTACTCATTTATAACAATTTTATTAATAATAATTTATTTTATCTCCTTATGGGATGAATTTTAAAAAACGCTAAAACACGTATTTATTTAATTGTATTGAATTTTCAAGAAATTCTGATCATAAATATTTTTTGGGTTGTGTTATAACGTGTACTCCCGTGGGAATGAGATAATCTCCCGCGGTAAAAGGTATCCTATATGTTGACCCGGATATCCAGCTATCATCATACCAAATTTCATCAAAATCCCTCCAGTGGTTTTTCTGTGATGTGGTAAAAGACAGACAGACAAAAATTCTAAAAACTATAGATTCGGCCTCTGTATCGATAATAATTAATGACTATTTCAATAAGATATTCCAAAAAATATTTAATGTACAGATTCTTAGTTAGAATTTTATTATATGTATAGATGAATTATGGTTGATTTTCAACCACGCGGTGATTTCTAGTGTATAGATAAAGAAGATAAATGAAATATTGCTTTAAACATCCTGGTTTCGTCGATAACTATTATCAGTATCCTTCTGTTTGTTTTGTACGTTTTTTTTCAATTAACAGCGGATTGTTGTAATGTTTTTACTAGTATTTTATATTCGCTAATGTTAATAATTTTATGTGAATAAAGGTTCCCACGTTATTTATAATATAATGTCTGATTATGCTTCAGGTTTTTGGTAAGGTAAATAAATAAATAAATAATAAATATGCTGGGACATTAACACACAGCACCATCTAGTTCCATGGTAAGCTACAAAGCCTGTGTTATGGATACCAGATAGTTGATATACTACACATAATATATAACTTTAAATACATACATATTATAAATATAAACACCCGTGACTGGAGTACAAACATTCGTGCTCATCACACAAATGAATGCCCCCAGCTGGACTCGAACCCGCGACCACTGGCGCAGAAAGTAGGGTCTCTACAAACTGAGCCAAACGTGCCGTCAAATCTTATAAAATTCATATATAATAAGTAAAGGAATATAAGTGTACTAGAAAATCAATTGCTAAAATCACTTCTCGTCTTACGACAGATAAAAATAACTTATTCCTATTAGAATACGAAAACTCAATAATTTAATAAAAAGTTCTTCGTCGAGAGTCCCATGTTATTTGATTTATTTCTATAATATAATATTAATCTATATATGTATCTTATAATCTAGACTTAATATAAAAAAAATCGGTCAAGTGCGAGTCGAATTCGCACACGAAGAGTTCCGTACCATCGTACATGTACTTTTTATTAATATGACTACTAGTCATATGTATGTAGTATATTAACGTCGATGATCGATTATGAACGTTAAAAAATGTTTCTTATTTTTAATTTATTTTTATTATTTGTTGTTATAGCGGCAATAGAAATATGTACAAACTTTGTGAAAATTTCTACTCTACATATTCATGAGTTACAGCCCTCTGACAGACGAATCACGGAGGCTAGGGTTCCGTTGGAACCCTTCGGGTACGGAACCCTAAAAATTACGTCTCGTCTTGCGTCAGATAAAAAAATTATTTTTTCCTATTAGAATACGAAGAGTCAATAATTTAATGAAAAGGTCTTCGTCGAGAGTTCCATGTAAATAGATTTATTTATTTATTTTATTTATTTATCTATGTACCATAAAATATATGTTATACAAAATAAAGTAACAGAATGTCGACAAAGGATATCTTATCTCTTTAAGAGATTTCTTCCAGCAACCCTTCAATAGTAAGAAAATAAGTTAATTTAGAGCGGTGTAGGTACAGTACAGCATCAAAGGTTATAAACTTAATTATAATAATACATAATAACTTTATTTGTATAAAGTATCTTATAACCTAGGCTTAATATAAAAAAGTGTGAACATTCAATATTTTTCTCTGAAAAAACGCCGCAAACTTAACCTTAGTGCCATTGTTTCCTTTTCGTGTTTGTACACTGGGGTGTGGTATTCGTGTTGTTTACATCAATTTTTATAAATTATTAACAGTAACTAACGAAACAAGTTGTGAAATCGATATTTGACCTATTTCACAAAAACTTACATTTTCGTTTTTTTGTTACACACGTTTCGTGGGTCCTCGTGAATAATATACGATAGTGTGTTTGTTGGTTTGTTTTACTTTTAGCATCTAATAAGCAGAGTTTTTGCATTCTCACCTTTTAAGATACCATATTAGTTTAAGCTGTTTCCTTGACACATAAGATGTTCTTGCAAAGAGTTAGAAGAAGGTTATACTTTCTTAGATTTAAGCGAATATATGACATTTTAAATAAAACTATAATTTCGGATTTTTTTGCGGATTTATTTAGATTTTTGGTTCCCGACGTTTCGAATGCTTTACAACAATCATGGTCACGAGAGAGAATAAGGTTTTAAATGTCTCAAAAGCATTATATAGTTGTTACAGACAGCCTACCCACAAATAACAAAGTGAATAAAAAAAAATCAAAAATGAAGGTACTTAATAAAATGGTCGATACAATCTTATAGACGTAGTGTTTAGCTTGTGTAAAATGGCCATACCACGTTAGGGGATGTCCGCGAAATGTTGCCAATTAAACTGTGCTTTTAATCTGGAGCATGAAGACATTCATTCAGTTCTTCATCTGATCGCTCGGACTGACCTGTTCATTTTAATTATTTATTAATAATATTTATTAATAATATATTTTAATTATAGGCAACAGTAGCGTGTATAGCGACATCATTAGGTTCAATGATTAGGAGTCACCGTCTGATATTCGCAAAAGGACAATGCGCCTCTGCCTATTTATTTACCCGTCCTAAATCAATTTATCGTCCAGTTCTTCTATATAAGTACATATAAAATTACACGTTCTGACTGATTGTTTGATCAAAGCCCAGACCCAACCATTGCACCTAAAGGGCAAAATTTTAATAACATATTCCTGTACTAATTGGGATATTTAATAAAGAAGATTCTTTGTAACTCAAGCGTTAAAAGATGTAAATGACAAAGTTTATGCGGAAAATAAGCTTTATTATTCTCAAAGATAATTAATGAAGCATAA
This sequence comes from Argynnis bischoffii washingtonia, assembly GCA_033884665.1. Lineage (NCBI taxonomy): Eukaryota > Metazoa > Arthropoda > Insecta > Lepidoptera > Nymphalidae > Argynnis > Argynnis bischoffii. Next base: position 15,227,401 of record CM066609.1, on the reverse strand, counting down.
TGCAGTATTTTCGCGAAATATCCATTTAAAAACCAGGGTAGGTCGCTAGTTAATTATAATATAAGGTACTAGCAGAACCCGCGGCTACGTCCGCGTTGAATCTACAAAAAATAAACTCTTTGGCTTTATGTTATACAGCGCCTCACCGTCGCTTCGCTCGGGTTCGTCGCTTTATATTTATATGAAATTGTTTAAACAAAAATACTAAAATCGCAATAAAAATGGGGGTAGGAAGGTGATAAATACTTTACGACCTATTCTCATACCTACCAAATATACAAACACAATTTCATTAAAATCGGTCGAGCCGTTTCGGAGGAGTGCGACCAAAAACACCGTGACACTAGATTTTTATATATTAGAGAAACTACCGCACCTTTATGTACATAAAATGTGTGCAGTGTTTGAAAGCCATATGTCAGGTTATTTTTTTTTTCAACATTTTCCTTACTAGTCGCATTATCACGGTGAGTAGGAAAAAGTATGTATAATAAACCACTTCCTTTTGCAGTACCGGAAATATTACGACGACATTGATATGAATATACATGCATACATTGAACGTACGTTTTAAACAAGTTTAAAAGAATTTTTGAAATCTTACAGTGTAGTTGTGAACTTATAATAACGTAAGAAATTTTTAATTGTGTATAATTAAATTTTAACCCAATGGTAACTCGCTCGCTTGGGTAACCGAGTGAAGCGGGTTCAAATCCAAATTCCAACATGATTACCACTTGTCTTTTGATGAAGGAAAACATCGTCAAAACCTGAAAGTCTGATAGAATCTAGCAAGTTTTCAAAAGACATGTGAAGTCCGCAAATCCGCACTTTGCCAGCGTGGTGGATTATGATCTGGTCCTCTTATTGAAGAGAGGCCCGTGCCCGGCATTGGGACGTTTAAAAAGGGCTGAATACACATACTAAAGTATAACATTATTTAAAAATATTTTGCAAATCCAGGGTAGAATTAATTTATTCTTAACGCATAATTGAAAACGCTGTTCTTTATAAATAGATAGACACTAATTGTCTAAATTTACAAGCCCAGACGAGCAGAGCCCTTACAAGTTTTTTTTTTATTTGTACATTGTAATTAAACTGTTTAAAATTATGTGCAACTGAAGGTGACTTCTACCACGTGTATCCGTAATTTGTCACGATTAATTTAACTTTATCGGATAAGTGTATAATATTATGTTACATAGTAACATTTAACGTGGATTTCGTATCCATATTTCGGTTAAACTATTCTGATGTTAAATTAATTATTATAGGGTGTCACGGTACTTGTGGTCGCATTCCTCCGAAACGGCTCGACCGATTTTTTTTTTTTGTATATTTAGTAGGTATGAGAATAGGTAGTAAAGTATTTTTCACCCTCCTACCCCCATTTTTAATGCGATTTTAATATTTTTGTATGAACCCTTATATAAAATTACTAGCGACCTGTGATCTGAACGCGGGCGGAGCCGCGGGCAATGCTAGTGTCTATATAAATTTAGATAATAACTTATGACTCATTTGACAGATCATCATGAATATGCATATTATAAGATGGTTACTGCTTATTATTAGTTGTTAGTTTAATTTACAAAGTGAATAAACTTAACAATTTTGTTGATTACATTACAGACTTAATTGTAAAATAATATTATTATTATAAGTGGATCGATTAATTCTGTTTTAATGAGTAAGTTATACTTAAGCGTTGGTCCAAAACAAATCCACCCCTAATAGGTGATATTAAAGTAAGCTTATTAACCCCCGAAAAAAAGAGGGGTGTTATAAGTTTAACGTGTGTTTGTCTGTGGCATCGTAGCGCTCAAACGGATGGACTGATTTTGATTTAGTTTTTTTTTTAATTTGAAACGACTTTATCGAGACTATTCTTTGCTATAAATCAAGGAAATCAGCCGTTTATAGGCTATCAGCTCTTTTCTAGACGGTAAAAAATATGAGCAACTTTCACAGATCTAATCAACTTGAAACTTTATGTCCCGTAATTTTAATGACATTGCAATAATATGGTAACCTTCGTCTGATACTCCAGCGACACCTGGTATCTGCAAGATGCTCAACTCTACTAAAATACTGCAGTGATATCGTGTTTAGGCTCATTGAAATCGCTTCAATGCATAAGCTATTATGTTGGAATTTTTTTTAGATTTTTAATTTAGAATTTAACTTTTTTGTAAAGAAGTATATTAATTAATTTTGCATATAGGTATAATTATAAGTACCTGGGCGACCGAGCTTCGCTCGGAGTTCTATTTTTGTTATATCGTATTTTATAGATAAAAAAAAATAAAAACTTGAATAAATATAAAAACAAAAATATAAAACATTGTATTCCAATTGGGATTCGATCCCGGACATAGTGTTGTCTTACTTACGCGTTGACCGCTTGACCACGATGCTTACAACCGAGTGTAAGAAATTATCGACCATATTCTGCATGAAATAATGCAAAAAGAAAACTGCATGAAAACTCGAAAAGACGCGTTTTCCCAGACATGAAACTAATCTAGATCGATTTTTCGCCCCCGAAAGCCCCCACGTACCAAATTTCAGCGAAATCGTTAGAGCCGTTTCCAAGATCGCTGGTATAAATAAATAAAGATATAAATATGCAAGAATTGCTCGTTTAAATATATAAGATAAGATAACCAAACAATTTAATATTACTTCCAGCGTTCCTAATATGCGAAAAACCAGTGCTATTGATCAACGTGCATTGCAAGGAACTGCTCTGTGAAGACGATGCGAACAAGCTACGGGAGATCGCAGATATGCCGCTGGCTCGAAAACACCAGGTGGCGTATTTCGGCGAATTCGTCAGATGGGAGAATGTTCTATGTAAGTTACTTATTTTTACGAATTTTTATTTTACTTGGTATGCATTTATGGGGACGTGGCTGCTGCATCCAGGGTTGGCTCCAAGTGAGACATCTCCTCAACGATCAGCAGCAAAGATATATATTTTGTATTTTCAATTATAATAGCCCGTTATAAAGTCCACCAAGGCCTGGCTGCTGCATCCAGGATATCAGGAGAGATCTCAGCAGCCAACGGCATAGACACGAAATTTTGTATACGCATTCAATTATGTTTCAATAGACTTGAATAGAGTACCTACACCACTTAATAAAATAGATAAATTAATAATTATTAAAAAAAAAACTTTTGCAGACTGGTTTAGGAACGCATAGAGGACAAACATACGAAAATTCATTTTTATTTTTATAGATAGAAGACCACTTGAGACCAATCTAAAATGAATTTGATTCTGTATTTTACGTTATATAGGAAAGAGCATAAAAACACGAATGCATACTTTTATTACGTTCATATTTCACTAGACCTTCTGTCAACGGCCGACAAAAAATTTCCCCTTCTTAAAAACACAAACATACAATATTTATCTTCATACTGCGCCAAATTAGTTTTGTGTGAAAAAAGCTTAAATTAGTAAAACTACACAAATAATTGCAGACGCATCAAACGTAATGTTGAGTCACGCTGGTATTAGTTTGTTACTCACTCATTATTATTTACATATCGTTATATGATAAATACGTGTACAGTAGCTGTTAATTATACTTATAAAATAAGTAGTAAATATTTGATTTACTATTATTTAATATTATTTTTTATACTTTCTTAGATTTATGCGAATATTTGACGTCTATATAGGTATGTAAAACAAAGTCGTGTTAGTTATACCATTTATAACTCAAGAACGGCCGGACCAATTTTTATGATATTTGATTTTTTGGATTTCTCTTAGTCCGGAATAGGATGATAAGTATTAAAACATCAGAAAAATAAAAAAAAATTATAATAATTTATATGGCTAACGCTGGCAAATAACTATTTTTAATATATATGTAAAACGTACCTAGCGAAGAACCCGAGTGAAGCGAGGGTGAGACGCTAGTTTTAAATAAAACTAAATTTCAATTTTTTTCACGGATTCATTTTGATTTTTGGTTCCCGACGTTTCGAATGTTTTATAGTAATCACGGTCACGGGAGATACTTATTATTTATTATTGTGAAATAGTATGTACTAAACCAATGATACATTTTAGGTGGTTGGCATCCCATTATAGTACGTGTCTCACGTTCATAGTTCATACTGCCTCGCTCATACAAGTTGTAGAACAATCTTATTCCTGAAGTTTTATTTGAGTTATCTTCAGGCCCCTTAAAGACCGACAATTCATCCTCTTTTGAGCAGATATATCTACGAGCGACGATAGCCAGTTACCGTTAGTCAGGTGGATTGTCCGCTCTTTTGCCATTTTTTTTAAATACGGTCAATAAATATGTTGGGACATTTACACAACATCATCTACTTCCATGGTAAGCTACGAGGCCTGTGTTATGGAAACCAGATAGTTGATACACTAGGTACACATATATAACATTATGTACTCACATATTATAAATATAAACACCCATGACTGGAGTAAAAACATACGTGCTCATCACACAAATGCCCCCAGCGGGACTCGAACCCGCGACCGCTGCCACAGCAAGTGGGGTCACTGTAAAGTAAGCCAAACGTGTCGTCACCATCTATGTATTAAGTGATAGTACTACCATGTAGTTAATGCGTATAAGTGTAAAACATAGTATGATTATTTATAATTGTGCGAAGTATAGAGATAATTAACATGTAATAAAAATTGTCCAAGTGTGAATTGAACTCGCGCTAGGGATTTCACTCAGTTATCGATATAAAGTTATATTTTATCGGTAGAAATTTAATACAAATACATATTGTAACCCCTTAATTTGTTCGTACGTCTGCATTGTTTTTAAAGCTTAGTTTTATATTACAATTATTTGTAATTAAAGTTATGCTCATTCTGTTTATTTTACCTTATAATCTAAATGAACATCTGTATTATGCGCGGGCATCACGCGATATTATCTGTGCAGATTATAATGCATGCACTTTATATTGTTTAACAGATTTTTCTCTAAATTAAAAGCATTAATTATTATCTTAATAATCTACTGTAGTTTTCCCATCAAGAGAGCGAAATTTAACAAACAAACAACACACTTTTTTTTTGTACAAATTTTGTCAAATTCAAAACAACGGTCTGGAGTTGGAAGTTTGACTTTGCGGTGTTTCGCCCCCGTGCCTCGGATATCACGTGTCGCGTCGGTCCTGCGTCTGAACTGTCACCGCGAGTGATTTCGCAAATAAAAAAACCAAATCGAGTCCCTTCGCCTTTTTAAAATCGTTTAAAAACCAACAGTGCTTAACATCTTGATAGTTTTGTGATAAACTATTAGTTATTCAGTATGATAATAATGGTCTCTTTGTTTGTGTTCAAACGACCTTTGAGTATTACTCATAGCCATATGTTAGTGGTGAATCTTATATTATGAGGCTAATTGTTTTGACCTCAGAGTTCCTTATCTTGTCGCGTGGTTAAATTTATTATGTATAAAGTGATTAAATTAATTATTATTGCGAATAAATGTAGTTTAATCCTTATTAACGCGTGTTTTTGGTATATCCATTTTTCACATAATAATCAAATTTCAGTTTAGTGATTTTATGCTTTGGCTAGTTCATAGGCCGATGGCTGGCCTATAGAGTACATATGAATGAAAAATGAAAAATATCTGTACATCTATACAAATAAATAAAATTGGGGTATGTGTTTGTAATATTAAAATCTGTCTGTCTGTCGGTCCGGCTAATCTCTGAAATGGCTGGACCGATTTTGACGGTACTCTCACTGGCATATAGCTGATGTAATGAGTAACTTAGCCTACTTTAATTTTAGAAAAGAAAAAAATAGCGACCACGAAAAAAAAATCAAAAAAAGTTTGTTTGGTAAGCAACCTAAGGACGAACCCGAGCGAAACTAGGGTGAGTCGCTAGTCTCATATAAATTAAGATGAAATCTTATTCGTTGTTAAGCGTATCACTCGAAGAGCAGGACCGACTTGGCAAATAGAAAAACAGGTCACATACAATTAAATAATAACCTCCAGCTAGTATCTATCCAATCTATGTAATATATTTAAACCAGCAATTCTTATATATTTATTTATTTATACCGGCGATCTCGGAAACGGCTCTAACGATTTCGCAGAAATTTGGTATTTGAGGGTTTTCGGGGGCGAAAAATCGATCTAGATTAGTCTTATGTATGGGAAAACGTGTGTTTTCGAATTTTCATGCGGTTTTCTTTCGCATTATTCCACGCAGAATATGGTCAATAATTTCTTACACTTAGGCATAAGCATCGTAGTCAAGCGACCAAGGTGCAACTTTAACAAAGACAGGAGTCCGAACTCCGAATTCGAATTTCGATCGGATACAAAGTTTTTACTTTTGTTTTTAATGCCTTTGAGACATCTAACACCTTAGTCTCTCCCGTGACCATGATTGCTGTAGAGCAATCGAAACGTCGGGAACCAAAAATCAAAATAAATCTGCGAAAAAATCCGAAATGATAGCTTTGTTTAAAACTAGCGACTCATCCTCGCTCTGCTCGGGTTCGTCCCTACTTACGTTCTAACGTTTAGTATAGATTTCTCATCCTATCCTATATGTTGACTCGGATAACCAACTTCAGTGGTTTTTCCGTCATGCGGTAACAGACAGACAAAAATTCCAAAAACTATAGATTCGGTCTCTGTATCGATAGTAAAGTCTATTTCAAAAAAATATTTAATGTACAGATTCGGCTTAGTTACAATTTTATTATATGTGTATTGTGTATAGATGTCAAATATTCGCGTAAATCTAAGAAAGTATTATGCTAAATAAACCTTACATTTTGGGCATATTCCATTCGTTTTTACCCCTAAATAAGCCCCTAAATAAGTTTTTGTTCGCTTCTTAAAACTTTGCTAATAACTATGCTAATCATATAAATTAAAATTGAGCATACCTATATATTTTTTATGAGCATTTTCTTCCGATTCTGGGCGCGTAATTTAATTTATGTATTAATATATCTTTATAAATTATTATCTGACGACACGTTTGGCTCAGTTTGTAGTGACCCTGATTGCTGTGCCAGCGGTCGCGGGTTCGAGTCCCGCTGGTTACATTCATTTTTGTTAGCACGAATGTTTGTACTCCAGTCATGGGTGTTTTATATTTGTAATATGTATAAATTTAAAATTATATATGTGTAGTGTATCAACTATCTGGTATCCATAACACAAGCCTCGAAGCTTACCATGGAACTAGATGGTGTTGTGTGTTTAATGTACCAGCATATTTATTTATTAGGTATATAGCCGTTGCGTTATTTTGTTCTATAAAGTATATTACTGTAAAGTTTCATCGAAATTTGTGCAATAGTTTTTGCGTGAGTAATAAACATACATACATACAAACTTTAACGTTTATGGTTTTAGTGGGATCCGCCGCGCCGTCACGAGTTTTCTAGTGCGCTTAGCATCTTTGCGTTTTGCTAGATTCCGTGACGTTGAATTTGAAATAAATAGAAATGAAAGAAATCCCGTACATTGCGAAATTAAATGTACGAGTATGCAGTATTTTTCATTCAAAACGTAGCAAAATTGAAAAACTTTTAAATGTAATGGATTAACCATTATTACTAATAGTTGGTAAATAGCTAGTTTTAAGTTTTAAAATTAAAATATTTTCTGTATTTTAATAAAGCTATTATTTGCAGTGGTAGCCCAGTGGTAACGCGCTCGCTTGGACAACCGAGTGAAGCGGGTTCAAATCCCGGGTCTCGCACCTCTGATATTTTCATGTGCGAATTATTTCTAACATGATTACCACTTGCCTTACGGTGAAGGAAAACATCGTGAGGAAACCTGCATGTCTGAGAAAACCTAGCAAGTTTTCGAAAGACATGTGAAGTCCGCCAACCCGCACTTGGCCAGCGTGGTGGACTATGGCCTGATTCCCCTCGTATTGAGGGAGACCCGTGCCCAGCAGTGGGACGTTAAAAAGGGCTGAATACATTATTTGCATCGTATATAAATTATTATCTTACTTATTTAAAGAATTATGTTGCTTTTTAGGTGTATTGTTTATGAACAATCTTTCGTATCTCACTTTGCACTCTTGTTTAATTTATATTATGTCAATGAACAGTTTTATAGTATACTAGCGACTCACAGCAACCAATCTATCCCACAGGAAACGTACATTATTCGGGGATAAAAAGTAATCTATGTGCTATTCCATCTATATTCGACTATAATCTATCTCTGTACCAAGTATCATCGAGATCCGTTTAGCCTTTCTGGCGTGAAAGAGTTACAAACATCCACTCATCCTCACAAACTTTCACATTTATAATATTAGTAAGATTCAATAATGTAGTATTGAACTTAGGAATGGTAATAAAATAAATAGAAAATTCTATTAAATAAAAATACTGCGAAATCCGTCTGTGTTGACAGTCCAACAAACAGACGGAAAAAATAACCTTGTCTTATTCTTCATGAAAATAAAACGACTTTTTATAATAAAACTAATATATAAATATATATACTCGTGAACTTTTTGCTATGTACTTTTTACTACTTTACCTACATATTATTTTTTTTACTATATGTACTCGTATTATGTGTAATCTAAATAATCACATTTATAATATATAATATAATAAATGTGAAATGTGAAGGGACCCTTGATCCCTATCCAGCTTATAACGCGAGCGAAGCCGCGTCCGCTTATTAGTATAACATAAAAAGCAATATAAAAAAGTGACCTATTTAGTAACAAAATCCAGTACATCTAAAAAGATTCTCGACCTTTGACATTCAATATAAAAGATCTAAAAATACCGCAGCGTCCATACAACGCGGATTTGTATGCACAAGCTGGTTTTGATCAATGGATTTCATTAGAACTATTAGACTTGTCGCTCAAACGTGATCTAATTTACAGTTTTAGTATGTATTCAGCCCTTTTTAATGCCTCACGGGCCTCGCTTCAATACGAGGGGGATCAGGCCATAGTCCACCACGCTGGCCAAGTGCGGGTTGGTGGACTTCATATGTCTTTCGAAAATTTGTTAGGTTCTCTCAGACGTGCAGGTTTCCTCACGATGTTTTCTTTCACCATAAAGCAAGTGGTAATCATGTTAGAAATGATTCGCACATGAAAATATCAGAGGTGCGAGACCCGGGATTTGAACCCGCTTCACTCGGTTTCCCAAGCGAGCGCGTTACTACTGGGCTACCACTGCGTACAGGTTTAGTCTGAAGGATAGAATTATAAAAAGAAGGTTTTGCTCATAAGCTTTTTTAATTTTAGTGCGAACTTTCATTACATCGTATTCGACTTTGCTACTTACATAGTTTTGGTTGCTAAGAGGCTGTTAAACAATCCATCCCTTATAATAAATAATTAGCTTAAATGTGATTTCAAAGTCGATTCAACTTGATACCTCTATACGTTCATGAGATAAAGGGTCTTGACAGACAGAAAGACAGACGGACAACAAAGTAATCCTACAGATTCTCCTTTTACGGTACGGAACCCTAAAAATACAATTAAATAGTGTAAAACTGCCTTTTGAAACCGTTCATAAATAATGTCTTACACAAATTAACGTGTTGAGGGACGCGGGAACACCGGGTGGTTCAGTTAAAAATTAATATCTTAGAAATTATCCTGGAGTGGTTAAATATGTAGACATAGAACGATTTTAATTCTTTGTCCAATCTATTGATAAATAAATTAGCCTTCTATTGATAACAAAACATTGTAAACCATACATTTACGCAATATCGCTTATAGGTAATTAAAATGTCGTATTTAAACGATTAATTACGTGATAAGTTTTGTTTGTAACGTACGCGATGTGTATACATAATTTATATTTCAAAGAGAGATAATTACGACATTATTTGGAACGGAAGGGCACAACCTTTACATAAAGTAGCGTAAATAACGGTTCGACGGTTTGCGTTACAGAGATATTTTTAGCATATTATTATTTAATACTAGCGGCTCACCCTCGCTTCGCTCGGGTTCGCCTCTAGACAAACAAAAACAAATTATCCCACGGGAACCGTATATTTTCCCGGATAAAAAGTAGCATATTTGCTATTCTGGTGTGTGAACTATATTATTGTAAAGTTTCATTAAAATCCAATCAGTACTTTTTGTGTACTAAGCTGTAAAAGTTACTTTAGTTTTTTACTATCCCACGGGAACTCTTTACTTTTCCGGAATTGAAAAGTATCTAAAATGTTGACCAGGGATATAAGGTACCATCATGCAAAATTTCATTTAAATCGGTTTAACAGTTTGGAATATTAGCCCGTACAAACAGACAGACAAAGAAACAAAAAAATTGAATAAAATCTGGATTTGTTCTATTTCCCTTCTTACAACCCCCTGACTCGGTTTTTAACATTTTTTTTTCTATGTACATATATACATTCGACCTCTACAGTTTTATTATATGTATAGATAGTTTATTTTTAGGGTTTCTGTAACAGGTATGAATTATGATGATAATAGGTATAAGTTAACTCAATTTATTGATATTTACAAGTTTCCGCCGCTATATGCAACTATAAATAATTAAAAAAGTCGTATAAATAAATTGGTAATGAAAAATATATGGAAAATTGTTAATGTTTAATTCGTTGAAAGTTTATTTGGCGCTTCGCTTAGTTAGTGTTACATTTAAACTAACAATAAGATATAAGTACACGAATCGTCACGTCATGTGTAAGAAAAAAATGCAAGGAGCATTGACAACTGGCTATCTAAAGCTTAGTTAAGTTTATAACTAGCTCCTGAAATACAGTTTTCTAGTTCATTTAGAGCTGAAGAGAGACAGATAGAGAGAGAGAGAGAAAGAGAGAGAGAGACGGAGAGATGTATGTATTTGTATATGCAAGGATGGTGTTTTTACATTAAAACCTCTTGGTTTTTTGTTGTTTCACACATACTTTTCGAGAATCATTAAACATTTTATGACTCAATTAATTTTACAGGTGCGCTGTCTATTTTATTGTTAACTAGAATCATTAAAATTACTATTTAGTCGTTAAAAAGAAATAAACATGTAATTATTCTGTTTCAGCGCTAAAGAATTGCGAATCGTTATTGGACCAAGCCTTAGTGACCTCAGTGGATCCGAACGCAGCCGGCCAAAGTGTTATTTTGTGCCCCGGGACCATAGACAAAAGCAATTTTAATGGCCACTCAGGAGTTATCAAATCTGGTCTCTGTCATCTCGCTATACCTCGCGGGTGGTCGTGGGGAGGCCCAGCATCCCCCTTCTGTCCCATCTGGACCGAACTGAATGTGCCCGATTGACAAATAGACCAAAAATACCATCCGTTAACTTATTGTGCGTCCACAGCACTACTATTCTTGTTGCAACTCCTTCTTTTTCTATTCCATCTGTTGTTTTAGCGGCCGCCATATTTACCAAACGTCACTTTTTTGGCGCCATATTCAACTTTTCGCTATCGCCGCGCCGTAAGGATAGATTAAAATATATTTTTAATAATCGATGCCATGTTTACAATTCCTAAATATAAAATAGAAAGCTTATCAATTTCATTGTAAAGTGTATATTTTTGTAAAATTTAGTTATTTTAAATTATTATTATTGTGAAGTCATATATCTGTATCTGTATATAAATGTATTTCGAACATTGGAGGAACCGTGTTTTTAAAAAATATTGTTTTATTATTAAAATTTTATTTAGTGATATATATTTGCGTCCTTCATTTTCTAAATTATTTAATATTTTAGATACTTTTAAAAGTAATTTATGAATTAAGACAAAAAATTTCAATTTTACATTTTAACTCAAAAAATATATATTCATACTAGAGTACCAGTTCAGTAACAACATTTCAAGACTATACAGAATAGTGGCCAAATTTTGATAATTTTGAAGCTTGTGTAAAGAAATTCAAATAGATTTTTTCAATAATTATCTCTAATTAAATATAAGGAAAATTCAAAAAATGTTGAAACAGCGTACCTGATATGCTTTCCTCGTTAGGTCGTTAGATAACAATAATAATATATAAAAAGTAGTATCCTAGAATTGAGTGAAAATAATTATTTAGTTAAAGAGATCGACTTAATATTTTTGTATTATTGTATCTAAATTGAAGGGTTCACGCAAAGAACAGGAAATGTCAACATTTTTGTTTGTTTTTTTTTTGTAGTGGTAACGAATCTATGTCTATGGTAATTATACCTTATGTTTTTACAAATACTAAACGGATGTCGCTAAAAATACTTTTTTATCTATGTCGGTAACATACTGGTGAGGAAGGAGGTTTATCTTAAAATGTTAGTTAAGAGTTACTACATACTTTGATCTTAATAAGAATATTATAACTACCATACTTTAAATAGATTTTTTTCTAATAATCTATTCAATAGACATTCCCTGTTCTTTGTCTGTACCCTTCATATGATCTCGTATTTATTATTATCTCGATATTATATAGCTTAAATAGTGAAAAGTAAACGTTCCTTGCAATATTAAATTTCTTCTACGATCTAAGGGTTTTGGACACTTAATAACTTAAATATAAGGAAAAATGATTTTATTTTGTTGACAGCTGACGTGTTAATTATATTTTTGTAATACAATTTTATGTAATTTGGTCTTCATAAAGAATAGTTTCTTAAGCAAACTTAAGTCTTCAAATGTAAAACTTCCTTAGGTTTTTTTGTTTATATATGTAGCTATATTAACTTTGAACGTGGGCAATATTAATTTATCGCATTACTATTTTGTGATATAATGTAAAATGTAATTTATTTTGTTCATTATATTTTTTAAGTGTTACGTGTTACCGTGGTGTAATTTGTTTGGTGGATTTGAATAAAATTATAAGATTAACGATTATGTTTCTTTTTTTACCTTTTTTCCACAGTAATATAATGAATACGAAAGTTTGTTTGTGCATTTGTTTCTTTTTCACGGCTTAATAAGAGTTAAGTTTAATTTGGAATGGAGATATTAAAGCTTATATCATAGCTGTCTAAGGAGTTGTAAACAAAAACTATGTTTAATAATAATAAACCGGATTTGAGCTATTGAAAATAAAATTCGCTCATTTTCTAGCAGTTATATGATAATGATGTTATGAATGATTCCAAAGAGATAATGATCAATTTTTCAATTTCAACATTTTTCTTGCCTTGGCTTCGAAGCGTGCCAGTTTAGTACAGATCACTTCGGTAAATGTTACGTAGAATGAAGAAGACACGAAGGAGATAAGTCGAGAGATATTTTAAAACAGTCAAATTGTAACCTAGTATTTTTTTTCCTATGGCTTAGAGTTGCGTTAACAGACTCAATACATTCTGCCAGTGTCACGTTTTGTGAGGAAGACACAAATGAGATTGAGCGGTAATTTTGAAATTTAGTCGCTTTAATATGAAATTAAAACTATAAATGAATTATCGGTCTACAGGAGTAACCTACAACAATAGAAAATAATTACGCAAACCTAGTCATTATATGACATAATGTATGAATTTGGCATTTCATGGTTTTTTTTTTATATTCTTCAACGTTTATCTATTCTTCAACAATTATAGAATATCAGCCGGCACGATAGCGTTGAAGATTGGTGTTTAATTTTAATTCTAAAATCAACACGATATAAAGTTAAAATTGCTTTGTTTTATTTGAGAATCAAGAATATGATACAGCAATTTATGAATTCTTTAGACAACCAGTAAATAATAGACAAAATAATTCCGTGATCTATCAAAATGCTGTCATTTAAGGTCTCGATTTTGCTATAACTGTACTTGAAGATATTAAACACGTAAAATAATTTAAATAACTAACAGTCACCTGAAAGCAATGCAAGCAACCCAAAAACTTGAATCTATGCTTTTTAATTATGAAACTACGTATAGATCTGACTATCGCTACGGCGAGATTCGCGAGTATCCCAAAACGATATATAAAGAGAAACCCTCGCAATACAAACGTGGAGAACCAGAATATAGAAATATTCACACTCTAGCCAAGTGGGAAGGGAAAATGCCACCATTCAGTCTTCTACATAAGCCTAAAGACATTTTAAGAACTAATCCATATAACGTACAGCCGTATTATGTAAGATAACTGTTTGCCTTTCACAATGTAGATCTTATTTTGGATCTTAACATATTCATAAAATAACCTGTACTAAGCGTAGATAAGAGCTTTTAACATATACTTACTTAAAAAATAGTTACAAAATATAATAATGAACTCCTGACCAATTTCGGCTATGGCGGCCAAAAGTTTCACAAAAACTCGCAAACTCCAAACATTTAGACACGACTATTGCAGGCACAGGCGCAATACCGACGGCTTTACGTGCTCTACTAGGCCTGAAGGTTACACACCACCAACTTAATTCCGGGCTATTAATGTGAGTTTTTTGATAGAAAAGCCCTATTACTATTGTTGATCCGACCCAGGATTCGAACTCAGGATCTCCGAATCGACGATACATCATAGAAATAAAGTCAATAATGATTAAGTAAAAATACACTTGGCCTGACCCGGGGCTTAAACCTATGCAGTGCGGATATGTAGCCGTACATACTAGCCACTAGACCAATGAGGAATCAAAAAATCATCATAAATCAAAAAAATATAATAAATAATAATATCTGCAGGAGAAACCCGTAGACGTAGACCGTGAACAAGCTCAAAAGACCCGCCCCCGGCTCGTGATGACGCCGGCTGTGAGTATGGACGATATCGAAGACGATAGCGCCCGCAACATTCTATGCACAGACATGTACACTACCGACATGACTCGAGCTACGAGGGAAGCGATTATTCCCTGTAACAGCTTGAAAGCGCCTTTACCCGGAAGACCGGCGCCTGCAAATCCTGTTAGTGAGACTAGATTTTTTTATTATATTTAAGTAATACGATTGATCTGAAATTGTATTTCGACTAGAAACTTGCCTTCACTTCATTTGTGTGCATCCTTGGGTTTTCTGTGTATTTATAATTTTATAATATGTATACAGATAACACCATCTTCTGCCAAATTTTATTACTCCCAGTAGCCAATATTTTACTCCAGATAATGTAGTTTATAATTGTAAATTAATTTCATATTATTATTATTATATACTAATATTTTCTATCTTTTCCACAAGAAATAGTCTAATTCTTCAATGCAAATTAAAACGACTTAAAAGTTTGTTTTAATATTTCTATATGTATGTATTTATATTTATTTAAGCGAACCAAAGACAAAAACATTGTTTTCTTCCGTGTTCATACGTATGTATTTCAGATAACGTTGCCTAAACTACAACCAGCCTACGTATCTCCAGAATGGCGGATGGACTCCGTTTCGTGGGATGGAAAGCAATTGCGGGGTTATTGTGACCCCACGAAAGAGTTTTGGCTCTCTCGAGAACCTTCTAAGTACTATCTACGAATTATTAGTCAGATAAATTAATTTTAATCGATAAGTATCATGAGAACAATAATTAATTTATATTTTCAGATGTAAGGCTTGTGAACAAACATCGATAGTCCATGGTCATAGAAAAATGTTTAATCATAGAAATATATAATTATTTAATAGTAAGGTATAATAAAATGTAATGCGAATTGTAGATCGCCCGAAAGGATTCTTTATCGAAGTGAAAACTTCTATAGGCAGGTTTGGAGGGGAAGTAAATTCATGTAAGTCGTCATCGACATGGTCACGTGACGTGTTAACGCCAACACTCAGAGTGCCGATAGATGTCAAAACCAGATAAATGTAAACAGTTTTTATTTACTTTTAATTTAAGATAAAACAATTAATTTGAATATCCAAAAATAACAACTGTTTGTTTATAGTTTTAAGTTTTCACTTCTGTCGGAATTCTTCATGACTGCTTTTTTTAATAGTAAGATTTTAATAGTTTTTTAGAAGGTCTTATTAGGTTTATTTTGTAGAATTATCCAATTTGTTTATGATAATAATTTAATTAATTTAAATTAAATATATTGTTTTTCATATAATAAATATCTATCTGTATGAATAATGTTTTGTGTCTTGTTTTGTTTTGTAAAAAAATATTATGTGCTGTAGGCTAGCAATATACCGTGGAAAAATATAAGACGTTCTCCTTCAAATTAATTTAAGTAGCAAAATTTCATTAAATAAGTGTTTCCAGTTTTATTATTTATTTATGGTTTCCAGTAAATTACATTTTTGTAGAGATTTTTTTTTTTGATTCATCTTGCATCTATGTAAGATATTTGTAAAAAAATTATTAACTTGTGTTGTTGTATCTTTTTTAAGATCATGCCTATTTAAAATAAGTAAATATTTCATCTTATGAGACATTTCACGTAAAGCGGACAACGAAGCAAAATGAGGTTTTGTTTGTCTAGAGGCGAACCCAAGTGAAGCAAGGGTGAGCCGCTAGTGTACACATAATATTTTGTTTACTTTAGGTACGATGTCAAGTTTTGAGATTCTATAGAATTGACTTGATTGATGGTAGGATTTCTTTGGATTATTTTCACATGAAAGTATTAGTAATCTATACATATAATAAAATTCTAATTGAGTCGAATCTGTAAATTAAATATTTTTTGAAAAATCTTGTTGAAATAGTCATTATTATGGATATCGAATTATTATAATTATTGTCGTATTATTAAAGTCGAATCTATAGTTTTTAGAATTTTTTGTATCAGGGAACGCATCACGAGAAAACCACTTGACAGATTTTGATGAAATTTAGTATGATGATAGCTGGTTATGCGGGTCAACGTATAGGATACTTTTTACTGCGAGAAAATATCTCATCTCTGATAAATCTATACCACAGATCACATAATTAATTATCATTATATAATCATATAAACGTATCTAGGGACGAACCCGAGCGGAACGAGAGAGAGCCACTAGTTTATAATAAATTGATAAATGTAGTGTTTTGTATAAAAAAGTCAGGAGAAAATTATTGTTTGTTGAATAAAACCTCTTTTTAACAAGTTAAATATTTTTAAATGACATCTATTGTAAAAAATTGACAAGTACAATACTTCAGATTTCTTCGTGACTTTTTACACTCATACTGATTTTGCTATTCTTTATATTTTTGAGTAACTGTTGATTTTATAACAACTATTTTAGAAATGCCGGAGCGATACGAAGGGATGTTATTTAACTATGAGACATCTAATAGAACGGATTATCGAGATGGTGAAATTAGACCCATTGTAAAAACCGTATACCAACATAAACCCAGTTGCTACAGAATAAGACCCCCGCCACTAAAAGACATACACACATTATCAGAGTGGAAGACACCTAACGTGCCCTTCGATTTATTATTAAAACCAAAGGACGTCGTCCGAACAAATCCTTGGAAAGTCCAACAACGCTATGTAGTTATTTATTACATGCCACTATTTCTATAAAAATTAAAAATAATACACATTAGTATCTAGTGAAGAAAAAAATTGTACTTTGTATAAAATTTTATGAAACTTTTATCGATTAGCCGATTTTCTGAGCAATAGTAGATAATAAATAGTTCATTAACATGTGTTTTTAACAAAAACTAAGTAAGTACTAAGTATAATACAAGCATTAACCCGTGAATCCGCCTGCATAATTTATTCCACTACATAGATGTAGATAGGTGATATCCTACACATAAGGGCTTAGCCTATATACAACTTTCCTCAATCAAGCTATAAAATGTAAAAATGTAAAAACGAAGGGCATTTAAATAAACGAACTCTTCAGTTTTATACTTATACTAGCGACTCACCCTCGCTTCGCTTCGGGTTCGTCCCTAGACAGAAAACAAATCTATCCCACGGGAACCGTACATTTTTCCGGGATGATATATAGCCTATAACCTTCCTCAGTTAACGGGCTATCTAATGCAAAAAGAATTTTTCAAATCGGATTAGTAGTTCCTGAGATTATCGCGTTCAACCAAACAAACAAACTCTTCAGCTTTATAATATTAGTATAGATTAGTGTAGCTTGAATTCAGTTGCTATCTCATATAAAGAATTTAGGAGCATTAATAGTCGTGAACTAGCGCTACTTAAAACTTCATTCGTTCAATGACAAGACATTTCTATATCTTTAGGAAAAATCGCCGGACTTGGGCTGGGAGCATGCGAAGAACACTCGACCTCGCCTCGTCATGACGCCAGCCGTCAGCATGGATGATATTGATAAACCTGAGTATTATTATTATGTTTTCGACCTGTAATACTTAATCTTTTCAAAACTAGATCATAATTTTATATTATGATATGTTTTCTCCTTATCTAGAATAGGACTAGATTTAGGAATGCACAACAAATTTCGCCTGTAAAGAGTTCCCCATAATTATATAATTTAAAGATTTAGTTTAACATTTCTGTGATCAAAGCGTGTAAGCGTAAATTTGGATTTTAATTAAATGTATTATGATATTGTTATTTATGCATTATTATAAGAAAGTAGAAAGAGTTTTATTCAGTAGACTCATTAATAAGCAATGACGGACGGACAAGTGATATTTTATAGGGTAGCTAAAATTAAAAAACGAAAAGATCTTATGACTTCATCAAGTCACTTTAGCGTTTATCTTGAAATCTATTGGTACTTAGTAACTAGACTATATTGCTATGAAAGATAGTTGTCACATATGAACCGCTCAACAATCTCTAACAATAGGGGTGGTGTTCCATCAATATAATGGAGGGTTGAAGAATAGGTAATATGTATGTTCATACATGTAATTTTTTGTCATGCAATACGCCACAGCGGTTTCATCTCCATTTTACATAAGCAGGAGTATAACACATAGGTTACTGTTAGGATGTGATTATTTGTATAATATGTTTTTTCTAATTTTAATGTACTGTAGATCACGTAAGCTCTTAATAGAAGACATTTACTCGTCAACGGCACAGCGAGCGATGCGCGACGGTATTCAAGACTCATGTAGTACCAATATACGTGCTCCTTTCCCCGGGAGACCAGCGCCTGCTAACCCGGTCAGTAATTTACACATAGTTTAATTCTCTAAACCGTTTATTAGTGGATAGCTTTTGCCTGTGACTCCGCTTGCTTAATTTGGTTATGCATATTGCTTCACTTCTAACGCTTATAGTGTGATGTTAGATAACTTACAAAGCTGTGAAATACAAAAAGATTTTTCAAACAATTACTTATATATAACGCTTTTTAATGTATATCCATCATCATCTATGTACTAACTTACAGTTTTAATCAAAGTGGCGTCTACAATACGTCGATTTTATAGTAGATATTATAAAAAAAATCATATTAAGGCTAATATTATTTAGATCTCTTGTTCTCAAAATTGTATCTACTTCGTTTGCCTTTTATAAATAGACTAGCGACTCACCCTCGCTTCGCTTCGGGTTCGTCCCTAGACAAAAACAAATCTATCCCACGGGAACCGTACATTTTTCCGGGATGATATATAGCCTATAGCCTTCCTCAGTTAAAGGGCTATCTAATGCAAAAAGAATTTTTCAAATCGGATTAGTACCTAGTTCCTGAGATTATCGCGTTCAACCAACCAAACAAACAAACTCTTCAGTTTTATAATATTAGTATAGATAAACATAACGATATTACTATAATGATTTTCGTACAGATAACGCTAGAGAAACTCCAGGCACCGTATGTGTCTCCCGAGTGGCGCATGGACTCAGTGTCGTGGGACAGCCGCCAGCTGCGCAGCTATTGCGACCCTCGGAGAGAGTTCTACTTAGCGAGAACTACTAAGTATGTATCACAATCGAACTAAGATTATTAATTTGAAAGTTTGTATAAATTAGCTGGACGGATTTGGATGTAGGAGTATAGAGATACATAGAATTGTGACGACACGTTTGACTCAATTTGTAGTGACCTACTTGCTGTGCCAGCGGTCGCGGGTTCGAGTCCCGTTGGGGGCATTAATCTGTGTGATGAGCACTAATATTTGAACTCCAGTCATGGGTTTCTATATTTATAGTAGGCATACTATGGTATTTAAAAAGTTCTATATGTGTAGTGTATCAACTATCTGGTATCCATAACACAAGCTTACCATGGAATGATGAAAAAATCGATGGTACTATGTGTTAATGTCCCAACATATCTATTTATTTAGATTTGACCTATGGAAGCGCGCGAGCGAACCGAAGGTATCTAAGTCGCGTCTAAAATGCAAAAGTTTGGGGATATGTATATTATTTATTCACGCTATATCATGGATTTGAGTGAAATTCGGAATGTAGATAGTTGTTGTTTTATGTCTCGATCAACACTCGGTGTACTTACCTATCATATGAGGTAAGCGAAGTTGCGGACGAACATTAGGGATATTATGATTTTAGAGTGTAGAGAATACCATAATGTACTCTATCCATATAGTCGACATGATATACGTACCTTTATACGACATTCGGGAGACGGCTTTAGGGTTGACGACCATAACTATAGTCGACAGTCGTCGGGGCGTTGGGTTTGAGCACAGAATTGATGAAAGATAGTAGAATGGTAATCACGCGTAATTTGTATGGGAACCACTGTCGCCACTCATCCCTTCTTGATATTTTTACTACACGCGCAAGTCGAATAAACACAAGCATTCGCACACATACGCAACCTTTAACGCAGCCCTGTAATTGGTCAACACATAGATAATTAGTGTTGCGTCTGTGTTGTGTAAAATAAATAAAATGACTAGTGGTTGAAAATAAAAAATGCTAACGATATTTTTGTCGATAATTTATGTCAGTGTATTAAAATAAATTTTATATAATATTTGCTAACGATATTTTTGTCGATAATTTATGTCAGTGTATTAAAATAAATTTTATATAATATTTGTTATTTTACAGTTATTAAAAACACATTTTATAAACGAATTAGATTAGTTCAATTTAAAAATAAAATAAAACAATGTTTAACTTATAATAAATGTATTTTTAATGTTACATACGTGGTAAGTGAATTCTTAAGTTAGTTCTCTTTATCACACTCATTTTACATGACAAAATATTTTTTTCTTATTTCTAAAATAAACCTGTATATAAACTTTAAATTTGCCATAGAAAGCATTCAATCACATTATTATACAAAAATCATTGCCTTATCGATTATTTTGTCTTACAACAAAAGCCATCACTATTATAATATACAAAAGTGAATCATCGCAAAGCAAGCAATGAAAAGTGTGGGTTTCGCAGAGAACGCTATCCATTGCAGACAACGATCGCGCGTTGCTTTGATTATGCGCATGCATAGCGAGCAATGTATATTGTTTGTTTTAGCTTATTACAATAGTATCGTTTGTTTTGAATTTTGTAATCGTTGCTACATTTTTGAAATTAAAGAGATATTCATTATTATTTTTGACTTACCGATGAAAAGATATACCTCCTCGATCGATACTCGAAGTTTGACTTTTTGTCTTGCAAGTAATAATAGCACAACACGGCATTATAACACTATTTATCACAGCTCCGTACCCGACGCACTCTAAACACGAACTACAAGCGGTGCACGCATGAATCGGTTCAAGTATGGTTGTTTAACCATAGTTGCGGCGACGCTGTCACGCCCACATTACCCTTCCAGCCTTTTTTACCTATTCCGTGGGTTTGAGCGCGTAAGCGATCCTGCGGCGTCCCGTTAAGACGGCGAAGGTTGCATTGGGTTTTAGTGGGTAGTACTGGATATTCTGGCCGGTTTTAAAAACCGTTATACTTTTAAAAAAATAATGTTTGTATGTATTTCTTTATTATTTTGATAAGTCTTTAAGACTTTAATTTATACATATAATAAAATTGTAAGTCGAATCTGTACATTAAATATTTTTTTTGAAAATCTTATTGCAATAGTCATTATTATCGACACGCAAGCCGAATGTATAGTTTTTAGAATTTCTGTCTGTCTGGGAACGCATCACGAGAAAACCACAGGACAGATTTTGATGAAATTTGGTATGATGATAGCTGGTTATCCGGGTCTACATATAGGATACTTTTTACAGCGGGAAAATATCTCATCTCTGAGAAATCTATACTAAACGTTAATATAAATTTCAATGTTATAGATGCAGCGCGTGTGACGTCACAGCAACACTCGAAGCTCGGAAAAAACTCGCAAAACGAATAAAAACACACTAAATCTTTAAGTAACTTTATTGCGATCAACGTTCATAGCATGACAAACTTAGCGTCATTACATAGTATATTCATATTTAGAAATGAGATACAATGTTTATATTTTTTTCTACATAATTTTTATTTAACACAGGTGACAAGTTATAAATAATAAAATATTTATATAAATAATAAAATAGACAAAGTAAAAACCAACTGGTTATTTAATTAGTAATTACTTTATCTAGACGTAAGAAATTTTCGTCAAAATTTTAAAACATGATTTAAAGGTACTGTAAACATGAGTTTTGAAATTAGATACTAAAAAAAAAAAACTTGGAATTATTTTACATCACAGCAACATTATTGCGATAATTTATGTCATTTCAAAAATAATTTTAATAAAAATTAATTTCTCAATGGTAACATTTAAATAACATCAGTTTTAATACATATGGATTTGAATAATATATATAATTAATTATAAAGATCTATAAAGTGAGACGCCGGTGCTTATTTACTTAAGAATAAAAATAATAATGCATTAACATTTTTTTTTATAAATACAGGAAGAATTAATTAAAAAAATAAGCAATTTTAAAATAACCCTTCATATATGAATTTTTTATATATATTTAAGTCATATTGAAGAGATTTAATTTCCTAAGTCTATAAAATATAGTAATATAAAAGAATCTAATATGATTTTAAATGTCGTAATTTAGAAATGAACAACTATAAACCACTCATTTTCCTGGAAATATAGCTCTTAAATAACATTTTATACCATAGACTATATAATATATAGAATAGAATAACCAAAATACTCAATTTTATAATGAAAGATATCACACGAGTTTCTGAATACGTATTCGAATATGTTATTAATTTAAAGTATGAAAAATATTTAGTTCAATAAGGGTAGCTACATACGAGTCAAGTTTATTTATTATTAGTATAGTATAGTATTTATTTTTATTTAAGAATTTAAAACATTCAATTGCTTTTTTATCCAAATGAGCCACTACCATATCAGTTCTGTCTAGTTTTTATTATATCATAAGCTATTAAAAGCAAAACTTTAATTTCACATACTTTATATTAAAAAAACAATCGCTCACTATCAATTGAAATATTATATAAAATATATAAATATTTTAATTGATAGTGAGCAGATATACCTATCTACAGCTACCCTTGTAATATAGGAAAAACAGTAAGGAAATCAAATTAAAAATATAAGTTATTTTTTTACGTAATATAACAGTTAAGTATATTTCATAGTTTTATCCGTCCGTCTGTTATGATTATAATGAAAATAACTTTAATCAATAAGTTAAATCTAAGTAAGCTCTTGAACTGAAAGTAAATAGTTATTCACTGAAAAGCTGAAGGCAGTGGTAGCCTAGTGGTAATGTGCTCGCTTAGAAAACCGAGTGTTGGGGGTTCTAATCCCGGGTCTCGTACCTCTGATATTTTCATGTGCGAATCTTTTCCAACATTATTACCACTTGTCTTACGGTAAAGGAAAACATCGTGAGGAAACCTGCATGTCTGAGAGAACCTAGCACGTGTTCGAAAGACATGTGAAGTCCGTCAACCCGCACTTGGCTAACATGGTGTGTATTGACCTGATCCCCCTCGAATTGAAGGGAAGCACACACCCAGCAGAGGGACAATAAAAAAAAGCTGGGGTCTACATTATCTCGTGAATGCTAATACATATTCTAATACAATTATTAAAAATTTATCAACAATCTCATGATACATTCCTATACATACAACTCTCTTTATCATTTGTATTTCAGTCTCCTTTTTAAATATATTATTATAAATAATTATTTCATGCAAAATTTTAACTCAAATTGTATTCTGTATGTTATAAATTTTATTTTCATTACGTTGTAATGATTAATGACATTCAATAAGACCACTCGCGTGAACAAAGTTGTAACTTGAGATAATTTAAAAAATAGATATTAGTTATCTTATACATATATCAGTTCGATTTCAAAATTGCAATACTAAGTTACAATGTTGTTCTTAGCAGGTGTCGATAATATATTAAAATGAACAGTTGAGCTCTATTTAGTTAAAAAAACTAAAGCATTACTGGCTAAACATTACTTAATCTCAGACTAAAGGATTGTATAGACGGAGTCCTCCAAAAAAATGTCAATGTCAAAAATTGTAGCGTAAAATTCTTTTTATGCTACTATTCTCGATTTTCCAATACAGGTCGTTTACTATCTTCAAATTTTATATATATATAAAATTTGAAGTATATATATATATATATATATATATATATATATATATATATATATATATATATATATATATATATATTAATTTTTGAGAAGAAAATATGAATAGTAAAAAAAACTGTTCTTTTGTATTTTTAAGTATACTAATATGTGCTTAGAAAAGAAGAGAAGTATCTCTTTCCTTTGAAAGAAATTAAAACATTGTTTGGCTTCATGTTTAATTTTATGACGCTGTCTATATCATTCCTTGGTCTGAGTATTTAATATGGGAGACAAAATGAAAATTATAACCCAAGAGACCGTCAGCTAAATAGTAAATAATGAATGTATTATTATTATAGTCAATTATTCACAGTGTATATTATTTTTTATTTTATTTATATATTACAAATGTATATAGTTTTAATAAGATTTAAAGATTCTCAAACTTTTTATTAATAACTAGCGACTCGCCCTTGCTTCGCTCGGGTTCGTCCCTAGGTACGTTTAACGGTTAGTATGGAATAGATAGACTATATATTATATTACTCCTCCGCTCCCATGGGTAGTAGCATGATGATATATAGCTTATAGCCTTCTCAATAAACGGGCTACCTTGTGCAAAAAGATTTTTTCAATTCGGATTAGTAGTTCCTGAGATTAGCGCGCTCAAACAAACAAACAAATTCTGTCTCTTTATAATATTAGTATAGATTTACAATGTAAATAACTGTTTACAATGTAAGTAACGGTTTATAGATACAAGCATATATCAAAAACGGTCTCTTGAATTTATTTTGTTTTATTTTATATTATTTATTATTTAAAGTAAATACAATAACTATAATTCAATTTATTTATTAACAATTATTATGAATATTAATAATTTTTGAATTTTTATGACTCAATTTTGACTATATAAAAAATTAAGCCAATATTTAATACGATAATAACCACTAAAAAATAAAAATATCAACACTTAAAACTTATTTAAAAAATAATTTGAAGCATATTTATCTGTTTAGATTTTGAATATAATTAAAAAAAAATCACCCTAAACACTTCTCACGTTCTGGACATCTTACTTTTTTTTAACGTGAATAATGAATATTATTTATTCAAACAAAGCATACATTTTTAATAACCCCCTCTTCTTGAATATCACATAAACATCTATATTTCTAAAAAAAAATCAATATCGATTTTTTATGAAAGATTTATATGAAAAAAAAAAATGGCATACAAATGCGACCATTCTTGGTCTGTTAAATTCGCTGCACTGTGTACTATAGTTGGATTGTTACAAACGTGCGAACTGAGTCATAAATGATTTTTATCAGGCCTCTCGCTCGCACTTATAGGCATATCGGAACTCTCGCTCGCACTTCTAGTGTTGTGTGTAACAATAAAAAAAAATGTCGATAGTCAATAGCAGGTAATGAAGGAAAGGTTAAGAAAATGATTTATGACTCAGTTAGCACGTTTGTAATAATCCAACTATAGAGTCAGGGATCTTAAAACCCGGGTTTAGAGTTGAATTTTATAAAATGGTTACTCATTCAAAATTATTTTAGAAAAACCTTGTTACCCATTTAATGTAACCCATCTTCTAGCAAATGAAAAGTGCTAATCATTTGTAATGATATCTCTATTATAGGATTAACATTATCGAAAGGGTTGCCATATCATTTATAAATCTATCTATGAGGTTCACCTTAATCACCTTTTTAAGGAGCGACAATGGAATTTAATCTTTAAAGTATAGAAGATAAAATCTATTTTCTTTGTAGCAGAATTAGTAGCGGAAATGATTTTCGCTATATACCTCTTTGCCTAAAATTTCTGTACGTCTGTGGCCGCGTTTGGAGGTTCTCTTTACTTCATACTAATATGTACTTTATGTACATAATTTTAAAGTCTAATACTGTATTTTATTTTTTTATTGTATAACCCATTATAGATACGGTTATTTGGCAACCCTTATAACAGTGGTTAACCCTATGAAGGAAATGTTTTCTTTAAGCCTGTTGACAAGGTAATCTTATTAAAAGGGGTTTTTGTTTAAACACTTTACAATAAACCATGTTATAAACCCGTTAAAGTTTTTTTATTTTATTTATGCGAATATTTGATATTTAAAAAAAAAACTATCCTTTCAGATTTTTTCGCGGATTTATTCTGATTTTTGGTTCCCGACGCTTCGAATGCGTTACAGCAATCATGGTCACGAGAGAGGCTAAGGTGTTAGATGTCTCAAAGGCATTATATAGTTGTTACAAACAAAATTTCCTTCCTTCCCACAAAATAATAAATCCGCGAAAAAATCCGAAAAAATAGTTTTATTTAAAACCCCTTACAGGGTAAACCATGTGCTGTAAAAACGTGCGGTATATTGCTTTGTGAACTCAGTCTTACCGCATTTCTAATATTTTTATTGAAAAACACTAAATATATTTTTCATAACATAGCTCATTGAACCAGACTACAGATATTTTGGCGAAGCCTAAAGGAGGGCTTAAGACATAACTAAAATCAATTATCAATTAATTATTTAAATTTTTAAATCAAGCAAGCAAACTTGATAATGTGAATTTAAGAAAATACATTACTTAAAAATTACTCAAACATAACACTATAATACATAAGCATATTACGTTATTCATAAGATTTTTTGCCAAGCGAGTAATTTTGGCCAAGTTCTCATATAGACCAAAAATACGTTTAAAATAGAAATCTATGTTAATATGAAAAATACATTGCAATTACAACTTTAATCACAAAATACAATTTATTATTTATAGCGTAATTTCCTCAAGCGATTTATTTTGGCCAAGTCCCGTTTCCGCATATGTACTAGGAAGCTACCATCATGGAGTTCGATCATTCGATTGATTTTCAAACAATCGGGTCAGAGTGTTGACACTAGGCATATATTTGCCAGGGCCATGGCGGAATTCTGTCGAACTTGGCTGTTTTGATCCTTTATGAGGGTTAGTAGTCGGCTTCGAGCATTACGAGTAATGTCAGGGTCCAAGTCTGTATCGTCGGGATACTTCTCTTTTATACGGTATAGTTCTGAGTAGAGAAGACCTGTAAATGTTTGTATTACATTTTAGATACCATTTGCTTTATGATGTTACTAGCGACTGACCCCCGCTTCGCTTCGAGTTCGTCATTAGACAAAAACAAATCTATCCCACGGGAACCGTATATTTTTGCAGGATGATATATAACCTGTAGCCTTCCTCAATAAACGGGCTATTTAAGGCAAAAATATTTTTTTTAAATTCGGATTAATAGTTCTTGAGATTAGCGCGTTCAAACAAACAAACTCTGCCTCTTTATAATATTAGTATAGATTAAATTCTTACAGCTTTATTCATAAAACGAATATCCATCCTGGAATGAATTTGTTTATGAAGCGTTTGTCTTCCCCTATCTCTTCAACAAAATATAAATAAAGAAATGTACCAAACATGAGAATCGCACTATTTTACAGGGTTTTCATTTGACCTGAACATATTCATAGACCCATTTAAACCAATGTGAAACTATGTCTGTCTGTTTTTTTTTTTAATTTTCATGCTAAAATCGCAGAACAAAATTCGGTGAAATTTGGATACTAAAAGACATAAACAACATCATTGATCCGTACTATTAATCTACCTCAAAGATCATAAATAAAATTAAAATTAGAGTCAAGACGTCAAGTGGGCTATTAAATAGTAATTTAATTAAAAACTTACCTAACAACAATGGCGGGTGGGGTTTCATCTCTTCCCTCGCACAGTGGAGATAATTCACAGCCGTCTGAAGGCACTTGGCCACGGAACTTGGCATCTCATCTGCCAACTGCCTCAGCAACGCCGAAAGAAACTCGTCCAAATATAACCTTCCTTCATCTAGAAGGTGAGTTTGTACAAAGTCGTTGGATTTTTTCACGTTGAACGTTTTGAAAACTTGGCGGAGTGTGAATTTGCTGGCCTGGAAAAGAATTATCTTATACTAGTGACTCACTTCGTCTTTTCTTACGTTTTAATATTTAATGTAGATTTGTCAGAGATGAGATATTTTCCCGCAGTAAAAAGTATCCTATATGTTGACCCGGGTAACCAGCTATTATCATACCAAATTTCATTAAAATCTGTCCAGTGGTTTTCCCATGATGCGGTCACAGACAGACGGACAGCCAGATAGATAATAATTTTAAAAACTATAGATACGGCTTCTGTATCGATAATAAATAATAATGTCTATTTCAATAAGATTTTCCAAAAAATATTTAATGTGCAGATTCAGCTTAGTTACAATTTTATTATATGTATGAATTGTTAAACAATTTTTGTTGAATCATATATGGTAGTATAACAACATTCATTTTTAGCAGTATTATTTTCATGTAGACATACTATATATTCATCGGTATAGTATAGTCTCAATAAACAAATAAAAAAAAAAATTAAAAAAAAACTCCACAGAATAAATTGCCCGTTTAGTTGTAAAATGTTCCTATTAAAAAAAAACAAAAAAAAAAAATTAAAAAAAAATGTACATACCCTCACAACAGCTAAGTTATTATCGCACAGATGCAACAAAAAGCAAGGCAGTGACGTCACAGCTTGTTCGACTAACGCCTCAGATTTCACTTTCCCCGCTATAATACCAAATAATCGTATGGAGTTTTCTCTTAGCAAAGGACATTCCGTGTTCATGAACGGTCTTATTTTCTGGGAGATTGATAATAACTCTCTATCATATTCCTTTTCTAGTTTTTCTGTATCTGTGAGCAGACGACTTAGACCTTGTATGGCTGCGAGTGGTACGTTGTCTAGTGGTGATCTGTAGGTAAATTTTGGTTATTTAAAACAATCTCATGCTTATGAGATAATTATACAGGGTGAATTTTTCAAGTGGGCGTGCATGGCTAAATCCGAAACTATGAGGAATAGCGAAAAGTACTCAAAGGAGCCTAGGACCCGATTTTCATGAAAACTAAAACTGTATCATTGGATTTTTGAAAAATCAATTTTCCTAGCCAGGAATCGAACCTGTTAATTTTGAAAAAAAAATACACATTATATGATAGCAATATGATTTTCAGTATATTAAAAATTTATTATAGTCGTCGGTCGTCCGTGGTTAGGTTAGTTTGTATGGGTGCAAATTTGTAGATACTTAGTCCGATGATATGGGGAGTTAAGATTCGTCTCGTGATGTGTCTTTGACCTAAAGACTTAATAACTAAAGTTGGCCTAACTCGGGATTTGAACCCAGGACCTTCGAATCTGCTATTGTACACATTCTAGTCGCTAGCTACAGCAGCTATATATTCATACTGTAGTATTATTTCTGTGTCAACTGTTAACAAGGAGTACCAATTTTAAATAAAACTATCTTCGCGGATTTTCTCACTAAAGTATTTATAATATCAATTTGGTCCGTATTATAATATAATTTGTCTCAATGACGACACGTTTGTGCTGTGCCAGCGGTCGCGGGTTTGAATGCCTCTGGATATATTCATTTGTGTGATGAGCAAGAATGTTTGTACTCTAGTCATGGGTATTTATAATATGTATATACTATTTGATATCCATAACACAAGCGTAGCTTATCATGGGATTACATGGTATTCAGCCTTTTTTAGCGTCCCATTGCTGGGCACGGGCCCCCATTCAATACGAGGGGGCCATAGTCCACCACGCTGGCCAAGTGCGGGGCGGACTTCACATGTCTTTCGAAAACTTGCTATGTTCTCTCAGACATGCAGGTTTCCTCACGATGTTTCCCTTCACTGTAGGACAAACTGGTAATCATGTTACAAATAATTCGCACATGAAAATATCAGACGTGCGAGACCCGAGATTTGAACCCGCTTCACTCGGTTTCCCGCGTTACCACTGTTCTACCACTGCCTATTGAACTAGATGGTGTTGTGTGTTAATGTCCCAACATATTTATTTATTTAACTAGCAAAACCCGCGGCTTCGCTCGCGTTAAAACTACAACAAAAAAACTTTAAAAAGGTAGGTTCCATACAAATTTTCATCCCTTATTTTATCTCTTTATGGGATGAATTTCAAAAAACGCTAGAACACGTATTTATTTAATCGTATTAAAGAACATTAACACCAATTTTCAAGAAATTTTGATCATAAATATTTTTTGGGTTGTGTTATAACGTGTACGCCCGTGGGAATGAGATACTTTCCCGCGGTAAAAAGTATCCTATATATTGACCCGGATATTCAGCTATCATCATACCAAATTTCATCAAAATCCCTCCAGTGGTTTTTCTGTGATGCATGATAACAGACAGACATACAGACAGACAAAAATTCTTAAAACTATACATTCGGTGTCAGTATCGATAATAAAGTCTATTTCAATAAGATTTTCCAAAAAAAATATTTAAGGTACAGATTCGACTCAGTTAGAATTTTATTATATGTATAGATGTCATATATAAAGAAGTGAACGTACGCCGAGCTGTTCGCGTCCACGCCCTGGCTGAGCGCGGCCAGCGCGGCGGGCAGCGCGGCGCCGCGCTGCGCGGGCCGCAGCCGCGCCACGTGCGCCGCGCCGCGCAGGCACGCCGCCCGCACGCGCGGGTGCGCGTCCTTCCACCCGGTGCCCAGCGACGACAGCACCGACTCTATCAGCACTGGGTTGTCGTTGCATCTGGTTATGATACACTTGTTTCAGTATGGGACGATTATAATATTAGTTAAGTATATGTTCATTAAAGAGGTAAAGTTTTTGAGGTTGTGAGGTTGTAGGGGGTAATCTCTGGTTCGATTGAACTAATTTAGATGTTTGGTAAGAAGATAGTTCGAGATCCTGGGAAGGACATAGGATAGTTTTTATCCCGGAAATCATCCCTTAAGGAAGTGAAAGTTTGTATTGGGATGCAAGCTATAAGGGACTAACCCGAGCGAAGCGAAGGTAAGTCGCTAGTAGTTAATGAGATAGGAGGACAATATGAGAGATTAAGGTATGCTAACCATGTTATTTCATTATTGGAAGTCAATGAGATGCTTTAAAATATCATCGTCTCATTGCTTATTTGTCTAAACGACCAATTAACCAAAAGAGTTTTTAATAAATAATTATTGACTTTTAAATTTATTATAAACTTTCGTATGTTCTCCATTTTAAATAATTTGTGTTCAACTGGCACGCTTTAAAGCTAACAATATTTAATTGTTTTTGTTGCAATACTACACCAGCCTTGTGAAAATATTACTAAAGAATAAAAGACAAAAAACGCTACTGCACTTTTTACATGTAAAGTTAGCGATACTCAGCGATGCAAAAACAACAAAATATAAAAAACAAATAAACGCTGTAGCGCTGCACTCATCTATAATGCAAGGTATCAGCTAACAGAGCGAGCGCTGCGCAGCGCTGCAAAGATCACCAAACATCACAAATGACAAAAAGCGCTGCAGCGCTGCACTCACCTATAGTGCAAGGAATCGGCCAAGAGCGCGAGCGCGGCGCAGCGCTGCGGCGGCAGCGCGGAGCGCGCGTAGTGCGCGGCGCGGGCCAGCAGGCGCGGCAGCTGCGCGGGCAGCGCGCGGCCCACGGCGCCGCCCAGCAGCGGCGCCAGCTCCAGCAGCGTGCGGGAGCTGTCGCCGTGCTCGATGCTGAGGCACAGGGAGCACGCCTCTTTTACCTGGGTTAAGTATGCCATTTTTGACTGATTTCGAAAAAGGAAGTGCTCAGTTTGTACTTATTAGTAGGAGTATTTGTTGATATATTTATCAGTTATGAATCGATTTTTGCAATTCTATTCTTCATCTTATAAGTTAAAAGTTAAATTCATGCAATTAAAAAAAAACCTTAATAAAGGTAGAATAGTTGCTTTTGAAATCGGCGTAATATTTCTCGTTAAAGTTATTATTAGTTACAGTTCGTTGTTAAATTAAGAACTCTTTAAGAAATAGTAGCAAAGTTTTAAAATTATATTTTTAAAGCTAAACTTAAATAAACTCAAAACATAAACAATAATTGTATTTGTAATAAGTCTGCATCCGTTGTATAGGTACTTTATTTCAAACTCACACACTCGCAAACAGTTTTCATACAATAACATAAAACTCCCACTCACCTTATAACAATCAGCTCTTTCCAAAAACAAATTAAACGTATTAATAGTAATTTTCGCAGGCGATAACTTAATGGCCTCTCTATTGGGAATAAAGCCGAATCTCTCTTGCCCTTTATGCTGCGGGACGGAGTACGCCGGCGGCTCCGCCTCGATGTAGCAAGCGAGGGTTGTGTACAGGACTATGAATAAATCCGGGAACTTCTCAAGGCAGATGGGACGCATTGATTCCTCTTGTAACATTTCCCCGAGTGCACTTATTAGCTGAAAATTATATATATATATATATATATATATATATATATATATATATATATATATATATATATATATATATATATATATATATATATATATATATATATATATATATATGTATTCAGCCCTTTTTAACGTCCCACTGCTGGGCACGGGCCTCCCTCAATACGAGGGAAATCAGGCCATAGTCCACCACGCTGGCCAAGTGCGGATTGGCGGACTTCACATGTCTTTCGAAAACTTGCTAGGTTTTCTCAGACGTGCAGGTTTCCTCACGATGTTTTCCTTCACCGTAAGGCAAGTGGTAATCATGTTAGAAATGATTCGCACATGAAAATATCAGAGGTGCGAGACCCGGGATTTGAACCCGCTTCACTCGGTTGTCCAAGCGAGCGCGTTACCACTGGGCTACCACTGCCTTAGGTATATATATATATATATATATATATATATATATATATATAAAATATTAAAGAAAAAAAATGGACGATAATATTTTTTTTTTTAGATTAATACAAATATTTGAGATTTTAAATAAGACTATTATTTCGGTTTTATTTTCGCGATTTTTAAAATAAAACCGCGAAAACGTCCGAAACATATAGTTTAATGTAATAAGATTAATATATCTACACAGATAAATAAAATTGGAGTGTCTATTTGTAATGTCGAAATAACAGAATTTTACTAAATTGATATAAAATTACATACTGTAATTATAAGAAAAATACAATTTTTACAGTTGTTGTCTGTCTGTCTGTTTGTTCCAGCTAATCTCCGAAACGGCTGGACTGATTTTGATAGGACTTTCACTGGCAGATAGCTGATGTTATAAGGAATAACTTAGGCTACTTTTAATTTAGAAAATGAATAAGGGTTTCGCTCAAAAAAATTATAACGTAGGGTGAGCGAAGCGAGGGTAAGTCGCTAATAGTTATTACATTAGTGTAATCTATCAAATAAAACCAATAACTCTTTCTAGCAGTAATAAATAGTGCGTTAAAGTTCCATGGAATAAATGGCACAAGGTTTTACTTAACACTAGTACTTATTAACACTAATTAGCGACAGTTGTTAAAAAACAATTTCTTTTCCTCCTCGTGCTAACAACCTTTCAATTTCTGAGAAAAAATATTGTATTGACTACCTTTATTATACCAACTTGTGACTTCACTTCGCATCGCTCGGAAATGATTTTCTTCACAATTTCATATTATTTTGCGCGGAACCCTAATTCTTTTTAAAAAATAAAAGTAGCCAAGTTAATATTTATAACATCAGCTATCTGCCAGTGAAAGTCCCGTCAAAATCAGTGCAGCCGTTTCGGAGATTAACGGGAACAAACAGACACAAAAAAATAAAAGTTTTTTTTTTTCTTATAAGTAGATACCGTATATACTTTCATATGTATATAGTAAAAAGCTGTTACTTTGATATTACAAACAGACATTTCAATTTTATTTATTTCTATAGATACATAAAGATTGAAAAAAAAGGTTAGTCTATTTTATATTGTCTCTCAGATACTTACAGTCAAAGGTTGTAAAGCAGCAATATGATTTTCAGTAATATGGTATGGGTCTTCATACAACTCTATCGAAGTCATCAACCGCAGGAAGTTGTCTACAATGGCGGCGGACAGGCTCTCGTCTCGAGCTAGGTATCTCCAGCACGCTACAACACATCTGAAAATTATATTAAAATCCAATCTATACTAATATTATAAAGAGGTTTATTTGTTTGTTTGTTTGTTTGAACGCGCTAATCTCAGGAACTACTAATCTTATTTGAAAAATGTTGCATTACATAATCCATTTATTGAGGAAGGCTATAGGCTATATATCATCATGCTACCCATAGGAGCGGAGCAGTAATCATAAATGTCAGCATATCGGGCAGATTTCTATAAAATATTGTAACTGATATTTATAATCAAACAAATTTAACGCGGGGCACAGCAAGTATTATAATATATTTAAAAAAAATACAAAAGACTTTCTTTAATTATGAATACATAAATACTAGATCTAAAGTTAAATAATATTACTTAATATTTTCTTAGATTTACGCGATAATTTGACATTTTTAATAAAACTATTTTTTCAAATTTTACTATTTTATATTTTTGCTCCCGACGACGTTTCGAATGCTTTACAACAAATACGATCACAGGAGATACTCTCTTAAAAACATTATAGCCAAATGTATTCAATGATTTTTTCATACATATTAAAAATCTTCCAAAATGTCTTACTAACTATAAAAATGCAAATTTGAAAGTTATAAAATTTCACTTACCCTTTCAGAGGAATCCTTTGCGCTAACAACACCGCCGTAACAGCATTGGAATGGTGACGTGTCAATGACGTCAGCGGCCTTAAAAGCCTCTTACGAGCATCATCGACAACCTCGTCCATCGTTATCAACAGTATCTCCACAATCCTTTCAATACTTTGGAACAAATCTTGCCCCTTCGTTATGATGAAGGAATCTAAAATTGAACTTATCCCAACACTCCGTAACTCTTGGTTATCGTAACCTTCTAGCAAACTTTCAATAAACTGCATGGTATGTAGATGGGGTATTTTTGGTGATATAGTTTCGCACAGCTTAGTGCAATAATCGCTTATCATGTTTAGATCGTTAGTTAGTATATTGTTTTGGAGATGGGATAACGCCGCCATACATTCGTCTTCCGGCTCCACTGTATGACCCTCATATAAATCTTGGATCTGTATTATCAATTTAATGCAATCTACTGTAGTCAATCGAACTGGAAAATTAGTATCAGCGACTCCGGGTACGATAAGTCCCAATAAGAAACCCATTTGACCAAATTTGCTGGGTGTTTCGTAGTTTAGTTTAACATTCTTTATATACGCGTCGAAAACAACTTGCAGTATTAGCGTAGAGGCTGTTCTAATCTCATCGTTTTCGTGTCGCATCCATTCAATTAACAAGCTGACGATGTCATCAATTGTGCTTAAGCAAGTCGATTGGATGATCAATTCCCTAATTAATTCGTGTAAAAGGGTCAATGAATCGTTTAACGTCTTCGCTAATAGATCATTTTTGTCTCCATTTCCTTCTATCTCGTATTTTCTTTTGAATGATGAAAGTTCTCCGAATATACTGTTGAATAAAACTCGTAATATGGTATTTCTTTCTTCAGGTAAGATACCTTTTTGTAATTTTGTTAACGCTTTCGATGCTTTTACTATTATTGGGTATAACTCTACATTACGTTTTTCGAGATTCGAGTTATATATTTGTTCAAGAACAGCATTAAGTAATTGCCAACGATTTCTCAATGCCACGT
The DNA here is from genome assembly GCA_033884665.1 of Argynnis bischoffii washingtonia. Lineage (NCBI taxonomy): Eukaryota > Metazoa > Arthropoda > Insecta > Lepidoptera > Nymphalidae > Argynnis > Argynnis bischoffii. Next base: position 15,191,338 of record CM066609.1, on the reverse strand, counting down.
TGTGATGGGAAGCTGGATGTAAAGCTTTGCCTATTTCGTAAAGCGTAGTAACACTAGCTTTGCATAAATCAAACGGTGGACTTGATTTCAAAATCTCAAACAATATAGATGTAACGTTTTCACCCAATCTAGCTAACACGTGTACGTCGAGGCACTCACATGCCACTTGGCCATAGCAAGTTATTATTGCATACTTGACCGCAGCCAATTCAGCCTCAGTTTTAGAAGATCTAGAGGAAAGGAAATTTATGAACTTGTTCCCACGTTTCGCTTCATTTTCCTTGTATGTCGCATCTAATTCGTTAAGAACGAACTCGCCGTGTTGTCGTGAAGCGATGCCAACGGCTTTACTAACATATTCAACACTTTCCATAGGGATTGACTTTAGCGCAAATAATATAATTTTCAGAACTGTTTCAACAACAGCTGCATTAGACATGTGACACGATAGAACAGCTAAGTACTGCAAAGATACGCCTTTTATTATTGGCGGTTGCTTTTTGGCCATGATTTGTTGGGAAATTAACGTCGAAATAGTTTCTACCCACTTATTACTATTAACTTGTTCCACTGCAGAGACCAGGAGGCTCAACAGCATCCCTTGCCACTGTTCTTTCGATTCGTTTTTTTCCACAAATTTCAACAATCTCTGAACCTCAATAGTCCAAGAATTTTTTAAATTCTTATGAATATCACCGGAAAATTCTTCAAGAAATATGAGTACATTCTTATTTAGTTCCGTTTGATCTGGATCAACTACGTGAGTGATGCAACGAACGAAAACCAAATCTGGCGAACATAATACTTCATTACTTTTATCCGACTGCTCTTCTGTGACTTCGGAATTATTTTGCAATAAAGAAGTCAGGCAATGCGTTATAGTGGACATGGATGGCGTAAAATCATCTATAGTTAGAGCAACTAACAATAAGTTGCGTAATTGTGTGCGCACACTCGTGACAGTATTGCACATTAGTATTAATGAGCTCCTGCAAGTATCATGCAAGTCCAAAACATCAGCTTTTGGAACATTAGCAGGAGCTTCATAACCGCAATGCTTTATTATAAACTCGACCATCGCAAAATCTTCAGCCGCCATTATACAATTTCTATACACGAGTCCAACTATCGCTTTAACCAACAACTTTTTCATTTTAATCCCTTGCTCCATAGCGATCATAATTTTCAATATAGTTATAAACTTCGACGCGAAGTTTTCAATAAAAACTTGGGACGAAGTTGTCAAATGCGTCAATATTATAACGGCTTTCATTCTTTCTTTTTCCTGATTATTTCTGCAGTGATGTAACAAATTCTCTACAGTTTGATCTGGAAATTGTCCTGTCATGTGATCGAAGCATCGAAGTACTTCGAAGTGATTCTTGACTGTATGAGGCTGATCGTAATCTGGCTCGAGAAGGACCAAATTAAATAACACGTTATTTATTGAATTGATAACATTATCGTTTAGTGTCAATTTTGGGTTCAATGGCGAGGGAGACAACAAATAGGAAATACATTGACTAATGCAGTAGAAATTGATGACTGGTTTGCGATAAAGAGATAAAAGGGAGAGCACAAATTTATTGACAGTCTCATTAAACTGTCTCTCTGATATAAGTCGAGTGATAGGGCCTAAAGCTTCGAGTACTGATTCCGATACTTTAGGCTCGTGAGATGGCAGCCACTGATTGTATAACACGTCAAAGACTATTGTAAATTCCGTGACAAAATTGTCTTTTATCGATGTAATATTGTCATTTTCAACGTTGTCGCCTATTTGCTCAGACACGGCGACTGCAAAATGTCCGAAAGCTGAAATAAAAAATATTTAACGCTTTAAGCTAGATAGTTGTATGACTTGAAATAAATACATAGCAATATTTAAGATGCACAAAAACATCTCATTAACATAAGATAATTTTATGAAACAATATTTGTTTAGACACTTTGCTATATGAGTCACACACGTGATATTTAAGTTCAGAGTAATGCAATCGCATAATTTGCTACTCAGGTTTCATTTATACATTAAAAAAGATAAAAAATATTTTTTTTTTATCTTTTAGCTTTTTAATTCAAATTTATATATATGTATATGTTAAAAAAATTTTTTTTTGCTATTCATTCAAATTTATGTATGTATTCAGCCCTTTTTAACGTCCCACTGCTAGGCACGGGCCTCCCTTCAAGACGAGGGGAATCAGGCCATAGTCCACCACGCTGGCCAAGTGCGGATTGGCGGACTTCACATGTCTTTCGAAAACTTGCTAGGTTCTCTCAGACATGCAGGTTTCCTCACGATGTTTTCCTTCACCGTAAGGCAAGTGGTAATCAAGTTAGAAATGATTCACACATGAAAATATCAGAGGTGCGAGACCCGGGGTTTGAACCCGCTTCACTCGGTTTCCCAAGCGAGCGCGTGACCACTGGGCTTTATATTTATATACTAAAAAAAATGGTTTGACTGTTTTCTCAAACAAAAAGGTTTTACGTTACATTAAAACCGGTTTTCACTTAATTATATAATCTTAAAAACTCAAGAAGTAGTTAATTAATAATGCAAAAAGCCTATATAAGCCTATCTAATTATATAGTGGCTATACTAATAATACTATGTATATTGTATACTCACCATAAGCAAATGCCTGTTTGACACCATCTTGTTTGACCAAAGTGAGTACAGGTAGCATTTTGCCAAGAATTTCCTTGACATGAGGCACCACCCCATGGGTATTGACTGCAGCAAGAGTTCCTAGTGTGTGTGCTATAGTGTAGTGCGGTACAGAAGCAGGCGTCATTTGATTTATGAGAGAGCGAAGTACCTGTAGTAAGAGTAAGTTTATGTATCAAAGTCAGTTAGATTTTTTTTGTCATTTGTTCTTATATTTTACATTTTTTTTTCCATTTTAACTTCAATTAATTTTTGTGTGAACTGAAAAAAGTTTAATGCTTTGCTTTCTGTGTATCGTTAATAACAATTTACAATGTCATTAAACAGAGATAAGAAAAGGAAAGAGTACATTTAAGAATAAACTATAATGAAGGGCCAATTCCTAAGAAAATATAATTTCCTTTTTCTTATATTTACGCGAATATTAGACATTTAAATAAAACTATCTTTTTGGATTTTTTTCGCGAATTTCTTTTGATTTTCACACTTTTGACACCTTAGTCTCTCCCGTGACCATGCTGTAAAGCAATCGAAACGTCGGGAACCAAAAATCAAAATAAATCTGTGAAAAAATCCAAAAAGATAGTTTTATTAAATTCCTTTTTCTTATATTAATTAATTGTTATCGATTCAGATTATACATATACATTCAGTTAAAAAAATAACTACGTTTATACTGTATATATTCACGATATTATACATACCTTACATTATTTTACACCATATTACATACAATTACATGTAAGATATAAAATAATACTATCATTACATATATCATTTCCTATATCTTATAAATACACATAAATCTAGTATAAGTTGATTTGCCTAAAACATACAAATAATATAAAAATATTTTTTTACTAATTTACCAATAAAACGTAATTGAAATAGTAAAAAATATATATCAAATTAGTATGTAGGTCACATTAATTAGGACAAGAAAGAAGCCACAGTACATAAGCCAGATATATGTACTTACTATAATAAAAGTAAACCTTATATATAGTGGGTGATTAGTACAAAAATCTAAGCTAAGCAGTCTTGTCCATGGCCACACAAAGTCAGTGTTAATAAGGTCATCTATAACCCAACTGTTTAAACAAGATATTGTACTTAATATTATTATAAAAATTGTAAATATTGATAGAACACAAAGTTTAAATATTTAAACATATTACATATATTTTATAACTAGCGACACACCCTCGCTTCGCTTCGAGTTCGTCCCTAGACAAAAACAAATTTATCCCACGGGACCCACACACTTTTCCGGGATGCTATATAGCCTATAGCCTTCCTTAGTTAACGGGCTATCAAATGCAAAAAAGAAATTTTCAAATCGGATCAGTAGTTCCTGAGATTAGCGTGTTCAACCAAACAAACAAACAAACTCTTCATCTTTATAATATTAGTATAGATAAAAATAGTATTAAAGGATCATTTTTTTACTCACCAGGTCTAAGTACTCATGGCCGATAGCTACCAAGACAGCTGATGCCCCCATTTGTACTACAGGTTCATAGTTTGGATTCTCCATCATCGCACGGAGCATAGAGTTTACAAGTTCATTTGCAATTTTTGAATCTATTTTCTTCACTTGATTTACACATGTCTGTTCCAGAACTCTAAAAATGTTTATGCTCATTTGTAATTCTAGATTAAAAATTCAGTTATATCATAGACTACTGACTCACCCTTGTTTTGCTCGAATTCATTCCAAGGTATGTTTTAACAGTTAGTATAGAAAAGATTGAATATATATAGCCTTCTTCAATAAATAGGCTATCAAATGCAAAATGAATTTGTAAATCGGATTAGTAGTTCCTGATATTGCACGTTCAAACAAATAATCACTCTGCCTCTTTATAATAGTAGTATAGATTGTATGTTTAAACGATTTTAGCAATAGATTGTTCAAATTTTTGATTATTATTTAAAAAGAGAAAAGAAAAACGTAATGTCATTTAAAATTCATAATTACTAAAGAATGGTATAAATATAAGACTAAAATGCTAATTGACACATATTAAAATAATCAAGTGTTACTGGTTATTGTGTAATATGCAAATATAAATACTTGTGAACAGATACATACTTCACTATATTGCCTAGTTGTATAACGTTGCTCTTTACAGTATTTTTGTAAAAGTCGCAAAATATTTCGATAACTTCATTTGGATGGATATTGGCTATTTTCGTAAGAGATTTAATTACAACATTGTTGACTGCGTTATCGTTATCTCCAATAGCGTTTATTAAAACAGTTACAGTGTCTGGAAAACAATAATAAATATAGTTGACACCAGACGAACTTATTTACAGACCAAATAGTAGGTACAATAAACATTTTTACTATATCACCTTTAAGGCAGTCAGATTTCGAAGAAGTCATTTTTACAGCTACATTTACTACTTTTTTCACAAAATCACTACTTTGGGAATAAATTCACTATTTTTTAATAAAATTAAACACAATGGTTTAGAACCGTTCCTATAGACTTCTGTCAAAGTATGACAAACACAAAATGCAAATTTTCACCCTTATGTCATAACTTCTTTCAACTTGACAGCGGACAGATTCAAATTATTATTTAGATAGAAATGTCATATTATAATAATATGCAATGGAAATTATAATTTATTTAACAAATACTATATACAATAGGAAACTTTTTGTGTAATCTTAGTAATTTTCATGCAGTGTAAAAAAAATAATTAATAAATTCATATGAATCATGGATGACAAATAAAATTCAATGTCTTTAACCCTTGTCTATGATAGCGTTTGTAATAAATGAATACTCGTACCAGAAAATTAGCTTTAATTTATCTTCTTTGCAAATACTGGTTGTGTTGGATTCATGGCGGTTTTTTTAAAATTATTTTTATAAAAGGTGTTCATTTTGTATCACATCACACTCAACATGTACTTTGTATTGAATTTTATACTTTATTTTATAACAATATGGTATAAAACTAAATTTTTGATAAAAAATATTTCAACAGTTAGCTCTGAATTCAAATTTTATTTCTTGTATGATGTCTTCCTAAATAAATTTTGAAAATGGCTTATTATTTATGAAGTAATCATATATATTTTAAATGTTCTAATTACAATCATTTTTTATATAAAAAATATATAAAAGAAGTAACAAAATTTATAAATAATTATTTTATTACTGCAAGTTAGTATTTGATTAATATATTAAGTACGATATACATACTAAGTCATTGCAATAGTTAAATAAATAAATAATAAACATAATATTTATGTTTTATTATAGAATTTTAATAACATTTAATATAACAATACAATATTCTCATATTGTGAACTTAGCTTTATGAACTTTGTGCTTTTACTGGTTTAGACTTTAGTCTATGCTTTTTATTGGAAGAAGGCGGGCAATGATTCCAGTTTTCTACTACATTTCGATTTCATGCAAATCGCGATTATAGCAGACGTGCAGTTCTCTTGATTGTCGAGATTTTCATCAATAAAGAAAATTTTATTTTAATCTAATAACAATTCAGTCACTAAAAAAAAAAATATCTTCTTTGAAAATTCATGTACGACTTTCACCGGATATATCGATAATTAGATTAGACCACTCAGGTTGCAAATCATTTCGCTTAACAGTGAATAAATCTTACAATGTACCCGTGCGTATGGTCAGTTACTGATATAACTCTCTGATGTACTGTGTGGTTCGTTTAAGTGACAAAGCAAAAGCGTCGGCTCCCACTCAACACTATTATCCCATCCGTGATTACGTTGCGCCGGGAACTGGGTACTCGGGTTAGTCGTCGCGAGGACTCCAAAGCGGTAAATACGGAGTCGAAAATCCTGCTCCGCATCATTTATCGTCAGGATTTCGGTGAGTTCATGTTGGAATAAGTTGCGATTTTGCGTTCCACGCATTATAAATTCGGGCGTTACTAGCGTACTGACATTGAAGATCAACCGATCAGCTGCCGTATAGTCTTAAAATAGCTGTACAATATCGAGCCCCTTTTGGCAGCAAAAGCAATCAGCTGATCTCAACAATGTTTTAATTATATTTAATTAGATAATTATTTCACTAGCGACGTTGATCAGAGTTACGACTCAATAATATATACCTTATCGTGAAGATATCGTCACTTATAAAATAGTAAGCGGTCTTGACATAGTTCTTAGTGATTATTTGAGATTCATTTCTTTCAGATTTGAAAATGGTGCAGCAAGATTTGACTTAGGTGTTGGGGACGGTGGTACATGAGCTAGTGATGGCCGTAGAGTGCATCTGGGTGTGAGTCGCGATCGAGACAGGCTAACTAAGTGATAGTGCAGTGTTAGTGTAGTGTCTAGTCATAGTGTGTGGCTTTGAGCCGGGATGCCCTCCGTCATGTTGTCAGCAGTGCTTGAAGAGGAGCCTGATCTGTATGAGGCATTTCCCCCTCATGTTGATCCTTCTGGCATTACCATATTGACTGACAGTCCACCAGGTAATTAACAAATATTATATTTACCATTTTGTCAATTTTTCAAATACTTCGTTGAATTTCTACTGTTTTAACAACTTTTTATCTATTTGAATAACATTAAAAATTATTAAAACATGTATGTACAATTAAACAATTGAATTTTCTTGTCAAGGTTAAAAAATTTAGTCTGGTGAAATAAATCAATTAATTTTCCTTCATTAAAGTGTTGTGTAATATGAGATATGTTATCTTTAAAATAAATATATAATGCATAATAATGATTCCTTTTTCAAGATAGACTTTATCTTACTGTAGCTTATCATTTGAATCACAAGCAGCATTACCTTTCATTGTGTAGACAAGATTCTTGTATATTTTATTAAAATGAATGAGCTTATATGTATATTAATTTAATTGATGCTTTTGTTATACATATGTATTTATGATCTATTTCAAAGAATAAATATTATTAATTTGATTGACCCCAAAAGTGACCTATGGTGACCCTTACATAATATTTGGTGTCCTTTGGCACAGCTTTGCTTATGTATACAGGTATTATACATACAGTATTAAAAAAGCACTACTTCTACTTATTCTAAATTTGAGGGAATAAATTTTAAGATGATTACTTATTTTTATATTAAAAAGAATATTTAAAAAAAAAATCTATTATTTCATAATAGAAAAAGTATGTAAGAATATAAAAATCTGGACTTACCCTTTTGATTAGTTAATTTAGTTATATCTGATTAATAATTTACAAATGTAATAGTTATTACTTTTTGTTAAATAACTTTGTTTCAAAACAGCAATCATTTCAATACCATATGCAAAGATATTTACATCAACTACAAATTTCATTGACCAGATGTTTGTTTATTACATTTAGAATGAAACACATTTGTGCAATTACAATACCTACATACAATTTATTGTAATATATCTTTTAAATAAATGCACTTAGAATTAAAAGCTTAAGACAAGTAAAAATAAAAAAAAAACAATAAATAAGCAGAATTTATTCTTATATATTTGTCTGTTATGTAGATACTTATTTTTTTTTTTAAAATATTTAATATTAATTTTGATCAAGTCAAGAGTCGGGTCGGAATACAAAGTTTTTACTTTTGTTTTTTTTTTGTATATTTTCAAGTTTTTAGTTTTTTTAATCTAAAAAATAATAATATTTATCATACTAAAATAAAAAATTTTCGCATATTTATTTATTATAGCAATAAAATTAGGCTTTATGTCCGACAAAGTCTTATTTAATTCTCTCATGGAACTTGGAACCCCTGTTACCCTTCTATGGAACACTAGGGTTTCGTGGACCACCATTTGGGAACCACTGGACTAGACGTCATTAGAGATGTTTTTTATTTAGGAATTATTATTTTTTAAATAAATAGAGGTATAATTATGATACCCACTATATCTACTAATTACAAAGTAAATTACAAGTCAATATGACTTGCAAACCCAACAAACTTTGATTTTCTCATTAAGTCAATGCCAACAACAGTCTAAACTCATATGCATGTTTCGTAAATTAACAGTATTGTGTAAATATGTGACTTAGGCTCATTTTGAAACAGTCACAGCCAATTGTTAAATAAAAAGAACTGGTCAAGCGCGAGTCGGACTCGTACACGAAGGGTTCTGTACCCTATATAACACTATGATGTTTACTTATTGACTTATTGATTTTTTTTAATTTGCTCGGCGGCCATTTTGAAATTCGCCATCTTGGTTTTTTATTATTTGTTGTTATAGTGGCAATATTTCAACACTCTATCTATTATGGTTCATGAGATACAGCCCGCTGACAGACAGACAGACGGACATCGGAGGCTTAGTGATAGGGTCCCATTGGCACTCTTCTAGGACAGAACCCTAAAAAAGGTGTTATTAAAAGATGTTTTTATAAATAGAGGTTACTTAAAATCTTATGTTATAGTGATAATTGAAGTTTATTATGATTAAAATATTACCTTTTTTAAAAGAAGGTATTTACAAATTGATTTTACTAATGAATTTTAAATTGTTAGGAATCATTGTTTAATTTTGCACTAAAAAAAGGTTTACAATATTTTAAATTATAATGACTAATTTTAGATCACAAAAGAACAATAGTCATCCACTATTCTGCCTAATATATGAGCAAGAAAGATATTAAAAACAATTGCTGTGAATCACTCGTCTCATCTTAAATTGGTCATCTTGATTGAAATAGTGTTGCCAGGTGGTTAAAGTAAATATGGGATAATCTTATTAAAATTCCTATTTAAGACACTTAATTTTAAAGTGACAATACATTTGTTTTATTATGGTTTCTTGATTATTATATATTAAAATTTAAATACAACAGAAGTAATTATTATAGAAGTAAATTAATTAATTATGTTATTTTGCTTTGAAAGTAAAACAGATTCATCTACTTTTTATGTATACTATACATTTATATTTATTTATCACGAATTCTTATACAAGACATGGCTACGCTATTAAGTGGTGTTATAGTTTCAATAAAAGCTCATCTAAATAACACTTTTAATTAATATCGTTTTTATTATGCATAATAATACATGGTAATATTATATTATGTATAATTCTTTGTTATGTAGCTTTATATATTTATTGAAAATGATATCAAAACAAATCTATAATTGCAAGAATTTCGAAAACAACATACCAAGTTAGTACTGAGTCGCGACTCTATGCATCTTATTTGTTGTCTAATGAAATGTATCTTTTTGTACTTTAATTAATATTTATTACTCACTATTAAGTTACTACTGACTTGTTGTTACGCTCAATACCTAACTGCCCTGTGCATCATTCTGTAATGCGATGTGTTTATCGATGATATCACGGGTCCTATTCGACCGAAAAGTACAAGTGGTTACAAGGGATTTGCTGGCTAGGAAACCCGTACTATCCACTAAATCACCACGGAACCTGTCCCGTCTTAATGGGGCGTCGCAGGATCGCTTACGCACTCAACCACGACACCCCGACGGCTGATCTACCGAAGCAAGCCACCATAACCATGGGGTTGCTCCCACCGTCTATTCTGTCATCAGAGTAGCCCCTTGAGCTAAGTGGTATATACATATCGCAAATTATCCCCGAGACCTGGAAATGTTTCTTCCAATCAGCATTTACCAGTTCTTTCTTATTTCCACGTTTAGAGAACTAAAAATAAATAATTATTATGAACGATTTAGAATGTTAACACAAAAAATTTTTATTTGTTCACTTTAGTCTGGACATTACGTAAATGCGATAAAAAGACAGGTTGGATAAATTCTAGACAATGTAGGTTTTAAAAAAGTTTTAAGTTCTGTATTTTTTTACTTTTTTTTTAACGAGATGTTCTTCCTCACTTAACTTCTTTGAATTCTCATGTTATATGCTTTGTTTGTGAAACAACGAGACATTGTGTTTTGTCAAAACATTTGGAACAATGCTCCACCTTAACCTATCCAAGAATCTTTGTTAGTTCTGCATATATGATCTTATTTATGTATTTAATATTAATAAAATATACAAGAAATAATATTCTATTTGATATTGTTGTTCTTATTACCTTGTATATATAATTTTGTTCGCATTTAATTTTCTATAAAGAATTTTCTTACTCCGGCCGTGTATGTAAGACTAAATTCCATGTCCCTAAACCAGGGTTTCTTAAAGTGGGGTCCACGGGCCCCCGGGGTGGCCGTAATATGTATGCCAGGGGTCCGCAGCAACTCAATTAGTTCTTAACTAAACTAACTGTCGCTGGTTATTGTTGAGCAGCGCGAGGCGCGGAGGTACTGTACCTACAGTGTAGGTGCAGTCCCCCCGTGTATGTATTATCTACTATTTTTCCCCTACAATATTCTTTGATTAGTCCATGGAATTTTAGAAATTCTAAAAGTGGTCCATGATTGCAATAAGTTGAAGAAACACTGCTCTAAACTATTATGTATGCATGGATTCGAACTTAGCAACTTATTAAAGCAAGGAAATAAAAATAATTGTAAAACTATTTTCGTACCTTTTTTCATTTACGTCATAATATTATAAATGCGAAAGTTTGTGAGGATGTAATAATGTAGGTCTGGATGTATTTAATTGTTTGTTACTCTTTCACGCAATAACTACTGAACGGATTTTAAGAAAACTTTACAATAATATAACCCATAAATCAGAATAACACAGGCTACTTTTTATTCCAGAAAAATGTACGGTTTTTGTTGGGTAGATTTGTTTTTGTTTTTCTAGAGGCGAACCCGAGCGTAGCGGAGTTGAGCCGTTATTATGAAATATATAAAACCAAGTCGGGTTACTAGTCGGTAAAGGAACATCATTTATAATTCAAGAACGACTTGACCGATTTTTATGATCTTTGATTTTTTCTCCACCCCGAATAGCAGAATAACTATTAAAACATTGGAAAGTTCACGAAAAAAAATATACTTGGTTAACGCTGTCTAATAAATATTTATGTCTATTTAAAACCTACCCAGGGACGCCAGTATAAAATAAATTGTTGTTTTTTATAATTATAAGTTACCGGTGATTACCGAGATATATTATTTAGGATTATTAACTTATGTATGTCAATTACACACATAAAAAATCCTCTTTGAAGGATCCATCTTCAGGATTTATTATAAAAAGAATCGTTTTCGGTCCACAATTGGCGAAAATATTGCGTAACGTACACAAAATAAGTCGGTATGTACTTTATGATAGGCTCACTTACCATATCAGACGTGTAACATCATTTTTATTCTTATAGCGTTTTAGGCCTCAAGCCATATATAATTAATTATATGATCCATTCAATCGATTGGAATTAGATTAAACAATATTTTATACTTTCAATTTTGCCAATATTTACAAAGAAGTATACTAAGCAGTCATTGTCCTTACAAATGAATAAAATAGGAGTGTCTGTTTGTAATATTAAAAAAACCGCTTTTTACTTAATGCATATGAATATAAACACGGTACATATACCAAAACAACATTTTTTTCAATTTTTTGTCGTGTCTGTCTGTTTGTTCCGGCTAATCTCTAAACTGCTGGATTGATTTTGACGGGACTTTCACTAGCAGATAGCTGATGTAATAAGGAGTAACTTAAGCTTCGTTTAATTGAAAAAAAAAATAGGATCCCACGAAAAAAAAATTAAAACCAAAAAAAATAATAAAAAAGTTTGTTTTGGGAAGCAACCTAGAGACATACCCGAGTGAAGTGAGGGTGAATCGCTCGTTGTTAATAAAACTTTGTAAACTTGTTATGGCTTATGCGTCAAGCAAAATATTCCAAACAATCGTTTTTAGAAAAATATTCTCATGTCCATATAAATTCGGCACCGTTTCCAGTTAATTTATTTCGTGAATATGTAGATTTTTTTTATAAGTAAGATTTACTATTATACTAGACGGCATGGCGCCTTCTTAATTATTTTACCAGGATTTATACTCCTTATCAATAAAAACGTGAGACAAGTTGCGAAAAACGATTTGTTTCTTTTTATATCCACTTTATTGGTTTTATATGAGTACAGCGTTTATTGCCACACAGATTTTCTGATAAGAACTACAAGACGAGATGTGTTTGTCGTTAGTTACTGATAATAAAATAACCTAGTTCGTGTTTGCGACGCTTGCTTATCGTTTATATCAAGATTTCCGTATAGTCACTTCATATTTTCTATTGTAGCTTTAAATATTTTTAGTTTGGTATTTTAGAAGGAGAAACAGTTAATCTATACATATAATAAAATTATAACTGAGTCGAATCTGTACATTAAATATTTTTTGGAAAATCTTATGTCATTATTATCGATACAGAGGCCGAATCTATAGTTTTTAGAATTTTTGTCTGTCTGTCTGTCTTGACTGTCTGGGAACGCATCACGAGAAAACCTAGATATATCAACTCGAGAGTGTCATCGGTTTCTTTTATCCTCATAAAGTCATCGTTTTGTAAAGAAAATGGATAAAAATATTGCATAAAGCTTGAAAAAGACTACTTCGGAAACGCGTCGTATTTACGCCCTGAGCGAAGCAATGTCTGGTTTTTGTAATGTATAATTAAAAAACCTGACTAAGAATAGCCCACAGTAGGTACCGATGGTATTTAAAATTCTATATGGTAGTGCCCTTGAATTTTTCGAACGGCTCCAATGGTGCACGTTTCCGATAACTATCAAGCTTCCGGTTGCAGCTAAGTACCAAGTACGAACTTGCACACTTGTATGAAAACTGTATAACTTTTAAAGCAAAATATGAAAAAATAGTTGATTTCATGTAGTGTGTTCAATTCAATTCTCTTGCGTTGTTATATTTTAACTGATTTAGAAAAAAAGAAGGTGCTTAGTTCGTGCGTAGATGGTTGTTTTTTTTTTTCGAGTGTATATAATAATACCTTCCAATAGTGTACCGTTTTTCATGATTCATTTTTTTTTGAAATGAAAAGATTAATCCCCAAGGATTATGTGACCAATAAATTTTAAGTAATATTGAAGATGGATTTTTTTAAAGATAACTTCTTATATTCAATATGGTCTAGTTTTGATTTATGGCTTAAATAAATGTATGCAGTTGTACATTAAAATGTTAAACTAATGTATTTCTTATTCTTATGTATGATCCTTGGGATCGTTATTAAATTCAGCATAAAATATTACAATAATGATGTTCTTTAAAGATTAAGTATGACTGTTTAGAAGTTATTCGTAGTATCAGTCTGTCAACTGGCACGTTTTGAAGCCTTTACAAGAAGATTTGATTGAATTGATAGTTTCTTTCACAGTTCTATTATTAGCTATTCACTTTTATATAATTTAACAAATATCTTTACGGATAGTGTTAAAAATAGTACGTAATCGTTTTAGAATTATTTTCTTTTAAATTATGCTATAACAAATAAATTGTGTATTACTTAATTTAATCGTGGGGCATTGTGAATATTTTGTCGAAGCCGTAACGAATGTACGGCTTGGGTATTTGTCTTTCTCAATGTTTGCCAGTTGTGCAACAACAAAATAATATTCGATTGCTGTATATTTATTCAGATTTTGTCCTAAATCTGACATGAACTGATTATAAAAGATATTGTATTTTTTATCGAAGTCACCGACCGACAAACTACTAGTATAATATATATATATATATGTTGGGACAATTAACGCACAGCACAATCTAGTTCCATGGTAAACTACGAGGCCTGTGTTATGGATACCAGGTAGTTGATACACTACACATATATAACTTTAAATATATACATATTATAAATATAAACCCCCATGACAGGAGTACAAACATTTATGTTCATCACACAAATGAATGCCCCCAGCGAGACTCGAACCCGCGACCGCTGGCACAGCAAGTAGGGTCACTACAAACTGAGCCAAACGTGTCGTCAACTAGTCTAGTGGTTTGTTATTATACTACTTTTATAGTATTAATATATACGAATTAATAAAATTGTGTTGTATTTTTAAGCTTTACCCAGCAGGCCTCCTATAAATTCTCTGAGCCTAACCCTCGCTTGCTCAATGTGAAGCTATTTCAAAATTTGCACGTGCATGGTGCGATGTTTTAACCAATAGCGAGTGAGCGCATACAGTGGGGGAATCTTGCCACCTGGCGAAAGGTTCATTGAGATGTTATTGTAGTTCTGCCATCTTTATAAATTATATATATTATTATAATACGTGTTTGTTATTTTGCATTATAAAAGCTGCTGTTGTTTTGTTTTATGTACAATGTAATGTTCCTTTCTATTTACATCTTAGGTTACTAATAAAATACTAGGTTGATTTCCCATATTTACTTTCATCCCCATTTTCACCAAAGGGATGATTAGCAGGATAAAAAATATCCTATGTCCTTCCCAGGGTCTCAAACTATCTTATTACCAAATTCCATCTAAATCGGTATACTAGTTTTTGAGTTTATTCGTTACAATAATACAAATCTTTCTTCTTTATAATAGTAATGTTGAAGTGTAGTTTAATTAGTAATTAATTAGTAAAGACCACTTGTAGACATTATATACTCGTATGTTATTAAATTAAAACTTTTTACCTGATATTTTATTAAAAAACGAGCGACTCACCCTCGCTTCGCTTCGGGTTCGTCTCTAGACAAAACAAATCCATCCCACGGGAACCGTACATTTTTCCGGGATAATATATAGCCTATAGCCTTCTTCAGTTAACGGGCTATCTAATGCAAAAGAATTTTTCAAATCGGATTAGTAGTTCCTGAGATTAGCGCGTTCAACCAAACAAACAAACAAACTCTTCAGCTTTATAATATTAGTATAGATATTTTGATATTCATTTTTAACTTACATATAATTTAACTTTTTTAAATTACAAGGACTCTTTATAGCGATGGCTTCGTTTCAGTAGTAGAAAATTGAACAAAACAAGACTGTTTTCACTGGCCGATGTTAATCAAACCTTGTAATCAATGTAAATTGAACACTTTCAAATTAAAGCATTAAATAAAGTACGGTTGTTTCTTTCTTGACACTATTTTGTTGAGTATCTAGAGATTATACTTTTTCTATACTATAAATTGCTGTTTTTTTGACGGATGCCGCCACTTACTTTCTATAATTAGTTCTGTTTGACATAATTATGGTCTGGCACGAAAGCGATATTTTTTTAAAGTGCCGCCTCATACATTATATTTTTATTTATTTCAATATAATTCATAATAGTTTACTGAGTTAACCTACGACTTTTTTGAGAACGAATCATATATGTATAAGGCAACTTTATTGGTGTGTGTACAATCTTTTATGTATTTTCTATAAGTGTTTTAAATAGTGTTTGTTTCTCAAATATAAATAAATAAACGCTTCATTATCTTTCAATTAATAATTGAAAAAGGTCATAACTTATAGGTAAAAAAAACCTTTTTTTCTTATTAGCTAAAAATATTACAAACTTTCTAATTCGAAGCGATTCACCCTCGCTTCGCTCGGGTTCGTCCCTAGGTTGATTTCCCATACAAACTTTAATCCCCACTTTCACCCCCTTAAGGGATGATTTCCGGGATAAAAAGTATCCTATTTATTCCCAAGGTCTCAAACTATCTTCTTACTAAATTTTATCTTAATCGGTTCAGTAGATCCAGAGATTACCCCCTACACCTTCACAAACTCACAAACTTTATAATATTACTAAGTAATATGTAGATGATCAATCTTCAGTTAATTAATAGTAATGTAAAATTTTTATTTTATCAAATACTGCAAACATTAAAGTTTTAATTAAGGCGACAAATTCTAAAGTGTGCCAAAATAATTTGGCTTTCAAAATTTCTCTGCTAACGAGTGTTGCTCGCTTTTAAATAAGATACTTTTAAAAATAGTCTTTGCATTATTGTATTCTTAGGTTGTTTCGGGTTACTATTAAAATAAATACAATCACATTTAAAGGCACTAATATAGATGACCCATTCTCTGGCGTGATTGAGTAACAAACATCCAAACATCTCAACTTTCACATTTATAATATTAGTAAGATTATATTTATTTAAATATTTATTATTCATTTAGCTATATATTTGAAGAGTATAAAACAGTTTAATTTTAAAATAAGGTATTCTATTTAAAATTAAATAAAATATTTTGAAACTCTACTCTTAACTACTAATGTTGAAGACTCATTACTTGTGTACTATAGGTATATGTTTAATTGACGGTTGTAATATTCTAGATACAAATATTATTTATAGATAATAAAAGTGGTTTTGGATGACTAAATAAGGTATATATAAGTAGGTAAATAGGTAGGTAATAAATATAACACTTACGAAATATACGATTTCTTAAGTAACATATCAAGAATATGTGATAAGAGTGATAGAATTATTCATATCCATTGTATATGGCATGTATTGTATACAGCCAAACGTTAATCCGTTAGGTTTTCTCCCGGCAACGGAGTTAAACTCGATGCGTCACATGAAAAATGATGAAAACATAGGAAATGTTATGTTATTACAATCTTACTTCTTACTGATATTATAAATGTGAAAGTTTAGATGTTTGGATGTTTGTTACTTAATCACGCCAGAACGGCTGAACGGATCTGGATGAAATTTAGCACAAAAATAGATTATAGTCTGGAATAGCACATAGGCTACTTTTTATCCCGGAAAAATGTACGGTTCCCGTGGGATAGATGTTTTTGTTTTTCGTTTCGTTTTCTAGTTCGCTGGTAGGTGGATAAAGTTATTGGCTATTTATATTATACATTCAAATTGTTAATCATAAATCATAGAAAAAAAAATTCTATTCCTAATCGGTACTACAAAGATATGTTACGCTTGAAAAACATAAAGAACATCAAAACGTCAAACTCAATTATATTGTAAAATATTAGATATATGATAGTATATTGTTGTTTTCAAGATATATTAATGGCAGATTTAGAAGCCATAAAATAATGGGGATTAACGAACAAAGAGCGGTTAATGTGGATTGCGGACAATAAATTATTTATTGACGATGACGCTTGAGAAAATCGTTTACGGATAGTAATGGGCTGTTTTCACTTTATGGTGGTATTTCTTAAAAATATCCTGTAATAACTGTAATAAATATTGCGTTAAAAGAAATACCTAATAACAAAGTGTATTGATTAAAAAAACAAATATTTTTTTATCACCGACGTATTGTGTAATTATTTATTAAAGTAGTGCGTTATAATAGTTGTTTTTCTCATAAAACGTTATTATTGTAATAAATCATTCAACGGAATCATTGGCAAATATTCAAGATGCGACTCAATATGACAATGAAATGCATAGAGTGGCAATATTTAAGTCATCATTTATTTGCTAGCGATTCATGCTCGCTTCGCTTTTGTTCGTCCCTCGGTATGTTTTAACAGTTAGAATGGAATATATAGAGATATTGTATATACATAGGTATGATGAGTTTTATATTTACCTTCTTGAGAAAGGAGTTATTCCCCATACAAAATTTCATCCCCATTTTCACCCCCTTAAAGTATGATTTCCGGGATAAAAACTATTTTATGCCCTTGCCAGAGTCCCAAACTATTTTTTATACCAAATTCAATCTAAATCAATCCAGATTTTTTTCGGATTTGTTCGGATTTTCAGTTTATACATTACAAACAAACATACAATATTTTTTTTTTCTTTACAATAGTACTAGTACCTATGAATTTATTAATTGAAATGGTACAAATGTTAGTTACAACAAAACACTCTTAAACGATTGAAAATATGTATTATGGAAAGTTTTCCTGCAAAGTACTTTTGAAAGAAAACTTTTATCTTACTTTTCCTGTTATTGTAGTTCGTTTTAATACGAGATTCGTGTCCAGCTACAAGGTTTCAAAGCAATACGATAGTAAAGGTGGAATTTAAATCATAATTAAATTCCTTTTTTGTTAATATTGATGTATAAAAACATACGAGTAGATACACATTTTGTAACAAATGTCCCTTCAAAAAGTGGCGTCGACATGTGACGTTAAGTCAAACCAAAGAATTTAAAAATAGAAAGTTTTTTTGTCTAAAGACTTTAAACTTACGCACATCACATAAAGTACTATTTTAACAGAAATAACTTGCGTTTTAATTTTGTCATCCCAAAAACAAAGAGATTTAAAAAAGCGCAAAATATTGAATTTTGCGCTTCTTTTTGAGGACACTAAGACGCTAATAGTGTATCTTGAGTTTTTGTACATCAATGTTAGAAATAGAAGCTTTTTGGTGTAATAATATCATCATGAATAACAACTATATAGTATGAATATTATTAAATATTTATATATTAACTTATACATATTTAGAAATGTTAAATATTGGCATGTATTATCGAGACCGAGTCGTAGACGTTTGTAAGTAAATATTGAAATTCCCATATCTTAATCTTATCACTAACTAATACAAACTGCATCGTGTTTCTGTATATTCTAGTAACACTTTTGGTATTCTGTTTCCTCTTTGTCCACATGTTTCTTTGAAATTATAGGTACATTTGTTATAGTGTTAATTATAACTTAAGATATTTAAATAAATTTTATTTACCTAAATGATTTAAAACCATTAGTATAAATTAAATTAGTTTTTGGTATACACTATACACTTTATTATTACTTAATTATTTTATCATATTTTGTCATTTTCTTCTTTTGAATCTCTTTTCTTTCAAACTCATGAATTTGATTGATAAGAAAGATTCATGAGATTCAACCATGCTCTACATTTTTTATAACTTTACGTCATCGATTAAAAAAGTATTACACAATCCCATGCAAACGTTGTACTAAAATTGTCACCAATTGTGTTTAGGTAATTATTATAGTAGAAATAAATATACAACAATGTAAATTCAACCTTAAGTGTAATACTTAAAGTTGTTTTCACAAAATAAAAATAAA
This sequence comes from Argynnis bischoffii washingtonia, assembly GCA_033884665.1. Lineage (NCBI taxonomy): Eukaryota > Metazoa > Arthropoda > Insecta > Lepidoptera > Nymphalidae > Argynnis > Argynnis bischoffii. The sequence goes on along the minus strand of CM066609.1, from coordinate 15,171,758 downwards.
TTAAAAGCGCGCTCAAATGTTCAAATTAACAACAGTAACATTTACAAATGTTCAAATGAGCGCTCATTCGGTGAGGACATTTTTTGTCGATGATTGTGTATGTATATAGTACTTTTTTGATCGATGGTTCACGTGTCATTGCGCCTTAGAAACATAGGAAAATTGTTACTATTGTTGTAAATCAATAATGAAATCATTAGATTACATTATTGATTTACAACACAGAATATTTTTATTTCTATATTGAAGATGATGTTAGAATCAGATTTACTAAGATATGTAACTATGGTTTTATTGTATTTTTAGAAAGGTTTTAATCTTAATATCATCAGTTTCGACCTTGGGTTATAGGTCATATTCGTTGCCAGCACCTGTCAGGGCCGCATATTGCTCATAAAAAGATACCTATAGAAAAGTCCAAAAATGATACATAACATTTTTTCTCAAATCCTGTCTGCTCATTGTCATTTGACAGATTTGAGTGTTCTAATAACTTTAGGTATAATATGTCGCTTATAGTGTGACCAGAAAAAATAATAATAAATGAATTACAGATATTATAACAGATAATATTTGTTTAATGCGTTTAAATTACATAATGGCCATGATTTTCAAAACCTATGGTCCCAATAAACAAAAGAAGAATATGTATCATTGTTGTATTGTATGTACATGTATATATATTATAAAACTGCAGTCAGAAATTACATAACTACATTCTTTTGTAATACAAGAATAACATTAATTACAATTGATTTAAAATATTTCGAAAACTCTTTCTAATAGTCTCTCGAGATATATTTCGGTTCAATTTTAAATGATGTCGAGTGTTTACTCTAATTTTTCACGCATGAAACACTGCAAGTAGCGCATGATGTACTCTGTATTCTTGAAGAATCGAGTATAGTCTGAAAAATTTGGACGCGTTTCAGAACATTTTCCTCCATTGTTTCACTGAAATATATTAATCGTTTGTTTGGATTTATCGAAGTGAATCATACGATTTAATAAGTAAAAGCTTTGATTATCTGAAAAAGTTATTTTTCAATTTAATGTAATAAATTATTATTTATCAATCTATGCTAATATTATAAAGAGGTAAGGTTTGTGAGTTTATGAGGTTGTAGTGGGTAATCTCTGGATCTACTGAAGCAATTTAGATGAAATTGCGTAAGAAGATAGATTGAGACCCTGGGAAAGACATAGGATACTTTTTATCCCGGGAATCATCCCTTAAGGGGGTGAAATGGGAATGAAAGTTTGTATTGGGAAGCAAGCTAGGGACGAACCCGAGCGAAGGGAGGGTTAGTCGCTAGTTTAAAATAAAATAATATTGTCTAATTGCTAACTACTTAATTCAACTTGTATTATGAGGTACCTATTTTTTTTAATAAGAAGTAATGAAAAGCAAATAGCAGATAAGATAAATTCTATAATAATACAATATATATTATTATTTAACTCCATTTTATAATAATCATCATTCGATAGTAGTGACATCTCTAAATTGTGTAAAGACTTAATGCGCCGACGCAATACGATTGTGCATTTAATTGCATCCATAACATTTACGAGCGCCCTCGTTAGATGTCGGATGTTAGCCAGGTTTTGTGCTCAAGTATTTCTGGTGAAGCTTCACGTTTAATATGACTATTGTTTTGTGCACAATTAGCAAATTGATTTATTAGTTTGTCTAACTCCACTCCAGGATAATTTCTAAGAAATTATCTAATTGTTAACTAAACCACCGGGGTTCCCGTGTCCCTCAACATGTTAATAATAATTATTATCTATATACATATACTATATTAAACAAAGTCGGGTTAGTTACGCTATTTATAACTCAAGAATGGCTGGACCGATTTCTACGATCTATGATTTGTTGGATTTGTCTACGCCCCGAATACCAGAACAAATATTAAAGCATCAGAAAAATTCATGAAAGAAATAAATATATGGCTAACGCTGGCTAGTAACTATTTATATCTATTTAAAATGCACCTAGGGACGCGCCCGAGCGAAGCGAGTGTAAGTCGTTACGCTAGTTATTTAATAAATAAAACATTATTTTTATTATGATACAGTAATTTAATATCTGTTTTGACTTTAATATTAATTTTCAAATTTAATTTTATTTCACATATTTATTTAAAGTCTAATACCAAGTTTCAAATGTCTAGTAGTAGGTGTTTTTAATCAATTTCAATATTCTGTTCTAATAAAAATGTGAAATATATAAAAGTATTTTTCTTTATAATAATAAAAAAAAATATATATATAAAAGTATTATTCTAAAATATATGTAAAAATATTTTGACTATTTAATCTTAAATTCTTTCTACTATATACCCTAATTATAAATAAATAAAAATTTCGTAGATGTGCATACTGTCCAAAGTTTCTTCGCCATCGTTTGCATGCGTTACACAAAATATATTTTACTAGCGAATTCACCCTCGCTCGGCTTGGGTTCGTTCTTTGGTACCTTTTAACGTTTAGTATAGACTTCTCAAAGATGAGATATTTTCCCGCAGTAGAAAATATCCTATAGGTATGTTGACTTGAAAAACTAGCTATCATCGTACCAAATTTCATCAAAATCTGTCCAGTGGTTTTCTCGTGATGCGTTCCCAGAAAGACAGACAAAAATTCTAAAAACTGTAGATTCGGCCTCTGTGTCGATAATAATGACTATTTCAATAAGATTTTCAAAAGCTCCTTCTTCAATTTATTCTAGGAATCTATTGAATAAACGTAAAATTTTCCATTACAGGAATCACTACTTCGATGTTATCGAGTAATTTGTCTTTGTCTCTGGTACTAATATTATGTACATATCACATATGATAAATTTCCTTCCCTTCATTTACTATCTATATTGACAGACTGATGCCTCACCCTCGCTCTGCCCGGGTTCATCCCTACTTACGTTTTAACGTTTAATCTCTCCAGGATAATTTCTAAGAAATCCGTGCGAATTTCTGAGAATTCAATTCTTATCGTACACGTCGGCGTGTATTCGGTCCTCGAGGGGTTAATATAGATTTCTCAGAGATAAGATATTTTCCCACAGTGAAAAGTATCCTATATGTTGTCCCGGATAACCAGCTATCACCATAACAAATTTCATGAAAACCCCTCCAGTGGTTTTTCCGTGATGCAATCACAGACAAACAGACAAAAATTCTTATAGATTCGGCCTCTGTATAGATAATAATATCTATTTCAATAAGATTTTCCAAAAAATATTTAATGCATAGATTCGGCTTATATGTATAGATATAGAAATATTCTTCTCTTTAGAACTATTTTCAATGATGGTATATTCTATAAAGTTGCACAATTTGTTGTAACTACTTTTGTTATTACACATCGTTATTCTGATTAAATTGTTATTCAGACTTGAGCTTATTATTGTACCTGATGCTTTAGAAAAGATCTATAATTAGTAGTTTTGTTATGTTAGATGATAACAAAAATGATTTTCTCTTAAGTTTAGAGTGAAAAACAAATAGTTGTCAATAATGTGTTTAATATGAAATTATATTTTTTTTTATCACTTTACTTTCAAATCGATTTATTTTTGTATGTTTTTTTTAACATGGTAATACTTGTGTTAATTAATGATTTACAATCTATCTATTTATATAAAAATCAATTGCCGTTCGTGTTAGTCTCGCTAAAACTCAAAAACAGCTGGATCGATTTGATTTTTTTTTGTTTTGTTGAAGTTGTGTCAAGGGTGGTTTTCCATAAGTTTGCCGTATGTCATGACTTCCCAGAATGCGTTCCTTATTAGCAACACTATCGAATGGTGTAATTATACAGTATGTGTTTTTTTTTTCAAAATCAACAGGTTCGGTCCCTGGCTAGAAAAATTGATTTTTCAAAAATCCAATGATGCAGTTTTAGTTTTCATGAAAATCGGGCCCGAGACTCCTTTGAGTACTTTTCGCTATTCCTCATAGTTAAGGATTTAGACATGCACGCCCACTTGAAAAATTCATCTTGTATATATATATATACAAGATGAATGACTATTATATATATATACATATATATATATATATATATATATATATATATATATATATATATATATATATATATATATATATATATATATATATATTATAGTCTATCTATTCCATACTAACCGTAAAACGTACTTAGGTATGAACCCGAGCGAAGCGAGGGTGAGTCGCTAGTAAATAATAATTAGAAACGGAGATGAGAATAGACAGACACATGTTGCCTTTTATCCTTTTGTTATTAATAAAGCGTTTAAGATTGAATACAGAAGTTTAGCCATTAATTTCTGTCTGACATATACATAAGTGATTGTTTTAGCTAAATCAATACCCAATTTTTATGTGATTATTCTTACATATTTAGTATATTACATACATATACATGTTTTGATATTACTGTTTAATTTATGTAGGTACTTATCCAACTACGTGGTATATATAACGGTAAAAGAATCTTATTTTTGTAGTCGTTATCATGTATTGCAATAAAAAATTATCCGTACTATATCAAGCAAAAAATAGACACTCAGATACAGTAATTCATATTTGATTATACAATACTACCTGATTAGTTGCAATTGCAACACTTATAAATCATGTAAATAAATAGCTTACTTTGTGAATTCCGATGTTAATTGTATATGATTTTACCTAAATTTAAATTTCTTGTTCTGGTAACACAATGGCTGAAATAATTAATATTTAAAATGATTGTTAAATTATTTCAGTTTTAAGCATGAGTGAAATCAATACCACTGTTCGAATAATTCATAAATTTATTTAAAACATTTTAAACCACTATTTTAAACAATATTTAGTTAAATTATATATTTATTATGTTAAAAGATTTAATTTTTTTTTATATTTTTCTTGGATTTTAAGCGGAAACATGGATCGTTATCGAATAATCGTGGGTATATTTAAAAAATGTTATTAATCCCTGGTATCTATAAGTTGAAGTTTGGCTTAGACTTATTGCGCCCAAGATTACCTTATCAGCTGTTGTTAAGTATAGGGTTATAAAAACATTTTCTCCAGCAAACTTTTTTTTTCTTCAAGATCTTTTAATATATTTATTTTAAGACTGCTTTAACCTTTTTACCTCATTATGGCTTAAGCTGTATAGGGAAAATATTTTTTTATTACAGCTCAAATATTGGATTGACAGTCCAATAATATAAGCTCTAATAGCATAGCATAGAATAAATACTGACTTACGAATATTATACTTATTAGCAAAACAAGATATTATTCATTAATTTAAAAAAGACATCCGTATATGTATTTCTGTTTTATTTGACAATCTATACAATTATTATCATAAAAAACTAAAATAAAATGAATAGTCAAATAAAGTTCAATTAGTGAGCCACATATTAAATAACAATTCGAAGTAAATGTCAAATCTAATTATAAATAAACAAAGAGAAGTTTAAATTTAACTAATCGCCGAGACTGCAGCATGATAACCTCGTTATCATTTGTGGTGCTACTTAACACTTCAATGCTTGCGTTGAAGACGGCGTGTCTGATAAGCATTGAATTGTTATTTTTTTTACTTTTATTAATATCATAAATTAATAAGTATTGATTGCATTGTACTGGTTATTGTAGTGCCAGATAGTTGTAGTAGATCTCTTTAGTTAAATTAACTTTTTTTAGTTAAAAAAAAATTGTATATATTACTTACTAAATCTTCCAAATTGTCAATAAAATAACTATAAACAAAACTAGCGGCTTACCCTCCCTTCGCTCGAGTTCGTCCCTAGTGAAAAACAAAAACAAATCGCGCGGGAACCGTACGTTTTTCCATATAAAAAGTAGTCTATGTGCTATTCCAGACTATAATCTATCACTGTGTCAAATTTCATCCAGATGCGTTCAGCCGTTCTAGCGTAACTGAGTAACAAACATCCATCTATCCAAACTATCGCATTTATATAGTAGTAAGATGAATTTAAGATAGAGACACTGTTACTTTTTTAAGATTTCTTTTACAGACTTATTTTTAAGATTCGAAAGTAATCTTCTCGTTTTTACTAAAGTTTCAAAGAAGTTCATGTAAAAAACTGTACAAAAAGACTGAAAAACTTACCTAGATGTACTTTATAGTTAAAAATAACATAACTTTGTATTCTATTAGAATCATATAAATAGAACACAATCAACAATAAAGAATTTGTATCTTTAATCATTAATCTATTATTTGAAAACTATAATAAGTTTAAATTCAATGCAGCATCCGACTCCAATCCATACTAATATTATAAAGTGAAATAAAGTGAAATAAAAAATAAATAAATAATAGAAAGCGAAAGTAACTCTGTCTGTCTGTTTTCTTTTCACGCTTAATCCGCTGAACCGATTTAGACGAAAATTGGTATGGAGATATTTTGAGATCCTGGGAGGGACATAGGATATTTTTTTGTTCCGAAAATGATCCCTTGAAAGGGTGAAAATGAGGATGAAAGTTTGTATGGGGAATCAACCTAGGGACGAACCCGAGCGAAGCGAGGGTCAGTCGCTAGTCATTCATAATCGTCTAAGATCTGAAATGATTTTTCAAAAGAAAATTATAATACCTTCCAAATAATTTATTCAAAGCTTTTAAATGAATATTTATGTAATATAAAAGTACATTTTTAAGAGTTTTTTTATCGATTATGAAGTATTATTTTCCGATGCCGTCAACCTCATAATTTGAAACCCCTTAGCTCTTTAATCTATAGTCACAAGGCGTTACTGTAAAGTGTATAGTATAGTCCTTAGATATCCAAGAGATATCGAGTTATATATAATACATTCTAGAACTGCATTATAATAATGCAGTGTTGTCTTTGTTATTGGGTAAATCTGCATGACGAAGAGTACTTTGGCGTTTATCCAATTCTAATTCGTTTTGCTGTATATCTCAACGTCTATTTTTACTAATACACATGGTGCTTATAATTAATTTTTGAAAAATCTAAAATTTTCAGTATCAAATTTTTTTATTTCATAGACGTAATATAGTCTACAGTACGGATTTACAAAATCTATCAGCTACATAATAAAATGCGTTAAAGGAAGCTATATTTTACACTTCCACTTAATTTTTTTGCCGCAGTTAGCGGTCTAATCGACCGGCGCGAATGCCGCACGGTCAGATAAACATTCTATGTGTAATAGCGTCGGGGCGCGCTATCGCATTTTCCGGAGGCTGTCAAAGCTTGCGGCCGGCAGTGCCGCAGGCGCGCGCGCACCGAAAGCATGTGCCCCGCGCCTCCGATATGTACATAGAACCGGCCGCGTTCCGCGCACAGAGCGCAGAGTCTCTCGCGCCAACCGAATCCGGTATCTGGACGCAGTGCTTACCTTCACCGTTTTTCGCAGGCAAGAAGGCACCCCTCAAGACTTTCGAGGAACTCCAGCCCCTCCTACAGCAGGGCCGCAAACGCGAGCTCAAGCTCTTCATCAGGGAGAACTCCTGGCCCATCAACAGCTCTATCCGCGCCGCTCTCTGGCCCGCCCTCTGCAGACAACACCAACATGGCAAGTCTATGCTCGACGGATTCTACTGGGACATGGTTACGCAGGTCAGTGATCTCTTATTACGCAATTCGTCACCGCAAGGTTAGCAACTCTCTCTCGGTAGATACGAATTTTCTATTCAAAAACGCTATCTCACCAATCGGGCGCTTAATATCTCTTGAAGGTCACGTGAGTTTGGTTTGTTCGGCGCCGCCCAATGTTTGTGACTTTTCGCGCACCCTGATAACGAGTGACGTTATTCATCTCACCGAAGGTCGACCGTTCGTTCAGGGGGCCTATGTTGATATATTTTTTTAAATACTTGTTGTAAATTTCGCATAATTTATATGTTTCCAATTAGCAGTAGGTACGGTGGAAATTATTTGACCTGCCATTGCAAACATTCTAGAGTTTTTATTTAAGTTGTGTGCATAAGGTCCTTGAGTAACAACGTGTCTACGTGACTGAAAACTTAAAAAGAAATTACGTCTAAATAGGTATCATGCGAGAGCATGCCGAATTTATATTAGAGTTCTGTTAGGTAATATTCATGTTTCCTAAAAACAATAATTGTCAATGTGTGTTTGTATATTTTATTATTATTATTATGTAAATAAAGCGAATCTATACTTTGGTTGAACGCGCTAATCTCAGGAACTACTGATCCGATTTGAAAAATTCTTTTTGCATTTGATAGCCCGTTAACTGCGAAAGGCTATATATCATCCCGGAAAAGTGTACGGGTCCCGTGGGATAGATTTGTTTTAGTCTAGGGACGAACCCGAAGCGAAGCGAGGGTGAGCCGCTAGTCTCGAGTAAATGAATTGTGAAAGAAATCAGCATTCTTGAGCAGTCTTATTAAAGCAACCTGTTTTTGGTAAACATATATAAAAAGTATTCAAATGTTAAAAATGACCATATTTATTTAATCTAAAAACTGCGTGCATTTAAATGTAACGTAGCACAATCCACGCGGTTAGGATACGTTTGGGCGACGGCTCAACGAGTCCTTGCGTTCGACATCAACGTGCGCGCATCAACCGGGGCGTCTCTCGCATCTCAATTAGCCGCGGCTAACAATGGCCCGGTGATTATACAGCTGTTAATGAAAATTGCCACTTTTCTTGTAATTGTTTTTAAATGTTGCTACATTTTCTATTCTTTTGCTGTTATACAATTGTATTGAAATACCTAATATCTCCTCCTAAAACTCGTTATCTATTGTATACAGTTATTTAGATACATTTTCCATTGTCATTATACTTATATGAATTATTCTGTTATGATATATTAACAGAACCCGGCTTCGCTCGCGTTAAAACTACAATGAAAACTCTTTGGCTTTATGCAAAAGATATTTTTGAAATAGATTCAGTAGTTTCTGAGCTTAAAGAACTTAAACATATATATTATAAATATAAGTTTTACAATAATGTATGGAACTCTGCTTGATTTGTTCACATTTATGATTACTGCTCCGCTCCCTTGGGTAGTAGCATGATAATATATAGCCTATAGCCTTAATAAACGGGCTATATCTAATGCAAACATATTTTTTCAAATCGGATTAGTAGTTCCTGAGATTAGCGCGTTCGAAAAATTTATAATATTAGTATACATTAGCTTTTGCCCGTAACTACACATTCATGGTTCATACCACCATATAAATGCCTACCTAGACATTCAACCGTCTAACCCTCCCCAATAAATAAGCTACCAAATGCAAAAAGGAATTTTCAAATCTAACTGGTATTTTTATAGATTAGCGCTTTCAAATAATAAACAAAAAAAAAACAATATTTTTATGATATTAGTAGGTACATATAGATTTTACTGCGATAAAATTTTTGAAATTACCTAATGTATGTTTGTATATTTAACTGATCACCTATTTGGTACATAATTCATTGCTCTTTGTTTAAGCGTATTTCCTGAAATAGTTTTACATTACATACTATAATCTATACTTAGTATTATATAGCTGAAGAGTTTGTTTGTTTGTTTGGTTGAACGCGCTAATCTCAGCAACTAATAATCCAATTTGAAAAAATCTTTTTGCATTATGTAGCCCGTTAACTGAGGAAGGCTATAGGCTATATGTCATTTCGGAAAAATGTACGGTTCCCGTGGGATAGATTTATTTTTGTCTAGGGATGAACCCGAGGCGAAGTGAAGGTGAGTCGCTAGTATATTATAAACATCGTTCTTATAATCTGAAACAAAATTCATTTTAATATCAGCTATCTTTGGCTGGCCATTACGTCCAAGCGTAAGCATAAAACTCCCATCGCGATCTAAATATATAAGAGCTTCTTTATAAAATAACGATACTTGCACCTCCTTTCGGTAAAAGCAAATAAACATTGAGCGAGTATGTTGTTCGGAGTGGTTGGATGCGAAATGTTCTTGTTATTATTTCGGCGCAAGCGGTTGGCAAGCCGTCAACCCACCCAGTTCACCTTCAGGTTTTGCGCGCAAACATCCAAGTTATAACTAACAGGTGATCTAACTACATTCTATCATTGTTATACTGTTTCCTGTCGATATTAGTTTTCTATCTATATTCTCTATTAGAAGAGTTTGTTTGTTTGTTTGTTTGTTTGGCTGAACGCGTTAACCTCATCAACTACTTATCCGATTTGAAAAATTCTTTTTGCATTAGATAGCCCGTTAACTGAGGAAGGCTATAGGCTGTATATCATCCCAGAAAAATATACGGTTCCCGTGGGACAGATTTGTTTTTGTCTAGGGACGAACCCGAAGCGAAGCGAGGGTAAGTCGCTAGTTCATTTATATAGGAAACATTATAGTGCGTCACTTCCAAATAATTTAATGGGTTTTGAATTGAGTTAGGTATCATTTATGCGCTCAGGCTCTATCTAGGTTAAGGATACGTAGATTGTTTTTTTTTTGATAAGCGTTATAGTATAGTCCACTTTTGCCACATTGGTCTCTGTATTATCTATGTTATATTGTTGAATATAATATGCGATAAAGAATATATTATATAGTACTAGCAGAATCCGCGGTTTGCTCGCGTCAATACTACAAATAAGAACTTTAAATAGGTAGGTTTCATACAAACTTTCAGCCCCTATTTTACCACCTTATGGGATGAATTTCGAAAAATGCCAAAACACGTATTTATTTAATTGTATTGAAGAGCATTAATACCAAGTTTCAAGTAATTTTGATTACAAATAATTTTTTGGGTTGTATTATTGTGTATATTGTATACGTTTACGTGTTTTCCCGTGGGAATGAGATACATAAAAAATCAAACCAATCCGTCATTATGTTTTGTCCTGAAAGAAGGACAGACAAACAAACTTTCACATTTATAATATTAGTATGGATGTATAATAAGAATAGTGTATTTGTGAGGTTTGTAGCTTGTATAGTTTTAAGAAAAAAATTAAAAGTTTAATGATAGGACAGTTAAAAGTAAAAATATAAAGTTGGCAAAACGTTTGCTTTTGAGCTGGTTCACCTTCACAGCGTACGCCGCATGTATGCACAATTTACAGCTGTAAGGGCTCGACAAATAGATTTACAATTTATTCTATACAATTTTTCTATATCAAAATATTCACTTATTATTATAATTATTTAAAGCGGTGTTGTTAAAGCTTCGGCGTCGTCAAACAAGAATAAACTAAGTAAAAAATTTTTATGTACGCGTTTAATATGTATTTTGTAATCTCAATTCAAAATTGCACACGGTACTATTTTACGAGCAGCACTGTATTATGAACATCGTGATTTTGACCGATGAAATATTTTGCTTTTCACGTATCTCTTTTGATTTCAAACAAAAATATATTTACATCACGCATTCCGATTTACACGCGAAATTAATGACTTTTATTTGATGCGATTGTAGTGAGATATTGCACCGAAATTTACTATTTATTTATATATGAAATGAATGAATCAGAAGGGAAAATTTTGTTTTCCTCAACGGACGCAATTCGATGGAGATGGTATTCGTGACATATCTTTTCAGTGGCATAAACAAATGTCGAGGATGAGTCAAAATTCAGGACTTCAGCCACGTGGCAGGCTCGAGGCGATTGTGAAGCTCGCCAAAATTCCGGTTTTCTTAGAAGGAATGCCATTCTCAAAATATCCAGTTCCATTTGTAGCAATTGATGATATCATACTGGTCTTTGACTTCCCGGTCTTATTTTATCTTGTTATTTCGCGAACTTCCGACTTTAAAGTGAAGGTTATTAGTTCATTACATTCATATGTTAAAATTATATTAATGTATCTATATAAAAGTAAATATTTTTTAAATCTTTTTTGTACTCTGTATTCATTCAAGTTTATACTCCTGACCTTTGTTGAAGAGATATACTTAACAAAGTGATACCGCACTTTAAAGAACTATAACTAAGTGTGCTGAATAAAGATTTCTAAAACTTCAAATCTGTAAAGTTCAGTTTATTTCGAACTTGTGAACTTACTTGGGCTAGTGGTATTGGGTAATGGTAGTAGTGGTATTGGTATTAGGTAGTGCCACACTGGCCCACGTAAAATGGATACGTGTCACAAACGCTGCATCTGAAAAACTATCGTTTTTGTTTCATTTAGGTGTTTGAGCTTTATTTAGTTGTTGATTTCATTTAACGTTTATGTCAAACATTTTCTCCACTAGCCTTGTACCAATTGCGATTTGGATGACAAAGAAAATAGCTTCATGAGTTGATGTGATTGTTATGCTAGGTTTGAAATGCATATCGGATTCTCATTATTTGTCGGTAGGTAGCCACCCATCTGGTATGATGCCAACGACTTACACGCCTTGACCTAGCCGCATGTCGAACTCTCATTTAATGATAATGATTTGTTCAAGGTTTACATAGTAAATAATTTAATATTATTCAGCGCTTAAACTAATAGAGATATTACAGAATTAAAGATTTTGCTCAAGTTTCTTTGGAAATGTCGGATAAAATCCTATTGAAACTTTTAATTTTTTAAAGATTTCAACTAAACGAAAACAAATATTTCAAATCCTTTTGGGAAATTGGTTAACATAATAGTGTCAACATTAACATAACATTAGTTTTGTTTCTAATTATAGCACTCGTTAATTTCTATATAAAACAGACGCTTTGTTGAACAAAGTAAGCATACTAAGGATCGTTAAATATTTTTAAACATTAGTATTTACTATTTCATAATAAGTTTTAGCAAAAAAAGTTGTACGCCATACATTATGCCTTTACATTATTTCATAATATTTTAAATGTATTACATTTATATTGATGCAATGTAGATTATATGTGTATCAAATAATGCTGCTTGCAAGTAGACGTGGGTGCTCGTGGGTGCTCTAATGATCACATTGAGATTTACTCTCGTAAGACTTAAGTTTTCCATCACTTGTCAATAAAAACACTGTATTTACCAAATACTGTCTATTTGATCATTGTTTTCTTTTTTACACCAGCTTTGTTAATCCTTAAGATTAGTCTGTAGGTATGTGTATTTTAAAGTACTTGACTAAGAGGACTTTGTGGCTTTCCAGTCTAATGTCATTATATCAAATCCGATTATACGGACAGACGAGACGTTCCATGTGATATATATAATGAAGATTGACGCAATACGTTTTCCTAAACTTTTTTTTACTTACACTGCATCTATATATATATATTTTTGTAGACTATAGAAAATATAAGGAATGATTTTTATCAGAGAAATAAATTTACACTTACTCATATCAAGATATTATCAAGAAATGTATCTAGGTCGAATGTGTACGAGACAATTATATTAAAGGCAATTTATTGTTCAGTTATTTTATCATTTTTGCGATTGTTTAACTTTGTTCTTCTTTAAACCCGATGAATGGTATTTTATCGCGGTTTCGTTGATTAGGTACTCAAGTACGATATCACAAATTGGTTTTAAAACAATATTGGCAATAGTGGCAAGAATTAAACCTTTGTCATCAATCAACGCATGTTCTATCAACCTCGTGTGACGTATTGATTTAGTGATCAGTGCAATATGCAATAATCATGACCTACCGTCACGTCCATAACGTCGTTTTATGTCACACATTTCATATCGATTCATGACAAAAATGTTTTAGATCTATCAGTATGTCTTTTACATTGATATGACGTCCGAAACTCAATAGAAACACATAAGTAATTGTTTTAAGTATCGTTTTTAGCCAAATTTTTATGTTATATAAAATTCATGACAGCCGGATTATTGACTAACATAGCATTGCGCGCGCGCTGTGGCCACGAGCCAAATCCAAAAATAGACGTACACTTTGCTTTTCTCACCTACATTGTGGTCACGTGCGTTGCGAGCTTACTTTTATTTTACATTCTGAATTGCAATTTGCGAACTCATTTTTGTACAATTTTGACGATAATTTAGTATTTTATAAATATTTCTTTTTTACATTTATAGATATATTCGTTTAGCTTTAAATAAAGTTCTTGCAGGTTTAATAAGATACCAAGAAATACAAATTGAATTTGACGACACGTTTGGCTCAGTTTGTAGTGACCCTACAATCTATATGCTGTGCGAGAGGTCGCGGGTTCGAGTCCCGCCGTGGCGTTCGTTTGTGTGATGAGCACGAATGTTTGTACTCCATTCATTGGTATTTATATTTATAATATGTATGTATTTAAAGTTATATATGTGTAGTGTATCAACTATCTGGTATCCTAAACATAAGCCTCGTAGCTTACCATAGAACTAGATGGTGCTGTGTGTTAATGTCCTCATGCTTATTATTATTATTACTTACTAAACTACAACATAATAAACTATCGCATTCTTGAGTTAACGCTTCAGCTCTTGTCCTTGGTTGAACAGCTGATCGTGATTAAGACCTTGGCTTTGAAATTGTAACCGGTTGTGACTAAGCGCTAAATCGATGACAGGAAGTCGGTAAAGGAGCAAGTAGACATTTCCTGCACTCGCGAGGCTTCATAAACAGCCTACTCATTATAACGTAAGTTTATCGAATTATACGAATGTTTAAAACTGAATTTTCAGTCAGTAAAGTCAAGTGGAACTTTGTATATGGAATCAATCATTTATCAAGTAAAGGATATAAAACTTATCATACCGATGTATGTAGGTATAATATATCCTAGGTATATTACGAAAAAAAACCATTATTAATCAATATAGCCAATATTTTCTTTTTCTAAAATCAATAAAATTAGAAAACATTTAGAAATGTGACGTGTGAAAAAATAATTTTCTAATTCATTTTTTTTTTATTTTGTATGGTGTTTTATTGAATTTAACGCTAAGTTGGGAACTTAATTTAATTCAAAGTGTTCATAATTCATACCATATTTATTATATCTACTAGATAACATTGGAAACAGCGGACTTGCAAATGGCAAAAGATTTACATTCATCGAGCAAAATTAAAAAGATACCACCAGCTCTGCCACCAAAAAAAGACAAGTACCTCATAGTGCCATCGTGAAATCAATGATAATATATCCTATAGTAGGTATAATATAACCTACTGAGGTTTATATGAAAAGTTATGAACGAAACCAGCCATGACATGGTGTAATTCATATACAGCAACAAACAATGAGCGGGATAGTTATAAAATGATGAATAACTAACCAGGTTAATTTGCATTACAAAAGGATATTTTATTGTAGAAACTGTTGCAAACGTTTTGCAATAAATGGATTTGCTAGTGAATAAAACGCAATTGTCATTGTAACCCATATTGATTGTTGGCAATATTAATATATAGAATAAAGTGATAAGAGTAATATTAAATCTATTGATAATAATTTTTTTAAATACGTGATATTATACTGTTTTCTATATAGCCCTTTAGAACTTATTATGATAATATATTATACTAGCGACTCACAGTCGTTTTGCTTCGGGTTCGTCCCTAGACAAAAAAATCTATCCCACGGGAACCGTACATTTTTTCGGGATGATATATAGCCTATAGCCTTCCTCAGTTAGCGGGCTATGTAATGCAAAAAAAAATCAAATCGGATTAGTAGTTTCTGAGATAAGCGCGTTCAACCAACCAAACAAACTTTTCAACTTTATAATATTAAGTATAGATATATGATATTATTTTTAATGTTATATTAATATTTAGTTTTATTAAGTTAGCTACACTGTTTGATTATTTGGATCTAATAAACCTCTATATCTATAGAAACAATCACTGTAGATGGCAAAACGTGTACATGCATGATCTAATAAAGTTTGCGCAATGACATTCTGATCAATTAAACTTATTCTAGTTCAGTGAGTCCGTTAGCGTAGTTTAATGAATGTTATGATTGTTGTTGCTGTATATTTGAGAAATGAGAAATGTTTAAAAAACATTAAAAACGACTTCATCGCCTGATTTTAAACCATTTTTCGTCTGTTCTTAAAAGCACCAAGAGCTTTTAGAAATGGGTATCATCCACAAGCTAAATTACCTACTCCCACTCTATATATATGTATATATATATATATATATATATGTATATATATATATATATATATATATATATATATATATATATATATATATATACCTAATATTTGTTGTGATGCGTTTTGTCTTATTAATTAGCGACTCATCGTCGCCTCGCTTGGGTTCGTCCCTAGGTTGATTTCTCATACAAACTTTCATCCCCATTTTCACCCCCTTAAGGGATGATTTCCAGGATAAAAAGTATTCTATGTCCTTCCCAGGGTCTCAAACTATCTTCTTACCAAATTTCATCTAAATCGGTTAAGTAGATCCGGAGATTACCCCTTACAACTTCACAAATTCACAAACTTTACTTCTTTATAATATTAGTATAGACGAGTATGATGTACCGGGATGAAAAACAGCTTACGAGTATGTCATGCCAGTCGCCTATGCTTCGTACTTGTTGCGCGTGTGTGGCCCACATGTTAATATCTTGGTAGAAAAAAATATGTTAAATACTGTTATAGATATGTTGGTTCGTAAATTGTAATCTCATAAACATATAACAAATTGACATAAAAATGATTTTTAGTTTTAATGACTTAGTATATGAAATTGTTTTAACCATTACTTGTTATCTTACCACTAAAATGAACATAAACCGGCGGTTATTAGGTATGATCTAGATCAGATGAGACTCCATAGTCCAGGACCTGAACAAAACAACTGGACTACTTAGACTAGAGGAATTTTTTGTATCCACACTATAGACTAGCGGGTTCCCAATTTTTTTTGGCTACAGAACCCTAATTGATAATCATTTCTTTTAAAGGATCCTCATTTTGATAATAACTAAACTGATTGTGTTGTAGTAGTTAGAATACTTTCTTGTTTGACTTGAAAGAACAAATTATAAATGAAAAATATTAATACTTATAATAATATTTATTGTACCAAAAATATAACCCGTTTAATGTGATGAATGAAATTTGTTAACGTATTTATTTATGTTAGCACTAAAATAGGCTTCATGTCTAATAACGTTTTATTTACATTCAGGCGGAATTCGGAACCCCTGAACTTGGAACCCTTGCACGGATCCAGGGTGCGGACCACCATTTGGGAACCGCTTGTATAGACTATAGACAAAGACATTACTGAATGTTAATTTCGCGCGGGAATCGAACACTTGACCAATATAAAAGTTAATGCCAGTAAGGCACATATTTTATTAAGCCACGACGACCTGTATCAACTATCAATAATAATGGCCAGTTTTTATTACATGCTATATATATTAAATTCTATGTCAATTGTATTCAAGTCTCTTTTAGACGGCAAAAATTACTGTTATCTACTGTTATATACTCGTACGTTTAAATTAAACAAGTACTTTTTTCTTACATATACAAATTTTATGATACAAATATACAGTACTAGCGACTCACCCTCGCTTCGCTTCGGGTTCGTCCCTAGACAAAAACAAATCTATCCCACGGGACCAGTACACTTTTCCGGGATGATATATAGCCTTCCTCAGTTAACGTACTATCAAATGCAAAAAGAATTTTTCAAATCGGATCAGTAGTTCCTGAGATTAGCGCGTTCAACCAAACTAACAAACAAACAAACTCTTCAGCTTTATAATATTAGTATTGATTTCCTTTTTATTAGGTTGCTTCATTTTGATGTTTCCGTGTCTCATGAACGATTTATGATTTCCATTAAACGTTCTGTCTCTACGATTCGTTCTATATTTTTATATGCCCAATTTACAGTATACCTTGAAATTCCAATGATATAAAACTCAACTAATATATTTCAAAGACATTCCTTTCACATGCTTTAAGTCTGCAGATTTATTAAGTTTTTTTACTTGTTTACTTGCTGTGTTCAATTAGACAAAACAATAAGGTATAGGTACATATTACTATTTAAGTTAATTTATTAGTGCTGCATTAATTTCTTCGCTATTGAGCGATGATAATGTTGTTTTTATACCTATTGTAAAATGTAAACATTAAGATTTTTTTATTTAGATAAGAAAAAAATAACAGTGAGGTATGATGTCATAGTATTAAATTACTAGCGACTCACCCTCGCTTCGCTTCGGGTTCGTCCCTAGACAAAAACAAATCTGCCCCACGGGAACCGTACATTTTCCCGGGATGATATATAGCCTATAGCCTTCCTCAGTTAACGGGCTATCTAATGCAAAAAGAATTTTTTAAATTGGATAAGTAGTTGCTGAGATTAGCGCGTTCAACCAAACAAACAAATAAACTCTTCAGCTTTATAATATTAGTATAGATTAGAGTTTATATGAAGTTGTAAATAATTAAATAATAAATATGGAATGGTAATTTTGGTGAAAAATAGTTCAAATTATATACTTTACGATTTGTTTTAATAAAATTCCCATTGATTACATCTAAATAAAATGCTTTGTTTTATCAAATACTTTTACGAAGCGTAAGTAGTTAACGTACTCTTCGGTGAATAAATAAATGTTGATTATATATCGGTAATACTCGATTGGTTCATATATATTTTTATGATTTGCATTGTTAAAATGTATTTGAAAACTATTTTGATTAAAACAATAAAATATATATCTCCCTATTAATATAAAAAATAAAATAAATATAAAATAATATCAAGAAAATATTACTTATTAAGTTTTCAAACAATGTCAACATTGCGCGGAAGCTGTCAATGATCAACGGCGTCTTTAAATTTCAATTTATTTAGATCTATACGCATTGTGCAATGATCCCTGGACCCAGCATCCACATCCGCGTTATGGCTCGTTGCGCAATGATCTATCATCCTATACCCTTTTATTAGGTCAAGCTATTCTGATTATGTCTGCCTCTGCCAAAATACTACTTACTGCCTTCAGACATTTTTTTCACATCTATGATGATACTGAACTGATGTAACTTCAATTTTATGTATGGACGAGTCTGAAACTAAGAAATAATAATACTTTCTTAGATTTACGCGAATATTTGATATTTTAAATAAAACGTATCTTTTTGGATTTTTCGCGGATTTATTTTGATTTTAGGTTCCCGACGCGACGTTTCGAATGCTTTACAGCAATCACGGTCACAGGGGAGACTGTCTCTCCGAATCAGAAAATATAGTATTATTTAAAACTAAATAAGAATAATAGAATGGATGTTGAAATACCGGGACAAATTTATAAGTATTCGCAGAAACAATGGTACGGAACTTTTCCTTGAATAATATGTAATCATTATCGTCAGTGATAAACTGATGGAAGTTTAAAGATGCTGAAATCTGAAAAAAGTAAATGCTAAAATAATTATATTTTTTACTGTCAATGAGTAACGCTATCCGAAAATGCTATTTTCGTGCTGGGTTTGAAGTACAATGTACATCTAAAGAGCTTTTAAATGACATGGATCTTATCACAGATTTTGAGACTATTTGGACTTTGGATCCAGGGTTCTTACAAAAGTGTCTATTGTTCTTTATTTATTGTTTTTTATTATTAGATAAATTCAAGAAATTGTTTTATCATTGATACATAGATATGTGGTATATCAATATTTGTAAATAACATGCGTTAACAAATATTGATTTGTTTATTTTTCATAGCTACCATTTAATTATATAATATTAATTTTTTATTTTAATACTAAAAATTTAAAATAAAAAGCAAATCTTTGTATATTTTTACTGTATTTTTATTAAGAGACTATTAAAAGTTAGAAAATTAATAAATCTATATATATATATAAAAATGAATCCCTATTTCCCTTGGTCACGCCATCACGCGTGAACGGCTGGACCGATTTTACTCATTCTTTTTTTTTGTGTTTGTTATTATCAGGAGAAGGTTCTTACATAAAAAAAAATAAGAAAATTGCGCAGGAACTTAGAAAATGGGGATGAAAGTGTGTATTGAGAAGCGAGCTAGGGACGAACCCGAGAGAAGCGAGGATAAGTCGCTAGTATGAAATAATATGTCGATATGTAGTGCGGAATAATATGCACAAAGTATATTCGAATGATGCATTTAGTAATTTAAGATAACCCCTGCGTTGGCTGTTATCTCACTTAATCACTATCAATCAAACATGCGCGGTAAACAAGCGCGACTCCCGAGGTTATCGGGTCACAACTGTTTACTGCGCCTGGTAAATTGATACGGAAATTGTCCTTTCTCACAATATTACACTAGCTGTCTGCTTTAATGCCCTATCAAATTAGAACAGTGGAATTTTCTAACATTTGTTATGATTATTTGAAATAATAATAATTAATCGATTCTATTGTTACCTACCTGTTGGTTATTTAATTAGTACCTACAGTTTAAACTAATAATATATGTACTTATATCCCATACATATAATCTATACTACTTGCTGTGCCAGCGGTCGCGGGTTCGAGTCCCGCTGGGGGCATTCATTTGTGTGAGCGCGAATGTTTGTACTCCAGTCATGGGTGTTTATATTTATAATATGTATGTATTTAAATTTATATATATGTAGTGTATCAACTATCTGGTATCCATAACACAATCCTCGTAGCTTTCCATGGAACTAGATGGTGATGTGTGTTAATGTCCCAACATATTTATTTACATATTTATTATTTGTGGATGTCTGGATGCACAGATGTTTGTTTCTCTTTCACGCAAAAACTACAGAATGAATTTGAATGAAATTTTACAATAACATAGCTAATACATCAGAGTAACACATAGGCTACTTTTAACCCGAAAAAATGTACGGTTTCCGTGGGATAGATTTGTTTTTGAACTCGATTTGATTGATTTGTGTTTCAACCCGAGCGAAGCGAGGGTGAGTCGCTAGTATTACATATTATCATGTCTTATACCCTGATATGTTTATCAGTAAGAAGAATACATAACGTTGACCAAGAAATACATGCAAACGTACAAAAATATAGATAATAAATAATAGGTACATAAAAAAGTTGACTTACAAAACTAAAAGTGAAACTAACCAAGAAAACTTGTTATTTCGATTTAATAACATCGAGTTTCCATTAGTGAGGAGTTTGTAAGATTATATAGAGATTACATGGTTTTTAATATAGAAACACGTGTCGAGAAGCTTGCGCAACCCAGCCTCCAACTATCTCTTCACGCTCTTTATGTTTATGTTAATCGCGACGGGACCTTGTTTTTTGCCATAGTAACTTGTTCTACTGCTTATTCAACTGTCACTCACGAGTTTACGCGTAGATAACCTACGCTTATTGGCTTTGGATTTATATATAAAATATGTTTGTGTGTTACTGTTTATATACATATGTATATAAACTATATAATATCTATACATTTAATAAAATTGTAACTAAGCCGAATCTGTACATTAAATATTTTTTGGAAAATCTTATTGAAATAGACATTATTATCGATACAGAGGCCGAATTTGTAGTTTTTAGAATTTTTGTCTGTCTGTCTGTCTGTCTGTTACCGCATCACAGAAAAACCACTAGAGGAATTTTGATCAAATTTAATATGATGATAGCTGGCTATCCGGGTCAACATATAGGATACTTTTTACCGCAGGAAAATATCTTATCTTTATATATATAATCTAATATATATATAATCTAAATATCTCTATAAACGTTAAAACGTAACGAGGGACGAACCCGAGCGGAGCGGGGGTGAGTCGCTAGTAATATATATGTAAATAAAAATATTTATTTATTTATTTTATTTATTTATATTGGAGCGAAATGTAGGTAGTCTATACTCTATAGTCTATAGGTACCTATTGTATAAACCAAATGATAAGTTTAGACATCTGTCAGTGAAATTGTACTAGGGGTTATGGTAGGAGAACTGGTGAACATTTTAGGGTAGGTTCTTGAGGCACTACAAAAAATTTTGTAATTGTCCTTGAAGGACCCCTAAATAGGATAGTCGAGGTATGGCTGACGGGTGGCGGCAAACTAGCGGTAGAAATAAAAACTGCTCGCTCCGTTGCGGTTAGCTAGATATATTATGTACTTTAAAAGAAAGGGTTCACGTTTGGCTCAGTTTATAATGACCCTATTTGCTATGCCAGGGGTCGCGGGTTCGAGTTCTGCTGGCGGCATTCATTTATGTGATGAACATGAATGTTTGTACTCCAGTCATGGGTCTTTATATTTATAATATGTATGTATTTAAAGTTATATGTAGTGTATTAACAATCTGGTATGCAAAACACAAGCCTTGTAGCTTGCCATGGAACTAGGTGATGTGTGATAATGTTTCAACATATTTATTTATTTATTGATTTAAGGTAAATTGTAAAAAATTTTTATTATTCTGGACATTATTTATATAGTCAAGTCAATTTAATTGTTTTGTAAGTTATAATCCTCTTCATATTAGGCTTTTTTTTACTGTTTGAATATCATGACAAATGACATATTTATCACTTTGTACACAAGATATATATACATATCAAACAAAGAAACACTCTAGTGCGAAATGACAAAAAAAAATACTCAAGTATTACTTATAAGTGTTTTCACAATCTGCTTGCGGCCGCGAAAGATTTACAATAAGTATGTACATAGTACGACGTAAAACACAAAAGTTATTTCCAACGGAATCCGCCTTGTGGATTTGCTCCGACGAAAATAGTATCATCGATCTTATCCGCGAGAGAATAACGTTGGCACTGTATTTATTTATCCGATGGTACATAGCAAAAAAACATATTATTTTTAGTCTCTATTTACTTTATATCGTTTCTATATACCGTTGACCTCTTTATAAAAAACAGTTTTTGAATTGCTCGCTAGAAATAGATTTTGATCACTCGCAGCAGAGAAATAATTATTTATCAAATAAAAATAAGTGCGAGTCGAATTCGTACACGAATGGTACCGCGCCATTGTACATTTAATTTTTATTAATATTACTTGTACTCTTAATGTATATAGTATATTAATTTTGATGATCGATTACGAACGTAAAAAAAATGTTTCTTGTATTTTTATTTTTATTATTTGTTGTTATAGCGGGATTTGAAATACATACTCTGTAAAAATTTCGGCTCTCTACCTATTACAGTTTATGAGATACGGCCCTCTGACAAACGGATGGACGGACAGCGAAGGCTTAGTAATAGGGTTCCGTCGGCAACCTTCACGTACGGAACCCTAAAAACTAGATATTATTAAAACAACTTGTAAATATTTTTGTGTAAAAAGCCAATAATAAATACAATGTATTTTAATTCTAAATGCATTATATTTTAAGTCAGATACAGCATGCAATAATTAGGAAGTTTATAAATCAGAATACAGAAATTAAAAACGGAATAACCGATTAGCAAATGAAAATTATCAAAATGGAATCGTTCTAGGTCGCAGTAATTCGTTATATTATATGTTCTTCTTCTAATATTTTAAAATAAAAGGCATATCAAATTTACAATTTGGTAGAGTCGGTCAACTTTATTCAATTATCCGTTGATTGGCAGTGTCAAGAGGTCGCGTCGAGGTTGTGTCCGCACTAATTAGAGCCTTTGCGGTTCGCCCACGTGCTCATTGTCCACGGCTCTATAATCCGACGTTGTTTACGTGCTCTTATAAATCAAGTGACCGCACACCTGTATTGTAATATGCGACTCTATACTAAAATTAAAGGCAGTGGTAGCCCAGTGGTAACGCACTCACTTGGGAAACCGAGTGAAGCGGGTTCAAATCCTGGGTCTCGCACCTCTGATATTTTCATGTGCGAATCCATTTCTAACATGATTACCACTTGTCTTACAGTGTAGAAAAATATCGTGAGGAAACCTGCAATTCTGAGAAACCTAGTAAGTTTTCAAAATCCATGTGATGTCCGCCAACCCGCAATTGGCCAGCGTGGTGGACTATGGCCTGATCCGTCTCGTGTTGAAGGGACCCGTGCCCAAACGTGGGACGTTAAAAAAGGCTAAATATATATTTAAATAGTATTACATTACTGCTTCTTATATTTTATTTGTAAACGGATAATATGAATAAATTATCTTTCGGTTGTTTGACTCTATAAAGATAAAAGTTGACAGCAAAGTAAAAATACATTTAAAACAATTATTGCATGGTTCTATAGTGATTAGAAATTACAACGTTTTGTTTTTAACTTAAATTATTCGATTAATTCCGTTTACATACATCTTTATTTCCATGCTTTCGTCTTTTTAAATATTCGATCTGTTTATGTTTTAAGATATTAATGATTAGTAAAACACCATGTAGTTTAATATTTGGATCAGTTATTATCAGCAAACGTATGTAGTATGTAGAGAGGCACTCAATGTTGCTTGTTCTTATCCACCATCAAGGTTGAATGCATTTGCAGTGGCAATTGTTGAAAGCTGCTATCTATTATTGTAAGACCAGTTTACTTGTAGCAACATTGAGTGCAGTATTAACCAAAAACATGTTAATTTTAATTTAAAAAAAAGGCATCCAACACCCTTATCTTATAATCTTCTAATAAAAATATGTAAAACTTTTGTGATAACAATGCAAATAATCTATACAGTTAAATAAAATTGAAGTGTCTGTGATATCAAAATATCAGCTTTTTACTAAAAACACATGAAAGAATATACGGTAGGTAGTAGGTACTTATAAGAAAACAACATTTTTTTAGTTTTTTGGCTGTCTATCTGTTTGTTCCGGCTAATCTCCGAAACGGCTGGACTGATTTTGACGGGACTTTCACTGACATATAGCTGATGTTATAAGGAGTAACTTGGCTACTTTTATTTTGGAAAAAGATTCAGGGTTACGCGCAAAAAAATTAAAACCCATGAAATTGTGACTGGACGCACCCGAGCGAAGCGAGAGTAAGTCACTTGTAGTATGAAAGAAGTGGCCATGCGATGTTTAAACATGGTATTTTTGTCCATCAATGTTGGGTATTAAAAAGCTTGTTGTTTCACAATATGGCTTAATATTAAAGATATTTCTTATTACTTCTAGAAAGATCGTTATAGAGTTCATACGGTTTTGACCTCAGATTATAGTATTTGTATATTATCACTTATTTATGCATGGATACTAAATACTAATGTATATAGATATTATTTATATCTTCATCTATTCCGCTATCGTAACTGCAGTCGAACAATTGCCAAGAATCTGCTGATTGATCGGATCATTTAAAATAGTTTTGACTAGTGTTTCTTGCAAATGAAGACAAAATTATTCTTTGTTATATTAAATTAACATTTTTACATATATTTACATATACTTACCTAGGTTGTTAGGTGTATATTGTATATATTTTCTATTATTTTTTTTATTTAAATTATGTTAGTACTTAAAAATATTTTATTTTTATTTTATTTACAACTAGCGAGTCACTCTCGCTCCGCTCGGGTTCGTTCCTAGTTACGTTTTATCATTTAGTATAAATTTCTCAGAGATGAGATATTTTCCCGCAGTAAAAAGTATCATATATGTTGATTCATCAAAATCTGTCCAGTGATTTGCTCGTGATGCGGTAACAGACAGACAGACAGATAGACAAAAAATCTAAAAACTATAGATTCGGCCTCTGTATCAATAATAATGTAATTTTCCAAAAAATATTTAATGTTAACAGATTCGGCTTAGTTATAATCTATATTATTATTTAATATTATAAAGCTGAAGAGTTTGTTTGTTTGTTTGGTTGAACGCGCTAATCTCAGCAACTACTTATCCGATTTGAAAAATTCTTTTTGCATTAGATAGCCCGTTAACTAAGGAAGGCAATAGGCTAATATATCATCCCGGAAAAATTACGGTTCCCGTGGGATAGATTTGTTTTTGTCTAGGGACGAACCCGAAGCGAAGCGAGGGTGAGTCGCTAGTTTATTATATGTATAGATTAAGGAAATTACAAATATACTTAATTATATATGCAAAACAAATGTACGCTTCTTAATACATATATATGTATTAACATTTCATGCCTATAAGGCTATTTTTAGCACAAGGTTAAGGAGTAATTATCTGAAAACAAGTTTTTTAAAAGTCCAGACACGAGATCATTGGAAACAGGATTGTTTGTGCAACAACACAGGGCTGTTGTTTTTTAGTTTTTAATAGAATATAACGGGTTCAAAGTTGTACAATTTTGTGTTCATTTTTTTAGACAATTAATTAAAAAAATTGCATAACAACATATTTAGTCTCTATTTAATCAAGAGGCTGTAGGCTTTAGTCAGTTTTACTATACTATTGTATAGATTGTTATCTATTATATAATAATTTGAACCTATCGTATACGTAATATTTTGCGACTTAGTTACCAGTTATTGGTCACTTCCCACTAATATGTATATCTATTATTCTTCATGTAGAAACTTCTAATATTATAATTTGTCAACCCTAGCTGTTATATAAGCTGTACGTGACCTTGAATATTAAGGATGATGTGCGTGCCCAGAGGGTTCGATCTACACGCGACATAGCGGCATAATAGATTTTATTAGTTGTTTAGTTTTCATATTGTTCTAGCTCCTTGATATTATTTTACGATTCGTGATATCACTCTTTACAATATTGTTTATGTACCACATTGAAATATGTATATGAGTACATACATATGTATTCAGCCCTTTTTAACGTCCCATTGCTCGGGCCTCCCTTCAATACGAAGGGGATCAAGCCATAGTCCACCACGCTGGCCAAGTGCGGGTTGGCGGACTTCACATGTCTTTCGAAAACTTGCTAGGTTCTCTCAGACATGCAGGTTTCCGCACGATGTTTTCCTTCACCATAAGGCGAGTGGTAATCATGTTAGAAATGATTCGCACATGAAAATATCAGAGGTGCGAGACCCGGGATTTGAACCCGCTTCACTCGGTTTCCCAAGCGAGCGCGTTACCACTGGGCTACCACTGCTGGTACATATGAGTTATACTTAATATATTAATATGTGCAAAGAAATAAAAGTATAAAGATGATCGTGAGAATGATATTATTATACGATGAGTTTAACACATCAGAGCACCATAACAATTATTGTTTTTTTTTAATTATTATTTATTTTGATATGATACATATATGAATGCACAAGTACCTACCTATATTTTGCATTAGTGTTGTAATTTGTATTCAACCCTTTTTACCGATTCACTGATGGGCACGGACTTCCCTTGAATACGAGGGGGATCAGGCCATAGTCCACAGCGTTGGTCAAGTGCCGATTGGCGGATTGCACATACACATCTTTCGAAAACTTGCAAGGTTCTCCCAGAAATGCAGGTTTCCACACGATGTTTTCCTTTAAAATGATTCGATCATGAAAATATCAGGGGAGACCCGGGATTTGAACCCGCTTCACTTGATTTACCATGTGAGGGCGTTACCACTGGGCTACCACTGTCTAATTTACGTTTGAGTCATTATAAGTAGATAGATTTTATATACTCCTTCAAACCATTTTTATAGAAGCTATATATCATTAGTTATTACATATTATATATTGCTATATGAATTATATTAATTAAAATATTTGAACATAGATTTAAATTTTCATTCATACCAATGATACATTCATAGTCGTAATTTAAATAAAACAACAATAAAATCGTCGCTATAAGCTCTATCTTTATTGATTGTATACATCATTTATTATGGAGTTTTTGACCAATTAGAAATTATTTTCTTTTTAATTTAGCTTAAAAACAAAATAAAAATAAAAACTTGAATAAGTACGAAAAAAAAACAAAAGTAAAATCCTTGTTTCCGACCGGGATTCTGGTTCTGAACCCGGACACCTGTGATTGTCAATCTTGCGCCTTGGCCGCTCGACCGCGATGCTTATGTCGGGTCGTACGAAATTAGGGACCATATTTTGCGTGGAATAATGCGGAATAAAACCGCATGAAAATTCTAAAACACACGTTTTCCCAGACATAAGACTGATCTAGATTGTTGTTTCGCCCCCGAAAACCCCCAAATACCAAATTTCAGCGAAATCGTTAGAACCGAAGAATTGCTCGTTTAAACATATTAGATAGATTAATAGATCGTCGCTATCGTTGTTAATCCGCGATGTGTTGATATTGCTTTATTTAACGGACTCTATAGCTTAACCAGATCCACCCTCGTCTGTGATAAATGGTTATTATTATAAATCTTGTTTGCGTTATTTTTAAACGACGAAAAAAAGGAGGAGGTTCGTCTGGTATATATTATTGTATATTTAACCACATATAATTTTAACGGTGTAGCCTGTTTTCGGTGAGTCTTTTTTTATTGGATAGGGTAGGATATACATCAAAATTGGTCCCATTTAAATTTGAAAAAAAAAATCCACTCCTAAGTGTAGAAAATAAGGGATGTTTGATTTTTCACCTACTGAATTTATAAAATACTTTTTTTTTACTTTGCTACTACTTGTCTACACTAAAAATGGAAAAATAAAAACTAAAAAAAAACGAAAAAGAAACACTAAAAAGTAAAAAAGAACTGATTGATAGTTTTTATTTAGTATAGATATCTAATCAGATATTTTCGAAGTCTAGTATTTCCAAGTTTTTTTTTCACTAGCGGTTTGCCCTTGCTTTGTTGTACCTAACAATAGCAAATGTACTACTTTGAAGTTAGATGTTTAATAACATCTAAATCTGTCCAGTAATTTCAGCGTGTACAATATTAAACGCCATTTCTCACATAAAAAATTTTTGTCGAGGTTGTTGCTCCTTTAAATTTACGCAACCTCGGACCGTTTTGAGGAACGTTGTTACCATTGATTGCTTTATCTGTACAGAGATTAGCGTTCGTCGAACTCATTATGTAATCGCAGGATATTTTTTTATTTTACCCACGAGTATTTGCTATATTTTTCTCATACACAATCTTGTAATATATATCTAAAAAGATATTATAATATAGAACTATCTATACTTTTTGTAGTACCTCAGATAGTTTTTAATTAATTATTATGGATGCCCGGATTTCTTGTCAGGAAGAAGTTGTTATTGGAACTCGTAGTATATTAGATTGTAAATTGTTTAACTATAATTATTCTGTTATACCGATTGATATGCATCCTGTGTATAAATTGATAGTCTAGACGGCTTTATTTGCCCTTTTTAGCGGGAAGATAACCTGTGGCGTGGCCTGATTTGGATTTTTCCATATCCTTTTCTCATTCTTCTTCTTTTATCTTCTCTGTATAAATAAAATTGAATAATTGTATGTTTGTCCTCTACGCTTTCCTAAGCCATTGATCCCATTGTTATGTAACTGTGGTGGATTACTCAGTATACGCCCGCGAAGGTTCCTTGCGCAAAAAGGAAATTTTCTTTAGAAGTTTGTATTATACACCCGAGCGAAGCGACGGTAAGTTGCTAGTATGAAAATAGAGTTCTTAGTGTACAGTTATGTTGGTATCTAAATTCGACGTTGTGAATGCTGATATAAAAATAGTGAAGTTTATCGCTGACTCTAAATATTAAATAGCGTCAGTTTCATACTAGAATTATTCAATACTTGGTGTATGTTGTGTAAAATCGTGTTCTTATTCTATTCTTAATGTACATATATGTATAATATTAATTGTGTTATTGTTAATTATGTCTTTTAATGTTCTTTATTTTAAATGTTATAACTTTTAAAAGGAGTTCAGAATCACAAAATTTTCCTTTTGTCTAATTTTCGAAACTTCTTGACGAAAATATTATTATCTTCTTATCGTTGCTCAAGAAAATATTGATCCAAAGCGTCTGTTTGAACAGCTCTGCGAGGATATTCAAATAGAGCAACTTGTTATACTTTCCAAATTCTATTTTTTTTAATAAAAATTTAGAGTATAATATAATATGCCATTAGACACTGTTTGTGAACTATAATTCATACTGAACGTTTCAATGCCACTATAACATATGTATTTATGCGTAGGTACAGTTTATAGACAAAATGTATAATTTATACGAACGGACCAATACAGCCGACCTTGTCCGTAAAGTGGATAATCACGAGTGGACTTGCGAATATGTCAGCGACAGATTGGATAACAGATTTAAATGTGTTTGCGAATTCAATTTGCGCGCCTCGTACAAGACACGATTTTTTCGCAAAAAAACATCATTAATTTTCAAAATTCTCCAACTGATAGGTACCAATTCTATCTGGTAATTGAGATGTTTGCATAAATATTTAAGGTTACAGTCATGCTCAAATATTTATACTCGAGATGAAGTTTGTGGCTCATTCAACTTGTTTGCTCATTGTCAAGTTTGTGTCAGATATGTTATTTTTTCTATATTATGGTAATTTTAAATAAGAAATAATTTTATGATGACTTTAATTCTTTTTTATTATTAATTATCATGTTCTATTTTTGGTTATATTTTGTTATAAATCGATTTTACAGCTGTTTGTTTTTTTTATATAACACATACACACAACACATACAATAAATAATTTTATAGAAGATAGCCTTGACACCTTGGGAATGAAGTGATCGCCTCCACGCTACTTCAACTTTATAGAAATATTGTCAATTATAATTTATTAAAAAAATATTAGTCCCGCTGAGTTTCTTTTGCCAGTTCTTCATAGATCTGAGGCTTCTTCTTTCCGAACTGGTAGCAGACTCATGACGTTCAGTAAAAAATTGTAATAATTTAATTCTGAATAAATATTTTGAATTTGAACTAACGAACGATAGATATGTAACATATCATTATCTTTAATTTTTAATCTGTGACATGTACAACATGTTAACCAATACCGTCATCTGTTGGTACGCAATGCCATTAAAATTCTGTAGGTTTCCCTAAAGTAACAGGCTCTTGAAGTTACTAGAATCTTAGGTAACTTATTACAGTTAAGGCTTAATGGGATTTTTTTAAGCGTAGCGAAAGGAAACGCTTACGCATTCAGTTGACACAGTAGTTGAACGTCGAATTAATAATATTTCCTATTTAACAAATTCTAATATGATTTTCTACTTTCACGATGTAATTATAGAGTTATTAGTTCTAGCTATTATATTTTTTGTTATTATATATAGATTACCGTTTTTTTTATAAAGGTTTAATGCGTTTCTGCGTTCATTTAGTTTATATATAATTCGCTAATGTTTTAAACACTATGTTATTTTATTAAAAAAACTTTTGTTTTTCCAGGTCTTCGGCACAGTGGAATTGCCGGACAAGCCGATCATGCTCCCACCGTTCGTGGAAGCGACTCACTGTCTCGGATACCACCTGACCCGCAAGGGTCGGGCGGTCGCGGACCGCGTGGTGTCCGTACTTGGTTATGCCTGCCCCGACATCACGTACAGCCCCAGTCTCTACCCCATCACCGCTGCATTATTGCACTTTATGCCTGGTAAGTTAGAAATATTTTTAACCAGCGACTTATTCGGCCCTGCTTTATCAGGTCCTAGACTATCTGTGTACTAAACTTTCGTCTATATTCGTGGAGCAGTTTCCATGTGAAGGAGTAACAAACATATGTACATACACACATACAAACTTTGACATCTATAAAAATAGTCAAATAGTAACACTAACTGACTATTTTATACAAGTTCCTAGTGAGTTTGAATATATTAAGTAATAAACAAACACGCTCTATGTACATTCTATAAATAAATTATTCATACAGTTAACGAAAGGTATTTGTTTATTAGGTCACGTATAAGGTCTGATATTGTTATTATGAAGAATATTTGTTATCGACAGCTAATATTATCTTTATAATAAAACGTTAGCTTTATCAAATCTTAAAGTAAAAATTAAATTAAAATTAGCGACGATGTGTTATTTCGAAATTGTTGCAAACCACCGACTGTTATCGTATAATAATAATATTTGCAATGATAATACTCATTTTTAACATCTGGGATCATAAACGACTTATCATGAAACGTGAATTTTATTTTGGTCTTAAACGTATTAAAATTGTTTTGTTATTTTAGTCGTTTTGACACGTTTTAACTATTTTATTCATGTTTTCTATGTACTAATCAATCCGTTACTTCTTTAGTTAGAAGATACAACGATAACGATACGAGGAGATGTTTAAAAATACAACGTAGAATAACTAATGAAGATTTGATATTTAGCTGTAACTTTCGTGATTAACGAGTCACGTCCGACCGAAACGCAAATGTTATAAATATTAATTAGTTCTAATAAGTGTATTGCAGCTAACATAATTTATACAGTTACATGTGTATTTGAAATTATCTGTAAGTGTGACTTTGCATTTAGCTATTTTGCAATATGTTTTTACAGTTTTGGTACATTCAAGTAATAACTGGTTACAGAAAACATACATCCAATTCAGTAGAATTGCAGAGGCGTCACAAAATTTACAGTCGGTCTCGGCTTAATTCAGTAATGAGTGCGGGGGGCGATAATTGAACTCGACAATAGGCAAATTGCTACAGTCCTGGTTGACGCTATGGCGTTACTATATACCAAAGCGAACCGTGCTCCGAAGCAATAGATGCCACAATATCTTGTATTGAAAAATGAAGATCTGACATATCAAAATATAAATTAAACTCTTCTCCTTTACGACAGAGTCGGAAATACCTTCTCTTCGGATCTATTAAGGTTGACGTGATCACGATTAATAGAATACCGGCATATCACAGTCACACTAAGCGTCTACGGTACAGTCAATTTCCTACCTCTTTATTATCTTGTGTCTCTATTTATAGTTGTATTGCGATCAATATGACAAGTTATATAAGATTATAACATTGTATAAATACTTTTGATGTCGCGAAATGACTTTAAACCTTTGATGGGATACAATTGAAATAATGAGATTTGTGTCACTTAGGTTGCCAAAGGGGTAACTTAATCTCAGTGATTGTTTCCCATTACCTTGATAATAGAACTATATTGTATTCAGCCCTTTTTAACGTCCCACTGCTGAGCACGGGCCTCCCTCCAATACGAAGGGAATCAGGCCATAGTCCACCGCGCTGGCCCAGTGCGGATTGGCGAACTTCATATGTCTTTCGAAAACTTGCTAGGTTCTCTCAGACATGCAGGTTTCCTCACGATGTTTTCCTTCACCGTAAGGCAAGTGGTAATTATGTTAGAAATGATTCGCGCATGAAAAAATATCAGAGGTGCGAGACCCGGAATTTGAACCCGCTTCACTCGGTTTTCCAAGCGAGCGCGTTACCACTGGGCTACCACTGCCTGAACTATATTGATATGTCATAAAATATCAATTTAAATTGTGATGAATACTTGCTATATATTGCGCCATTAATCGAAAATTTTTAATTAACTCTTATAATCCCCAGAGTTTGGATATGAGAAGAAAAAATACTAACTTTTTATCCAATTGAATGTTTATGTCGCTTTTATCAAACTTATAAAATTTTTAAAATTTTAAATGCATTGATCATACTTAATGTTGTTTGATGTGTCTATTTCGCGTACGTCCGTGACAGTGAGTCCTCATTATCATTAACCGTCGGTTCCAACTGGATCCCAGTGAAGAGTTCACGTAACCTATTGGTAGTTGTTTTTGTTTGAAATGTCACTATGTAGTGGCCGCTCAATATAAACTGGGGCCTCCGCATCTTGGCGGTTTGCTTGTCGCCAGTACCTGCACAAACAAACAGCGTTTTAATCTGTTGTCGTTTATTTTTTTTTTATAGATCCAACATAGTTGTACAATTGAAAGTTGTAAATATGCGTTATTGCCGTGTTTTGAAATTTGTTCTTTGCAGCTTGGTAATTCTAAAACTAGTTAGGTAGGCACGATGGTTTGCCAACTAAATTTGTTTTATTATTATATTTGATCTTTGAAAACCTCAAATGCCAACTTTATGGAAATCAATTGAAACCTAATCGCAATTCCCACAAAGGTCAAAGGGCTGTGCAAAAAGCTCCAACAAAACTTCCCATTACATGTTCGATCGATGCGCATTCAGCCGTAACCAGAGCTCTTCCTGTTCTTTTTTACTTAAACCAGATGCCTTATAGCACTTGTGTCACGTATTGCTGCTTCATTTATGTCCTTCAAAGTTGTTTTTCAAGTAGTACTACAATTTTATGTCCAACTTTTTTTATCTGATTCGCAGATGAGGCCTTTGTCTACCCATCTGTTTAAAGTATCGATCGGGAACTTAGCAAAAATTTTAAGATTTTGCACAAACCGTTGTACCTACGTTTATTGAAAAAGTTTTAAAAGCTTCTAGTGAATGTGTAGAAGGTGATTGAATGTTTTCCTCTATATGACAGCGTTATTTTATTTAAATATGTTAATATTTAAATATCGTCTGGTGATTTTCGTGAACAGTTTTATTATCATGTAAGGAAATACTTAGCAGTTTCTCAAACTTGCACTAATTGTATCTAACATATCACGAAGTACTAACATATAAAAGCAACAATATATTTAATACTTTCTTAGGTTTACGCGAATATTAGACATTTAAATAAAACTATCTTTTCGGGAGAGTCTCTCCCGTGACCATGATTGCTGTAAAGCAATCGAAACGTCGGGAAACAAAAATCAAAATAAATCCGCGAAAAAATCCGAAAAGATAGTTTTATTTAAACAATATATTTTATTAAGAAATTACATATTTTTATAATATCACTAGCGACTTACTCTCACGCCGCTCGGTTTCGTCCCTACTTATGTTTTAACGTTTAGTATAGATTTCTCAGAGATGAGATATTTTCCCGTAGTAAAAAGTATCCTATATGTTCACTCGGATAACTAGCTGTCATCATACCAAATTTCATCAAAATCCCTCCAGTGGTTTTTCTGTGATGCGGTAACAGACAGACAGACAGACAAAAATTCTAAAAATTATAGATGCGCCCTTTATATCGATACTAATGACTAATTCAAGAAGATTTTCCAAAAAATATGTAATGTACAGATTCGGCTTCGTTAGAATTTTATTGTATGTATAGATTACTTCCAGCACTCTTCAAAAAGTTGTTCGTTTTTATGTAAAATAGTGTTAATATTAAATTTACTCATGTAAGTTCGCGTGCTTAAAAGCTACTTATGATCGTTGATAACAGTAAAATATGCTTTTTTGTTCCTTACTGCAATATAAAACCATGTTTTTTTTTTGTAGGGAAGGAATTTTGCTTGTATGAATGACGCCGTATTATAATTAA
Organism: Argynnis bischoffii washingtonia; assembly: GCA_033884665.1. Taxonomy (NCBI): domain Eukaryota; kingdom Metazoa; phylum Arthropoda; class Insecta; order Lepidoptera; family Nymphalidae; genus Argynnis; species Argynnis bischoffii. The sequence continues at coordinate 15,136,653 of CM066609.1, read as the reverse complement.
CTTTTACATAGTTACCCTTATGTATTTTTTTATTGTCCTTAACTGCACACATCCTCCATTATGAAATTGTCTTGACCTAGTTTACAAGGTGTAAACTCAAAGGATAAATGACTACGTGCGGTATAAGACACGCCCATGTTATTTCTCGTTTCTAGTTTTAATAAAGTCATTCCCCAATGACTTCTTTATCTCCAATATATGACAATATAAATATAATATCAGCCACAATGAGAAATGGAACATACGAGTACCTACAGACGGTACTGCGTATTTGTCTTGAGATTATTTTTCAATTTAGTCCAGCAGTAATGATATATACCACAACGAGTAGGTACATGTTATGACGATTGTCTTTGTGAGATAATGATGGCGCAGGTGTTGTTTGTTATGTTGACTTTGAAATTTAAAACGTAGTAAAAGTAAATGTAATAGAAAACTACTACATTTATTTAGCTTAAGATTAAGATAATTTAAATGAGTATTAAAGTTTTATATTAACTTTATTTACCTTTTCACAAGCTTTTATTTAACTTGCAATAAATAAATATGTTGGGATATTAACACACAACACCCTCTAGTTCCATGGTAAGCTACGACGCTTGTGTTATGGATACCAGATAGTTGATAACGTCTTTAAATATTATAAATATAAACACCCATGACTAGAGTACAAACATTCGTGCTCATCACACAAATGAATGCCCCCAGCGTTAGCACAGCACGTGGGTCACTATAAACTCAGCCAAACGTGTCGTCAAAATTGTTTGTGTGCAATGTTTGTTAGTTTAAAATTAAAACCACTACATCTTATTATATTTTGTTGTTGATTAATTAAGGCATTTTCAAAACCCATTGTGGATTAGATTCTGAAATTGATGAATCTTTTTATATAGATCACGTGCAAATAGCTTCATTCATCATAAAAAGTTGAAAACATTTTTTATCTCTATCGAGCAAAGGAAAAAAAAATCGGGAAAGCACGCGCTCTTTAAAGATTTTTTGCAGCACACCGACGCTCAGTCGCTCTATTGTATAGCTTTGAGACTAATACCATCTCAAGGACGCCTATCAGCGGTTCTCTTGCGAATATTTTTATATCCGCATTGAATTCTTCGTCCAAGATTTTGTGGCACGATTCGATCACTGTCTAATGTAGAGCGGTCTTCATCCTATAATAAGAATGTTTTTTAGTTATGTTTTTTTTTTTTTGACACTGGCATAATTGATTGTTTGGACAAGTTTTTTTTTATCTCAATGATTATGATTTATTAATTGCTTCGATCAGCGTTTTTCGGAAGAGTTATCTAAATACAAAATTTGATCCAAATAGTTAGAGCCGTTTCCGAGATACACAAAATTTTATATACATACATATATGCAAGATTCGCTCATTCAGTATTACAAGATTTTTAATTTTATTAAATACTTTTTAAATATAATTGCATTATTAAATAACATTCTTGCCTGTTCATTGCGTTTATTATCTCGAAAGCTTTATTCCCAGCTATCAGCTGGTTCAAATCTGGCAGGTCAAAGTTAATAGAAAATCTATACTAATATTATAAAGAGAAAAGTTTTTTTTGTTTGTTTGTCAAGCTCCGAAACTACTGAACAGATTTAAGATGAAATTTGGTAAGAAGTTAGTTTGAGACCCTAAAAAGGTCATATGATAGTTTTTATCCCGGAAATTATCTCTTGAGGGGGGTGAAAATGGTTATGAAAGTTTGTAAGGGGAAGCAACGTAGGGACGAACCCAAGCGAATCGAGGGTGAGTGGCTAGTAGTTCCATATAGTCAAAGAAAACATATTTTAAAAGCCTAACGTGGTAAACTATTAAAGGTTCGCGCAACATTTAGCACTACAGTAAATACCTACTGAAATTTATTACCATATCATATTCTTATTCGAAACTGAGACTCATCTTAGAGTGAAGATGATAATAATAATAAATTAGATTTCATTTTCTGCCTACGCGCCTTAAATTTATATAGCACTTATTGTATGAAGCGATTTAAATAGATTTAGTGAAATATTTTACAAATCCATTTAATTAAGGCTTAATATTTAAGTAGGATGAGAGTAAGTACTCAGTCTAGATAGATACAAAGATGTCAGTTTTAGCACTTTGTAACAGGGGATCTAAATTGAATTATCGATATTTATTAATTTTGTATGACATAAGATGGCTTATGTATATATAAGATGAAAAAATAAAAGAGATGTTTCATAGAAATCTGTGATATAATAACCAATCCATATTTTGAAATAATGATTGATTTGGCGGTTAGCGTGCCTTTTTATTAATGAAGATATTATAAATCTTTAAAAATGTGTAATTACGAAAAGCTTTTTAAATCACGAGCTTATTCATTAAATAAAAATATTTAAAAGCCACATGAAAATTTTAAGAGCTGCACTCAGAATAAAATTCGCCTCGTTTGCAGCCTATTCCGTCCCTCCGGGCATCATTACGGGTATATAGGTCATGACGTCCTCCACGCCCTCTTAACCTCTCAGTTTGATTATACGCCTCGAGTACAGATCAAGATATATTATACTTGATATGATATAACCGCATTAAATAATAATAGCGGCTCGCCCTCGCTTCACTCGGCTTCGTCTCTAAAAAAACCAAAACAAATCTATCCCACGGGAATGGTACATTTTTTTGAGATAAAAGTATGTTCTGATGTATGAGCTATATTATTGTAAAGTTTTATTATAAACCATTCAGTAGTTTTTGCGTGAAAGAGTAACAAATATCCATACATCTATTCTTACACCCTCACAAATTTTCGCATTTATAATATTAGTAGGATAAAAAAACTTTACGTCGGTATTATTTATACTGCAAAATCACAGATTATATTCACAAATCATGGGGTAAAAAATGTACTTATAGATTTTTGCTTTCGTTTGAACAAGAAAAAATATGTATGTACTTATTCTAAGAAAACATCGGAATTCATGTAGAAGTTTCCAAATCTAATAATAATCATTCTAATTCATATCAGTATTTCAGTCGCTTTATAATAATTAATAACCTTAATATAAATTTTAATATCTCTGTGCTTTTCAATATCACGAGCCTAGGCTTTAACAGATACTCCGGCTTTGTATAAAATATATATTAGTAAAAATGAAGGCTACTACTTTTAAATTTATTTTTTTACAATTAATAATAATTATTCCTTTAACGTTTGGCTGAGTTTGCACTTTACTTACTGGGCCCGCGGTCACGGGTTCGAGTCCCGCTAGGGAAATTCATTTGTGTGATGAGCTCGAATGTTTGTACTTCTGTTATGAGTGTTTATATTGATAATATGTATGTATTTAAAGTTACATATGTGTAATGTATCAATTATCTGGTATCCATAACACAAGTCTCGTAGCTTATCATGGAACTAGATGGTGCTGTTTGTTAATGTCCCAACATATTTACTATTTATTATTCAATATACTGGCTAGTAAATGTAACCTTTGAATAAGTAGTAAAACCGAAATATGTTTGGCCAACGGTCACGTGAAATACTATAGAAAATAGTTGCGACCTTGAAGGCACCGAATCAAAAGAGAATTCCACTCGTGCATGTATAAACAAACGCTGCCAGAGTCGCGCCATACATCAAAGCTTCGGTTTAACTGCGCTTGGACCACAAATTGCTGCTTTTGTTTATAATGCGCAAGCGCATCGTGATACTCCCAACCATATATAAATTTTATATTTAGTGTAATATAAAAACCATTATTATAGGTGTATATTATAGAAAGGTAAATTTTAGTACATTGAAATATGTTCAGGAATAAGAATTTTTAGTGGCACTACTTGATGGTTATATGATGTGACAAGAAACGAAGAATGAAAGTGAACTGATACAAAACGTTTGATCACCTTAGTAATTAAAGAAATATGATTTAATAACAAAGCAATCTAAACATATTTAATTGGCGATAATTTAATTTCAAGTAAACATGTCGTTTGTTTTTAACTATCGAATAAAATGATACTAAAAAATATATTTTACGCCCAAATAATTAAATGGAATCGAACGCACTGCAACCACCTATAAAAAAGCTATATTAATCTTGTCGCAATGTCTCAAAATAGATCCCTGTGATTCATTGATACCGATGTGATATTTCTCATTATTTTATGAATGTGGGTTGTTGGCCTCAAACTTGCAAACGCAAGGACAGTCACGTCCATTTTTTCTTTCGTCATATTTTTAACTTTGCCCCCTTTTAAGTAGAATCGGGTCATCTTTTTTGTTAGCTTTACAAATTATATCATTTTCTACATCAAAGCTTTTGTTAATGTTACACATTTATGCAATCTGTATAAGGTAAGTAGCTGTTTGCGTAACAGATCTCGTCTGTGCTCTGTGCCAGGTGGTAACGCGTTAGTATTTTTATATTCGTCTACGTTTGAGGTCGTTGCCTTAGCTTTGACAATGGTACATGACGGAAGTTTTGTTGGTGATTTACTGTAATAATTACTAGCTGAAATTTTCTGTTGCCAAAAATTATGACAGAAATTCATTGTTTTTTAATTTGGTTTAAAGTTAGATTTTTTTATATTAATTTTAAATTACTTAATAATAATACCTTTTTTTAGTAAAATCGTTTTTTTTTTCGATACATACACATAGATAAACTTAAAAAGCAAAAGCTTACCTAAATACAAAATATGATCCATATAATTAGAGCCGTTTACGAGATGCACAAAATAAAATATACAAGAATTGATAATTTAATATTATAAAATCTACATGAGACATCAAAACTTTTATAATCGTTAATATTTTATTGCCTCCATAGACTTTTTGTAGGTTTTATTCATGTGTGATAGAAATACATATATCCTATAAATATTTTTATTTACTTTTTGAACTCGTTATGATTTTTTACGTCGTATTTATTGCTGTAATTTCAACGCATCAACTTTTATAATACAATGTGTTATTATAACATATGTTGTGGTTTTATTACTTCTGGTAACATTCTGAAAGAGTATGAGCTGATTCTCTATCGAATGTAATAAAAATCACTATAAAATATTACTTAACATAAAATACTTTTTAACGAAATCTCATATAACATATGATATATAATCTAATATATTTAAAAGTACAATTCTTGTATATTTATTTATTTATTTATACCGGCGATCTCGGAAATGGCTCTAACGATTTCGCTGAGATTTGGTATGTGGAGGTTTTCGTGGGCGAAATATCGATCTAGATTAGTCTTATGTCTGGGAAAACGCGTGATTTCCAGTTTTCATGCGGTTTTATTTTACATTATTCCACGCAAAATATGGTCGATTTTTATTCTCTGGCATAAACATCGTGGTCAAGCGGCCAAGGTGCAAGATTGTTAATCACAGGTGTCCGGGTTCGCATCCCGGTCGCATACAAAATTTTTATTTTTGTTTTTTTTTTTGTATTTATTCAAGTTTTTAGTTTTTTTATCTAAAAAATACGATATAACAAAAAAGAACAGGTACTACATATTATATATGTACGTAGGTATATGTACTTGTTGCATGCACCTTGGCCGCCTTATTGCATAATTTATTGTAGTTGAATCTTAAATGTGTATATACCTACCCTTTTAATGTATATAATACGCTTTAATTTTTGTCTTTAATTTTAGCGAAATACTAACTTGTACCTTACTACCTTTTTCTATGTATCCGCTCGAGTTGAGATTATTAGCATTCAATTTATTAGCATTCAACATTATCTATAGACTTCTTTATTTTAAACTAGAGTCGTACCCTGGCTTCTCTCGGGTGCGTCCGTAAGCTTGAGTATAATTTTAGAGTTTAGACATAAGTCCAAAGAAAAATTCTTTTTTTGCGCCAGGAACCATACGAACATACATTTTTATTTTTAAGGGCGTATTTTTATCCCTCTGCGAAAATTATTAATATTGGTCCTACAGTTCCGGAAGTGGAGACTTTATTTTTAGAAAATTTCCTCTTCTTTTTGGAATATTTTTGTAGATTTGAAAAATCTCAATTTTGCTATTTTTGTAAGCGCAACTTGATTTTTTTCAAAAATCATCTATCTACGTGCCATTCCGAATCGAATGACACCTTTTTCATATTTTTCCGAGACTGCTGAAAAAAATTGACCTGAAGGGCACTTATTGACTAGACTATACTAAATAAGTTGACATTTATCATTCATTGCATCAGTGTCGCGGCAGCAATTGTACCTTTTCTCTTAGATGAGGGCAAAAGTATTAATTCTAAGACCAATTATGCGCATATTATGATCGGTTATTCAGATATTTATTTTGGCCCGGATACTAAAGAGAAAGCGCAACGTTGAGACATCACCGAATATAGGTGGAAAGTGAAGAAGTATTGAGTTACTAACTTACTCAACAAGATATACTGTGTTGAATAAAACGAACTTGAAGGCAATAAGGTTTTTGCTCATATTGTTTTTATCACGCTGCACTTACAACGGTTGTAATAAAAGGCGTGGCATGTGCATGGGTCTGGTGTCACTTCTATTACAGTCTGTGACAGCATCTAATGTATTTAGGTCATTAATCATAAACTTGGTCTGATTAAACGTTATAGGTGCGTCAAGGTCAGCTGTTATTAAAAAAAGTTACACTTTATTTAAGTTGAACTAGATTTGAATTTTATATTAACACTACGTATTGCCTACGGTTTTTTTCGTACATAAATTTTAATTCAGTCATCTAGTATATATATGTATGACCTACGCTTTAGGTTTACTTGTGCTCGTATTAAGCGGTGCTTTTTATTCGATTTATTGCCACGAAACTTCATTTTAATTATATCTTTTATATGTAGAATAAAAAAGTTCTTTTATAGTAGTATATGATTTCCTAAGATGGCGTATTTAAAATCTTTTGTAACATATGTTAGGGTTGTGCCTAGCAGTGGGATGTTAAAAAAGGGCTGAAATTCAATATCCAATTATATAGATTATAGTCAAAAAATACTATAAATTATAATTTAAGGTTCTTTAGTCTGTAATATAAAATTGGTAGGTACATACTAAAATTTCAATGATAATGCCTTTGATACTAATAAAGCCACAATTTTTGGTGAATCAAGTTATAAGTAGATATAATAAGCATCATATATCGGCAAATTGCAATTGTGGTTTTCTCATTAGCCATGCCGTCCCGCACATGTGATATCTTGTAGCGCTCGCGGTCCATCTGTTTATCGGTGTTAATTGGTTGATTTACGACGTTCCCAGCGTAAATATCGTGTTTCATACTTTTATGTACCCACTTATGCAAAAGTCATAACTACGCAATTGCTATAATGACTTAATGGTAATCGTGGATTTGTAAGTTAGGTTAATTAGAAATATTTATTTTTTTCTTACATTCCTCCATTGCTTAAGCTTAGATAAAATAATATGTATATATTTCTGTTTTTTTCTACTAACCTGCCCCCAGAAGGCTCTATCCTAAGTTAGGATAGAGCCTTCTAGGGGCTATATTCTTAGCAAGCGGATAGTTAGGATTCCTAACTATCCGCTTGCTAAGAATATTATCGGATAGGAAAACTTCTTTCTCCTCCTTCCTCATAATTCTCAGTTATAGTTGAACGTTTTAAAAATCTATTATTATTTTTTATCTCAACATATTTGATAAAATAAATAAGGATTACATTTTTAAACCTAGCATAATGTATTGAGTAATAGATTGTATGTGTATATTGCTTATTTATAATATTAATTATGTCTTGACTTTTGACTTTATTTAAAACTATTCACCCTCGCTTGGCTCGGGTTCGTCCCTAGTGAAAAACAGGAAGAAATCTATTCTACTGGAACCGTACATTTTTCCGGGATAAAAAGTAACCTATATGCTATTCCAGACTATAATCTATATCTGTGCCAAATTTCATCTAGATCCGTTCAGCCGTTCTGGCGTGATTCGAGTAACAAACATCCATCCAAACTTTCGCATTTATAATATTTATGAGATTAATCTTAAAGTAGTCTCAGACTGTTTAGCGAGTAGTGGTTTATCTATATTTGACTATTAGTTATCTACGTCACGATCAGTCTCGTGGTTTCAGAGCGTTTTGCGTTTGAATTATTATCTCTTGCGTAGGTATTAAGTGTATAAAATTAACATAATATGTAGAAAGGATTTTTCAAAATTCAACCCCCCAGGGGGTGAAATATGGGATAAAAGTTTGTATGAATCTTTTTATTCCTTGGACATATAATAATAATATATAATAATAATATAATTTATTATCCAAAAAATGTTTACAAGTTTTTACAAAATAATTTAAGCCAAAAAACAATATCTCTATAAAGTTATAATAATAAATATTTGCATGAAATTTCGTATTTTTCGTCTTTTGATCGCAAGTGAAGCTGCGAGTTCTGCTAGTATTGTATATAATGGATTGACGTAAAATATTATTTTGATCATAAACACGACCCGTTTGGTAGTGTGTTAGTTGCCGTGTACATGATCACGTAGTCATTATAGTGCTGTATAAACATTTTTTACAGATTATCTTCTAAATATTGTTTTTTTTAATCAAATTTTTATAAGACGTGTTGCATACTTAAATGGCTACAATGGCTGAAAATAAAGATGCCAAAGAGCTTTTAAAAAAAAACCTTCTCAAGTATGGTATATTTTTATTGTATTTGTATACTTAGCCAAGCCGAATAATTAGGTCTTAGGATATGTTAGTTTTATTTTTATTTAAGTACATCACTTATCAGTCACGTACAAAATGCTTATTTATTAACGAATATAGTCATAAGAAATTCTGCTATCTTTTCAGATAAAACTCGTTGATACAGTTATTTAATATATCACATGAAATTAAATATCTTAGTTTAATATAAATCGTTGATTAAATCTGATGACATTTATACTGTAATATTATATTAACTGTAATATAAATGCGAAAGTTTGTGAGCAATGAGCATGTATGAATGTCTGGATGTATGGATGTTTGTTATTCTTTCACGCAAAAACTACTGAATAGATTCTAATGAAACTTTACAATAATATAGCTCATACATTAGAATAACACAAAGGAAATTTTTCATTCCCGAAAAAATGTACGCTTCCCGTGGGATAGAATTGTTTTTGTTTTTCGGTAGTCGCTGGTTAATGATACAATTAAAATTCATGCGCGCTATGCAGTTCACATACTATTCAACCACCATTACGTATTCACACGTCAGCGTAGAAGATAGGCGATAAAACTTCATTGTCACTATATTACGTGTAAATTAAACGTCAGATGATAATTAAACGAAAGAGTTTGAACAACTATTTTTTTTATCTTTATTGTATTTAGGCTGTGGTTGCCGCATGAAATCAGGCCGTACGCTTGTTAGTCATTTTTTTTGTAGCATAAGAAAATGTCGTTTTGCGATTGTCAATTGGGCTGATGCCCGTAAAAACTTATTTTTTTCTTGTTGTTTTGTTGTTCTTGAGTTCAGTTTAATCGATTTTTTTAACAATAGACAAATCTTTATTTAATAACAAAAAACGATTTGGTATATTATATAAGGTATAGGTTTTTTCTTAATATTAAGTGTTCACTTAATTGTTAAGATTACATTGTTATCAAGATAATTAACTAAATATTATCAAGCTTAATTACTCATTCTTTTCTATCGATATTTTAAACGTAATTATCGTGAGTCATTATATGTGGTTTTAAAATATTTGTTCTACATAAATATACCAAATATAATGCATGACTTATAACTAAAAAAATCCCCTTATGTAGTACAGTCATTCAGATAACGTTCTTCAAGTTTTTAACACACTAGACCAGGGTTACTTAAAGTAGGGTACGCGAACCCTTAGGGGTTCGCCATTGACGGTAGGGTGTTCGCGACAAAATTTATGTTATGGTGGCTGGATGGCTGGCGAATATCACTCCAAAACCGAAAGTGACGTTAGATTCGAAACCCATTTATGGTCACAACCGAGAGCATAAATTCTGGTTTGAGTATTAAGTAACAGGAGTAATTACTAGAAGTGTCGGCAGATGAAACTCTTCAAGCAAATTTAAAATGAATGTCTTTAATTGATTTTTGGGTAGCTAGATAGAAAGATTACTGATCCTGAACTCTGACAAAGCAAAAAATGACTCCTAAAATCGACTTAAGCCCGCCCGTCAAATTAATACTTTTAACATAATATTTCTTTATGTTACTGTATTCGTCAACTTTTATCTAAATAAAAAACCGCATTTTCTTCTATACCTAGATTTTTCTTACGGACGAGGGGGGAGAGCGAGTGAGGGTGTTTGAAGGTTTGGGGTTCGCTGTTGTCTGTGAACTTTAACAGGGGTACGTGGGGCCATAAGTTTGAGGAACCCTGCACTAGACCACAGCATTTGAATGATTTGTAGGGGATTATTTTAGACGTTTGCACGATACCCATACAGATAAATACTTAGTGTCTATTTGTAATGTCAAAATAACATCTTTTTAATAAGAACATATGAAATTATATTATACTTATAAGAGAACACTATTTTTTATATTTTTGTCTGTCTGACTGATTTCGACGGGACTTTCACTGGCAGGTTGCTGACGTTATAAGGATTAACTTAGGTTACTTTTATTTTAGAAAAAGAATTAGGGTACCGCTCAAAAAAAATTAAACGTACCTAGGGACACTCCCGAGTGAAGCGAGAGTAAGTTTGTTTGTTCTAAGTTTCCCGTCACAATAAATAAAAGTAACTTATATTTTTGTATATAAAATTAATAATTATATACAAACCTCAGAGGGGTTAGCAACTTAGCAATAATCTCTTATGTCAAGGCCTATCATATTTATCTATTGACCTAGCAATTTTTTTATTCCATGATTATTTTAAGTCTTTGCGCATGCTTTAAATAACTTTTTCTAAATTCTATTCTAGGGCTCTTTTTTATGACCTTAACAATACTAAGACTTCCAGTTCACATTTTATGACGGTGTCCAACTGTCGTTTTACGACTGTCAATTCGGCAACGTGACAAATCATTATGCTGTTATGAGCACTGTTACAATGCATCAAAGTTGCGAATGGTTCGTATTTGCTCCTCTATACATAATGTAATTCAATAAATTGTTAGTATGTAATAAAGACAGAAGAGAAGCCGCAGACTAGGCTTTTCCGTTTTATTTATAACACGATAGCTGCCTCGTTTGTTTTTATTTGCGTGATCAAACTATCATTGAGGAAAATTGGACTGGATATAATTTATGAAATATCCAAGTGAATAACAAGTGTTCTAAGAAATACGTCTATTTATATGGAAGGATTTTTTTTCTTCAGTGCCTTGGAATTTTAAAAGTTAGTGTAATTTCTATTTGCGATTTGATGTGTATTTTTATTTTCATTTATTTGGGATCCACTAAACATAATCCATAGGGCCATAGCCCATAACCTACCAATATGTCATTGGGCCCACGTAGTACGCAGAGTACGAGTATGTACGAGTACGTTCGCTTGAATATTGAAATGACAAATTGATTGTAGTAGTAGTGAAATACTAAGAACTTTTTAGTTATACATAATTACTTATAATCAATTCGATCCCACCAAAAACATTTTCATGTAAAGTGTTGCAAAGACGAGACCATATGGATCGCACTATCAAAAAGTTTTCAGATCTCATGTAGAGCCAAGTTTCTAGCTCTATACGCCTTAACTCTACAAGTCCTAACTTCACAAACTCTACACCTTAGACAAAGTATGTGGCTTGGTCGTTTCGCTACCGTCACGTGGGCGTAAGGTGAAAAATTTATTCACTGTACATTACTATTCTGTTATGCAATAGTTCTTGTAGTAACGATGCCCCCAGATTCAATTTTTTTTAATGGCTTCAATTTACTTTATGCATCCTTTTAACACAAATTTTTCAAAATATTTAATGAAACATTTTGACCCTCATATAATTAAATTAATTTGAATAACAGATAAGTGTTCTTTCTTTCCTGTCTGATGAGTTTCTTAATCACTCACGGTGTGTAACTTCTGTTGCGTTGCTTAGTCATACTTGTAATAATTAAAAAAACGATCGAATAATTTCTTTATCTGGCGTTAGAAATGACGACTTATTTGGAAGGTCAATAAATAATCTATGTTTTTCTTATAATTACCAAACAAGATACGTGTTTATATTAAATGGAGTCATAATATGTATATCACTTTTTTTTAATTACGAACATAATAACATTTATATTTAAATAGATATATTTATATAAATAGCTTTTAATTTGCTTTATTATTATTGGAAAATTTAAAATTGTGTATTTATTATATAATTTGATATTATTAATAATTACGCTTAACAATTTTTATCATAAACTAAAGGGCTTATGCTATTTCAATCCAAAATTTCTATGACACTGTTATTGGAGTAGTTATATATCAGGCAGAGTCCCGCCGAGGTCACCATTTCAATTACGTTCTATTGTACAAAAATAACGTCAATAATCGGCCTACGACCCACTGTAAGCGATTCAGAGGTGAAGACATTCTTGTTTTTATAAATAAGTGTTATATATACATTATATATACATATAGGTTATATTGATTTATCGATATCACTTTCTTTGCCAAGGATTTGTTTGTTTCAAAGTGTATTGTTAACATAATGCCAAGTTCCTATTATTAAACAGAACAGTAAAATGACTCTTCTCGAATGTCGTTGCACTCTTTATATTTGAAATTATTATTTAGACGTAGTATTTTTGTTTTATTATAAAAGGTATGATTTTTCACTAGTGCACTACTTGTTCATTCATACAGACCTTCGTTTTAAGTTTTGCGATTCGTGCTCGCGCATATAAAAATAAATTACAATAGTGCATCTGTATCTGGGTCGCCAAAAGCAAAATTAAAATATGATACAGTCAAATATATTATCATTCGTATATAAATATAAAGATGTTGGGACATTAACACACAGCACCATCTAGTTCCATGGTAAGCTACGAGGCTTGTGTTATGGATACCAGCTACATAATACACTACACATCTATACATATAATAAAATTCTAACTAAGCCGAATCTGTACATTAAATATTTTTTGGAAAATCTTATTGAAATAGACTATTTCTTGAAACCTGGTAAAAATGCTCTTCAATACAATTAAATAAATTTAGCGTTTTTTGAAATTCATCCCATAAGGAGATAAAATAAGGGATGAAAGTTTGTATGAAACCTACCTTTTCAAAGTTTTTTTGTTGTAGTATTAAAGCGAGGGAAGCCGCGGGTTTTGCTAGTATAATATAACTTTAAATACATAATTATTGTCAATATAAACACCCATGACTGGAGTACAAACATTCGTGGTCATCACGTGCAGGATGGGTCACTACAAACTGAGCCAAACGTGTCGTCAAAATTGTATAATTTTATGTATTTATTTTCTTAGCTATTAAAATTACACTTTTTTATAGGTTTTTATAGGTACATGTTACTACATAGGTTTTAACTCGTACGTATACAAAAAAATCATAGATTAGGTACTGTTCTAAAATTACAAACTAGGTAAAAAGTCAGTGGTACTTGTGCAGAGTGTTATTTCATACTGTTTAGTATTACTTTCTCCTCTAAAGATGCTAATTTAGTGGATATCAAACGATGCATAACGGTAGTGATCGGTTTGTTCGTGGGAGACTTTATTGCTGATGCTTTGTAATAACATTGCTGATATGTTGCCTTGGGAAAACTTCCAGACCATACACAGGTGTATGGATGAAGCTATTAGTAGAATATTCCGGCAAAATCCATAAATACATGCAAAATATAGCAAAATATAATATTGGGTTTGCTCTTATTTATTTATTTTTAATTTAAGTATACAATTATTTTGTTTTAATATTAATAAGATAAAAGAATTTGTATGAAATGAAACGATAATTCTTCGCTTAAACACCAATGTAGACTGAATTCACAGCATACTTTTCGACATATTATTACGTTATTGGTGTCTATAATCATGTCATATGTAGAATGTCTAACACTTTAAATTTCATAACGTATATAAAATTCACAGTTAAAAAACGATAAAAACTAACTTATTTGCATTAAAATTTGTGTTGTTAAAAATATGTACATTTAAGCTCAGGCTACATACAATACGTAGCCTCGAGCTCCTATTAACATTTCAAGATTTTAGACTCATATTTGGACATATTATTACAACATACTAAGTATGTCAATACGTTTAATTATATGATAACTAGCGACGCACCCTCGCTTCGCTCGGGTTTTATCGATTAGTATGGAATAGTTAGATTATATATACATACGTAGGAACAGAAAAGTAAAAAGTACACTAAAAAAACTTGAAATCATCCCCTATTTTACCTTGATTATTCATAAACGCCGAAATTTTCTTTTCCTTCCTATTTCTATCCAAAATTATACATTATTTAATTTTTAATTATAGAATTTGTTTTCAATACAAATTTTCAATCCTTATTTCACACCTAGCAAGTTTTAATTTTGCGACAATATGTATCCTACATCCTCCAAGTTCCCATCCCTCCCTACACCAAACTTCATCAAAATTGGTTCATCAGTTTAGGCGTGAAATCGTTGACATACAGACACAGTTATTTTCGCATATAATATTACTATGGATTAAATGCTTAAAATAGAAATGTAACAGGGAACGCTGGGTACGACTAATGAACGCAATAAACACAATGAGATAGGTTTTATGTGCCAATCAATCACTTATTGCTTTGTCTCCTGCACGTGACTGGTACTTCTTATCAGATAAGGCGCCATAAATATATGTCGTAATGCAACATTAATGCTTTATATATTTTGGAATTTATGTTCCCTTATATATGACTTATTTGTTTTCATTCGTGCTTCATTTGAGATAACTTATTGTTATATAAATCTGTCTGGTCTGCTTTTGTAAATTAGTTAATTTACGGTAGCTTATGTTTTAACGTGACTTCACTTAAATGTATTTTGAATTATAAAATATATATTTTTATTAAGTTTCATATAGGTATTTATTATTTTACTACTTAAAAACGTTAAAAAACGTGGTCCTAGTAGGTCACACAGAGATGTACGAGTGTGTAGGCTTGGCTTTAAATATCGCGTTTAATGAAAGCCAAGCCTCAGCTATATAGTCAGCTTAGCACGTGTCTATTAGTGAAGCTTGTAAGCGCTCGCAAATCAATTTATTCTATGGATGTACCTATTACACATATTAGATCATACCTAATATTAACATGATAATACAAATAATAAAGGTACGATCTATATACTAGTATTATAAAAAGGCAGAATCTGTTTGTATGTTTGAACGCGCTAATCTCGGGAACTACTTATTCGATTTGAAAAATTCTTTTTGCATTAGATAGCCCGTTTATTGAGGAAGGCTATAGGCTATATATTATATAATATATATTCTATCTATTCCATACTAATCGTTAAAAAGTAACTAGGGACGAACCCGCGCGAAGCGAGGGCGAGTCGCTTGTGCTTTACCTAAAAATATGCACCGATCAGTAGATATGTATTGTTTAATAATAATCAGCGTTACAAAAGAAAATTATTTTTAGAAATAACGGTGGAAAATTATGAAAAATTTTATATTCAACACAGTATTTCACAAAATTTAAAGATTTCCATTGCTTTTGCTTAAGCAGATTTATTTTAAAGAGAATAACTTCTTAAATTTAAAAAAAAAACCATTACAGTCACGTCTCAGTGTAGAATGAAAAGTAATATTTTTCCATACCTCAAATATTTTACTCGTGCAATTACTAAATTTTAAATGCTGTATATTTAAAGATACTGTATAATCACTTTCATATGGAATGACTAGCAAGATGTTGGCTAGACACGTATTAGTAGCGCGGTAGCATCTGCAGTAATACAACACATCGTCTAGTAAACATTGGGAGGGCAGGTACTGTAAATAGGTATGTAAAGTTGTTTATTGAAACATGTTACCGCTCGAGCTTATCTGTTATTCAAAGTTTCTCTACATAATGAATTTTTTTTTAGTTATGTTTTTATTTAATGTACTAGCGACTTACCCTCGCTTCGCTCGGGTGTGTCCCTAGACACGTTTCAATTTATTTGAGCGGAATCCTAATACTTTTTCTAAAATAAAAGTAGCCTACGTTACTCCTTATAATATCAGCTATCTGTCAGTGAAAGTCCCGTTAAAATCAGTCCAGCCGTCTCGGAGATTAACCGGAACAAACAGACAGACAGACAAAAATGTTTAAAATTGTGTTTTTCTTTTAAGTACCGTTTATAATTTCATATGCATTTAGTAAAATTACAAACATACATTACAAATAGACACGTCAATTTTATTTATCTGTATAGATATAGAAAAACAAAAATAAATCTATCCCACAGGGACCGTACATTTTTCCCGGATAAAAAGAAACCTATGTGCTATTCCAGACTATAATCTATATCTGTGTTAAATTTCATCCAGATCCGTTTAGCCGTTCTGGCATGATTGAGTAACAAACATCCAAACATCTATCTAAACTTTCACATTTATAATATTAGTAATATTATTAAGATGGTTTTGTCTACTTGTACCATTTAAATCATATTTATCGTGATTGAATGTGACTGTCCATTGCTCCGAAAATCTTGAGCTATTCTTACTTGTTATGCTTATGTCAACCATATCATCTTATTTTCCTTTTGGTTATATGAAGGCAATTCATCTAAAAACCTATATCACGATGCTGTCCAAGAGTGAGAGTAAGCAAACGTTTTAGACACATAAAGTAAGTTTAATAAAAAATGTTATTTCAATCACTCCTGTAACGTATTTGTTATTTTCTTTGAGTGTTTTCATTCATATGTCAAGTGGTATCAAGTAGTGTTAAGTATAGATAATACTCAGCACAAATTCACTTTGTTTATAATCACAACAACTCTTGACGTTTTATCCGTAATGCATAAAATGTGATGTCACGGAAAACGATAAAGGTTAAATGCCATATATAAGGAAATAGATACTGCTTGTTTAGTACACATTAAGATAATTATTACGTACGAATAATATGTGTATGTATTCAGCCCTTTTTAACGTCCCACTGCTGGGCACGGGCCTCCCTTCAAGACGAGGGGAATCAGGCCATAGTCCATCACGCTGGCCAAGCGCGGATTGGCGGACTTCACATGTCTTTCGAAAACTTGCTAGGTTCTTTCAGACATGCAGGTTTCCTCACGATGTTTTCCTTTACCGTAAGGCAAGTGGTAATCAAGTTAGAAAATGATTCGCACATGAAAATATCAGAGGTGCGAGACCCGGGATTTGAACCCACTTCACTCGGTTTCCCAAGCGAGCGCGTTACCACTGGGCTACCACTGCCTAAATAATATGTACGGATAATCAATAAATCATACGAAATCGTAGATAGATACTAAATTACTATAGGTAACACTAAGAGCGAAGAGAATCGCTAGTTTCAAATATAAACACCCATGACTGGAGTACAAACATTCGTGCTCATCACACAAATAAATGCCCCCAGCAGGACTCGAAGACGTGACCGCTGGCACAGCAAGAACTACTGCAAATTGATCCAAACGTATCGTCAAAAGATGAATAATTAAAAGTGGACATTTTAACAGCTCTCATTCATTGACCTCAAAATTATAATATAAAGATAGATACGTACATATATTTTATTGTAAAAAGGTAAACAAAAATCTCGAGCATAGCCTTCGGAAAGTTTTCAATGGTTTGGGTGAACGTTCTGACCGTTCCACTTCGAGGCTTCATTTATTCATGAGCATAACGCTACGCTCAGATATTGTCTTTATGTATTATTTGTTCATTCATATATTCAGTGGGACCCGTTATATATCGTACTTGGAAAGCCATCACTATTGGATATTGTCATTCCAAAATTTAGATAAGTTTTATGATGAGAGCGTAAGTATATATATACTTCAAAATATTCTATATATAAATAGTTAATGTTAAGTTGATAAAATATAACACATATGAAAATGTGTATGTTTGTTCTTGTAATAGGTATTCTGAAATGTTATGGTATATGATTGTATATATGGTTGGAGGTCTCAATATATGACATACATATATATGTAGATAGGTATGTCCTGATCCTGAACTCGTGCGAAGTAAGAGTACATCACTAGTAAAGTATAATAAAATTCCTTTCTTGCCAATAGAATCATTCCATTTTTCAATTACAGCAAGTTAGTACTTGCTGTCAGAATTGCTAATGGTACCTACATAGTGTACCATTAGCAATTCTTTCTCTAACAAGATTTTCCTTTTTGCGCCACCCTCTGAGAATTAAGAAAGAGCTTTCACTTCGTCGCAGTGGGTGCTATGTACATAAATGTATAAAATCAAAAAAATTAAATCTGTTTTATTGTTGTGTAGAAAAAAGGACGTTTAATGTTTATATAATATGAATATAATACCTCGGTGGTGTAGTGGCTTGCATGTACGGCTGCACATCCTGAGGTCCTGGGTTCGAGTCCCGGGTCGGGCCAAGTTTAGTTATTGAGTCTTTCTGTATAGTAAGCCTCAGTAACAGCCTGGAGTTGGGAAGTTGGCGGTGTTTCACCCCCGTGCCTCGGAGAGCACGTAAAGCCGTCGGTCCTGCGCCTTAACTCTCACCGGTCGTGTCGAGTAGTCGTCCCACCGGAGTATGAGAGTGACAGGAATAGAGAGTGCACTTGTGTCTGCGCGTACACTTGTGCACTATAATATCTCCTGCGCAGTTGGCTAGTCTCAATGAGATTGGCCGCCGTGGCCGAAATCGGTCAGGAGGACATCATCATCATCAATATGAATATAAGTTTTTGAAATATTAATAATTTTATATAATATCTATACTTATATTATAAAGCTGAAGAGTTTGTTTGTTTGTTTGTTTGGTTGAACACGCTCATCTCAGGAACTACCGATCCGATTTGAAAAATTCTTTTTGCATTAGATAGCCCGTTAACTGAGGAAGGCTATAGGCTATATACCATCCCGGAAAAAAATACGGTTCCCGTGGGATAGATTTGTTTTTGTCTAGGGACGAACCCGAAGCGAAGCGAGGGTGAGTCGCTAGTCATTTATATAAGTTTTGCATATCCCAACTTATGCCTGATCAAATCTTATCTAAGTTTATTTATACTTGTAACAAAGAAGTAGTAACGAAACATTGTTTTTTTTATTTAAATTCTTATCTAAATATGTATATTTTAAATAATTTCTTTATAACTAAAAAGGTACAGCGGCTTTAATATCACGTTAAAGAAATTAAATGAAAATTAACTTTATATAGTTAGGCATAAGCCTGTATAAACAGGCACTTATGAATCGTCAGTTTAATTAAAAGATAAGTCGGTGGGTAGTCTTTGATGAAATTTCCACCGGCTCGGAAAGCAGTTCTGCTGCTCCTTTAAAAACCTAGTAATAATTTTAATATAACATTTTATGTAGCTATCCTACATTCGATCGATTTCTTCATCGATTTATCTTAATTCCACACATTTCCATCAACAAGAAACTCTTGTACAGAGTATTATGCTTTACTCACTATACAGAATATATTTAATTTTATCCCAAAATTGCGGAGAAAATATTTCTGTGGAAATTTATTATATATGCATATTGCATATAGTAATAGTCCCATTAAGAATTTATTGACTTTGGAAACGAAATTTGGGCGTTACAAGCTTATGATCTAAGATCCGGCTGCAAGATTGTTACGTTCATCGAGTATTTAATCAAAATCATTTTTTTATAAACAATAATAAAAGGGACAATTTGTTTTGGCCGGGTTGCCTATTAAAATATGCCCGCTAGTATTTTTAATTAAATTAATAATAATTGACTTTTCGGAACAAAATCGATTCACTAGTTATTAAAATGAGTTATACTCCACTTCACAGAAATATACGTAGAGAACTTGAAAAGTGATACGTGCCGTTGCGCACTTGGCCGCAACCTCTTCGCAACCAGGTGTAAGAAGCCATTTTTTTTCACTTTGGAAGCATTTGAGCACATGGGAGCAAAAAAATTCGTAAACACCTCTGCTAAGGACCACTCTAATGTCACAGATATACATATGTACATTTTTATATTTATAGAAGGCATTTGTTTATAACAACCATGTGTTTAATCTCATCCAAGTATCATAAATCATTTAGAGCCATACTGGCTGGATTGAATTAGTGCAATGAGTGTCTTTGTCAGCGCTTCATTGATTGAGTAAAACCTGTTATAGAAGCGTCCTCAAACGACTCGATAATAGCTTCCATTCTCGCGGGATTACTGTACGTGAATCCAATTTTCTGTTTGAAAAGTTCGTTCGTCAATTTCAATTCGTAGGGAGAAAATGTTGTGGTTTGCAGTCGACTCTTCCAGATGGATATTAGATTTGTCTTAATTTCGAGTTTTAAGTTAATATTTTATTTAAAAAAAAACTATCTTTTCGGGTTTTTTCGCGAATGTATTTTGATTTTTGGTTCCCGATGTTTCGAATGCTCTACCACAATCATGGTCACGGAGGAGACCAATACTAGTACTAATGGGATGAGATGGTGTACTTATGGGATTACTGTACAGCATTCGAAACGTCGTGAACCAAAAATCAAAATAAATCCGAGAAAACATCCGTAATGATAGTTTTATTTAAAATGTCAAATATTTGCGTAAATGATAAGAAAGTTTTATTTAATGTTTATTAGGTGTATTTGTTATTTTTTCGCAGTCTATGTTCTATAACGTGTATGTTTTATGATTTTAACAATGTATAGATATGACAGTGGTAGCGCGTTCGCTTGGGAAATCGAGTGAAACAGGTTCAAATCCCGGATCTCACATCTTTGATATTTTCATATGTATATCATTTCTAACATGATTACCACTTGCCTCACGGCGAAGGAAAATATCGTGAGGAAATCTGCATGTCTGAAAGATCCTAACAAGATTCGTTTTTGAAAGACGTGAAGTACGCCAACCCGCACTTGGCCAGCGTGGTGGACTATATCCTGATACTCCTCGTATTGAATGGAAGCCCGTGCCTATAAGTGGGACGTTAAAAAAGGACAGAATAGATATATACGACATGTTCCAAATACAAAGAAGAAATTGACACAAGCGGTTTTTTATTATTATTTTTTTTATAAATCTATTCAGTTATAATGTTTACCCTTCAAAAATATAAATATAGACACTGTATAGAGTATATTAATAATATTTATTTTATTGCATCCAAATTTCGTTTCAAAATATTTTTAATGTAAATAATCATAAATTTTCTAGAATTTTGTTTGGAAAAAGAACAGGCGCCGTCAATGAAAACGGATATGATGGTCGGATGAATTATGATTCTTTAACGATTAACTGCGGTCAGATATGTTTGATTTATATCGCTGTTATCCTTACTTATATGCGATTGTTTTTCTTCCTTTACAAAATAACGGGACAATGCATGAATGTTATTTTGACAACAAGTAAGTTGATAATTTATGTCAGTTTGTCCCAAACGCTTCTTTGCCTTTTCAGAATTGTAAATAACTAAGTAATACCTATGTAGTACAAATATGATATACATATATACTTACATATTTACATACAAACTTATTAATTATTATATTTATATCTTTATCTTTATGTTACTATAGAAATATAGATTTTGTTATTTTTTTAATCATGTGATAATGTGCAATTATTTGTTCTTTTCAGAGGAAGAATGTTACCATTGCATGGCAAGCTTGGTTGCGTCTAAGGAGAAGATGTTCATCACTCAGACCAAGCTCCTTAACGAGGTCACATGGAAAACAGTCATGCAGATCGCTAAAAAACATGCCGTAAGTTTGACTTTCGTATTAAGTGTAGTCTAATGACGTACATACATACACATTACATAGTAATATTATTGACATATTATTCATTATTCATAGGATTAATAGTATTACGAGCGTTACATTTTAATTGCAGAATATATTTTGTTCTATTTTTAATACAAATTGTTATTACAAACTGTATACTTTTATATAACTGTCTTTTTTTTATACTTTGTCTTATGCTCCTGTAATCTACATATTATATGTATAATAAAATTCTGAGTAGAATCTGTACATTAAATATTTTTTTTGGAAAATCTTATTGGAATAGTCATTATTATCAATACTGAGGCCGAATCTATAGATTTTAGATTTTTTGTCTGTCCGTCTGGGAACGCATCACGAAAAAAACACTGGACAGAGTTTGATAAAATTTGGTATGATGATAGCTGGTTATCCGGGTCAACATATAAGATACTTATTACTGCCGGATAAAATCTCATTTCTGAGAAATCTATACTAACCATATCTATCTTAAAATAATGTAAATAATAACATACGAATATCGAGTCAAAACAAAACTTATCAATAATTATAGGGTTACCTATAATCTACGGTGTATACTGTATACGTCAACGTAAATTTTCCCTTGAATTAAATAACGTCACGTAATGCTGACGCTTATCAAATGTATCTATTTATAAACTGGAGGTATTTAAGCAAATGGGGGCTATAAAACACCACACCTGGTTTTCTTATCGGTACCTACCGTAATATGTGTACATTACTTCACAAAATGTATGAGTTTCTTTATACATCAGCCCTTTTACTTATGATTTAATGTAAACTATGTTATTTTTCATCTTGTTCAGTGGTTAAACCTTAATGCGAGTTAATTTCTGGAAAATGCTAGTGTATCGGAACCCTTACATAGGGTATCGCGTGACGCCTTCACAGTAAAGTAAAACAACGTTATCAGAAACATTTAAACATTACTGTGTACACGCGACGCTTTTGTATAAGTATATTGTGAACAAATTTTTGTATAAAATTTTTACTACTAGCGACTTACCCTCGCTTCGCTCGGGTGCGTCCACCTAAGTACGTTTTGGTTTTCTTTGCGAAACCCTAATTCTTTTTCTAAAATAAAAGTAACCTAAATTACTTCTTATAATATGAGCTATCTGCCAGTGAAAGTCCCGTTAAAATTGGTTCAGCCGTTTCAGAGATTAGCTTGAACAAACAGACAGATAGACTAAAATTTTAAAAATTGTGTTTTTCTTATAAGTACCATATATAATTCCATACGCATTTAGTGTAAAGTTGTTATTTTGACATTTACAAATAGACTCTTCAATTTTATTTATCTGTATAGATTGTTTTGGGGTCTATATTCTGTACACGATAAACGTATCGTACTGTAACGACAGTCATTGTTTTTTTTAATATTTCATGTACAGATTTCGCTAAGTTACTCGTACTACCATGTTATATGTATAGATATGGTCTATTTTTTTACACTATAATTATCTCGTGGGCGTTATCTCTAACCTCTTTCTCTAGTTAACCGGAGTGACATATGCCTTTTTTTATCGACTAATTATATGTATTTAATGCAGGTACTTTATTTATACTAAAATATATTACATAGTATGTAAATATTTATTATGAAAATGCGTTATCTGTGTCGCCTTATCTCGACTCATTACAATTGTACTGTGAATGCCTTTGAAATATTTGGGAATGGAATAAACAATTATAAATGTATCTAATAATAATTATACTAATTATACAAAAAATGTAGGTTAGGTTATACTATATAGCGACACACATCGCTCCGCTCGGGTTCGTCCCTACTTACGTTTTAATGTTTAGTATAGATTTCTTAGAGATGAGATATTTTCCCGCAGTAAAAAGTATCCTGTATGTTGACCCGGATAACCAGGTATCATCATACCTAATTTCATCAAAATCTCTCTAGTGGTTTTTCCGTGATTATAAAAACTATAGAATCGGCTTCTGTATCGATAATAATGTCTATTTCAATAACATTTTCCAATAAATATTTACTGTACATATTCGACTTAGTTACAATATAGATTATATGCTTTATGACGCAAAAAATTTTATCCTGTACTTTTTGTACGATTTTTAACAAATAAGAAAAATGAAAAATCGCTGACTCAGAAATGTTTATAACAATTAGTACGTTCTATTTATTTAATATGTGGTTAAAGACCAAACAAAATCGAATTAAAATATATGAAAAATCAAAAAGTTTATGTACTGCCATCATCTATACTATACTAATATTTTAAAGAGGCGAAGTTTCTTTGTTTGTTTGTTTGTTTGAACGCATTAATCTCAAGAACTACAAATCCGATTTAAGAAATTCTTTTTGGATTAGATAGCCCGTTTATTGAGGAAGGTCATAGGCTATATATACATATATAACCATACATTAAAAAAATCTATTTATGCTTTACTATACTCAGTTCAGTCTACTTCAGACTGTAAACATAAAAGGTTTTTAGATAAACTAGTAATCGTTTTATTATTATAATTCCCAACATTTGACCACCCGTTAGAAACGGTTGTTAACACTTTGATTTTTTAATAAGTGGAGGTTATTGACCATCGCACATCGATCGATCGAAACTAACCCATTATACCTACTTTAATCATGTGCACTATTATTTATTTTTACCTGGGTAACGCTTTGTTTTATTCTATTGTATGTATAATTAGTAATTTGTAATGGTAATTATACTTTCTATTGATCGTTAAGTTTCCATAATTAGAATATTGTTTTTTTATATACCAACTGACAGTACTACAAAGTAATTAAATGAACAGAGATAAACACTTGTTTCTTATTATTACTGAGTTGACATTGAGAATGTTTATTTATTTTAAGTTTTATATATATATATATATATATATATATATATATATATATATATATATATATATATATATACATACATACATATAAATATGTATATATATTATACACATATTTATGCTTTTTGTATTTTCAACTTGTACAAGATATGTATTAGATTTCTACTTTTCTAGGTTATTTATATTGTACTAAGTCTAGATTCGATGGGCTTTTGAATTCTTATTATATTTTATTTAAATGGATTTTTATAAGTTAGAATACGTGAATGTTCTTCATTTAATTAAAAAGTTCTAGGGAATCAAAATTTATTACTTACTAGCGACTCACCCTCGCTTCGCTCGGGTTCGTCCCTAGGTTAACTCCCCATACAAACTTTCATCTCCATCCTGGGTTCGAGGCCCGGGTCGGGCCTTTAACTACTGAGTTTTTTTCTTAAGATATTCTCAGTATTAGCCCTGAATTGGGAAGTTGACGGTGTTTCATCCCCGTGCCTCGGAGAGCAAGTAAAGCCTGTCCAGCGCTTTAATTCTCACCGGTCGTGTCGAAATATCGTCCCATCAGACTTTGACAGTAAAAGGAATAGAGAGTGCACTCGTATTTGTGCGTACATTTGTGCACTGTAATATCTCCTGCGTAACTGGCTTGTCTCATTGAGATTGGCCGCGAAACCAATTAGGCGGAAATTATTATGTACTAGCGACTCACCCTCGCTTCGCTTCGGGTTCGTCCCTAGACAAAAACAAATCTATCCCACGGGACCCGTACACTTTTCCGGGATGATATATAGCCTACAGCCTTCCTCAGTTAACGGGCTATCAAATGGAAAAAAAAATTCAAATCGGATCAGTAATTCCTGAGATTAGCGCGTTTAACCAAACAAACAAACAAAAAAAAAACTCTTCAGCTTTAAAATATTAGTATAGATTATTCCAGGTTACAGTCTATCTGTCTACTAAATTTCATCTAATAACGTTCAGCCGTTTTGAGGAAGGAGTAACACATATGTATATACAAACTTTCACATTTATAATAATAATGTAATTTAAATTTACTTATCACTATTATGTCATTGCTTTTCATTAGAGATGGCAAGCTTCCGTACAACATCGCATCTTGTTGCAGAAGTCGGCCGCCCAGCACCTGTCGCGACTGTCGGGCGCGATTGGTCCTGAGCGCATATACGCGGACTGGCAGTGGTGGATACTAGCCGCCTTGCCCTTCCCACACTTGGTCAGGGTGCTAGATTGCTTCTTCCACGAAGGGATCAAAGTATGTATATTGTATACCATCTCATATATTCTCTATATACTAGCCATAACTATAACGTTAAGTTTTTCAACTTTTTTGTGGATTTAGTGATATTTTTCTTTCATTTTAGTATGTTTTTCTTTATATATTCCAATCGAAAACGGTATCTGAAAAATCGAAAAAGATTTATAGAAATTAAAAAAGCCGATACCGATTAATAAATTATAATTGTAAAAGAAATTGTACAAAAAAGTACATTATCCACATTCCTTATCTATCAACCCACAGGTATTCTACAGAGTAGCGCTCGCGATACTTATTCTATTCCACAAGCACTCGACCAATCAAAACTCCGAATGGTACGCCGAAGCGACCAAAAACGGAGTTGACCATGCCATAGACAAGTTTTGCAGGAATATGCCCGCTTCGCCCACAAAACTCCTTAGAACTGCTTTTAGCATACGGGCGTTAAGGTTGGTAAAAAAATCTTATTAAATTCAAATTACAAAAAACCTTTTTGATAAGTACAATTTAAACAAATAATTATATTCTTTTTGTGTGACAGTGATTTCTATATAAATTTCCTCTTGCAGCTCCCAGTACATATCCCGAGTGTTCATAAAAACGGAGATGACGTTAAAGTCCAAACAAGTCATAACAGGATCACGCCTCGTGCGGTCCAGATCGTCTGACAACCTCCCGACCAGCCAGTCCCAAGTGAACATACAGATGATGTCCCACACACTCACCATACGCGAGGTAGGTCCAACTTTATGCAAGTTTAT
This sequence comes from Argynnis bischoffii washingtonia, assembly GCA_033884665.1. Classification (NCBI taxonomy): domain Eukaryota; kingdom Metazoa; phylum Arthropoda; class Insecta; order Lepidoptera; family Nymphalidae; genus Argynnis; species Argynnis bischoffii. Next base: position 15,109,891 of record CM066609.1, on the reverse strand, counting down.
TATTACTAATGACACTTTCACAGCTTTAATGAAACTGCAGTTAACTTGGGTATAATTGGGAATATATACGTATTTATATAGAATTTTTTTTTTTTGTTGAAGTGATTGCAGTTTTCCCCAATTTCAATCTTAAGATGAAGATGTCGGACTACGGTTTTAAATATACCAATTAAATTTTTGAAGCTATTATATTATATGTAATGTTAACATGTGAGAATATTATATGATTAGTTGCAATTTAATTGGAATTCCTAACGCCTTAAGCGTTCGTGTTAATATAGGTTTACCGATCTAACTAATGCGAAGAGCGATCTAACGACACATGCACTACCACGCAATGACTTATAGATATATGTGTCCTGTTATTATATGAAATATTGTGTATTAGAAAACATTTTACTTGATTTGCAGAGAATGTCTGAGGAAACGTGCAAACAGATGGTATCGTACACAACATTAGGCGTGGCTTCCGCTTTTCTTTTTCATTCAATCATTCGATTGCGAACTCTAACACGACTAACTTCAGTTACATCGAATTCCTATACAAGTTCGATGTTACAATTCACGAGTCTATAATTTCTTTGTAAATTACATCCTATGTCTCCTTTCCTTTTTGTCGAATCCACGTTTCTTTTTTTTTTTTTTGTTATTTTTCGATCCGTGTAGTGAGATTTTGTGAATATTTCTTATGTTGTGTTCTATCAATGTGTTCATTCTACTTACTAGACACGATTATCATCAAACAGTTATACATACCCACGTACAAAATATTCAGACGAGCAGTTCGAAATTCATTTCGCTGGCTTTTAATGGATATGTTACTATTTCCTTTTTTATAAGTGTTTCGATGTGTTGTTTTTGTATAATGTCCAGAATATTTATAGAACTTACTTAATTATTTATACATTTAAGTTGGTACATTGGAAAATATGGCATGCGTTTGAGGGTTGTGCTGGAGATGTCGAAGCGTAAGTCTTGCGAAGAGCAAATGAATATAGCTTGTTATGATTAACATATTATGTGAATAGGTTTATAGATAATAGTGATGTGTCGGCATGCTATCGATTGTTTTGTGTGAGTGCTAACATTGTGTCGATTTTCCTGTTAGGGCTCACATTCGCCGGGCCCGCGCGCCCTTTCGATGGGTGTTTATCCGCTTCAAGCGATCAAGTCGCAGATTCTAGACCAGAGCGAAGTAAGATTACGTAGTATTGTCACAGAACAATTCTATGTGTCGCCTTTAGCTTGCGACCAATATCGATGTTTTAGATGCACCGCTTGCCTACTTAGGTGTTTATTTATTTTTAATTTTAAAGCAGAACGCTTCTCTAAATTCGTTCAATTTAAAGTCGCTTCGATTTTTGTTTATATGATATATGTATATTTTTTTTTGCATCACTGTGGTAAGTGTACGTTGAGTTGAGTCAGATTTTATTATTTATTTTATTTACATTTTGATTAAAATTATGATTATTTTATTATAATTCTGCCAATATGTTTTACAGTCAGTTGAATTTGATAAAATCTGATCGACTAAAGCTAAATTTTGCATGTTTGCCCCGATTATAATTTGGTTACGCTAGTGACGTCATCTTCCTTAACCAAAGCTAAATATAATAAGTTTCATGTGAAGCCAAGAAAGCAAGACCGTGTTATTTTAGTAAAAACGTCATTCCTATCGAAATTAATTAAGAATTATATTAACAGGTCAACGATCATATTTCTATTCCGATCTAATAAGCTCGAATTTATCTTTCAATCAAGTTTTATCGTCATATTAATTAGGTATACGCATATTCCCTCCCCATCATTGCATAACATCGTAAAAATGATCGACCCATAAAAATAGATATAACTGTGGGTAGATAAACAACAAAAGCTATCAAATTACGGTTTAATTCTCCAGTCGCTTATAGCGAAATTTGTAGTATTAATAGGACTTCATCGAATTAAATCACATGATAGTTGTACTTAGCACAATCCAACAGCCAGCCTTATTCAGATCACCCTAAAACACAGCATACATTACTTACTCATTCTCCTACGAGGTGTTACAAATTTTCATGCAGTCAAGACAGGCGATGACATCGCTACATATAACACGATAGAATGTATGTGTAATACGTTTCTGCATACGACTCTACGTTCTAAATCGATAGCCCCTTAGTACGAGCTTTTTTTTTTTACAATAAATATTAAGTATAGTGCTGCCGATCTTTTTCAATTGCCGATTTCGGCTTAGGCCAGTTTTCGCTAAAGCGATACACTCATGGAGAATATCAATGATTATTTATAATATAAATATTATACAGCCATGTTTATTTTCAAACTCGTACTAAGGGGTCATACTTCAGGTTCATCATCGTGAAGGAGTTTTCAGAGTCCACGATCCTCTCACCTGGCCCTGTGGTTCCCATTCCCTAACGCGGTCTTCAGCGATCAACGACAGCACGCGTCAGACCTCCGTCAGAAGGTTCGATAGGGATTCATAATAACTTGGGGAATTGACTTGGTGGCTTTATATAGTATGTCATGATTGTATCTCTCTGGATGACGGTTTTTTTTAAATATGTTTATTATATTGTGGCATAAGTTTATTATTATTAGTATTTAGATTTATATACATATGAAATAGTTTTTATTTTGGAAATTATGGTATATATTAATGAATAAATAATTTTTTTTTTCTTATAATTATTGTTTTATTGATATTTTTTATTTAGTCAATGGGAGAGATATAATCATATTAATGTTTAACGTCACCGCACTTTATTTCGGGTTGCAAAAGGAAGAGGACTAAAGACACTCACCAAAAACCGTTCACAGTATCTCCTATCATAAAATTATGTTGTATTTTTTTTATTTAATTGCCAGCTTCTTCGATATAGATCGTAGACATTTATTATACTTTTGTTTTGTCAGTACTTAGAATATGTGATTTATTGGGAGATGTTTACAACATTACAGCACTACAGTAAGAGCATAAAACAGAACTACTTAAATATAAAGTAAAAATTCTAAATTTTAATAAGAAATTATCTTCGATAGTAATTTGCTTCTTCATGGTGGAAATATCTCCTTAGTAATATTAGATTTCGATATAATAATATATGCATGTAATGTCGTTTGTCAATATTATTTTTTATCTATTATAAACTAAATATCGTCTCCGTGTTGTAAATGTTTAGATGTTCACTAGCACTTGGCACTTGTAGATGTCACTAATATGACACAACTAATTCTGTGCCGCTATAATTCGTGTTGTCTGTTAGTTACACAAAATTTTCCGTTAAACATAGTATTTGGAGTATTTTGGAATGGATTATGTTAATGTTTCAAAGTGTTTGACTCTTTAAATATACTACTTACTTAGTTGGTATTATTCATTAGATGTTATTATAAGTTCTAATTAGAAATCTTTTATCATTATCGTATTTTCTTCTTACTTCTTTATCATCACTACATTCAACATTATTTTTTTCTAGTTTTTTTTTAACGTTTGTTTTTTTATATAACTTTCAAGCATTAAGATATAGTTCACTAGATGCCAGACGCATTAATCCAAAATTAACTAGTTTTTTTTTTATATATATATATATTAATCTAATAACCGTTTAGAATACAGAGATTCTTCGCATGTCGTTGTTTTTATCATTAAATCTCATAATTGAGGTGTTTAATGAAACTTAGCAATCATTAGCTAGTACAGTATTCGAGGTGGACATTGCAAGTTATATTTGTACCTCATGTATTCGTGGTGTATTGCAGTTATTCACACTATGGTCGTGGTTACCGGTTCGAATCACGATGTATCAGCCAGTACTTCTGTACACGACAGAGGAGCATGGGTGCTCGTTGACAACGTTCTACGTGCGAGTTGAACACCATGAGCCCACCTTGTTGATGATCAAGACTTGTAATAATGAGGTAAGGGTGAAATAGTGTTACGCTTTATAGTGATATTGTAATAGTAATGTGCTGGTAAGTGACTGAATGAATAAGTATGTTTTGGACTTGTTCATGTATGGCTTTGAGTTCTTTGATTTTGAAGCTATTATCTATTGACGTGCCTACCACTCGAGTGGAACTGCGGGCAAAAGCTAGTTATCTATAGTAGGTATAGACATTATGTGCCTTGATTAATTCGAAGACGGTCAGATAAAATATTAAGTTTGATACTTTTTACATAAAAGCAATATTGGAATTCTATACCTAAGAGGGCAAATAGGGCTTTGGCTCATCGCCTTTTCATTGCATGAAGGCTGTTCTCAGCATTGGGACGTTAAAATGGCTGAACTATTATTATTATGATATATATTCATAACTTGTCAGTTGTTGTTAAACTCACATTTGTATTGGTATTGCATTCGGCCCTTTTTAACGTTCCACTGCTGGGCACGAGCTTCTCTTCTATATGAGGGAGGCTCAGGCCATAGCCCATCACGCTGGCCAAGTGCGGATTGGCGGACTTCACATGTCTTTCGAAAACTTGATAGGTTTTCTAAGACATGCAAAATTTTCTCACGATGTTTTACCTCGCCGTAGGACAAGTGGTAATCGAGTTGGAAATGATTTGTATAGGTATTCGGTGCATATTGCTCCACGAGGTGGTTCGAACGCAACCAGAAGGACGAGCGCGGCAACCGACAGGCCTACTTCGGTACCGGCGAGACATTCCTCTTCAGGTAAATGTTATTTAACTTATATTATTCTTATAATTTCTTATTATTTTTTTTTATTTTATTGTATATTAATTTTGCAATAATTCTATATAATGTCTTGTTTCCTTTTATTTAGATTTTTTTTTAATATATTCTTTATTTGATCTAATGAAGTTAATTTTTATGTTAACTTAATTGAATTTCATAATTTCATTATTATTTTTTTTTAATTCTAAGACTGTTTTAATATAAAACGTCTTTAACTATTCATGTTCTAAAGCTTTATACAGTTATTTGCAACATCAATAATGGTGTAGTCGCATTATTCTAACATCAATAACAACTTAATGCTAGAAAACTGTGTATTTGCTTATATAAAGTGACTATATTATATAAAGCATAGATAATAAATAAATTAACTTCATACGTCTATTGTATGTCAATTGTAGATTGTTATGCGACCTTCCATAGCGAATGGACAATCTCTTAGTGTTTTATGATGTTATTTTCAGTTAGAGATCTAGATTTATTTATTTATTCTGGAATGAGTTAGGTCTAAAATTTTGTTCATATTTTATTTGAAGTGGATTTTTATGAGTACTAAATGCAGATTTTGATATTTTTTTCATTGATTTTAATGATTACGATAAAAATTCGCTTGAAACAATTTTATAATTTCTTAAGTTAGGTTAAAAAATGTTTTTAGTAATTTATTTATATTGTATTTTGCTTAAATTTTATTATGTTTATTCAGTGTATGTTAATGCTTAATTCTTTTCGCTTACGCTTTAAAGTGTTGGTGGTAGATACTATTGTCTTTATACAGAAGCTTAATTCTATTTCTTAACTTTGATTCAATTTGATTTGTATTAGATGATTCTTTTTTATATTGCTTTATAAAAATTCTGTGGGTTACTTCACCTTGTAACCAAATGATATATTTTTTAAATTACAATGACAGATAATGTTACATTTAAGTTTTTAATTATATTTTTAAAAAGAGCATATGTCTCTAACCGACTTCATAGAAAGATGATTTTGTTCTTCTTATTCCTGTATATTTTTAGTGTTTTAATATATTTTTTTTAAAAGAAACGCCTATTGTTATACGATGGGCGTGACCTCCCAATTTTTTTTTTTTTTTTTTTCATTTTAAGAAGGAGAATTTTATACATCATCATTTGAATTTCATTTTTTGAATTTGCTTAATTTTATTTAAAAAAAAAACTATTTAATTATTTTCTATTAAAAATATATCATTTGGTAAATTGTTATTTACTGGTACTTGGTCTCTTCGGGTAAAGGCTTTTACTTTCGGTTGCTTCCTCACAACTCTGTTGTGTCGACACTGTGAGACGTGTCCGACGTGACTTGCAACACTAATGTAGTTTATAATATCTCTGGTATGGTACGTTGAGTTTATTTTTTTTAATGCTTCCGATATATTTAAACTTTAAGAGTATAAATTTTTTCGTTTTTATTATTATTATTATGTATATTATTATCTCATGTAAATTTCGTCATCTTTTACTGTCTCAGTAAAGTTTCTAAACTTCGTCTTATCATACTAAGAAATTACTATGAATAAGTGTAAAAAAATTGACAATTAATTAGTATTTTTTATTAATGCTCACAATCGACAACTTTTTTGTTTTCTATTGAGAAGTCTTCAAGCTCTCTCAGCTCTACTATTTAAAAAAAATCAAGATTGATCTTGAGTGGTCCCATTTATTTTCAAAGAAATATTTTTCTCTTCACGATGATTGATACCTTTGGAATTTAAGAAATATCAGATCACATCAATCAAATGGATCGTGAAACAAAATTATTTTTCGTTTGAACAAACATAAAGTAAAAAATATAGTATATTTATTTGTAGCCAAATAATACTTAACGTGCCATACCATAAAATATTATTAAATACTCATAGAAGATCGTAGTTGTCTTACATATGCAAACTTATTTCAAATATTTTATACTATACCTACACTATTCTTTCATTGTTATTTACTAACTCAGACTAATGAATTATGTAGATGGAACCCGCAAAAAAAATGTCAAAATCAAAAATAGTAGCGTGATTTTGATATTTATGCTACTATTCTCGATTTTTTTACATAGGTATATATATATATAATTATTATACTCATTTACAATTTTTGAGAGGAAAATATAAATTATAAAAAATACCATGATATTCTTTAGTATTTTAAAGCATTAATTCTCTTCCCCTTGAAAGAGAGATATCTTATTTAGTTGTATTTTTCTTTATTAGAATAAAAGCTATTTTTATTTATTTTCTTATCTTATATTATTTTATTTATTATATACTATTAATATTTTTATTTTGTTTTTATTGTTTTAAAAAATTATATATTATTTTAAGACATTGTTTGGCTTCATGCTTTGTGCTATGATACTCTGTCTATATTTTTCCTTAGTCTGAGTAACCTTAATAGAAATATAGAATATATATTTTTACTATAAGTAGCTTTAGAATCAGCTTTTGTTTTAGAATCAGCTTTTGCTTACGAAAGAAAAGAAAACGTTTTTTTTTATTTATTTTTTGTAAATAGGTATAGATGCCGCACTTCCTGTATTTTCTTGTATTGCCATAGCTATGCAAGAATATACTAAAAAAATACATATATTTTTTTAGTATATAATAATGATTGACAGATGACTGTATAATTTTGAACTTTAGAAATGTTTATTCCATATGCTTAATTTAAAAAAAATAACGTCACCACACTGAAGCTCTCACAAGAACAATATCTCACTCACCAACAAATCGCTTATCACCATGCATACTACCACAGTATAAAAATCCATACAGTGGGCGATCATGTTTTACTTTATTGGAAATGCTGTCAAATGCAAGGATGGTCAAAATTATATATTTTCATGACGAACGGTTTTAAAATTAAAGCGTTGTAGTGCCATCTCGTGGTATGTTACAGTTATATCTGCCAACCCTATAGTCGTTTCCCGACTGTCATACATTCTTTTGTATGACAGTCTGGGGAGACCGGGAAAAATCGGATCGGGGAAGAACGCGAATATTATCTGACATACGTTCTTTTGTATGACAGTCGGGGGCATGCGGGGGGGGGGGGGGGTATTATCGGACCAGGAAAGAAACCAACTGTCATACATTCTTTTGAATGACAGTCGGGGTTTCCGTCTATCTTCCCTGTGTAGATGCTGTTGTGTGGATTATTAGACTGTGATATTACTCTAGCACTCAAACACTGGCTTTATAAAAACGCTTCATATACTCAAATTACCGCTACCTAGCACAGTAGTTATTTCTAAACAAATAGTTTCAAACTAAAACTAGAAACGCCTACATAAAACAACATTCAGTACAACGAACATACATTACAGCCTTTACCCGGAGCGTGCCAAATATCCTTGGGTTGGGTGTTCTATCGGTGCCGATGGGAAGGGGGAAAGCGTTTCCCATGCTTCAGAACTCTTCATGGCGGCCGATTCAAAGATGATCACCATAGGAGGAGGGTCAGTTACCATAAATTTCACCATAATTTTCAGCCTTCACCCAGTCAGAGCCAAATACCCATGGGTTGGATGCGCTCAAGAGGATTCAAAGGAAGAGGGCGATGTTAAAACTTGTCATGCCAATTCTCTTTTTATGGCAGCCGATAACACAATGATTACTGTAGGAGGAGGGTATGTACTTATGTTTTTGATAGTCTCCATTATAGCACTGGCTTGCTGAATGGGTGTTTGATGGTCTGTTTTAGTGTTACGGTAAGTGCTTAGTGTAGTGAGTTAATATAATTCGTCGGTCTAATTCGTTAAACCTACTAAGTGTATTTCTGCATAGCAAAAACCTGAATTATTTCGCGAAATATAGTCGCTATTCCTTTAACATAATGTAGGTAATCGTCTGAACTCTTTAACCGGTATAAGGAGTAAAATTGCTCAAAAACGGACTTGGCAGGTTTAGCGAATTAGGACGACAATATTAAGTAATTCAAACCCAAATTACAAAAGCTAAAACATTCTTGTACATATGAAAAATATAGACTAACTTGACTATTTGTCATCATTTTTGTATGATATTAACAAGTGTGTTTTATTTTTGACTTTGTTTTTGTCTGCTCGGCGATTAATTAATATTTTATGTTAATTTTGTTTCGTTTGCTCATTTACAGTGACGGTCAAGCGATATGGATGGATGAAAACATACGGTTCGGCAAAACGGATCGATGCTCCACGTTCAATAACCCGCCGCTTTGTCCTAGTGGGGACTTTGAAATACGCGTTTTAGAGGTCTACGGATTCTCCGGAGCCTAAATCGCACTTGTTGGCTTTTGTTAGGTGCATCAAAATGGGTTCAGGATATTCGTTGAGAATATTGAACATTTAAGACTAAAGTGAACTCATAATGATGTACGTAATAAAACAGTCTTACCGACATCGATACGTGTAGCTGTATTCTGTGATCGTTTTTATGTAACTCGACAGCTGAATTCGCGGATATAATTCAAGCATTCTTACATTGGCGGTGTTTAGATTTCGTCTGTGGCTGTCGAAACTAAAGAAAGTAGTTTAAAGAACTACTTATTTCTATCAACGGTACTAACTAACGTCTGTAGATACTTTGAAGTTTATTTTTTATAGAGACTTTGACTATAGTATAGTTTTGCGACTTGCCAGTATCTATTCACCGGCAAATAAAGTATATTAGCGGATTCAGCTTTCGAGTTACACAAATGTGTTTTAGAATACTGCTACTGAAGTTACGGAGTGACGTAATCTCGATATGTGTGTGATGTGCCCCTCAATATCGATATTGTCCCGCCCTAGTGAAATCGCTCGATTCCATCGAATTCAACGATTATTATTAAAAGTATTATAAATTTAGGCAAATATGTATCCAATGAGGATACGCTTGGCAATTCAAATGACTTTCGGAATAGCGCGTGCGAAGTTCTATATACATTTAATATTTTAATATTATTCGTATACGCCATTTTGACAGGGGTTGCCAATTTATTTGATGTGATGCGATTTTTTTTAAATCGCAACTTTTAATCTGTGAAATTGATATATATCAACCCTCGTACGTCGTTACAGAGGTCGCTCTATACTATGTATTAGATATTTGTTAGTCGTATTTCATATTTCGTGTCGTTTAAAATATATTCCTAGATATGTGTGTTGTATGTCCCCTTGCCGTCTTACCAGTCTGGATAGTGTAGCCTTATATATCTAATTGTTACTCGCTAACTTTTTACCTAGATGTGATGAATATATCAAGTGTTTTATCAAAATCGGTTCGTGCAATACATGTTCTAATATAAGATTTTTCGTCACGTGACTTTGTATGGACTTAGGTATAAGACGTTGGAATAGGAACTGTTCGCAGTTGATTTGCTGTTCATGTTGATGAGTTAACAAAGCTGTTATATTATATAACCTCTACTATGAAACGACTTATAGCGCACGATACTCGCTAGCGAGCGCGTCAAGTTCAACAGAACAATCGCGTTCAATTTGTACCGTAACTATACGATCTTCACGGTAGAGCAAAACTTATATACGTTACGTTTGGTCCCGTAGTTATTAACACAGCTGTCCTATCGAGACAACGAATCGGGGAAATTAGGTTGTTTATAAATATATTAAATCTATCATAAGTACAAATGGGTGTCTTTTAACGGTGAAAGCAATATGGGACTGTGAGATTGTGAACATTCCAGTGAAAAAGATCAGTCACACGCGTAATGGCGCGATCGTTATTTATATTTTTGACCGATTTAAAATAAGAGATTCTTTTGTTATAATATAAAAAAATAATGAAGTCTATAGTGTTTTTGAAATATATATATTACATGTATAAGTAACGATCGCTCTATTATAAGTGACCCAAAACTGAAATAGGATCTAGATGAACGCAAGTGAACGATCGGGAAATTCATTATTGGATATTATCGCTTAAGCTTCATCACTCGTCTTTGCTCACAAAATGTACCAAAGAGTTTAGTAGTGTATGGGCAAATGTTTGAATTTCAAGAGGAAAAGGTTGAAGCATATCCCAATAGTGAACATATCGTACTGTACTAGGTGTGTGAAAAACAACATTAGATTCAGATTAGTTTGTTTATAATACGAAATCAAAATGCCGGCGGCTTCAAACATTTGCCAATAAAATTTATCGACGTTTTAGAGTAAAAGAGTTTAAATTATAATCTGTTACATATTTACTCTATGGCTATATGATGGGTGTTGCCAGATACATGTTTTATTTAAATAGCGCGGCAACCCTCTACCCAATAGACACTGCCAATCCATGCGTCGCATAGTATTATTTAAATAAAATTTGAAGGAAATGTGCCAAAAATGGACCATTCGGAATCAAATATGGCTGGAATGGTATTGTCTATGGATTCGCTTGTAAAGAATATTTACACGTTCAATGTGGAGTGATCATATATCGATGTATGTGAAATCTGCGTTTTTTTTTTAAAGTTAGCTTAGTTTATGTAAAAAAATTAGTTTAATATATCAACGAGATGAAATATTGTTTAAATATTTAGTTCTGTCACAAAACATATCCCAAGCGAGTACAAAGCTTGCGTTCATTTCACTTTTTTTTTGTTTTTTTTTTTTTTGTAAATATTTACATTTTGCAGTCTCTACACATGTTTTTTTAGTTCCCTACTAAAGGCCTTATCCATAAACCTGTTTTATCTCTGATTAAGCTTAAATTGGTTTATGAAGCGTCTATCTTTATCTAACAATCTGATGTTTGAGTTTGTAAGAGCGTGACAAAATATATTTCAACTATAGGGCCTTTATTACTATGTATAAGACTGTATGTCTTTAAAGGTCTATTTACACGGTGAGTTTCATATCTTCAAAGAGAAAGTAAAGAAATAGACATTATGGCAAAGTAAAATGTACCATATGTAAAGTACATAAAGTACAGTTTACATTGCTCATATTTATACTAACTATTAAAAGCTATGAATTATGATTTATGGTATAGATTTTAATAGTTGTAACTATTAATTAGTTTTTTTTTCAATAATACTTTCTTAGATTCACGCGAATATTTGATATTTTAAATAAAACTGTCTTTTCGAATATTTTCGCGGTTTTATTTTGATTTTTGATCACCAAATTCGAATGCTTTACAGCAATTATGGTCACGGGAGAGACTAAGCTTATATAATGAACTATTAAGACGTCTAAAATTTTAGTCTCTCCCGTGACCATGATTGCTGTAAAGCATTCGAAACGTAGGAAACCAAACATCAAAATAAATCCGCCGAAATATAGATTTGTTTAAAATTAGTCAATGAAATATGTGAAGAAAGAAACTGTCCGTGTGAATGTGCCTTTAGAAGTGTTTAGTAAGATTGTGTGTTGTTTATCACATACGATCGTGTAGAGACGGGTAAAGAACGGAGCTGGGATCTGTAGGTACTACGCGACACGTTTAAAGCCTAAGACTTGTTTTTAATTTCAAATAATTTATATAATTTATTAAGTAGGTAAATAGTTTATATTGTATATTGTAGTTGTCAGTTTAATGTCACAGTTAAACGATATGTTTTAGGGACAATATTATTTGTTCGCTCAGTTGTTTGAGTGGTGCTGGCAACACAGGTCTGATATATTTAAATATATAGATAGAATATGATTGTACTGTGTAAAATTAAAATATATTTTTATTTATGAATTTAAACTTCTTTTGGCATGTTTGGAAAAAAATATGAGAGTAAAATTTTTACGATGCGCACGCACATACAGCCAAAAAGCGACATAATGAAGTTAGCTAGCTGCATTTTACAAACAGACAGTTGTGACATACGGGATGAAATCTTTAGCTATTTTTGTTCTGTTACGCCAAAGAAGTATAGTTTCTTACGTGCGTACATAAGTACACATACACGTTTTTTTTTTACACCTAAAAGCCAAAAGGACGCTATGAGTATGTTCATATTACCAGTTCTATTTTTTTTTAGCTCGTGTGTTGCCAGTATTACGCTTGCGTTATTGCTCTTAGCAATTTATCGTTAATCAGTGTATTTCACTGATCTAGTCTTTATATTGTTTTTTTTTATTATATATATAACAGACGAGTATATTGCACTCGAAGGATTGGTTAGTTAGTTTTTAAGTACATATAATGTAAAATTATTAATCTCCGTTCTCCTTACAGTATTTGTGAAGTAACGTTTTTTATGACGCGTGTATGTTTAATGTGTATCAATCACTATTGAAAAACTCCCAATATGATCTTATCAAACGCGACAAAAGCCACATAGAAATCAATAAAATCAACATAGAAACCAATAATTATTGGTTTCTATGTGGATTTTGTCGTTTTTGATGAGATCCTATAGAAGTTTTTAAATAGAGATGTCGGCTGCTCGGGTGGATGAATGCTTTCTGTTGTACTGTTACATTCGAATAGTTCCCGACGTCGGACTCGGTTATTGTAATGTAAATGTTGCTTTATAATGTGCATAAATATATAATCCCGTATATGTTCGCGTTTTATTTACCTACCCGCTGTTTCATTATCCATATCCACACTAATGTTATAAATGTGAAAGTTTGTGAGGATGGATGTTTGTTACTCAATCACGCCAGAACGGCAGAGAGATTATAGTCTGGAATATCACATGTTTACTTTTTATCTTGGAAAAATATATGGTTCCCGTGGGGAAGATTTGTTAGTTTTTCACTAGGAACGAATCTGAGCGATCGAGGGTGAGGAGCTGGTCTATACATATAGTAAAATTGTAACAGCCGAATCTGTACATTAAATATTTTTTGGAAAATCTTATTGAAATAGACATTATTATCGATATAGAGGCAGAATGTATAGTTTTTGGAATTTTTGTCTGTCTGTTGGTGACGGCATCACAGAAAAACCACTGGGGAGATGTTGAAGAAATTTGTTGTTATAGCTGGTTATCCGGTCAACATATAGGATACTTTTTACTGCGGGAAAATATCTCTGAGAAATCTATACAATAAACGTTAAAACGTAAGTAGGGACGAACCCGAGCGGAGCGAGGGTGAGTCGCTAGTATCATTATAAAATATAAATAAATGGTCATCGGAAATCAAACAAGAAATTATATATTGATGAAAATTTTATTTGTTCCCACAGTTAAGACTTAAGATGAGTTTATGATACCTGGTGTGTTTTAATGTGTCAAGCAGCTTATTTTACTGGTTATGCTAGAAATATGAGACATTAATTCATACAACTATGAACTACGTTTACAAAACATTACTTAGCTTATTGGGTATTCTAATGTTAAGACTGTATTTTTATTATTAGTTTATACTGGGGCCACCCTCGCCTAACTGTAGCCAGTGTATTCCAGGTTATGTGTACTGAATTTCATCTAAATTCAGTAAGCCGTTTCACTGTGTAAGAGTGACAAACATATATACACAATTTTTTTTTAAATAATAATAATAGTAATCTTACTGGCGATTCGCTTGGGTGCGTTGTCTCTAGGTACTTTTAGCGATTCGACATAAAAGCATCGACTTTTCTTTATATTTAACAAAATAAGTATATGTATATTATGTTTTGGCAAATGATCAGCGCCATCTTTTGGCAAATTTGATGTACTAAAGTAGCCTATGTGTCAGTCCAGATCATCTAGCCGTTTCAAAAACACATACACAAAGTTTCGCAATGAGGGCTGCCGTTCTAGTGGCACCAGTTGGCGCCACTAGCGCGTAAGGTGCTATCGCTGTCGTTAAAAAGTATTTGTTAGTGGTACACGGCTTTAAATTTATACAGATAAATAAATTTGAAGTCTGTTTGTAATGTCAAAATAACAGCTTCGTACTAAATGCGGAATTATATACGATACTTTTAAGAAAAACAAAATTTGTTAAATTTTTGTCTGTTTGTTCTGGCTAATCTCGAAACGGCTGGACTGATTTTAACGGGACATACACTGGCAGATAGTTGATGTTATAAGGAGTAACTTAAGTTTCTTTTATGTTAGAAAAAAAAATAGGTTTCCGCTCAAAAAAAATAAAACGTACTTAGGGACGCACCCGAGCGAAACGAGGGTAAGTCGCTTGTTATTATATAATAACCCAATAAATAAAATATTCACTTTTTCTTGGCTCTTCTTTTAAGCAATAACTTTTGTTGAGCGGTACCGTGTCTACCATAATTAATTAGGAATGGTACAATGTTTCAATTATCATGATTAATTAGTTATAAGATCCGCGATGCAAAGTTCGCAAACAATAAACTAGCTAATTTAAGCGTGGTAGACCCCATTTTGATTGTAGTGTGATTATTAAAAGGTATTCTTACTATAGGTATAGGTAAAGAAAACAATATTATTTAATATTCAAAAATATCTTGATGAAGGGCATGGATGACAAATATGAAGGGTGAATATACTAATAATTGTCAAACTTGGAGTGGGCAACACAGAAAGGGCAATGACCTGGTATAATTTAAGGAGATCCTGGTCTAAGGAGAATAAATTGTCTAGTTCCTAATAATAGATACTTCATACTTGTTATTTGATTAAAATTATGGAATCCCTTGCGTCTTCTCCATTTTGAGATATTGGAGAAAAAATCTTTGCTTAACTGGCATATTTTAAAGCCATTGACAAGATAATTGAATTGAAAATTATAGAGTATTATGTTACAAAATAATAAATTTATACAATTTAGGGGTAATATATAATTTTATTGACATAACAAAGTCTGACATGAAATATAAAATATTTTTTATTATAATTAGAAAAAAATCAAATTACCATTATTGTATAATAAAGTTTAAACAACATTACAAAAATTAATATTTAAGTGCAAATTGGTGATGCTTATTAAAGCAGATTGGAATTTCATATCTCAACACAATTTTTTTAAATAATTTTGTAGGCTTCTAAGTTTAACAGGGTAATTATTAATTTTGTCTAATCTAATATATAATATTTAAAAATAAAAAAACACTAACAGTTTTCCGTTTCTTTTAACCTAGTCTTATAGTTTGAAGCTCTATCACAAACTGCTTTCCACAATGACTTTTCTTTTACTAAACTGGACATATCATCAAAATCTGTCCCGATTTCATCAAGAGCTTTATATAAATGCTTATTGTCACACTTTTCCATATAATTAAATATTAAATTACTTAATGATATTTTCATTTGAGTAGAAAACACCTGCAATTCTTCTTTATCATCATTTTCAAAACTGGAACTTCCGTTTTTGTCAGATTCCGCAATAGTACTTAATGTTTTCCACATGCTATAACTTTGTTGGAAGAACTGTTCAAGGCCACACATGCAACTTAATTCTAATTCCTTAACTATTGTTATGGCAGAATCTATTACATCTACTAAGTCCATATCAATTTCTTTTTGATTTACAAATTTGTTTTCATAATATGTAAACACTTGTGTTATTATCTTAAGTACATCTGATTTATTTTCATTGTATACTTCATATGATTTATCAAAACCGACTAAGTTTAGTGTAATTTGTAAGGTAATTATGAGTACCCGTTCTAATTCTTCAGTTTCACATGAATCTTTTTGTTTAATAGTTATTTCAGTAAATGCTGTAGCTAAGGATTCAATAGCTTCTGAAGTTACAAAGTGGCCAAAAAAATTTGTGCTATCTTTTCCAGAGTTACAATATGAGCAAATAGTGTTAAAATTTTCTAAGGCTGTCAGTAAGAGGTCTTTATTAGAAGAATTTCTTAACACATAATATAAAGCATTTGAATAGCCTATTTTAATAAAAATTTCAATCCATTTGTGTAATTCTTGCTCTTTTGCTAGAAATAAACTAGTGTTTACCAACCGTAGTACTTGTATAATAATTAGGCTATCTTCAGATTTAGCATATTCCAATAATAATGTTAAAAAAGAGTTCATTTTTAACAGTTCTTTAGCTGCTTCCTTCTGACAACACATATTACCAATCATTCCTATCAGAATCTCGATAATACGAGGGGAATCTATAATAGGAAAAGCAAAATTAAGCAAATTAAAAACGTCGTGTTTTTGCAGAAATAATACTACATCTCGTTCAGCTGTCATATCCCAAAGCGTGCATAGATCATCTTCGAATATTTTTTCTTGTAGTTCGTTCTTAAGAATGTCTAAATTAGCGAATTTTAACAACAATTTTAAGACGAAACGCTCACTGTAGGCAGTATCTCCTATAACGTCTCCCGTAACATTTTCTTCCTCAGTTTTGTTAGCTTCAGCATCCGGCTTCATTTTTATATTTATTTTTTATCGTTTTTGGTACTAATAAGTATATTTATCAAAATAAAAACTTTACATCTGTTAACTGATTCACTAAACACTGCATTTATTTTAGTTTGACAAGTTCATTTGACATTTAAGTTTGATCGACAAACAATAAGTTGACGTCTATCCATAGACAAAACAATAGATTTAGATAAACAAAAGTGCCAAATAAAATATTATTGGAACCTACCTATCACGGAAGGAAAAATATTTTTTTTAATTAACTCGAAAGCGTAATCATTTGTTCGTTAATTAGTAATACATGTGTAGTATTATCTAATCGTAGTAAAGCCTCATTATTCATTAGCTTCCGGCAATCCAGCCGGGCGTGAAGCCAAGAAACGTCTTGCCTTCTGAGGTGTGTCATGCGGGTTAATCCTGGTACTTCTCTCTGGTCAGATAGCAGTCGGGGCGTTGTGGGCGAGTGCGCAAGTGATCCTGCGATACCCCATTTAGTCGGGGGAAGGTTCCGTTCGATTTTTGCGGGTAGTGGCGTTTGTAGTCCGTGTCCATCTATATAACCAACTGTATGTATGTATGTATGTATGCGGATGGTATACGTAAATACATTTTGCAAGTTAAAAAGGTGTTCTTAATTGACAAAATAAAAAGACCAGTAATGTAAAATATAAATTTAATCACATATTCAGAATTTACTTTGAATATAACAAAAGCGATATCGTTTTACATCAATGTATTTAACAACACTTGTTTTATATGATACCTATAGTTAACACGAGAATAGCTTACACGACTCTAAAGTCTACACACTCCTTAAGTCCTTTGTACGCTTAAAAAGGTCATAATGAAAAAATGGGTACAAGATATTTATAATAATTTAAAGAATATCAAAAAAATTAGCATTAAATATAGACATTACTATGTAATGACATTATCTATGTAGTATTGTTTCTTTTATCCACTACAGGACATATTTAGCTTAATAAATCGAATTAGTGTATCATGTACCCTTATAAATGTAAAACTAACTGTCAGCTTTGACTTTACTCGGTGGGGCGTCCTCATGGTGGCCTTGCTTTCTCTTTCTACCTTGTTTTCCTTTAAAATTTTTGTTTTTATTCTGTTTAAAGTTCTTCATATTTTTGCGTCGTTTGGACATTTCTTCTACAGTTTTCTCCAAGTAAGTCTTTTCGTCGTCACCTTCGAGCACACGGAACACTACTTCTGAATCACCAATCTTTATTTTGCCATCTGTTATTTTTTCTGCCACTTCTTTCGCTGCATTTTCTTGGGCCATCCTCACCCAGCCTTCGGTATCACCCACTTTGAAGTCAATATAGGCAATTTCACCACCTAAAATAAATAATAAATTCATATTTCATTTATCAATATGATTAATGGCCCTTTTAATTATATTGCATACTAGCGACTTAACCTCGCTCCGATCGGGTTTGTCTCTAGGTACGTTTTATCGGTAAGTATAGAATGGACTAACTTTTAAAATGTAAAAAGTGGTTATTGTGACATAACGATAATAGTTGGACATATGGTATCGCGAAGTTTTTTGTAAATATTGATATGTCCTTTAATATTGTAGATCAATCATCAATAGTTTCCGCAGCGCATGCGACGAAAGACGTTTTAGGGCACTTTTTTTATACCTTGGGCTATATTACTTAAGTTTTAGTAAGGATCCTTAATCTTTTCTAGCAATAAATATAGCCTATGTCACTCAGGGTGAATGAAGCTTTCCAATAGTGAAAGAATTATTGAAATCGGCACAGTAGTTTTTGAGTTTATTCATTGCAAACATACATACACACAAAAATACAAATCTTAGTAAAAATTAGTATAGATTACATTTAAGTTTCATATACAGTAGAATAAGCTTATAATGACATCGATGAGAAGTGACAAACAGGTCACACCAAGCGGACATCATACAAAGCAGTCTTAAAAAATAAACAATTTTGTTAGATATTTAGATTAATAGAGTATGTATGCATAAGAAAAGTAAAACATAAACTGATATAAAACAAACATACATGTATTAAAAACGATATAAATGGTACATAATACATATGTACATACATTATTTTTTTTTTTTCATTTTTTACATAAAATATCAATCATTTTTGCTTTTGTTTTTTCTTTAGATAACAGTCTTGAAAACTATTGTATAAAGACATGCTGGTCAAATTTTCATTTTCGGTATACAAGCTAAGGTGTTAGGTATCATGTCAGTCACTATAAACAGACATAATTTATTAAAAATAAGTTATAATAAGCGACATGTCACTATAAGTCATTATATCTGACTTTGCTGTAAAGAATTTTATATGGAGATCAAAATTCACACGTAATTACGTCATATTAAGCGGTTGCTCAATAATCAATAGTCATAATAAGTGGATAACACTGTATATGTATATTACATTTCATGAAGAAAAATAAAAAGTTACCTATAAGTTTCTCTGGCTTGTAATTATTGATTTGAATAATGAAATCTATACATATAATAAAATCGTAACTAAACCAAATCTGTACATTAAATATTTTTTAAAAATCTTATCGAAATAAGACATTATTATCGATACATAGGTCCAATCTATAGTTTGTAGGATTTTTGTCTGTCTGTCTGTTACCGCATCATGGAAAAACCACTGGTAGGATTTTGATGAATTTTGGTATGATGATAGCTGGTTATCCGGGTCGACATATAGGATACTTTTTACTGCGGGAAAATGTCTCAACTCTGAGAAATCTACACTAAATGTTAAAACGGAAGCAGGGACGAACACGAGCGGAGCGAGGGTGAGTCGCTAGTACATTATAAAAATATTAAATTTACCTAGAGGTTTAAGGGCTTCTTTAACATCTTCTCGTGACATTTTATCATGACCTTGGCTGAAGTGCAACACTGTTCCAGTTGGTAGCTTGAAGTCGTCTTTCTCCTCCTTTTGCTGTAAAATTATATGATTATTAAGTGATACAGTAGCAATATAATAATAATATTTAATCTTTATTATAGTTTAATCTTTACATGTAATAATAATAATAAATCTATGCATATAATAAAATTCTGAGTTGAATCTGTACATGTACTAAATACTTTTTGGGAAATCTCATTGAAATAGTCATTATTATCGAATATATAGTTTTTAGAATTTTTGTCTATCTGTGACGGCATCATGAGAAAACCACTGGACAGATTTTGATGAAATTTGGTAATCATACCATCTAGCTATCATTAGATAGCTTGATGATATGATTTTATGATGTATCGGGGTCAACATATAGGATACTTTTTACTGCGGGAAAATATCTCATCACTGAGAAATCCATACTAACTGTTAAAACGTAACTAGGGATGAACCTGAGCAGAGTGAGGTCGAGTCAGTAGTATTTTATACATTACATTTAGCTTGATGTTTTAAGATATTTATCTTATTATAATGTATTTAGATTTGCAAAATAACATAAAATTTTTTATTTCATATAAAAAGAAATATTCTATTTTTTTAATAATAATAAAATAGTAAGACAAAGTACCTCTTTTTGTTTATGTTTTTTGTCTTTCTTCTCTTTCCTGGAGGCATACTCCTCTTGCTTTTGCTTCAGATAGTTTTCTTGCCAAAGAATTATTAGTTCAGCATCATTGTATTTCAAACCTTTTGTCTCAACGAACTTTTCAGCCTGCACAGATTAAATGTGAATAAGTTGTGTTACTACAAAAAATTAAAAAAAAATTTTAAACAGATAATGTTATTAAGGAGTAACACAAAAAATATAACATGTTGCTCTATTACAGTTGTTAGAAGACATAATTTAATAATAAAATTTTTGAAGTTACACTTCTTTTGGCACATTAGGAAAAAATTATGAGAGTAAAATTTTTACGACGCGCACGCGCAGACAGCCAAAAAGCGACATTATGAAGTTAGCTGCATTCCTTTTACAAAATGAGGGTTATGATATACGGGATGAAATCTTTAGCTATTTTTCTTCTGTTACACCAAAGAAGTATAACATCTTACGTACATAACTACACACTCACGTTTTTTTATGTATTCAATAGCCTTTTTTCAATTTTAAAAACCAAACAGTAAACATATTTTATTCATATTCAATTCAATTTTCTTGTTAATAATTTTAAAACATGCTGGTTGAGCAGAGAATACTTTGCCAATGTCACATAGAACAGAGAAGACATGAAGGAGATTGGTATAGCATAATATAGCAAATTCATACCTGTTCTTTAGTCTTGAAAGTGGCAAAGACTGATCCTTTAAAAAGCCGTTTCTTTGTTTGCCGGTCCTGATATCTTCTCATGACTATGTTTTCTACTTCATCAAACTGTTTAAAATATTTTAGAATATCATCTAAATTGGAGTCTTTTGAGAAACCTTTAGCATAGACAGTTCTGGCAGTTAGTGCTTTGCGTCTTTCTTCATTCATTTCTGGTATCGGCAGCTCGGGATTTCGTCTCACTTTTTTCGTATCATCTGACAGCTGGAGAAACAATTTAAATATAAATAAGTTGATCAATTAATTAGTTTGGATACCTTAATGTTTAAAAAAATAAGCAAAAGTATAAACTACACCATTATTTATGATACAAAAAAAAAATTTCAGACACAATTACAAATCATGTGTATCAAGGTTTATTACATAAAAAAAATTAGGTTTAATAATTTTTCCAATATTAATTAGGTTTAGTCCTCCTTTTAATCAAAATCATCAATCTCCCTGAATCTTTTTAGTCTTTTTCTTAATTCACACTGGTTGTAACCAGTAACAGATTTACTATCCAAACACAATGGAATGATTCTTATACTAGAGAACCTGATAGACATTGTCCTGCCCAAATATGGTCTTCACAAAAATCCTAGAGCCCGAATGCAGTGCCACCTATTGGCTACAGCTGTGAGTGTAAACCATCCAGCAACCCACTCAAACACACAAGTTTCATCAAAATCCAGTCCAGTGGTTTAGGAAGAGTGACATCTACACAAACAAAACAATTATATATATAAAGTTATAGAAAATCTGTAAATAATCACCTCGAGTAAACCAGATGAAGATTTGTTAAGTGCATTGCCTATTACTTCAATGTCTGTTGATAATTTGGCAAGGCGGTTAAACTTTATGAGTACATCTATGGGTACCCAGCCATCATCCAACTTTACTTGTTCTCTTAAGAATTTATCTCTCGGCAAGTTAACATCACCTTTAATGTAAAATAAATAATAATTAATGAAAATGTTTTTATTTAAAATTTATCTATAGACTATATATTTAGGGTATCAATTATAGAAAAGTTATAAATATGCAAGGAATATTTATTTCAATTGACCATTGTATTTACAATTTTGTGTTAAGATAGGTACTGCATTTTCTAGCAGGTTAGAAATTGATATCTGTATCAAGGCTTATTTAATTCAAAATCTAATAAATAAATAATAAATATGTTGGGACATTAACACACAGCACCATCTACTTCCATGGTAAGCAACGAGGCCTGTGTTATGGATACCAGATAGTTGATACACTACACATATATAACTTTAAATACATACATATTATAGATATAAACACCCATGACTGGAAACCTAACATTATTGCTCGTCACACAACTGAATGCCTCCAGCGGGACTCGGACCCGCGACCGCTGGCACAGCAAGTAGGTTGTAAGCGTGTCGTCACATCTAAGCTTTATATGTAAGTTAAAATTTAAGGCTGCTAAATATGCTTAAATCTACTCATTGAATATAAATAATCACAAGCTTATAGTTATTTAAGAAACCAACAACAATTCGGCTAAAATGAAGAAAATGGATACAAAGTAATAAAAATTATTGATTAGTTGACGTACCAAAGTAATATTCCACTTGCCGGATAATGGCCGTTTCCAGGTCAGTTTCTTCTTCTGCATTGTTTTCTTTATTATTCTCTTGGCCATTGCTTTCAGGGACTACCTCTTTTTCTTCAGTCATCTCAATAAATAGGTTCTCGAATCAAATATGTATTTACTCACAAGTGTGTCAACGTTGGGGTTGTGGCGCAATTTACTGAACTACTGTACTTTAAAAAGTAAGAGTATGTTTTAACAATAATATTGATTTAACACTGTTCGACGTAATGTTATGCTTTTATAAGACAATATTATAGTACTGAAAAAGCACGTGTTTTTCAAAACTAATGACCACATGCATTCACCGGCACGTCGCGTTCAGCGTAGGGATGGATCAATATACATCCGACATCGATAGTGAATAAGCATCGATGGTTAGTTGGAAAACATCGATGTTTTGACTTCGATAAAATTGAAACATCGATGTTATGAGAATTAATTACAGATAAACAGATAAAAACTTTAAAAGCTTATTAAAAGGCACACTATGTACACTTTTCCTATGTCCCCGTGCGCTGAGGCACAGGAAACATCGCATCCAGGCAAGATTATCAAGAATTTCTTTACGGAAAATCTCAATAACTTTGAGCCCGATCCACCTTTGGATCTGCAGCAGTACATGTCAACTATTAAAACGCCGAAACAGTTATCGTTTGAAGTTATTATAGAAGTAATGGAGCTTAAAATTCTCTATACGTTCTTGATATAAATATGCGTTTGTTTTTTTCTAAAGCGTAATGAGTGGGAAGCCCTGTTAATATAAATGTATGTATTCAGCCCTTTTTAACGTCCCACTGCTGGGCACGGGCCTCCCTCAATACGAGGGGAATCAGGCCATAGTCCACCACGCTGGCCAAGTGCGGATTGGCGGACTTCACATGTCTTTCGAAAATTTGCTAGGTTTTCTCAGACATGCAGGTTTCCTCACGATGTTTTCCTTCACCGTAAGGCAAGTGGTAATCATGTTAGAAATGATTCGCACATGAAAATATCAGAGGTGCGAGACCCGGGATTTGAACCCGCTTCACTCGGTTGTCCAAGCGAGCGCGTTACCACTGGGCTACCACTGCCTAATATAAATATAAATATAATCTTTAAATCCATACAATTTATATTCAAACATAATGGAGAAGTCTCCCATTTTTTCGTATTAATTATAAAACAAAAATACAAAAGAACTATTAAAATATGTATCTACCAAATGAAAAAGTTACGAAACTTCAAAGTTGCGCTTTTAAGAGTAATTTTGTGGCGTCACATAATATTTAAATTAATTTCTTAGTCTGATAGATTTCAAAAAAGATTCACAAATTTAATAGTTTTGACCTATATTATAATTTCATTGCGTTAATTAATATGATATATATTAACATCAGAAACCTTCTCTATTGTAAAAGTTTCATTTAACTTAAATAATACTACACTTATGTGTTTTGTATACTATTTTTATATTATACAGACATATTAAAAAAATATATGATAAAAAAAAAAGAATGTTTTTCTGCTTTAAATGCAATGTTTTTCTATCGATGTTTATCGCACATCGATACTTTTGAATCGCTATCAACATCGATGTTTTTTGTAATATCGATCCATCCCTATAGTTCAGCGTTGAGGTGCGGGTTGCAGAGTAGGGGAGAAGGGAACACAGACAACATACAGACACAGAGAAGAGATACTACGATGAGAAAAATAAATTGTTTACACATTTTAATATCATACTCTCGTACGAGACGTCTTTATACAAGTCCTGCAATTTACTGTTTCGTTTTTTTGAATTGCGGTTGTGTTGTGCATGCTGTGGTCCGAGAACCTGATATAATGAGAAATTATGGTAGGTATAATGTTAAAATTCAAATTATTTTAATTCAGCATGAAATTATTATAATGACTGAATGTCATAAGACTACCACTAGTTTAGAAAAAAAAAAACAGTTCTAAGAAGAACTGGCAAAAGAAATTCAGCAGACTAAAATATATTTTATCATTTTTGAAAGTAAAATTATAAATTACAACTATTCTCCAATATTGAATCAGCCACGGTCCTTGAAATTACAATATACATAAGGTGAGATAATAATCTTCCATTAAATTATTTATTTTATTACTTATAACAAATAAATGTTTTTGAATTTTATTTTAAATTCACTTAGTTCAAGAGTGAGAGTACAGTGATGCATTCACAACGTGAGGAGTCAATACCTCGGGCGTCAAAACTTACATAGAATCGAGAGCAGGTGAGGTGAGGTACTCGTAGACAGATGAGTTAGTGCTCCTAAACTTTAAAGTAGTAAGTATGCACTCTCGCACTTGGCTGGCTCAGGTTATCTCGGCGTGAGTGTACAGTCTAATCATCTAATGTCAAACACATGTTGCAAATGTCACAACATTATAAATTTAAATATAACCTAAAAATAAATAAGTACATTAGAAATTAGGAATATGTTTATAAAAAAGATATAATAAGGAAATATATTTGTAAACAATGGGTGTCAGAGGTCTTACTACGTATATTAATAATAATCAAAATATTTTTTTGAAAAGACATTATTTACACGATACAAACCTTGTTATCGATGGTCACAGTTTGTGTGCTCAATTATACAGATCAATGAACAGCTTTTCTGCATTTGGAGGTGATTATGATAAATTCGCATCATACGTTAGAACTTTTTTTAAGAACCTACGGAAATGTAATGTGACTGCATATGTATTGTTTGATGGTTGTCATGAGAATAAAAAATTAAAAACCGTATTTAGTCGCCTCAGATCTAAATTGCAGAGCTGCAGTCACTTAGACCCGGTTACTCAGGGTAATTTACAAATTTTTCCGTTTTTGGTTCGAGATGTATTTATTGAGGTACTTAGAGATATGAAAATTAACTATACAATATGCATTTTCGAAGCTGATGATGAAATTGCGTCATTAGCAAGACACTTAAACTGTCCAGTACTAAGCTATGATTCAGATTTCTTTATTTACAATGTTCTATATATTCCATTTAATTTATTGGAAACAAAACCAAAGCCAATAGAGGAAGATGGTAATAAAGTATATGTTATGGAGTGTAAACTATATAAAGTACAATACCTGTGTGAAAGTTCTGACAGTCTTAAGGAAGAATTATTACCATTGTTAGCAACTTTATTAGGAAATGATTATGTAGAAAAGAAAGTTTTTCGAAAGTTCTTTTCTCAGTTGAAATTACAAAAAAGCAAAAGAAAGAAAAATGATCAGCAAAGAAGCATACAGGCATTATTTAATTGGCTTCAGAATGAGACACTGGATTCAGCTATTGCCAAAATATTGGGAAGACTTAAAAAACATCAAAAGGATAAAGTTTTTAATATTATCAAAAAAAGCATCGATGGATATCACAGTAATTACTGTCCTTCTTTAAAATATTTCGGTTTATCTAAAGAAATTTCACCAAAATTTGAATTAAAAATGCCCGAGGTTGTTAATGAGGACTTAAATTCTGAAGACGGAGATTCAGAAAATTCTAGGGAAGATAGCAGTGACGAAGATGAAAATAATTCTGATCCAAACTTAAATAATATCCCATTATGGTTTTCAGAAAAGATTCGGCAAAATCAAATACCGAAAGTGTACTTAAATTTATATGCTCATAATTTACATTTATGTAACCCACAAGCAGAAGATTACTCAGATAAAGACAGTTTTCTTAGTGTGCTGCCTCTTGTAAGATATGCGTTCGACATTCTCACAGATTTTTCTTCTGATTATTTTGTTTATGTAAGTAGGGAAAATTGTAATTATCACAAAATTCAAGTGGCTAAAGACTATGCTATACCCCGCCCCTTAGATATATCATTTCAAGAGCTTGACAATGCACAATTAAGACAGTATTTTCTACACTTTTTTGATACGAAACTTTCAAATTTAGACTGGGAAACCATAAAAATATTGCCAGGTAATTTTCAATTAATTATGATATCTGTGCTCTGGTGGATTGCAAACTGCAGTGTACCAGCAAACCATGTTCATAGTATAATTATGTCATACATTATGTTGGACGTGATTGATGATAAAACAGGGATGCCTCGTGGACATTATCACTTTAACAACAAGCATGGGAAAAAGCTAGAGGAGTTAAAGAAAGAAGGTACTTCAACTGTCACAGAAAATGAGCTTTTTCTTAATAAAAATAAAGTCCAGTATGAAGACTGCCTTATTGCTGCTAGTGTTCTTTTAAAGCATTTTGAAATTGATAGCAGCATATTAAAAAAACCTAAAAGTTACGATAAAAGAAAAATTCATTCATTTGCTCAGTTCCAGTGCATATTACATCAAGTTAATTCCTTAAATATACTGTGCGGAACACCTTTTGTAAGTACATTTTATTCTAAATGTTATAATGGGACCTTTATCTACAATATTGCGTTGAAACTTGAGAAAGAAGTGGATCCATCAAAATTTTTAGAAAATTATATAAAAGGTGCTTCAACAATTATACATTTTTATCAAAGTTTATGTTGTATTTATAATCAATTGATCATGAAAATGAATTTATCAACTGTTCAATGGTCAAGCAAGAAGAGGAATGGCAGACGAAGAAAAGTGATTGATGAAGAATTGTCATTTATTATTAAGGGGTTTGAATCTGATGTTAAAATATAATTTTTTTACTAAACTATGGCCTTTCATTTAACAATGATATATCCTTACTAATATTACATATTAATATTTGAAATGAAATGAAATAAACTTTATTCAATTAGTCTTATTACAAGTGCTTTTGAATTTTGTAGCCTAAGGCTATAAAAGGCTCACCCTCGCTTCGCTAGGATTCGTCAGTGAAAAATAAAAACAAATCTATCCCACGGGAACCGTACATTTTTGCGGGATAAAAAGTAGCCTTTGTGTTATTCCAGACTATAATCTATCTCTGTGCCAAATTTCATCCAGCCATTCTGGCGTGAAAGAGTAACAAAACATCCATACTCTCAAACTCACATTTATTATATACATATACAGATTATTATTCATTATATATTCATTATTATCGATTTTAATGATTTTTTTGATGTATTCCTACTTATGTGATCACTTGGATGGTTCTTAGCTTAGTTGGACGGTTGGACCCGATAGATGGCGGTGTTACGGGGTTAAAATTTTTCCAATCAAACTGTCGGGACAACGTCTGCCTACCGGGTTCGCTTTCTTTAAAAATAATCTTTACTCATTTACTATTTCATTAAAGTTTTAGGTTTCGTTTGTGAGATTCCTATAAATCTTTTACAGGAAGATTAAGTATATGTTAAACTTTTAGCTCAAAACAATACTTTAGGATGTTGAAAGATAACTAAAGTTGCTGTTAATAGTAGATCTATATCTAGATATAGAGTAATATAAAAAAGTAAAATATATTTCTTGACATTTTGTTCGTTTTATACATTTCGGATTGTGATTATTCACCGATAAGAGTATTGGCAAGCAAACGTGGTGTATCGCAGTATGTCGTGAGGAAATGTAGAAAGATTCGAAAAGATCGTTTTTTTTTGTATAAATGTGATTTAAAATACGATATAATTTTTCTAAATAATCTTTGAAGTCTAAGGATGTCTTTATTTTAAAATACAACATCGATAGTAGATCGATGATGAACACTCCTACTGATTACAAACTGATAATTTTAATCTACAGATTACAAACCATTGCTTAGTTTTTTAATGTTAAAACAAACGTAGAACAGACGTTTGATCTGTTTTTAACGAAAATAATATAAATTAAATAGTGTATAGGTTTTCAATCATGGATGAAACTGAAACTGATGCACCATTTGGCAGAAACTCTTCTAATTCGACGTAAGTTACACAACATTAAGAATATTAATAATAATCGATAAGAAGTAATCAAAATTATCTATTTTGTTTTATTTTGATAAAAATCCTTCTGCAGGTTGTAATAATTATAGTGAATATATAAAAATAAAAATGAAATGTTGTTAGTAGGTAAATATAGGTAACCTATATCATCACTTGAGAATGGTTGGACCGATTTAGCCATTTTAGGGTGGGCTATTGAAAAACTTGTCCAGAAGATGGGCAAATCGAATAAACTTAAAAATTACAGGCCAGGTAGTAATAATAAATGTTATTGATATTAGGTCTTTATTTTAACGATGATGATTTTGTCGACTATAAGTTCAGAATTTTAAATAATTTTTGTGTAATTTAGTTTAAATGACAAAAATGTGCCTATATATTTGAAAAAAATTGCAATATTTCATTGTATTACCTATTTAAACTAGTAAATAATATCAGCTTGGAAATATCGTCATAAAATTCAACCTACCTGCAAAAACTAACTATATCAATGAAAATATTTATTAATTATTAGATATTTTAATAGATTTACTAGCGACTTACCCTCTCTCCGCTCGGGTTCATCCCTACTTACGTATTAACGTTTACTATAGATTTCTCAAAGATGAGATATTTTCCCGCAGTAAAAAGTATCCTATATGTTGACCCAGATAACCAGCTATCATAGCAAATTTCATCAAAATCCCTCCAGTGGTTTTTCCGTGATGCGGTAACGGACAGACAGACAAAAATTCTAAAAAATATAGATTCGGCCTCTGTATCGATAATAATGTCTATTTCAATAAGGTTTTCTAAAAAATGTTTAATGTACAGATTCGGCTTAGTTACAATTTTATTACATGTATAGATAATATCATATTTTCAATTAAAATCTGATTTGATTTTAGTATGCCATTAGTGTGTTATATGTTTGTTTTAGTAAAGTTTATGCGGAGCCTGCGTCAGTCCCAGAAATTTCATACTATGATATGACCGGCGAAAAGTATTTGTATATTTTCAACCACTACAAGTACCAGAAGACGCGGCATTTCGGGTAAGTAAGGATTGGATAGTTGTTCTTATAATAAATCTGAAAACCTACGAGAAATTTTGATTGTTTTGAGTTATCTTAAAGTTGTTGAGAATATGACCTTCCGAATAAAAAGGTATTAATTACTTTATTTAAATGAACTATAATTACCTATGTTTAAGTGAATCATGACGTAGGTATCTATAATAATTATCACATATTTATGTACATTAAGTCTATAAAGTATTTTCCTTATACTAATAGCCTTACCGTACCTACTACTTCTATTTTTGCTATTATTACAACGTAACATTTTAATGGCAATGACGTAGATTAATTAAAATATGTAAAAATATACAGTAATTTTGCTATGATCACATTATCACCTTCAGTAACCTACTTCAGTACCTAATTGCATTAGGTAATATATTTAAGACTGATAAATCTTGATAAAATCAAAATTAAGTCGAATGAGAATTGTATCCTCTAACCAGTGGCAACATTTTTGATGTTGTGTATATATACGTATGTCTGGGCCTAACAATACAATTCACCAGGCACTTCTTTGTTAGGAAAGCGAAAAAAAAAACTTTTGGGCGGCTTTTGGGTAGTGGTGGCATAATCTTGACATTAATTATAGTTAATCGGAAACAGAACTTAGGCATTCATCGTAAGGCTGGTAATTCAAGGTCGCTCTCAACTAAAGGTCAGGCGACATCAAGATTCAAGACATTTAACATTATTTGCCAGAGAAATACAGAAGTGGAGGTGAAATGGTCATGTCTTCAAATGTATTGATTGCCGATGCATTTGAAAACATGACGTCTTTTGTTTTAAACATGCTAGTCATGGGTGGGATTAGACAGAGTGGTTAGCGTATTATGGTTCAGCCGTAGGTACATATATCATCTAGAATGCGTTATAGATTTTTATTTTCAAATCTATAATTTTCTTTATATTTTAGATTTAAGCGGCCACAAGAGAGAACAGGCTCTATTGAGGATGTTATGAGGCTTTCTAAAATATTTACAGATATGAATTATAAGGTGACGACGCATCAAGACATGGAGCATAGCGAGATATTAAATGTAGTAAAAGAAAGTAAGTTTGGCAGTCAAAGTATTTATTGTAAACTAGCCACTTATCCTTCTTCCTTCCTTCCTCGGGTTTCTTCTCTCGGGTTCTTCTCTCGGGTTCGTTCCTAATGAAAAACAAAAACAAATCTATCCCACGGGAACCGTACATTTTTCCGGGACAAAAAGTAACGTGCTATTCTAGACTGCCAAATTTCATTCCAAAGTAACAAACATCCATTCAAAGTTTCGCATTTATAATACATATTATTAATTAATGGTATGAAAGAACTCCTTCTTGAGATCAACAAAGTTGAAACCTGTATAAAATTTCTTATAAACAAAAGTGTTGTTATTTGCACTAAACACAGATCGATACCCATTAAATACAAATATTGATTTCAAATTACATCACTTACAAGTTACAAGTGTGATTGAAATTTAATTACGAGATATATTTTATTTTCAGTAAGTCAGAAGGATCATAAATCAACTGCATGTTTGTGCTTTGTGTTCCTGACACACGGGGATAGAGGTGGCGAGCTTTTTGCGGCGGATAGACCGTATCTATTTACAGAAGTAACGGTGTTGCTCGAACACGGTGACGCTGGCCTCGTGGGCAAACCAAAACTTTTCTTTATACAGGTAATGTAAAAAAAAAAATCTAAAGTATTTTGAAGCCCATCATTGTTTCGGCCTGGTTTTATTATACTAGGTGTTTTGGGAAATTAGAATTTACCGAAAAAGAAAATAGCTACAGATTTACGAGTACTTATATTCCCTCTAAGGTCTGAGGCAACTTGAGGTACTAACAAAAAGTACCTTTCATCATTTTATGACTTTTATTGACTGTATTCTAATTATTACATGAGGAATAAAAAGAGATGAAATAATTTATAATGTTACAAATACAAATAATAAATAAAGTTCTATCCTCACCCCTTTAACTGCCTCGGTGGTGTAGTGGTTAGCATGTACGGCTGCACATCCTGAGGTTCTGAGTTCGAGTCCCGGGTCGGGCCAAGTTTAGTTATTGAGTCTTTCTGTATGGTAAGCCTCAGTAACAGCCCGGAGTCGGGAAGTTGGCGGTGTTACACCCCCGTGCCTCGGAGAGCACGTGAAGCCGTCGGTCCTGCGCCTTAACTCTCACCGGTCGTGTCTCGTGTCGTCCGACCGGAGTATGATAGCGACAGGAATAGAGAGTGCACTTGTGTCTGCGCGTACACTTGTGCATATAATGTCTCCTGCGCAGATGGCTAGTCTCAATGAGATTGGCCGCCGTGGCCGGAATCGGTCAGGAGAACATTATTATTATCATCCTCACCCTAGCTTTGCTTCGTGTTCGTCCCTAGACAAAAAAAATCTATCCCACGGGAACCGTCAATTTTTCCGGGATCAAAAGTAACCTATGTGCTATTCCAGACTATAATCCATCTCTGTGTCAAATTTTATCCAGATCCATTCAACCGTGCTCGCTTGAAAGAATAACAAACATCCATCTATTCTCACAATCTTACACATTTATAATATTAGTATGGATTTTTATAATAAATTATAATTTTAATATTATGAAAAAGGCTTGCAGAGGAGATCAAGTTGACGATGGTAGAAGAATAGAAACTGACGGTCAAGTGTCAATTGTAATTCCAACTCAAGCAGATTTTTTTACTCTATACTCTACCGTTGAAAGTAAGTATTTTTAAATCTATACAAATAATAAAATTGTAACTAAGCTGAATCTGTACATTAAATAATTTTTGGAAAATCTTATTGAAATAGACATTATTATCGATACAGAGGCCGAATCTATAGTTTTTAGAATTTTTGTCTGTCTGTTTGTTACCGCATCACGGAAAAACCACTGGAGGGATTTTAAACGCGTCAACATATAGGATACTTTTTACTGCTGAAAAATATCATGTCTCTGAGAAATCTATGTGTATTCGTATTCAGCCCTTTTTTTTAACGTCCCACTGCTGGGCACGGGCCTCCCTTCAATACGAGGGGAATCAGGCCATAGTCCACCACGCTGGCCAAGTGCGGATTGGCGGACTTCACATGTCTTTCGAAAACTTGCTAGGTTTTCTCAGACATGCAGGTTTCCTCACGATGTTTTCCTTCACCGTAAGGCAAGTGGTAATCATGTTAGAAATGATTCGCACATGAAAATATCAGAGGTGCGAGACCCGGGATTTGAACCCGCTTCACTCGGTTTCCCAAGCGAGCGCGCTACCACTGGGCTACCGCCGCCTTACTCTATCTAGGAGGATAGAAATCTATACTAAACGTTAAACCTAACTAGGGATGGACCCGAAAGCAGGGAGGGAGTGTCGGTAGTAGTAAGATATATGTATTTTAACATATTGTACTGAACGTGTTTATTAAAGAACTCACGATAGGTTAAAGTTATTTGATCATCTACAGATATCTTTCATGATCTTTCAAGCTTTCAAGATAAGCGATGAAATTGACGAATTAACTTATCATAGAAACTAATCTCTTATATTATATAGTTTATTGTTATCTTGAGTTTCTTTCTTTATTTTCAGTGTAAATAAAAAAAAACAAATATAGTACCTAATAGTAATATTATTTTATAGAAGTTTTACTTTACACTGTTACGAATTAGATAGTCTCTCTCTCTCTCTCTCTGTCTGTTACCGTATCACGAAAAAACCACTGGAGGGATTTTAATGAAATTTAGTATGATAATAGTTATCCGGGTCAACATATAGAATACTTTTTTACTGCGGCAAAATATCTCATCTCTAAGAAATCTATACTAAACTTTTAAACTTAAGTAGGGACGAACCCGAGCGGAGCGAGGGTGAGTCGCTAGATTCTGATAAATCTTAATAACACATTTAATTTTCCAGATTACGTGGCGTACAGGGATAGTGAGGGATCATTTTTGATGCAAGAGCTATGTAATATTATAGAAGAATATCATGATGAAATGGATATTTTGCAAATGGCCACCCTTGTGCAGATGAGAGTCGCGTATTACAGAAGCACGTTCGCACCCTCCAAACTGTCCATACACAATAAGAAACAAATGCCCGAAACCCGTTTTACTTTGACCAAGCTATTCAAATTTTAAATCCGAAGTTTTAAGCAGATTATATATTGCTCTGACAATATAATAGATTTGGACATTACTTCGTCGAGGTCAGACACGTGTGTAATATGCGTAGTAGGTAAAATTGAACAAAAAATATAAAATTTTAGATTTGAGGCATAATTTGTGTATTAATCAAACTACTATTTATGCACTAGGCGACTAAGCTTTGCTCGGCGTTTTTCGTACCTATAAGATATAATAATTGTGTTATCTTAGAAAAAAAAAAACGTGTGTGTGTACTTATGTACGCACGTAAGAAGTTATACTTCTTTGGCGTAACAAAACAAAAATAGCTAAAGATTTCATCCCGTATGTCACAACTCTCTGTTTGTAAAAGGAATGATAAATTAATAAAATAATTAAATAAGGCATATTAGGCATATTACAATTATATATTTATAGAATATCATTTAAGGAAAGATTATAATATTATATATCATTTGTCAGACAATAACAACGGTTACCATGGCAATAAACAGTTATCAGCTAACTTCATCATGTTGCTTTTAGCTAAGGCTAACTTCATCATGTCGCTTGTTGGCTGTCGGTGTGCGCGCGCATCGTAAAAATTTCACCCTCATAATTTTTTACAAACTTAAACATAAACAAAAATACCTATATAGATAAACTTAAACAGCAAAACCTTATCTAAATACAAAATTTGATCCAAATAGAGCCACTTCCAAGATACACGAAATAAATTTATTTCTCATTTAATATTTTAAGATCACTAATATAAGCTGTATTTTACATTTAACATATGTTATTTGCAATTTTGAATAACTTCATTGTTGGATAAATAATAAATTGTAATCGGAACATGATTTTTTATTTTTTTCTTACATCTACATAATGTAGGTACAACTATTTATAATAAAACCACAGATCACATAAAAAAATATTATTGTCTATAAAAATCGCCCAGGCCGTGAATTAGAAATAAAAAAAGTAATCTTAATTTTTTTTTTAAATTGTACTGTTCCTTATATTATGTATTTATATTTGGTTTGCTTATTTTTATTCTTATTTCGTACTTTATCTTGTTTTTGTAAACATTTACTTAAAACATTTCCTTGTGTATTAAATTATGCATGTTATGTTTACCATTTAAAGCAGTTTTAGTCCAGTGGTAACGTGCTCGCTTAGGAAACCGAGTGAAGCGGGTTCAAATCTCGGGTCTCGCACCTCTGATATTTTCATGTGCGAATCATTTCCAACATGATTACCATTTGTTTTACGGTGAAGGAAAACATCGTGAGGGAACCTATATGTCTGAGAAAACCTTGCGAGTTTTCGAGGATATGTGAAGTCCACCAACCCTTACGTGACCGGCTTGGTGGCCTACGACCGTATACTATACTCGTATTGAAGGGAGGCCCGTGCCCAGCAATGCCTAGAATTTTATATAGGACTATGAATAACGAGGTTTGGCTTTGGATCCTGGGAAGAGCTAAAAATGTTTCTTTTTTTAAAGAAATCTCGTCACCAATGCCGAGGAAGAAAATCAGATGATTGTTACATATTCGTTAGTATTTCCCGTACTTAAATATGTTTTTTATAACTACAGTGCTACAAGGATCATTTGGCATTTAGGTGACATTGACATGAGGGTGTGGATATGAATTTAGGGTTTTTCTTTAAAACTACTAAACTATCTATAACATCACTTCATATTTTGTGATATTTTTATTGAAATAAAAGCACGAAATATCCACGACAAACATCAACTTCAACTTCTTTCAAAAGTGACGCTTTACAAGATGGCTGTGTTAGATCTGATTTCGGCCACGTGCCAAATGATCCTTGGAGCACTGTACTCTTAGAGAGTTGAGTCAAATTGGATTAATGTTGAAAATTAAAAAGTTTACATAGCATAATAATTCTTAATATATGACAATATAATATATTTAACTATATTTCCCCTTAGTAGTTTTATAAGTGTATATGTTTGTGTTACAGATAAAATTATTTATGTTCTCACTGTAAATATAAAATAGTGGCGCTAAAATTATATGGACAGCTGTCACTAAGATCCTTAGAGGCCAGTTTATTATATTAAAAAAAGGGTACACCCACACCCCTGTCATCATATAAATAGTATAAAACCATGCCGTATAACATACTGTAAATGAAAACAACATAGAGATTCCAACTAACCGGCTAGGATAGGTTTTATATGGGAGTAACATTTCTATGATCATGAAAAATAATATAGTAGTATGCATTGTGTGATTTAAAGCTGGGGGATAGAGCTTGTCTATTTTTAATGGGACGATCAGTTCCTTTTTATAAGTGTAGAAGCTCCAAAAACATAAGGTGACGTATACTGCAATATTAAAGGCTAGAGGGAAGACGGTGTCTTTAATTTTTCTGATGACAGGAGGTTTGTTCATTGCCGCATTTGTTCCCACGATGTCATTTAATAAGGCAATAAAATAGTAAAGTGTTTGTAGCATCTGTGAACAAAATAAAAAAAAATTCTCAAGGACATATTAATTGCTTTATGCGTAAAGATTTTAAATATTTGATTTTACCACTGATAATACTGTTTTTGCTGTCATTAATTTGTTTCATTATATATCAGTTTTAAAATTAATTAATCGTTTTTATTAACATTTCTAGTTATTATTTATTCAAAACTATGTATTTTTGTGTATTTCGTAGTTTTGACTTATTATAGTTAGGTAGGTAGGTAGTAATATAGGTTATAGTTCAGAAATATATCTAGGCACCTATGTAAAAACATAGGCACATTCGCTATTGTTTCACTTTCATAGTTTAATATCTAGCTGACTTAACCGAAAAGGGGCTTAGTCATGTGAAAGATCCCTTTTCTAACCAACCGCTGCTAATAAAAAATTTCTCGGACTAATTCGGGGACTCGAACCCAGGACTCAGGATTCTTGACATATAATATGGCAATTATTTGGTTAACGCAAGATTGCTGATGTGCCCATGTCCCCCCCGATGTGTTCACCTTGTCATGGTGTGGGGCTTATTAGCGTCCAGCAATCCAGCCAGTGTGGGCGCATCGGGGCATCATGGTTAAGTGCTTAAACGATCTTGCGACGCCCCTTTAAGGCGGGGGAAATTCTATTGGGTTTTAGAAGGGATTACGGATTTTTCTGGGTGGTGAGTCCCATATTATCACCTGTACGTATGCATGTGTTATGCGTAAATGCATTTTCCAATATAAAAAAAAAAGAAAATCAAGGGTTGCCATTGTGTAAGATTTATAAAAACAATACTCACTAAACACCAAGCGGTCAAATACATGCTCCTTGATTTCAGAGGTAGGTTATGCATCTTCTCGACAGGCAATGGTAGATCTATGTACGCTCGATCGTAATACATGGTGTAACAGTTTATCGCCAACACTACTATATGGAAAAACACCCGAAACATTGTTAATAATAATCGATAGAAATTATTATTCTATTACTACTATATTATTTTAAATATATTTTATTGATGAACAAGGTCGGACACGTCCGTTTGTTCAACTATCAATACTTAGTATGATCAAATATCTCAATTTTTCAACAAAAGTTTTTATAGATTGTTTTTTTTTTGTTAAATAATTATTATTTATTGCTGAATATTATATACATATACTAGCAACTCACCTTTGCTTCGCTCGGGTTCGTCCCTAGGTTTCCCCATGCGAACTTTCATCCGCATTTCAAAAGTATCCTATGTCCTTCCCAGGGTCTCAAACTATCTTCTTACCAAATTTCATTAAAATCGGTTCAGTAGGTCCAGAGGTTAACAATTAACAACCTCTCATACTTACAAACTCATAATCTTTACCGCTTTATAATATATATATGTATAGTTTAAATGTAATAAAGCTTATTAAATTCCACAAAACAAATTGACGTACAGTTTAATATTGAAATACTATATCAGCATACCAGTGGCAGTTGATTTTTAAATGTACATAGTGAATTACCTACATCATAAATGTTTGTATTGGATTCATAATTTTTTCCTTGCGATATTATCACAGAATCATCTCATATATATATATATATATATATATATATATATATATATATATATATATATATATATATATATATATTCAATATAATCATCTTATATATATATTATATATTTCAATAAGATTTTCCAAAAAATATTTAAGGTACAGATTCGACTCAGAATTTTATTATATATATATATATATAATAAAATTCTGTTTGTCTGTATATATAATAAAATTCCTTAAATATTTTTTGGAAAATCTTATTGAAATAGACATTATTATTGATACAGAGGCCAAATATATAGCTTTTAGAATTTTTGTCTGTCTGTCTGTTTGTCTGTCTGTCTGTTACCGCATCACGAAAATACCCCTGGAGGGATTTTGATGAAATTGGTATGATGATAGCTGGTTATCTGGGTCAACATATAGGATACTTTTTATTGCGGGATAATATCTCATCTCTGAGAAATCTATACTTAATGTTAAAACGTAAGTGGG
Organism: Argynnis bischoffii washingtonia; assembly: GCA_033884665.1. Lineage (NCBI taxonomy): Eukaryota > Metazoa > Arthropoda > Insecta > Lepidoptera > Nymphalidae > Argynnis > Argynnis bischoffii. The sequence continues at coordinate 15,071,517 of CM066609.1, read as the reverse complement.
GAGTCGCTAGTTATACATATAATAAAATAGTACCAAAGCGAAATATCTGTACATGAAATATTTTTTAGAAATTATGACTGTACGACTTACGTATTGCGTACGGAGTAAATAAAAATAAAAAATAAATAAGTTGAGACATTTCCACACAGCACCATCTAGTTCCATGGTAAGCTACGAGACCTGTGCTATGGATACCAGACGCTTGATACTCTACACATATATAACTTAAAATACATATATATTATAAATCTAAACTCTCAGTAATAAATTTTATGCATTATTTACATTTGTAGTGATCCTGTGCCTGTGCCATTTGTACTTACTGTGCCAGCAGTCGCGGGTTAGAGTCCCGCTGGCGGCATTCATTTGTGTAATAAGTACGAATGTACTTCAGTCATGGGATATTTATAGTATGTACGTATTTAAAGTTATACATGTATAGTGTATCAACTATCTGGTATCCATAACACAAGCTTCGTTACCGTGTAACTAGATGGTTTGGATTATGTGTTAATGTCCCAATATTAATATTTAATTACCTCCATGCTCACTTAATCAATGGATACAACCTTTACGTTCCCATCAACATCCCAACCTCAGGCTGCTGACTACTGTTAAAAATTTCTTTTCAGAAATATCTAATAACTTCACTCGGGACTCCAAAATCTATACATATAATAAAAATGTAGAGGTCGAATGTCTGTGCATAGAAAAAAAAATGCTAAAATCCGAGTCAGGGGGATGTAAGAAGAGAAACAGACCAAATCCAGTTTTTTTAATTTTTTTGTTTCTCTGTCTGTTTGTCTGTTTGTACGGGCTAATCTCCGAGACTGTTGGACCGATTTAAATGAAATTTTGCATGGTGGTACCTTATATCCCCATTTAAGGTCAACATTTTAGATACCTTTCATTCCGGAATATTAAAGAGTTCCCGTGGGATAGTTAAAAAACTATAGTAACTTATTCAGCTTAGTACACAAAAACTACTGATGAGATTTTAATAAAATTTTATAATAATATAGTTCATACATCAGAATAACAAATAGGCTATTTTTATCCCGGAGAAATGTTCAGTTCCGTGGGATAGATTTGTTTTCGTTTGTCTAGAGGCGAACCCGAGCGAAGCGAGGATGAGCCGCTAGTTAAACATATCTTACTGTTTACTTACTTCTTTCTATACCATACTTATAAAGTAAAGTGTATAAATAAAAAAAAACTTACTTTTTTCTTAATAATTTATTATTTACGATCTTTTATTTTTACCTTTACTACTAGAGTTGCCATTAGCATAACTTTGTTTAGGGCTCGGATTAACAACGCTGTTTAATTTTTCACCCAGAAAGTAAAACACAGCTCCGATTAATAAACTAATACTTATAAATAAAATTCTTGCGGGCCAGTTTAAATGTGTAAATACGGGATAGATCCACGCGTTCGTTTTCGCATAAACTGTGAAGAACCATGCGACATATGTCAATAGAAATGTATATAATACAGACAATCCAATTTTCCGTGATGGATAATTTATATTGGATGTTAAAAAATCAATTATTATAAACAATGAGACTGTGGAATGCATGACGTGGTTAAAGCTTGGGTGATATAGCTTTGAGATATGTTCTGGAAATATAAGTTCCTTGTCTATGGCGTATATGCTCCAAAATGCAAAAGATACGTAGATTGCTACGCAAAATGATAGAGTAAATAAGATGTCTTTAATTCGTCGGATTATAGGAGGCCTCTTGGATGAAGGCGCGTTCGAGCCCGCAATGTCATTCAAAAACGCGATGAAGTGGTATACTGTTTGAAGTATCTGTAATAATGAAATTACATTGGTTAGAATAGAACAATCATATCATCTACATTAATATTATAAAGAGGTAAAGTTTGTAAGTTGGTGAGTTTGTTTGTAGGAAGTAATCTCTGGAACGTTCGTTCGTAGTAACGTTAATTTCGTTTGTAATAGTTCGAAATAATGGTACTACAAACGAAGTTAATATTACTACAAACAACTACAAATGAAATAATGGTACTACAAACGTAATTAACGTCACTACAAACTACGGTATGAACGCTAATATTCCTATCAACTTGTGTTCCACTACACTTGAAGATTCTTCCCCTACTAAAAAGACTAAAAAACGTTCGTAGCGGTTCTACGAACGTTTTTTTAGTCTATTTAGCGTTAATAGTAATCGTATCGGCTTTCAAATTGAATTTTTGTAGTAAAAATCGTTCTGGAAAAATACTCGAAAAAATATATTTTTTTTGTTTTACTACAAACGAAAAACTTGCACTACAAACCACTACTAATGTTTTTCTATAAGAATCAGGTGGAAAAAAAAAATTCCAACTTCGGGGGATGACATTTTTTTTGTTGTCTGTAATTTTTTTTGGCACTACTACAAACGAAGTTAGCGTCACTACTATCCACTACTAACCGAAATCTTACAAACGTAAAAAAGAACAAGTTTTCCAAAGTCGAGTGCCAAGTTCACACAGCCATTATAAAAGAATGACTTTGAATAATTATGATTAATTACGGAGGCACACTGGAAATGAATGCAGAGTCCTTGCACGAGCGTAACGATAATTATTCAAGATAATCTTGTGAATAAAGTTTTTATTCATTTCTAGAGTGGTTTTGCTTATTTCGTTTTCAAATGTTTTGTTAATTGTCAACTATTATATATATCAACTATGATGGCTCAGTCTCGCTTCGAAAAGAGAAACAAATCTATCCTACGTGAACCGTACATTTTTCCGAAATAAAAAGTAGCCTATTTGTTATTCTGATGTATGAACTTATATTATTGTAAAGTTTCATTAAAATCCAATCAGTAGTTTTTGTGTACTAAGCTGTATAAGTTACTATAGTTTTTTAACTATCCCACGGTAACTCTTTAATTTTCCGGGATGAAAAGTATCTAAGATGTTGACCGAGTATACATATAAGGTACCACATAAAAATTTTTTTTATTGATAACACTATCAGCTCTTTATTGCTACAAAAATATATAAGAAAATCCAGAACAAATAAAGGAAAAAGGGTTTGTCTTTACCTATATATATATATATATATATATATATATATATATATATATATATATATATATAAAATAAATATATATATATATATTTTATATATATACAGGGTGGTCCATTTATAATGGGCCAAGGATTTTTTGGAGGTAGAGGACACCCTAACAACCCAGACCACTATAAATGGACCATCCTGTATATATTTAAACGGAACCCTAATTGATCATAATTTTTTGACGGATGTCCATTTTGATAATAAGTAAACTAATTGTGTTGTAGTTAGAATATTTTCTTGTTTGACTAGAAAGAACCAGTCGTAAATAAAAAATATTTATTTTATTAAATATAACCTGGCTATTTAATTTGATGAACGAATTTTTTTAACGTATTTATTATTTATAAAAGCACTAAAATTAAGCTTCATGTCTGACAACTTTTTATTTAATACTCAGATGGAGCTCGGGACCCCTGTGACTCTTCCACGGAACGCAGGGGTTCCTCGGAACACCATTTGGGAACCGCTGGATTAAATAGTTACTATTCTGTGTTTGAACGTATAAATTATAATAAATAATCTTAAATAAAAATTATTTATTCTTAATTTTGTGTTAAAATATGCATTCCAGCCAGATTGTAGTAAACTTAATATTTCTAATACAATCAAATTAAAAAAATATGAAGAAAAACATATTATGATGGCTTTACTATATTTAAAAAATGATTTTTAGTAGTAAAAAGTACTTACTAAGCACCAAATAGTTAAAAACATGCTCCTTGACTTTAAAGGCAGATCTTCTACAGCCTTATTTGGCATTGGTAGATCTATGTATAATTGATCATAGCACAGAACGAAGGAATTTATCGCCACGACTGATATATGGAATAATGGTCTCAACATTTTCCCTTATTATTATTTTTATCAATATTAATCAATAATTTAGTAACTGAACAAGTGTTTAAACAACCGTTTGTGATACTGTTATGCCTCAGACTAAACTGGTTTAAGAATGATTTGTAATCGCTCTATCGATATAATAATATTATACGTTTGCCATAGCTAAATCTATCTTATTTAGTGATGTCTTTAGTGTTATTTTCAATTAAAGTATTTATATAATTTAGTTAATACTAGTGAGTTATTCTCGTTTCGCTCGCGTCCCTAGGTACGTTTTAATTTTTTTAACGGAACCCTAATTCTTTTTCTAAAAAAAATGCCTTAGTTATTCCCTATAACATCAGCTATTTGCCAGTGAAAGTCCCGTCAAAATCAGTCCAGCCGTTTCGGAGATTAGCACAAACAGACGCACAGACAGACAGATATATAAATTTTTAATTGCGTTTTTCTTATAAGTTCTGTATTTAATTTCATACGCATTGAGTAAGCTGTTATTTTGACATCACACACAGACACTTCAATTTATTTATCTATTAATTTTAATATTGTTATAGGTTTTGGTTTAGTTTGCGGTAGTCGGCCTGGATTTTCAACGTACAAACATGCATTAACAAAATATTTTTGACTATTAAATTTGACATTACAATATTTTAACTAATATAATAAATAAAAAAAACATAATTGACATTTGAATAATTAATTCTGGGTTTATGCAAGATCCAAAAAAAATAATATCTGTATGGAAATAATTTAATTAAGTAATTATATATAAGTTTCTTGCGTTAACTTATTATTTATTATATATTTATGTTAATTATTTTTTTACTTCTTATTGCTAGTAGTTAGCGGTAGAATTGTTTCGATTATGACTTTGGAACCACAAGTATAATATTATTAGTGTCTAATTTTTTATTGTCATACAACTCTTGATTCCAATGTGCCTATATAATATTAAAAATAATACTGACCATTTGTTTGGAGTATATATATTTTATGGTATATATATTTTATGGTATTCAGTGATAAACGAGCAGACAGTCCACCTGATGGAAAGCAGTACCTGTCGCCCATAACACCTACGGTTCATGCACTTAAGTTTTATGTAACAAAACTGCAGAACCGCCGGTACGTTATCACTGTGAGGACTAAGATGTTATGCCTCTTGCCTGTAATTGCGCTGGCTACCTATATATATATAAATCAATTGCAGTTCATTAGTCCCGCTAAAACTCAAAAACTTTTTGTTTTGTTGGGGGTGTGTCAAGGATGGTTTAAGCATAAAAAATAATAAGGGAAAAACCACAAAAAAACAGCTGGAAAATCGCAAAGTTCAGAACTGTTCATTTTGTACTTACGTATATATAACATAGTACCTGGGCGACCGAGCTTCGCTCGCAGTTCTTTTTTGTTATATCGTATTTTTAGATGATAATCTATATAGCTTAAAGAGCAAAACGAAACTGATATAATAAAATTTTCATCCTAATCGTTAGAGGACGTTTCCGATTGGTATAGAATTTATCATTTCAGCTATAAAACGTTCACTGCTAAACATAGGCCTTTCCTATCATATTCATCATCGTTCAGTCATTTAAATAAACAAATCATTGATACACTTTAGTAAAATACTTTATTTTAAACATAATCATTTAACAGTTTACATAATGAATATAAGTAGGACTTGCTAGTACGGAAGGAATGAGCAGATGTCGGTAGGTAGCTATTGCAATTCTTTTTGATATATTTAGTTCTTATTTTTAAAAATTAATACTGGTAACGGGAAAAAGCTTTAAAATTCCTAATTATAATCTACGAAACCGTAGTAAGATGTTACCTGTCATGGCACTTTGAAAGATGGTATATTTTACATTAAGTGACTAAGGGTTACTGAGAGAGTTGTGTAGATGTCGCGATTTTCGAAACTGGCATATTTCTAAATACCTGGGTGGACGAGCTTCGCTCGCAGTTTTTGGTCAAAAAGTACAATTTTCTTTTTAATTTGGCTTACAAATAAAAAAATAAAAACTAAAAACTTGAATAAAAAAAAACTGAAGTAAAAACTGTATCCGACCGGGATTCGAACCTGGAAACCTGGCAATCTTGTGCCTTGGCCGCTTGACCACGATGCTGATGTCTGAACAAATTATCGACCATATTCTGCGTAGAATAATGCAAAAGAAAAACGCATAAAAACTCGAAAACACGCGTTTTCCCAGACATGAGACTAATCTAGATCAATTTTTCGCCCCCGAAAGCCCCCACACACCAAATTTCAGCGAAATCGTTAGAGCCGTTTCCGAGATCGCTGGTATAAATAAATAAAGATATAAATATACAAGAATTGCTCGTTTAAATATATAAGATATAGTCTTTCTGTTTCATACTAACCTTTAAAACGTATTCAATAAAAAGTAATAACTCAGGTGACTTATAAAATAGCGTATCTCCGGGTTATTGGGGTTAAGTTCACAGGTCAACGATAACGTATTTCGTAATAGCCGTTAGTTTCATAATAAAGTGTACAGCAACAAGAAACGGATGTAAAATGTGGAGTAAATTGTATCTAGATTAACATATAGCTTCTGCTCCCGCCTTTGCATATAATTTTAATTTAAAAGATTGGTTTATAATCTATAAAAATATCCCATCTTTTATTAAAAGCATCTATTAAAAGAAAAAAAGAAACCAAAAAATCGAAATTAAATCGCGAGAAAATCCGAAAAGGTGGTTATTTTAAAATATCTTACATTCGCGTTAATCTAAGAAGGTATTTTAAAAAAGAATTTTAAATTATGGAGTGTAAAATTCTAAAAATAATTTGACAGTAGAGTTTCTTAAGAACTCAACTTGTAAATACATTCAGCCAAAAACATTTTAAGGAAAAATTGGAACTCAGTATATTGAATTTGAGTTATATATAAATATGGGAAATTATTTCTATTTTTAAATTATCTCAATAGGTACGAGTTAATCGTTTTTTGCAAGTGTCAAAAACAGGCTTAGGTAATATGTAATGGGATGTTTTACTATTTTTATATTTTTTTATTCAAATGAAGAATTAAAAAAAAAAAGGAAAATACATAATATTTTAAAGTTTATTAAGGGATAAATCAAAATTTAATGGTTTTAATAAGAGGTTTTTCAATTTTATTACCTACAAGAAGGTAAGGTATAATAACTATTTTTTGGCTCAACAAAGTTATACCGCCTGGGAACACCACGTGACGTTGGCTTTTTGTTTCTTATTTTGTTTATCATTACTACCGAAGCTAACAGTACTCTCTAAGAGAACGATCGTTTAACATATAACGTCGCCAACGTCCATACCACGTTGAACACACCGGTTCTCGTCCGATCACCGAAGTTAAGCAACGTCGGGCGCGGTCAGTACTTGGATGGGTGACCGCCTGGGAACACCGCGTGTCGTTGGCTTTTTTTGCAGGACAAAGTAATAAAATAAATTGTAATTTAAAGCGTTTATTCTGTCACAAAATCGTATAAAATGTTTACATGAATACTATGTTAATTATATTACATAAATGTTTTTCTTATGTAGGAAAAATTGTAGATGGTGATAAATAATAATACTATCATAATTTATATTACAATAAAAAAAAGTGCATGTGTTCAATTCATACACGCTAGAAGTGAAACTTTAGAAAAGTAACCTACGAGAGAAAGAGATGAATATATAAGAGTATCAGGAGTAGGATAATTATAAGGTTTATTATTTTTATAATATTTTTACCAAGTTATTTACATTTTATTTGACATAAATATACCTTACATATTATTCAGTAATTAATTTTATTGTTTTTCACATTCTGTGTAATGTATTCTATCTCAAATAACAACGGTTACCTACCATGGCAACATGGCAATTTTTCCTATCTCATTTATAACCCTATATAATATTTGTGTGTATGCCGGCTTATTCCTATATATATTTACATATGTGCTTGTGCCTTTTTAGTGTTGCATTTCCGTTTCATCGAGTTTCAAGTCACAACAATTAGAAAGAAGTCACTTCAAAAATAGGTTTATAAAAATTTAATTTACATAATATCTTGCTTATACTATAGTCGCAAAATATAGATTTAACTGACTAAGAATGTTTCGCCTGTAGGAATATTCAGCAAAAAAGCCAACGTCACGCGGTGTTCCCAGGCGGTCACCCATCCAAGTACTGACCGCGCCCGACGTTGCTTAACTTCGGTGATCGGACGAGAACCGGTGTGTTCAACGTGGTATGGACGTTGGCTATAATAAGTATTAAACGATCGTACGCTTAGAGAGTACTGTTAACTTTAGTGGAAACAATAAACAAAATGAGAAACAAAAAGCCAACGTCACGCGGTGTTCCCAGGCGGTCACCCATCCATACTGACATGAAATTATACATATACCTACGAAAAGATCACTTAATTAGTTACTATTTATAGTGTTACCGATGAACATATATTAGATAGGATTTAAGAATACATGATTAATTTAAGAAATAAAGAAAACGAGACAAAAAATTGATGCGTTTATTCTTAATATAGTATATATTATACAATAATACATATTTTTTGGAAAATAATTTCAACTTTATTATAAATCTGAGTATGTTATACTAATTCAATTCTAAACTCAACAATTGCGCCATCTATAGCTGACTACTTTAACTAGTTGGTAGAATTTTATGAAAGGAATAGATTACAGAGCTAAGAAAAGTACAAGCTGTAAAACATAGATGGCGTTATAGTTAGAAAATTCCTTTTTATTTACAAAATTTCCACATTGTAATACGTGAAGCAAAAACTTTGAAACCCTTTTTAACCGACTTCCAAAAAAAGGAGGAGGTTCTCAATTCGACCGTATATATGTTTTTTTAAGTATATTGCATGTACGGAGGAGTATGAGCTTTGGCATAGTTAAAGTTTATACAGAGAAGGACTGCAGAAAGCCAAAATTTATTGTCTTTTACCCGCGAATCCGCTCGCGTATTTTATTTATATATAATTACTGTACTGCTAAAAGACGTAGTATGATAATGTTAGATTTCCTTCATCAATATTATACGAGTACTTACATAATATATAGATGAAAGGTTTGTTTGTATGGGCCCGTTTGAAAATTCTTTTGGGTTTTATAGGTTATTCACCAATATAACTTTAAAAAAAGAACCTCAATCTCGATCAAACTTAATGAATTATGGTTGATTTTCAACCACGCGGCGATCACTAGTAAATGGTAAAATGCTGTATTTTAGCGGCTTGACAGATATACCTTAAAAAAAAATAAGAAAATACTTGAATGTAATATATTGAGGTTTGGCGTTTCTATTTCAGGTTCACTCAATAAATAGGCCGAAAAGGAAGGCTTTGGCTACAAAAGGTCAATGACAGTTTTAATTATTATAATTATATATAATTGGTAGATTTGTAAATTTCGGTGCAGTCTTTTTTAATATTCCATTTTTTAGATTTTGAGATTGCTCGCACCGCTATATTGGAAAATGGTAGCGGAGGTTGTTTTTCGTGAAAATTTTCTATATCACGTCACTTATTCATCAGAGCAACTGTTGAGTTTCTCGCTGGCTCTTCTCAGCAGAACTGCCTTTCTAGCCGGTGTTAGATTCCTCACGGACGGAAAATGTAAAATGCACGATTCAAAAGTGATTGTAGAAGTCTTTTTGAATAACGACTTTTAAATCCAATTAATTATCTATCTGCTCTCATGAAACTCGCACTTTACCAAATTTGTACTAACCGTATATAAACTTAGTCAAAAACAATATAAGAAAAATATTTTCCGTAAATAATGTTATAGAAATGGTCACCCTATTATCAGTACCGATAAAGAATGAAGTATTAAATTTTCTATTAAGTCCCCTCTACTAATAATGTTAAAGCGGCTTTATCCATTATATAAAACCCTTGAGAAATTGGTTTGTTGACAAACCTCAATATATTCGTAGTTGCCATTTTTTTTAGAGATAATCTAATATTTATTTTTCGCTTATACAAAAACATCTTTTTGACAATAATAGAAGGATACAATTTATTTTATTAATCATAGAAAATAAGAAAATTTAAAGAGACGTTTTTATATATTTTTCGAGGCTTAAAATAATATAGTTGGATCTGAGACTATGAGCACTTGTCCTGTTTCTACTATAGTTAATTATAGCGGTTTATAAAAAACATCACGACTGATGAAGGGTTACGGCGTCTAAAGGCAAGAAATAGACTGTATTATATTATAAAATAAAAAAAACAGCTTTACACAGTATTTCTAACGTATAATATAGAAATCGTCAAGTTTAGGAGTAAATCTACGTTTATTAAAAGTTAAAATGAATCTATCCTACTAATATTATAAATGTGACAGTTTGTGAGGATGTATAGATGTATGTTACTCTTTCATGCAAAAACTACTGAGTGGATTTTAATGAAACTTTACAATAATATAGCTAACTTTACAATAATATAACACATAGGCTACTTTTTATCCTGGACAAAATGTACTGTTTCCGTGGGATAGATTTGTTTTTGCTTTAAATAAATAAATCAGGAAAAGGCACAGATAAAATATCCGTGTAGTTTAGAATACTCACGAAAAAGACGTTTACAACAGGTATTATAGTTTAGGTACGTAAATGTGGGAAGGTTGGATCGGAACCTATGACCTACGTCTTGATTGTTGATATGTTACCATTGGGCCGTGATATCAATTATAATTATTATTACCAACTAAATAACTTTCATGAGTTCTAATTTTAAATATTTACAGCGGGGGCGTCTAGGTCGTGTCATATTAAACCAATCTTGAGAACAAATATTTGTGATAGCTATATCCAATATCCTCTAAAATATTGAGGCAGGAGTTTATAATATAGAGAAGTTTATTTATAAACGGGATCATAATCACATCTATATACAATATTTCAGTGCGTATAATTTATTATGAAATCAATTATAGATGCAATATGTGGAAACAAAATACAAAGCGAAAGGAATTTGTTTAGTGACTAGTGACTTACCCACGTTTCGCTCGGCTTCCTCCATAAGTACGTTTTGACAGTTAGTATGAAATAGACATTTTTCAGCCCTCCAACTATCTCTATACAAAAAATCACGCCAATTCACCACTTAATTTCGACGTGATTGAAGGACAAACAAATAAACAAAGTAAACTATATAAGAAAAAGTGTCAAATCTACAAATGCATTCAAGTAGTTTATATTAATTTTGACATTGCGTTCATTTATATAGTAGTAGTTAGGAAAAAGAAAAATGTGTTTTTATGTTTTTCTGTTAAATATTTCCAATTCTTTTCTTCATAAAAACTTTCCTCGGACTTAATACCAAACCAAATCAAATATTTAAAAAGAAAAAAAAGTCCGAATTGGTCCAGCCGTTCTCGAGTTTTGCGCTTAGTAACACTTTTAGTCATTCATTTTTATATATAAGACTAGCAAAATCCGCGGCTTCGCTCGCGCTAAAACTACAGCAAAAAAACTTTAAAAAGGTAGGTTTCATACAAATTTTCATCCCTTATTTTATCTCCTTATGGGATGAATTTCAAAAAACGCTAAAACACGTATTTATTTAATTGTATTGAAGAGCATTAATACCAAGTTTCAAGAAATTCTGATAATAAATATTTTTTGGGTTGTGTTATAACGTGTAGGTACTCCCGTGGTAGTGAGATAATCTCCCGCAGTAAAAATTATCCTATATGTTGACCCGGATATCCAGCTATCATCATACCAAATTTCATCAAAATCCCTCTCGTAGTTTTTCTGTGATGCGGTAACAGACAGACAGACAGACAGACAGACAAAAATTCTAAAAACTATAGATTCGGCTTCTGCATCGATAATAATGTCTATTTCAATAAGATTTTCCAAAAAAATATTCAAGGTACAGATTCGACTCAGAATTTTATTAAATGTACTATAGAAGATAACTCATGACGAAAGACGTAAACGCTTCAGACTTACATTAATACAAATGTGACTGGTATAGTATTATGTGATCTGTGCTTATGTTTTTAGAAGCAATGTTACCATATTAAAAGAAAAATATTGATGCTTAAATAACATAGAAATAAAATAAAATAATATTCTCAATAATTTTACAAAAATAATAATATACCCTTTTTAAATAAATTAAAAAAATATTACTAACACAAACCGGATGTAACAGTAGCATCTGCTTTAACTATCGACTATTTATTATTATTATAAAAAAAAAAATATTGGTCAAGTTTTAGTCCTTGGGCTGGATGCCAGAGCTGAATAAAGACGGTTTCTAGTTCCATTTAAAATAATACATCAACCGTACGCGTAAAAACTACCATGTCTTCGCAAAATCTAGAAAACTAACACTAAATAAACAGACTAACCATTCCCCCTAAATATAGGTAGGTATATATTTTAAATTTTATCCTTTCGTAAATATATACATTTAAATACATAAGCATTTTTAGATAAACTATATGTTATTCATATACCTACAGTAATGGCTTTAGTTAATAATATCTATGATGGAATTAAATTAGCGATAATATATCACTTATTATATTTACACTCGACAATATCGCTGCCAAATTGAATGAAAATCCATAATAACCGAAATACTAATATTGATATTTAAAAACGACCGCACTCGTTATCATTGCGAACACGATTTAATTTAAAATTCAGGCTATATTTTAATAGCTGACACCGCAAACTGTGGTCGACCAATCGCAATTAGCTAATGGTCGATTTCATAGGCGAAAATTTGCATCTATGTACGTACGTGTATTCGTTCACGAATTCATTGAACTTGCCAGTACTTAGAACTTTTTTATTACAGACTAGTGACTCATAATGATAAGAGTTCAATGGCTATACCTTCTTAACGTTCTTTTAAATATTGTATAAGTTATTTGTAGACTCTCACACTGCTTTTATCAACCTTAGCAATCTCTCCCCACATTTTACAGTATGTTTAATTCATACACAGACGAAAGTAGTTTCTTGCAAAATGTATTTAATCATATTAAGTTCCTTATTTTTAAAGCAGAATGGTTGAAAATCCTAGATATGTTTGAAACTGAAGTACTTATTTGTTATGTTACAGACGTAGAATGTAGAGTATTCTTATTCAAATGAGTGACGTTGTGGTAACAGCTATGTATGCACTTTGTTGTAACATTGCTGAAAACTAAACAACACACACTGTTCGACAGTATTGTGAATATATACTTAGCAAAATGTGAACCATGTAGTCAAAAGAATTCTGAAAATTGTTTGTGTGTAAATGCATTTATCTTATTTGAAAAAAAATATCAATCGAATAGAGGACCTCCTCCTTGAAGTCGGTTAAAAACTATTTGACAGCCCCACTTGAATACGATGAAAAGTAGTAGTTTCACTCAAACAGAGACCAAATATACACAAACTTTTGTATTTGTAATACCATTGTGATTTAAACGAGCTCGTGTACGATTGGTGTATCTTTTTGTCTAATCAACGAGTTCAGTTGGCCACTCTACAGTTTATTTATTAAGCCTTTTGAGACCTTATGAATGCGTTATCTTTGACTACACGTTTTGCTCAATTTGTAGCGACCCTACTTGCTGTGCCAACGGTCGCGGGTTCGAGACCTGCGGGGGTCATTCATTTGTGTGATGAGCACGTATGTTTGTACTCCAGTCATGGGTGTTTAATGTTTATATTTTTAATATTTATAATGTATATATTTAAAGTTATATTTGTGTATTAGCTGGTATCCATAACACACACCTCGTAGCTTAATTTGGAACTAGATGGTGCTGTGTTAAAGTTAAGGCCCGAACATATTTATTTTTATTTATGAAGTTACAAGGATACACTGAACAACGATTTTGGATAACAAGTGCTATGTTATAAAGACGGTCAGACGATCATATAAAAAATAATCATCATTGAATGAATATCAGTGTTTTCATATTTCGATATATGTAGATTTTTCTTATCATTTTAGCATTTTAATTTTTTATACCATTTTTAACCGACTTCCAAAAAAAGGAGGAGGTTCTCAATTCGATCGTATATATATATATATATATATTTTTATGTTTGTTCGTGGATTTTTTCGTCGTTTATGAACCGATTTTGTTATTTACTATCTATATCATGCGAATATATTGTAATTACACAATTATAAAGATTATAAACTTGAAACCTTTCAATAGTTAACGGGTAATATAACGTTTAGCGAATCACCGACTCGCATATTACGCTATTGGTAAAACATATGTCTGGCTTGGAACGTATTTAGCCATGAGGCTCAGACGTTAATAACTGCCTAAGCCTGTATTACTCATGACCATAACCTCTGTGTACAAAATTTCATTAAAATTCGTTCAGCCGTTTCAGCCTAAAGGAGTAACAAACATAAATACATACAAACAAACTTTCGCATTAATAATAGTAATTTAATATATTTTTATTATCTAAGCTCTCTTGCCATCTGTTCTAACAGGATGTTTGCATCGACGTGTCGTTATATACCTGTGAAAATTTGCGGTGAACATTAAATTTAATTAAATATATTGTTATTGTGTATTGTGGGACGATTATTGAGGTAAATTTTATATAGATCTGGTACAGTCATCATTTTGAAGTTTTTTGACGTAATTTTCAACATATTACATTACCGGTGGTAGGACTCTGTCAAGCCTGAGGAGTCCGACTGGATGGGTACCACCCCCTTATCTATTTCTGCCGCCAAGCAACAATGATTGCATTTTTGTGTTCCGGTATGAAGGATAAGGTAGCCAGCGCAATTACAGGCAAGAGGCATAACATCTTAGTCCTCACAGTGACAACGCACCTGCGGCTCTGTATTTTTGTTACCTAAAACCTAAATGCATGAACCGTAGGTGTTATGGGCGACAGGTACTGCTTTCCATCAGGTGGTCTGTCTGCTCGTTTGTCACTAAATCTTATAAAAAAAAAAATTGTTATTTTGTATAATAGAAAAATACAATATCCTCTTAATCTAAACAGTTTATATTTTTGTTGTCATATAGCATAATATAGCCAATTATAAATAAGCCATTGTTAGGCAAAGGATTTAAGAGGTTGATCTAGTGGCTAGATTGAACTGAAGATTATGAGGTCCTGTATACGAGTCCGGGGCCAGGCCAAAATAGTTTTTCTGGTATATTATCATTATTATAATAGTTTTACTGGGTTATTTTGACAAGAAAAACTAAATAGTAGAAGGGAATTGGTTTTATGTACATCCATGTGCTTCGGAGAGCATGTTAAGATGTTAGTTCTATGCCATATTTCTCACCATTGGTTAGTCTCTTTAAAGGGTGATCACTGTGACCGAAATAAGAAGGAAATTATAATTATTAAATAATTCATAAGGTTTTCAATAGAGAAATCTACGTGAAAGAAAAACGGATTGCAGGTAAAATGAGTTAGTTGTTTTTAAATTGTAATTAAATGTATGGGACAATCTAGTAAGCTACTTGTACCTGCTCTCAACATTCTCTCACTAACAGAAAGTAACACTGTGTCTGGTTACGAAAAACTATTTCTTATACTTAAAAAAATAATATAAAAATAATAATGAAGCAATTTAATTTTAACCTAACCTCGCAAATGAAGACACGGAACAGTCAATAAAAAATAGTGTAAAGTTATTATTTTTGTCGGTCTGTGTGAGGGTTTAATTCTATAAAAGAACGTAACGGATTTTGATACGATTTTCAAAAATTTCTTTAGGAAAGTTTATAAATAATACATGCATATGAATGATAGTATAGAAGAAATAAAAAAGTTGATGTTTTGTAATTAAGTCATTAAGATTTAATAAAGCGGGAGTGGTATCCAAAAGGCACCAAGAAAATCAGTGAAGCGTAGCAAGGGTTAGTCTTTAGTATATATTATTCTGGGAAAGCCCAATATATTTAGCAAGTATTTGAGTTAAGACAAAGCGACAAAGGCTTTACAAATAAGATATTACATAGAGCAATCAAGCATAGAGTTTTGGAAGGGAAATTGCTATTTAGATTGGCCATTAGGGTGATCAAACCGAAGACCATTAAAAAAATGATCTTAATCAAATTGTCATCAATCAACTGTCCCTTGAAAAAGTTATATCCGCAGAGGAAATAAAGTTAGTTATCAGGAGTCGATTACGAGGGTATTAGGTTAAAAGCTAAATGGTAGCAGAAGCGATCAGATTTTGTTCGGGAAATCGGTTGTAATCGTTTCAGTTATTTTAAAGGAGTTTAAGTTTTTTTTTACTACAATTATATCTTATGATATATATTTGACGATACGTTTGGTTCAGTTTGTAGTAACCCTACTTGCTGTGCCAACGGTCGCGGGTTGAGTCCCGCTGGGGGTATTCATTTGTGTGATGATTTGTACTATAATCATGGGTGTGTATATTTATAATATATAACTTAAAGTTATATATGTGTAGTGTATCAACTATCTGGTATCCATAACACAGGCCTCGTAGCTTACCATGGAACTAGATTGTACTGTGTGTTAACGTCCCAACATATTTATTTATTTATTTTTGACATAGTTGATATACTAGGATGAAATATAACTCTAAATTCAGACTTTCTGACTCGATTTTTTTTAATACAAAATTCTAAAAAATATTAAAGCAGGAAATACTTTCTTATATAAAACGCATATTATGCAATAACATTGGATATCCATTTTTTTACTTTTCCTATTTATGGTACTTTCGAACATTTATGGTTATTTTGATGGCAATTCTATAGGTTTCAAAACGCATTTTTAGTATGGCTCGATTTTGAAAAAAAATTTACGTTAATTATAGCATGCATTTTCTAAGCCTTTTATCTAACCATTACCCAAATTTTGCATTTACCTATACAAATTTTATAAACAGTGGAAGTGGTAGCCCATTGGTAACGCGCTTATTTGGGAAACCGAGGTAAGCGTGTTCAAATCCCGGGTCTCGCACCTCTATTATTTTCTAACTACCTTGGTGGTGTAGTGGCTAGCAACGCTGCACATCGAGAGGTCCTGGGTTCGAGTCCTGGGTAGGGCCAAGTTTAGTTTGGTAGATTTAGATACTGTTTATCTGACCAATTTTAGCTCAGGCCAATCTCATTGAGACTAGCCAGCTGCGCGACAGGGTACATTCGCAAACATAAGTGCACTCTGCTGCTTCCACTCTGAAAGTCTATCGGGACTGGTTGTCATTGGTAAGAGATCGGTCTACTATACTTACTATGCAAACTATCTTACTCCGGAAGGCTACTAAGTCTAATTTTTACCTAAAAAATTCAACTACACATGATCCGACCTAGGAATCGAACCCGGTATCTCAAAATATATGAAAATAAATATATAAAATCATTGTTACTAGGCATCTTTATCTCATCTTATTAAATTTGTCTATCACTTTTACTGGTTACAGGAGAGCTGGCGCATTTTTCACCCAAAAAATCGGCATTGCCATTCAACGGGGGAATGCGACTAGCATTCTAGCCACTATTCCACGTGGACATGGCATATAATTAAGTATATTTGTAATTTTCCTTATTGTCAACTTGTGTAAAAGACACTGTTCTCTAAAAGACACTATTCTCTAACTTTTCTAAGTAAATATTAACAAAGTTCATACGTTTGTTTCTTTCTAAGTGTCGTGTAGTCTGCAAACAGTTGTACGAGCGGTATTAGCTTTCACTTGTGCACTTGCTTATCGAATGAAAGTTTTGTATTGAATTTTTGTGACACGGACTTTCTCGACAATGAAATTTTAACGTCTTTGTAAAAGTTTATGAAGATAATAAAGTTAATTATAATTTTTATAATATTACAAAATGGTTGACGATACGTTTGTAGTGACCTTACTTAGTGTGCCAGCGGTCGCGGGTTCAAGTTCCGCTGGAGGCATTGATTTGTGTAAAGAGCACGAATGTTTGTACAGTCATAGGTGTTTATATTTATAATATGTATGTATTTAACGTTATATATGTGTAGTGTATCAACTATCTGGTATCCATAACACAAGCCTCGTAGCTTACCATGGAATTAGATGGTGCTGTGTGTTTAATGTTATTATTTTTATTTATTCATCAAGATACGATTATATCTATTAGTATTGCGTAAGCAAAAATATATAAGAAACAATATAAGTAATAACCTTTTAGTTTAGTATCTTACAAATAGGACATTAATTATAAGTTTAAGAATATTCTTTTACAAGTGTCAAGTGCTACGTTGTTGAATTTAGAAACCCGTTTATCATATTATCTGTTATACAGTTACAAACGTTATTAAAATGCTTTCATTTAAAAGTTCTAAAATTTTGTACGTACGGCTCTTAATTAGAGTTTTTAATTTTTTGTGTGTAGGTTACGCAAAATCTTCAATAGATTTAATTACGTTCAAGTATATTTTTTGTTCTAAAAAAAAAAAAAAAATTAATGAATGGCGTTTAATGAATCTCAAGTTTCGTCCCATATACATATGTACGTACAATGTACATGTACTCAGCCCTTTATAACGTCCCCCTGCTGGGCACGGGCCTCCCTTCAATACGATTGGGATCAGACTGTATTCCAGCAAGCTGACTGAAAGCGGATTGATGGTTATACATGTCTTTCGAAAACTTACAAGGTTCTCTCAGACATGTAGGTTTTCTCACGATAGTTTTATCTTCCATATTAGCACTATATTGTCATATGTAATGATTCCTGCTAGTCTGATACTTTCCAGTATATTCATAGTTGCGAATTCGCTGGATTACAGTTTCTATTCATACAGACGTTAATTCCTGATTTGGTCCATCGAACAATTTGCAATTCTGTTTGGAATTTAATTTTTTGGCACTATATATAGTTAGGGTTTTGGATGAAATGTTTAATTTGGCTATTTATTTAAGTTGAGTTTAAAGGTAGATTTATCGAAGGGATACACTAAAGGTGCAAGATTCGGCATTTGAACCCGCTTCACTTTGGTTTGCCGAGTTAAGTTTACCACTTAGCAAAAACGGCGAAACCAATTTTAATAATTCTTTTTTGTTTTGTTGGGGAAAAAAAGAGAAAACCCATAAGAACAACTGGAAAATCGAAAAGTTCAAAGTTCAAACTGTTTATTTTGTATGAGAATCACTATTTCGGATTACCCATCTACAAAAATGCGTCAAGTTTAAGTAGGAAAAAAATAACATATATATATAGTATATCTATTCCATACTAACCGTAAAAAAGTATCTAGGGATGAACCCGAACGAAGCGAGGGTGAGTCGCTAGTCTATAATATAATAAAATTCTTACCGAGTCGAATCTGTACATTTAATGTTTTAAAAAAAATCTTATTGAAATAGTCATTATTATCGATACAGAAGCCGAATCTATAGTTTTTGGATTTTTTTGTCTGTCTGTCTGTTACCGAATCACGAGAAAACCACTGGACAGATTTTGATAAAATTTGGTCTGATGATAGCTGGTTATCCGGGTAAATATATAAGAAAAATATCTCATCTCTGAGAAATCTATGCTACACGTTAATACGTAAGTATTAACGGTTAGTATAAATAAGTAGGGACGAACCCGAGCGGAGCGAGGGTGAGTCACTAGTAAAAAATATATATTTAAAGTAATAAAATCATCAGTTACTACCAGTACAATATAATATGTACATAATAATATGTACATATATCATAGCATTTTATACATATGTTATTAAATATAAATTAAACGGCGGTTTTTTTTTAATTTTTTAAAGTACACAAACTCACAACTTGTACCATATTCATCAGTAGGATAAGGAAACGAAAGTGGTGTTCCGGCCAGCTCGAGCACAATCGCTTTTAATCGCTGCATTAAGCCCGAAGTATCACTCGATTACTTGCCAACAAAAGCTTCATAAATAAGGGTGCCTCTACAAAGCGTTGCCTAGATTTATATTTTTGTTGCTTTTCCGTTTTATTTCTTTATATAAAGTGTAAAAGTTTCCATTTGTAATGAAAATACAATGAATTGTTTTTGATAGAAAACTTTAAACTTACCCAAATCGAGACTTGAACCTGCGACTGTCTGATCTGCATTTGTATACGCCACTATGCTAACAAGGTCTGGTAAATGAACATATTGTAAGGTAACAAATACGTTGTTCTATCACAGCATACGGTAAAGTTAAATCGCTTCGCATCCGAGAGTTTCCGAAGGCTTAATTCCGTTTGGTCGAAGTTTAACCTAAGTTAATACTTGCATAATATGTAACTTGCACCTGGGATGTACGAACGATACAATAGATACTGTATAGAAATGCATGTATTTGTTTGGTGAAACTGGTTTACCAATCGCCACAGTAAAAAAATTATTTGTTAGTTTGTTTGTATGTTTGTATGTATGAATAACCTCTACCGAGCCGATTATCAAAGTTCTTATATTAATATACGAAGACACGCCTGGCTCAGTTTGTAGTGACCCTACTTTCTGCGCCAGTGGTCGCGGGTTCGAGTCCCGCTGGGGGCAATTATTTGTGTGATAGCACAAATGTTTGTACTCTAGTCATGGGTGTTTATATTTATAATATGTATGTATTTAAAGTTATATACGAATATGTATAGTGTATCAACTGTCTGGTGCCCATAACGCAAGTTTCGTAGCTTACCATGGAACTAGATGGTGCTGTGTATTAATTTCCCAACATATTTATTTATTACTAGCAAAACCCGCGGCTTTGCTCGCGCTAAAACTACAACAAAAAAACTTTAAAAAGGTAGGTTTCATAGAAATTTTCATCCCTTATTTTATCTCCTTGTGGGATGCATTTCAAAAAACGCTAAGACGCTAATTGTATTGACGAGCATTAATACCAAGATTCGAGAAATTCTGATCATAAATATTTTTTGAGTTGTATTATAACGTGTATTCCCGTGAGAATGAGATAATCTCCCGCGGTAAAAAGCATCCTATATGTTGACCCGAATATCCAGCTATCATTATACCAAATTTCATCAAAAGGTTCAGGTCCCTCCAGTGGTTTTTCTGTGATGCGGTAACAGACAGACAGACAGACAAAAATTCTAAAAACTATAGATTCGGTCTCTGTATTGATAATAAAGTCTATTTCAATAAGATTTTCCAAAAAATATTTAAGGTACAGATTCGACTCAGTTAGAATTTTATTATATGTATGGATTTATTAATAGAAAATTACATTATTACTGTATATATGGTTTTCCAGGTATCTATGTGTTAAATTTTATCCAAAACCGTTAAGCCATTTCAGGGCGACGGAGTAACAAACATACATACATACATACATACATACATAGAAACATTTGCACTATTATATAGTAGTGCTACTTATAGGTTATACATAAATAGAGAACTATAAGTAAGAAAACGTGTGAAATGAGTTATAAGGAAATAAAGTTAGGATAAACTACGTTTAAACCTATATATTACTTGTTAGGTCAACCGAAACACGTCGCGGGTCGCTGCTTTGTGCATTTGGGTAAAGTCGTGATTTTATTTGTTTATGGATTCCTTCCTATAAATTCAATATAATGGCGGTATTTTGCTTGCATATAACAATTTTATAACTTTAAAATGATTTGTAATACATTATGTAAAATTGATAAATCAAAAGTTCACTTTACATATTTGTTTAAAAGTTATTTGGATTTAAAAAAGTAAATAATGAAAAGATTTTTGGACTAAAATTCGCCACTATTATTCGAAATTAACATTATAATGGCTTCTGTGAGAATCTTTTAGAAATCCAGATAAAAATGAAATATAATGAACGAAGTTATCGTACATTTAATACAGTAGATACCTAGAAAGAGTTCTTTAATAACTGTTTGTTATATTATGTGTTCGAATATTAATATTGATAAATTAAAAAAGGACTTTAAAAGCAAAGTATTATGCCACAAAAGTTTTGCCTATTTATTATTTATTATAAACAAGCAAAATTAACTATATTAGATACTAGCGACGCAGCTTTGCTTCGCTCGGGTTCGTCCATAGATTGCTTTCCAATACAAACTTTCACCCCCATTTTCATCCCCTTAAGGGATGATTTCTGGGATAACAAGTGTCCTATGTCCTTCCCAGAGTCTCAAACTATCTCCTTACCTAAATCGGTTTAGTAGATCCAGAGATTACTCTCTACGAACTCACAAACTTTACCTCTTTATAACATTAGTATAGATTTTGTTTATCTAAATGGAATACTTTCCAAAAATCTATCTCTTTTTGAGTTTAATTTAATTCCTTTTTTTTATATTATATACTCAAACGACTATTAAAATTAGATGTTCCAGGAAAAAAAACTAACAACTTTTACTATTCAAAATATATATATCTATCTTTATATGAATACAGGTTTTAGTTTTTCCTCAAAGTATTTTTTATGAAATTGCTTGTAATTTTATTGACTTGTGCGGTCTCTCCAAGAGAGGCGGAAAACAATAAGTTACGATGTTTTCTCGTATTTTTAGATTTCATTTTTATGAATTACCACAATATTTTCGATTTTAGTTATTTCGTAATAATATTTACAAGAAAATTTTCTTTTACCCTCAAAAGCGTTCACTTTGCAAAAGTTAACAAGTTCATTCGATTATTTTTGCTAAAAGCAAAACGTAAAACGCCAACGAAATTTAATTTCAATTTGTAATTTCTCACCAGACCCTTAAAGTGATATTTCAAATTATTTATTTAATTACATTTTTTAAACACTTATGTCGTACCCCAACTCTGCTTAAAATATGATTGTTTTTAAAAAAATTTAAATACGGTTGTTACTTGTTAGATTCTCTCGTACCTTTTCCAATCCATACTAATATTTTAAATGCGAAAGTAACTCTGTCTGTTTGTCACGCTTAATCCGCTGAACCAATTTAGACGAAATTTGGTATGAAGATAGTTTAAGACCCTGGAAAGGACATAGAGTAGGGTTTTTACCCGGGAAATCATTCCTTAAGAAGGTGAAAAGGGGGGTGGAACTTTGTACGAGGATTCAATCATTTCTCAAGTAAGGGATATATACCACTATGTGGTAACTTACACATACACATGTACCACTTGGTGCCGAAAGGTACCACTTGGTGCCTGAAGGTACCATTTGGTACCGGATGGTACCACTTGATGCCCGAAGGTACCAATTGGTGCCGGATGGTACCACTTGGTGCAGGAAGGTACCACTTGGTACCGGATGGTGCCGGAAGGTACCACTTAGTACCGGATGGTACCACTTGGTGCCGGAAGGTATCACTTGGTACCGGATGGTGCCAGAAGGCACCACTTAGTACCGGATGGTACCACTTGGTGCCGGAAGGTACCACTTGGTACCGGATGGTGCCGGAAGGCACCACTTAGTACCGGATGGTACCACTTGGTGCCGGAAGGTACCACTTGGTATCGGATGGTACCACTTGGTGCCGGAAGGTACCACTTGGTATCGGATGGTACCACTTGGTGCCGGAAGGTACCACTTGGTACCGGATGGTGCCGGAAGGTACCACTTAGTACCGGATGGTACCACTTGGTACCGGATGGTGCCGGAAGGTACCACTTAGTATCGGATGGTACCACTTGGTACCGGAAGGTACCACTTGGTGCCGGAAGGTACCACTTGGTACCGGATGGTACCACTTGGTGCCGGAAGGTACCACTTAGTACCGGAAGGTACCACTTGGTACCGGATGGTACCACTTGGTGCCGGAAGGTACCACTTGGTACCGGATGGTGCCGGAAGGTACCACTTAGTACCGGATGGTACCACTTGGTGCCGGAAGGTACCACTTGGTACCGGATGGTGCCGGAAGGTACCACTTGGTACCGGAAGGTACCACTTAGTACCAGAAGGTACCACTTGGTACCGGATGGTACCACTTGGTACCGGAAGGTACCACTTGGTATCGGATGGTACCACTTGGTGCCGGAAGGTACCACTTGGTGCCGGAATGTACCACTTGGTGCCGGAATGTACCACTTGGTACCGGAAGGTACCACTTGGTACCGGATGGTACCACTTGGTGCCGGATGGTACCACTTGGTGCCGGAAGGTACCACTTGGTACCGGAAGGTACCACTTGGCACCGGAAGGTACCACTTGGTACCGGATGGTGCCGGAAGGTACCACTTGGTACCGGATGGTACCACTTGGTGCCGGAAGGTACCATTTGGTACCGGAAGGTACCATTTGGTGTACCACTTGGTACCGGATGGTACTGAAGGTACCATTGTACAAGGGTGACCGCCCTAGGCCACGACCGCCCTAGGCTACGAACGCCCTAGGCCACGACCGCCCTAGTCCACGAACGCCCTAGGCCACGACCGCCTTAGGCCACAAACGCCCTAGCCACGACCGCCCTAGGCCATGAAAGCCCTAGGCCACGAACGCCCTAGGCCACGACCGCCCTAGGCCACGAGCGCCCTCGGCCACGAACGCCCTAGGCCAGGAACGCCCTAGGCCACGAACGCCCTAGGCCACGAACGCCCTAGGCCACGAATGCCCTAGGCCACGAACGCCCTAGGCCACGAACGCCCTAGGCCACGAACGCCCTAGGCGATGAACACCTTAGGCCACGAACACCCTAGGCCACGAACGGCCTACTCCACGAACACCCTAGGCCACAAACACCCTAGGCCACAAACACCCTAGGCCACAAACACCCTAGGCCACTTGTTTCCGTGGGATAGTTAAAAAACTAGTAACTTATACGGCTTAGTACACAAAAACTACTGATTGGATTTTAATGAAACTTTAAAATAATATAGTTCAGAATAACAAATAGGCTACTTTTTATCCCGGTAAAATATATAGTTCCCGTGGGATAGATTTGTTTTTATTTGTCTAGCCACTAGCCAAATAAAACGGAAATTTGAGCAGAGCAACGTCTGTTGTGTCAGTGAGTATAAAAATAAAAAAAGTAGTCGTGGTTTTGATCTAAAATAATAATCAATTAAGCCCATGTCAGACGTTTTTTGGCACAAAAAATCTTGGCATTAGTTGTTGAACAGTATTAATGGTCTCGTAAGTGCAGGAAGTGATGTCACTTTCGGCCCAACAGCTTGCCATCTATAACGTTTATACTCCGCGTGACTGTTTTCGTGAGTAATAGTGATTTCTTGTCTTAGCAAACGTATTAGGTTCGATTCACACTATATCTCATTATGTTTTTAAAATTTTCATACTATATCTCTATATCTATTTAAAATTTCAATTATAGAGGCTGAAGTGTGAAATTGCACCTGTATTTAGAAATTAGGAATTAAAATAAAATGTTAAAAATATTTATAACCACTTGTAATATCGCCTTTAAGCATTCATCATCATAATCGACTTGTTTTGCTCATTGTTGAACATGGGGCTCTCCTATGGCTCGCTTACTCTTTACTGTCTAAGTTTACTGAGCCATCGTGTCCATTCCAGAACCCCATCCACTTCATCGGACCTTGGTTCTATAACAAAAGTGACCAAGCCATCGCCACTACAGCCTACAAATTCTTTGTACTATGTCGATACACATTTATTAGACCAACCAAAGAAGTATCTTTTTTACACCTACACGTAATAAGCACGTATCCACAAAAATTACTGTTCTGGCGTACATACAACGTATAAAAAGCAGCCATAGAATATAGAAATTCCAGAATAACATGGCTGTAATTAAGATATTTTTGTTTTTTGTTTTTTTATTTATATTTTACTTTTGATTTTTTAATCTACACACTATATGACAAGAAATAACATAATCTCCTTTTTTTCGCAACGAATTTCCTTTTGATATACACAGTAACATTTGCACTGAGCAACGAGATCCCGATGCCTAATATTTTTTACTTTATTGCCATAACGACGAATAAATTCACCAATTTCTTTTTTAATATCAGACCAAGCGTATTACGGAGAAATATTGCCCGTTTAATTATTTTCGACTACAGATCGTAAATTGCTGGGATCGTTGAGTGATTTCTTTTAACTGCAATACGTTTATAATATATACCGGAGTCTGATTGATTTTTACTTGTTTTTACATACAAAATTATATAATTTCATATAAAATGAAATAACTTTTTTTAGCTAGTGATGGACGTAAAAACGAAGATCTTTTGCTATCGACTCGCCATTACTTCGCTAGCCTTTTATGAAACATCGATTTTTCTTTAATTTCTATAAAATATATGTAAGCTATTTGAAAATTCTCTAAATGATAGAATTAAAATTGTTTCCATAGTTTAAAAGAAATAACTTCACATACAGACGGACGCGGAATACGATTTTATTTTATAATTTTTGAAAGCAGTAAGTACACCTAGGAGGGTTTTATTAACAATTTTTAACCTTTATTTTTGTTTATTGGTTCTCGATGTTTCGGTTAGGTAGGACCGGTTTTCATTGGGGAATTTTGAGTTTAATTCGTTGAATATATATTTTCTGATCTTAGTCTCGATCTTCTTTCTTTAATCTCTGAAATTTTCTTTTGAGGTCTATCACATACATATATTGAGGAAAGTTACAAGTATTATTATTTTAAGAAATTACATTATGTTACGAAAACGAATCAAAATTAGGAATAGTGTGTAGAGTCGTGAAATAAATTTAATAAAAATTATTTTTGATAACAATGATAGTAATGTCCTACCGACTGATTCCGGCCACGGCGGCCAATCTCATTGAGACTAGCCATCTACGCAGGAGATATTATAGTGTACAAGTGTACGCGCAGACACAAGTGCACTCTCTATTCCTGTCACTCTCATACTCCGGTGGGACGACATGAGACACGACCGGCGAAAGTTAAGGACCGACTTTACTGCTCTCTGAGGCACGGTGAAACATCGCCAATTTCCCATCTTCGGCCTGTTACTGTATTGTATTGTATTCAGCCCTTTTTAACGTCCCACTGCTGGGCACGGGCCTCCCTTCAAGACGAGGGGAATCAGGCCATAGTCCACCACACTGGCCAAGTGCGGATTGGCGGACTTCACATGCCTTTCGAAAACTTGCTAGGTTCTCTCAGACATGCAGGTTTCCTCACGATGTTTCCCTTCACCGTAAGGCAAGTGGTAATCAAGTTAGAAAATGATTCGCACATGAAAATATCAGAGGTGCGAGACCGGGATTTGAACCCGCTTCACTCGGTTTCCCAAGCGAACGCGTTACCACTGGGCTACCACTGGCCTGTTACTGAGGATTACTAAATAGAAAGACTCAATAACTATACTTGGACCGACCTGGAACTCGAACCCAGGACCTCCAGATGTGCAGCCCGTAGATACTAGCTACTACACCACTGAGGTAGTTGTTTGATATGAAACTAGTAAATAGCATCTTCTGTACCAAAGTCTTTAGATTTAATGACAATGCTGTAGGGTTATAGCTATATAGCTAAGTTGAAAACGTATTAAAAATTTTCACATCCTGAAAGCGAGAGCGTATCCTTGAAATTTCAGTCATACTCAGACGCAAATATCCGTTTAAAGTCCACGTAAATTTACACCCGTTTTGAGAAATGCGCAGCTTATACGAAGTGAAAATGCACAATTTCCTTTGGATCTTACTTAGTTGAAAATATACTCTAAGCGTAGTAACGTAGACTACAGACATTTTTTTATAAAACGGGTAAATACTTATAAAAGCGATTATATACTTAAATTAGTTTTATAAAATTGGTTTCATGAAGAAAATTTACTACTATATCATACAGAATCTATATCTATACAAATAGCCAGCCAATACAAATCAAAGCACACCGACTTCGAAAAAATCTGATTAAGTATCTATTCTAAATGAAAACCCCCGTTTAGTTATTTTTTACTTTTCAGTGCCTGGAAGTCGGTTTTTATTTATTTTTTTTAAGTTTTTATTTTTCCATTTTTAGTGTAGACGTATCATCAATACAAATTAATCAAGCCCAAACACCAGGTAATTGCTGTAAATCGTTGAGGAGTTCCCTCGACTATCTTTCGGGTCCATCATCAGATCGACTCCAGACCTTCATTAAATAGTAGTGCTTTAAAATACCTAATGAAAATGTTAACAAACGTACTAGTCGCCGTTACAATTTTCGAAAGTTCCCCTCGATTTCTCTGGGATCCCATCATCAGATCCTGGTTTCCTTATCATGGTACCACTCTTGGGATATCTCCTTTCCAACAAAAAAAGAATTATCAAAATCGATTCATAAACGACGAAAAAATGCCCGAACAAACATAAAAAAAAAAATATATACGGTCGAATTGAGAACCTCCTCCTTTTTTTGGAAGTCGGTTAAAAAGTAGAAAAATTGACTGAAAAATGGGGAAACTTGCAAAAAACTAAAAGTGGTTTTTGTATAGGAATTGAAACTTAGTCGAAACAACGTTAAAATGAGTAAGAAAGTAATAATTTGAGTAAGAAGTTAAGTCCAAGTGACAGACATTTCTGTAAAGACCGACTTCATAGACATTTTTATAAAAGTCCAAATACCCGATACGAAATGTTGTCCACTGTCTACACCCTACAACCCTATGGACAAGTCATCCCCTATCAAAAGAGATGTGAATTTTTCAATAATGTTTGCAGACGAATTGAAATCGAATAGGATAAAAGCTACAAGACAGTGAGGTAGCTGATTTTCAAAAGGGTATGTTTTTATTTTTTAGTTTTTTTCAATACAAGTAAAAAACTGTTTACCATAAGCTATAAATTTTTTTATCAATTTTTTTTATTCACATACATAGTGCTCGTGGTGATAAAGGCGTAATTTAATTTTTAAAGAAAAAACTTTATAATTCTCAGTGTTATTATTAGTTGAATTTAGAAAAAGTGCCCTTTTGATCCGAAGTGATAAAAAAAAGTACACTTTTGAATCGTTCATTTGTAATCTTAAATTAAAATCAAAACATAAATAACATTCTAATAATAGAAAATATAATAATAAATAAAATTTGTATAATTTATTAAATTCTGAATTATTTATTATATTTTACAAAAAGATCTCCTTTTGATTCAAAACGTAAAGATTATTTTTTTATACTGAAAAAAATTTGATGAAAAATATCAATAGAGTACAGGATTTTTTACCAAATTAAAAAAAAATTGAATATTTATCAAAAGATACCCTTTTGAAACTCAGCTCCGTATTATTTTACCTATATTATATACAAACAAAATTTCATATTTATATTATTAGTGTGAATTTTGTACAATGAATAAAATAGTACACGAAAATAAAGTATAACAAAATAATTAAGAGAAAATTGCTTGTTGTTACGTCACCAATGAGTTTCGTATTAGGGGTTATTATATCCATCCGACTGATTTCGACCACGACGGCCAATCTTATTGATTGAGATAGCCAACTTAAATACTGTGTACAAATCTTAAGAGGGAATACATACATTTTAACGTGCTTACGTTTGAACGTGTAGTACAGATTTCTCAGAGATGAGATATTTTCCCGCAGTAAAAAGTATCCTATATGTTGACCCGGATAACCAGCTGTCATCATACCAAATTTCATCAAAATCCCTCCAGTGGTTTTTCCGTCTTGCAGTAACAGACAGACAGACAGACAGACAGTGAGACAAAAATTCTATAAACTATAGATTCGGCCTCTGTATCGAAAATAATGTTTATTACAATATGATTTGATGAGATGATATTTACTTATTTTTCTTTAAAAAAACATTTGCTTCCGATTTGTTTGATTTTATAAAAACTAGTTTGGCTTCTTGCGAGGCCGCAACATTAAAACCTACAAACAATTCAAAATCCTAGTCACATTGCCGAAAAATTCCAGTATATTTTTCATTTCCGGGTAGTATATTTATAATTTTTCAATGAAATGGTTGGTACTCGAGTACTACTGTGTGTAGAACGTTGATTTGTTTTACTGTCTCATCATAAGAGGACCTTTCTCCCGATGCCAGTTTATCGTAACGGTCTAGGACAACCTGTATATATACACCAATACGATATCGGTTAATTGTATTTGTAATATTCATGTTTTAAAATTATTGACATCCAACGTTTGGTAATGTTATACGTAGAAGACAGATGTGACTACGTTATACCCAACGGTGGGGAAATAATGTTTAAATAGTTGTAATTACCATTTTGTAAGGCATTCCGTTAAGTGATCGAAGTAAAGAGGAATTACTGAATCTCTGTAGTCTTATTTGAAAATTTATAAGTACCCATAATTTTTTTATACGAGTGTATCAATGATATAAGCCTACAAATACTACAACCGTGTAAATATTAAATCGTTGAAAATATTTACATTAATATTGCTATTGCATTCATAGGACGAAAATTAACCACTAACAAATATATGCAGATTTGAATTGCATATGTAGAGGCGAGTTACTAAATATGGGCAGTAATTTATCAAATTGTGCCTGAAACACGGAAGCACGAATAGTTATTTATAGGGAAAATAACTTACTTTTCTGTAATATATTCATATTATTCAATGTTTTGTTAAGAAAATATAGCATGTTATAAAGTTTAAATACTTTTTAACGCACTTTTGTTATACTTGTTATCTACTATATTATAAACTAGCGACTTACCCTCGCTCCGCTCGGGTTCGTCCCTACTTACGTTTTAACGTTTAGTACAGATTACTCAGAGATGAGATATTTCCCAAAGTAAAAGTATTCTAAATGTTGACCCGGATAACCAGTTATCATTATGATGCCAAATTTCATTAAAATCCGTCCATTGGTTTTTCCGTGATGCGGTAATAGACAGACAGACAAACAGACAGACAAAAATTCTAAAATCTATAGATTCGGCCTCAGTAACGATAATAATGTCTGTTTCAATAAGATATTCCAAAAATATTTAAGTGCAGATTCGGCTTAGTTACAATTTTATTTGTAAGTATTGTCTAACTAGCGACTCACCCTCGCTTCGCTCGGGTTCGTCCCTAGGTACGTTTTAACGATTAGTATGGAATAGATAGACTATATATTATATGATATATAGGCTAAAGCCTTCCTTAATAAACGAACTACCTAATGCAAAAAGAATTTTTCTAATCGACACATTTAAACAAACAAACAAATAAAATCTGCTTTTTTTTAATGCGATTCAGTGACAAACGAGCAGTCAGACCACCTGATGGAAAGCAGTACCTGTCGCCCATAACACCTACGGTTCATGCAACCACAGGTGTGTTGTCACTGTGAGGACTAAGATGATATACCTTTTGCCTGTAATTGCGCTGGCTACCTTATCCTTCATACCGGAATACAACAATACAATCATTGTTGCTTGGCGGCAGAAATAGATAAGGGGGTGGTACCCATCCAGTCGGACTTCTCAGGCTTGACAGAGTCCTACCACCGGTCCTACCACCTCTTTATAATGGTAAATATTATATTAATATAGATTATTTCTAAATGTCGTAACAATTTAAAACTATGTAAATATGTAAAATTCATATTATAAAATGACAATCGACGTTATCTTTTAATGGAGTTTAGTAGAACTCTTCAATGGTATCTAATGACATCTTCGAGTTTTGGCTTATTTAAAATTAGATGTCAACCTACACTCTAGCACTATTTAAAGCAAATTACGAATTTAAGTACAACTGACTTTTACTATGCACGGGAATCGACCACGTGGTCACATATAAAGAAATCAATGTTCAAAATAAACCTCAAATACTCTTACGCTACCCAATCAAAGCAGTTACATTGTTATTTCAGGGTATATTTTGTCAGTCTCATATGTGGTGTACGACGTGGTTGGACCTAATTTCCTTTGATTGATACGGCAGCTGACGACAAACATAAGTGAAGTACTATACGTTGATAGAGTCACTGTTAGCACTCGAGTTCATGAAAGCTCTTAAAACTCATTGAGATTGTAGTTTTCCGTATGTGATCCAGATCTCTATAAAAAATGTAGAGCTTTATATTTGTACATATGTATAAAAATGAAGAGTTTTGTGATTATAAGCAAAGGTAATTAGGATTGTTGCGATTTTTAAACGAAATTAATAACAAATATAAAATAATAATGTCCTTTGAGTTCGGCCACTGCGGTATATCTTATTGAGACTAGCCATCTGGGCAGGAGATATTATAATGCACAAGTATGCGCGCAAATACAAGCGCACTTTCTATTCCTATCACAATCATACTCCGTTGGGACGACTTCTCTACACGAACAGTGAGAGTTAAGGTACAGGACCGATGGCTTTACGTACTTACCGAGAAATACGAGGAAACGGAGGAAAAAAGGCTCGACCCGGGAATCGAACCTAGCCCCTAGACCACCGAGGTAGTTAAGTATAAAGTATAGAGTGATGTAATAACAACAAAATGTAAAAGCCTATAGTTTAAATGATATATTTGTAGATAAGTACATAAATATTAGGTATCTACAGAATGGACACACTTTTATATCTGAAATTAAAAAAAAATTGGCAGATTAAGTTAGTTTTTTAGACAAAAGTAAATTTGTATTTTTTATACCATTAATTATGAAGTCTTTAATTCACTGATATATTTCAAAACTTAAACGTATTGAATAATTTTAATAACTTAAAACATTAAAGAAAAACGTTGAGTAATCTAATTTACGACTTTGGTCCTATATTTATTTTACGACTCATTGTAGAACTTGTTATTCACTTCCACATGCTTCTGTAATATATGAGCAAAATAAAAAAGGGCCTTGCAACAGTAATTTGAAGGAACCACTTGAGGACGTAGGGGCCGCTGTGACACATTATACAATGTTTTAAGAGAATGATGGATGAGGCCTACTTTGGAATCACGACACCATAAAAATGCGGCGATTTGTATGAAAAATGTTATGTAATTTGTAAGTAAAGCGTTAGTCAGTTGGATTTTCTTTTGAAAAATGATATAAGAGTATGTATATATTAAATGGTGTATGTCTCAAATCACAACTTGTCGTGTTAAAATAATAAACGTTGTTGTTGAAAAAAATAAATTATCTGCTTTTTTATCTTAATATTCTAAGTTCACATTAGATTGGAGCATATTTAAAAAAATCAGGTAGTACTTTTATACCTAATACGCACGGGTTTGAGCGAGGCGATAGCGATTTTTCTTGAGCACAGCTTATTTGAGTGACTTCAGGAAGGAACTAAGTGGAGCAATTCGGTTGTATATTTATTTCATATATTACGAAGTAATATCTTCACTAGTAGATTGTTTTTCATCATTAAGTAATTTTATAATTTTCTTATCCAAGTAAAGGGAAGCTCAATGAAGTCACGTTTAAAAAATCCAGGCCAAGAGGTAAAATAATTAGTTAGATAGGTAGTTTTGAAATCGATATACCATTATACTTTTAAAGTTTTTATTCCTTGTAAAGCACTTAATTTCAAAGCAATGAGTACTTCTGTAATTTTGAACCCACGTCCAACAGCGATAAGATCTACGGCATTTAAACGTGTAGGCCGTAGGGGTGTACTTAATTTCATTCTATGGCACTTAAGTTCAATTCCAAGTAGTTTTTTACGGATATAATTTTTTATTTTATCGATAGCAAAACTAAGGTCATATTTTATAGTATTTTTAGAGTTATGAAAAATAACATCATTATTGAATATCTATTCTAATATAATAAAGAGGAAAAATTTGTTCTCATGTTTGTTTGTCTGTATCGAATAGGCCCCAAAACTACTGAACCGATTTAGATGAAGTTTGGTAAGAAAATAGTTTGAGACCCTGGGAAGGATATAGGATAGTTTTTATCCGGAAAATTATCCCTTAAAGGGATGAGAATAAGGTGAAAGTTTGTATGGGTAAGCAAGCTAGGGACAAACCCGAGCGAAGCGAGGGTTAGTCGCTAGTATTATAATAAAAGCTAAGTTGTGCGTGTTTTATTAGGGTTTGGCAAACCATTACCATGACTCGTGTTATTAGGCTCGGCAAAAACATGGTTTGGCAATCCTTATAATTTCGTTATGTTCCGTCGCATTCACATGTCATCATGTCATATGTCATCACAGTCATGGCTGACATAAAGCTAATTCACAAGTTAGGTCTTTTGTACATCACAATTGCGGTACATTAAGCAGTTTTTGCTTGACTATTTTCTACAGAATGCGTTTTTAGTTTAACAGATGTCAGAATAACACTGTCTTAAATAAATCTTATGAAATAAAAAAGTTACCAATATAGTAAATTTTCTTCTACGTACAATCAGTTTCTGCGACAGAATTAAACTCAACTGGCATAGAATAAAAATGAAGGACATCTCTGAAGCGTTTTGTAATGATCATAATAAATAATAAACACTCTTTATTGTACACATAAAAACAAGACAAAAACAATGCAATGACAGGAAAGTGCACAAAGAGGTGGCCCTAACGCTAAAACAGCGATTTCTTTCAGGCCACCTTTAGGTGTAGGAAATAGCAAAGGGTGAAGTGGAAAGGGTGTAAATACGTAACAGAGTTATAAATAAAATGAAATACATACATATGCTATACATATATATATATCAGACTTATGACTGCTGTAAGTGGGCTCAGATTTAAGTGTTATATCATGGACATGGTATATATATATATATATATATATATATATATATATATATATATATATATATATATATATATATATATATATATATATATATATATATATATATATACCATCAGGTTAGCACAAACCAGCCATAATTAACAATGCTCCTTTCCATGCTATGTGCAAATTTTTTTTTCCGAAATGACAAGTTGCTGGACCTACTGACCTTTACAGCATCACCGGATCTGGAGACGGATCGAAGTCCCAGATATTTGAGCATGACGCTCTGACGAAATAGTTCCGTAATTCTGCAAAATTCAAACTATGAGTTACGTAACTATTGGATAGAGGTATTGCTGTATAGGAGACGGCTTAGAATGACTGAATGAGCAAGAAAACTCTCACACGCCTAAGCGTGATCGGACCATGCCAAAAAGGACTTCATTCACGCCACCGAGGTTTGTACAAAACATGACATTGGTGTAGACGTTTAGGTGTTAAGAGAAAACAAACAAACAAAAAATAAAAATAACCCGAATATGAACCAGTAAGCATATAATTAATTAACATGATCTACATTTTAGAAACTAACATTCAATGTAATATGTATGAATTCAAACCGCAAAATACTTTTGCATATTCGCTTAGCGCGAATGCTCGTTTTAATTCATAAACTTTTTCACTCTAAGTGAATTCGTTCAAAGCATATTAGGCTATAACAGAGTTAGATAACTAAGTTATGTGCTTCACTCGCGTAATTGTATCATCGTATAAAACTAGTATCCGTTTGCAACTTTACGTATTGCCTTTTATATTTGCAGTGACCAGATTAACTAGAGCTCTGTTCTATATTGGACTGTATAGGATTGAGGAGATTACTATTCGGTACTTATGGTGGTAACGTCAAAAATATATGAAATCATAATAAAGCGCATTATTTGTTACTGTACATCAAAAGTGTATTGCCAAAAATATAACCCTTCGCGTATTTTATACATTTTCGCTTGTTGGGAGGTAATTTAGTGCCGATTAAGGGTGCCCTTTCTTGTCGACCAATTTAAAAGCGGTGAATGGATGGTATATATAAAGAATATTTTAATTTCAATGAACTACATATTATTTTTTTATGTTAGGTTGTTATTAGTATTACTAAAAAGAAAAAAAAATCAATTAAATTTATTTCACTTGTGAGGTGGTGTCTAAAAAAGAGAAAACAATGAGGATTTTAATTAAAAAATGATATTTTGGAATATTTAATAAATAAGATAGAATTGTCAGGTAGTGGTAGTCCAGTGGTAACGCGCGCGCTTGAGAAACCGAGTGAAGCGGGTTCAAATCCCGGGTCTCGCACCTCTAATATTTTCATGTGCGCATCATTTTCAACATCATTACCACTTGTCTTACGGTAGAGGAAAACATCGTGAGGAAAGGAAACCTGCATGTCTGAGAGAACCTAGCAAGTTTTCGAAAGACGTGTGCAGTCCTCTAACACGCACTTGGCCAGCATGGTGGACTATAATCTTATCCCACTTGTATTGAAGGGAGGCCCGTGCCCAGCTGTGGGACATTAAAAAGGGCTGAACACAAAACAGAATTGGTAAAAGAATATATGTACAAAAATTAGTGTATCAGTCTCTTGTCTTCACATTTTTGGTCAACTTCACCTTTTTCGAAGAGACGTATTATTTTAAAACTTTTTGACGCATGAAGTCGGGATAGCAGTACAACACATTGATACTGATCTAGTAATAGAATTAACCGTGGCCCTTTAGTAAAAACGTCTCCAATAAGAAAATTGAGCTCCTTTTTAATTAAAATTATTATGTTATGTTTAATTACATCTACATCACATACATACAACTATTATGTTTAATTAAAATTATTATATTAGATGAAGGTATGTACACTGCAAAGTCCGTTGGAATGTTTTAAAATGTATTCAATAACACGTCCTTATGAAAAAACAAGATATTCAACTTTAATTAGCTTACCAAATATCTTAAATACCTTATGATTTTCTCAAATTCATAAATTATAAGCATTTCAGTATATGAAGTGTAAAAAACTTTTAGTTAGTTACTCTTTTATTAGAATGGCCTAAGTATAAAACAATGAGACGTAGCAAAGCAAGTGACGTATGCACCCCCTTTATTTTTACACCCCCATTTATTCAGATTACCTACACGACGAACTTTTATGTGTATAAATTCATAAAACCGTGTTGACTTTTACCTTACCTGCGGTAATATAGAAAATATGATGCAAATGTAATATG
Organism: Argynnis bischoffii washingtonia; assembly: GCA_033884665.1. Taxonomy (NCBI): domain Eukaryota; kingdom Metazoa; phylum Arthropoda; class Insecta; order Lepidoptera; family Nymphalidae; genus Argynnis; species Argynnis bischoffii. The sequence continues at coordinate 15,034,801 of CM066609.1, read as the reverse complement.
AATTACCAGAAAAAATGGTCTTTCCGTAATAAATATTATATAAAAATAATATTTTTTGTTTAAAAGGTTTTTTAGTTATTTTGTGTTGGGAAGCTCACATATCGGTTAGCTAGCTATAATTGTGTTACAGGTTCGATTATTGAGTAAGGAAATTTCTAAGACTTCAAATATGGCAAAATTCATATAATCAATAAATTATATCTATTATGTGTGTTCTTTGTTAAATCAGAATTTATTTACGCTATATTATATAATATTAAAGCAGTGATGGTCCAGTGGTAACGCGCTCGTTTGGGAAACTGAGTGAAGCGGGTTCAAATCCCGAGTCTCGCATCTTTGATATTTTCATGTGCGAATCATTTCTAACATTAACTTGCCTTACGGTGAAGGAAAACATCGTGAGGGAACCTGTATGTCCGAGAGAACTTAACACGCTTTCAAAAAACATATGAAGTCTGCTAACCCGCACTTGGCCAGCGTGGTGGACTATGACCTGGTCCCCTCGTATTGAAGGGAGGCCCGTGCTCAGCAGTGAGACGTTAAAAAGGGCTGAATAGATAGATAGATATATAGACATATAATATTAAGTGAGCAATTTTGGTGTATATTTGTACATCTTCGAAACAGCTGTAACGATTTGTATCAATTTTTGTATTTAGAAAAGGTTTTACTTTTTAAATTTATTTATATATAATACACATAGATGGTTTATCAGAAATTTATATTTAGATATTTTCCGAAAAACAGGCATTGGTATATACATGAATTATATGAAGGTAGGGATATCCAGCGACTCTGCCCGCGTAATAGAATGTATTACAATATTTTTATAAATTATAGCCTATATGTGGTACTCTGATGCTATATTACTATTAAGTTTTATTAAAATCTGTTTAGTAGTTTTGCGTAACGGAGAGAAACAGAAAAAATCATCCATACAGCTTCGCAAACATTCGGGTTTGAGTTTCTTGCCGGCTCTTCTTAGCAGAACTGTTTTCTGAGCCGGTAGTAGCTTACTCACAGACTGACTACACTGACGCTCTAAATTGACGATTCAAAAGGGAATAAGTCTATTTGAATAAAGTTTCATCTTACTTCAAAATATTAAGTAGTAAGGTCAACTCCAAAATAACACCTAAGCTTGGCTTACCTGTCTAACTTTTCCAGACAGTGAATTCGATGTTTTTAGTTATTCGTTTTCATAATCTATTATGACTGGCCTGTAAAATTGCTAAAATTTAATATAAATTTCGGATGACAATAAGAAAATAATATATTAATCTTCTAGAAGCTTCCATCAAGTCAGGTCTCAGCCTAAAGAAGTGTTTAGCATAATTTAACGGGTGATTAATTATGAGTCGAAAGGCTATCAAGAAGATGTTACAGTTCATCCTGGCTGTGTGATAAATGATCCATATAATTTATTTATTAAATTTTCGTAAACAAAACTTGTTACGGCCAAGTGACGTAAGTTGTAAACGATTCATTATAATTTTGGAAAATACTTTAATATGAACTACTAGCAGAACCCACGGCTTCGATCGCGCTAAAACTCATCCCCTATTTAACCCCTTTATGGGATGAATTTTGAAAAATGCTCAAACTCGTATTTATTTAATTGTATTGAAGAGCATTAATACCAAGTTTCAGGTAATTCTGATCATACATATGTTTTTTGTTGTTGTATAATAACGTGTTTCGCAGGGGAATGAGATAATATCTCGCGGTAAAAAATAGCCTATGTCACTCTCCAGCTCCAAGTACCTCCACACAAAATGTCACGCCAATCCGTCAATCGGTTTTGACGTGAAAGAAGGACAAACAAACAAACACACTTTCACAATTATAATATTAGTATGGATAGTATGAAAATACGAAAGTATGGATATCATCACTTCAATAATGTAAGTTTTTTGATTTACATTTATATATGGTTAATTTAAAAAAGGCCTTTTTATCTCAGTAAAATTACTAATACATGATATATCACTAGAATATATTTCGTTTTGTAGATTTCTGATGAGTCATGGTCTCTCCCGTGACCATGATTGTTGTGAAGCATTCGAAATGTCGGAAACCAACCATCGAAATAAATCCGCGAAAAAATCCCAAAAGACAGACAAATATTCTCGTTAAGGCAAGTATTGTTTTTTGATGACTATACAACAGGAATTTTTAAATTCTCATTAACTGCTGCTAAAATTGGAACAAAGCCGCTAGTAAAAGCTATTTCTTTTCTTTAACTCTTCTTTATAAATCACAGATCACGCGAATGATGTCGCAGGCTAAAGCTATATGTATATAAATAAAGTCGGGTTAGTTACACCATTTATAACTCAAGAACTGCTGGACCGATTTTCATGATCTTTGATTTGTTGAATTTGTCTCCGCTCCGAACAGCAGAATAACTATTAAAATATCGGAGAAATTAACGAAAAAAATAATAAAAATTTACATAGCTCATGATGGCTTATGTCTATTTAAAACGTAACTAGAAACACACCCTAACGCAGCGAGGGTAGGTCGCAAGTAACATTATAAATGTGAAAACTAGGGTCGCACATTAGCGAAGCAAGAACTGTGGTTAGAATATATTTAAATAAATGTAGTTGGTAACAAAAAGTGTATTTTTTGTTTTGCAAAAATAAAATTCTTAAACGTAAATCAAAATTCACAGGCACCATTTTCTCTGAACCGGACATCCGACTGTCATTACAGGGTATCTCGTTGTTGACACCAAACAATTTTGAAAATACCAACGTTTAATGGTAAGAATATTTTACAAAAAATTTAACTGTCTTTTTGCAAATATTATTTTTACGAAGTTTGGTTATAAGTTATCTGTTAAAGCTGCTTATTTATAAAAAAAAAAAAAAACAAAATATTTTACTACTTATGTATGTACTATCACATGTGAAATGGTTAAATAGATTAATGTAATTTTTCCACCGCGTTATATTTCTTATTCATTTTTTCAATATAAAATACTAAAATTCTAAATTTTATTGCATAAATAAAACAATGAGTAAATATGTAAACGAGTTACAAACATACGTATGTATGTTTGTAACTCGTTTACACAGAAACGGCGGATTTGGATGAAATTTAGTATACAGATAAACTATATGACCCTAAAGCAGTGTTTCTTAAACTTATTGCAGTCATGGACCATTTTTAGAATTTCTAAAATTTCACGGACGTGTCAAAGAATATTGTATAATAGTATCGCGGTGTACATTTTTAGGTGATTTTTTTAATCGTCTAAGAAACACGAGGCGCGGGGGGACTATCCTACACTATAGGTACAGTACCTCTGCGCCTCGTGCTGCTCAACAATAACCAGCGAGTGACGGATGAAACAAACGATGACTTAGTTCACTCTACAATTTTTTAATTAATGTTAAGGCCTAATTGAGCTGCTGCTAACCCCTCGCACACATATTACGGAGCCCCCGGTGGTCCGTGGACCTCATTTAAAGAATCCCCGCCCTAAAGTAACCTAGATACGCTTCCGAGCGAAGCGATTGTACGTCGCTAATGACTATATAAATTTTATTATTGTACATATAACCATATAGGTTTTATAAAACATACAAACCAGCAGAATCCAAGAAAGCTGTTCTTTAGTTTCTTAGATTTACGCTAATGTTTGACATTTTAAATAAAACTATCTTTTCGTATTTTTCGCGAACTTATTTTGACTTTTGGTTGACGACGAATTTCGAATGCTTAACAGAAATCATGGTCATGGGAGACACTTTTCTTTACTTTAAAATGTTCAAAATTTTACAGTTGAGTCCATATAGTCGAATATATCACCTTTGTAGCTCCAATAACGTTGATCCGGATATCCGGCGGTCATTAGCGGCCGTGTCGCTTGTTCGCGCCCAGACAAATCACACTACTCAACCAGTATTGCAATATATTTTGCTTTCTAAATTTTAAACCCAATAATATTACACTATTAACATTTAAGAATAAGTATGTGCGTTTGTTAAAATTCAAATTCAAAATATTTTATCCAGCATTAAATTATTACATTTTTTTTACAAAAAAATAATGTCTTATTAAGTACATAAAGTTACATAATACTTTCTTAGATTAACGCGAATGTTTGACATTATAAATAAAACTATCTTTTCGGATTATTTCGCGGATTTATTTTGATTTTTGTTTCTCGACGTTTCGAATGCTTTACAGCAATTATGGTCACGGGAGATACTAAGGTTTAAGACATCCCAACGGCGTTATGTACTTGTTACAGACAGTGCCTACCCACAATTTTACAAAAATGATTTTAAAAAATTCAAAAATGGCACCAGAGTACTTTACAATATTAGTTGATATTAATTTGTAAAATTTTTAATTTTTTTAATAAGTATTAATAAATAATTAAATACAGCAATATTATAAATTTAATTTTAGCTGTAATTATTATAAATATTAGAATTATTAAAAACGTCGGGAACCAAAAATCGAAATAAATCCGCGAAATAATCCGAAAAAATAGTTTTATTTATAATACATAGAGTTATTTATATGATACCAGTATTTAATTACCCTTTTTAAAATTTGAGGGTATGTTACTAGTATACAATGTAACGATATATAGAGCTATATATAAATATAGTTACATATAAAAATAATATGTGTTATTTTATGTATTTTTTATGAACCTAGTGAAGACTCCAAAACTTGGTGTTCTCAAAAATTATAAACGCCATCTGTGAATTATAATAATACAACATTTTATACGAAATCATTTAAATCCGTCCTTTGGTTCATGTTAAAAGCTTGCGGTTCGCATAACAAATGGTTGAATTTGAATTTCAAAACGAGTGTCAATCCGGAGATAAAATATCAAAGTGCTGGGTCATAGACAAAGCGTTTATAATAGTTTACATTTGCCATGGAATTTATGGCTACGACATTTCCTAAAGCATTAGTGGAATGTATTATAAAAAAAAAAACGTGTGTGTGTACTTATGTACGCACGTAAGAAGTTATACTTCTTTGGCGTAAAAAACAAAAATAGCTAAAGATTTCATCCTGTATGTCACAACTCTCTGTTTGTAAAAGGAATGCAGCTAACTTCATCATGCCGCTTTTTGGCCGTCGGTGTGCGCGGGCATCTTAAAAATTTTACTCTTTATTTTTTTCCAAACGTGCCAAAAGAAGTATAACTTCAAAAACTAAGTACCGAAAAATCAACTGCTTTCTTTAATAATATCTCGACAAACTCTGCGCTGATTGCAATAATCAATCTACTTTGTTAGCTACATATATATCATCGATCATGTCAAACAAAAGTATTTTATTGATTTTTTGCCCTCTCTTTTTATTAGTTACCGTATTTCGATAAGAAGTAGCTTCTTTATAAAGTTGCACAGGCAACACTGATACTGAAACTAAGTGAAGAAAAAGTTTTTTTAAAATTGTAATCTATATAAATAAATAAAATTGAAGTGTCTGTTTGTAATGTCAAAATAATACCTTTGTAATAAATGCATATGGAATTATATACGGTACTTATAAGAAAAACATAATTTAAACAAAAAAATTATTTGCCTGTTTGTTCCGGCTAATCTCCGCAACGGCTGGACTAATTTGGGACTTTCACTGGCAGATAGCTGATATTATAAGAAGTAAATTAGGCTACTTTTATTTTAGAAAAAGAATTAAGGTTTCCCGCAAAAAAAATGTACCTAGGGATGAATCCGAGCAAAGCGAGGGTGAATCGCTTGTTTTAAATAAGAATGATATAATAATTTTTTTGGTAACTTTAGTGCGGCGTACTAATCTACTGTGTTCTCAGTGACCGACGGCTTACATTGCACTACTATAGACCGTCAGTAATCTAAATCTATACTAATATTATAAAGCTGAAGGGTTTGTTTGTTTGTTTGGTTGAACGCGCTAATCTCAGGAACTACTGATCCAATTTGAAAAATTTTTTTGCATTTGATGGCCCGTTAACTGAGGAAGGTTATAGGCTATATATCATCCCGGAAAAGTGAACGGGTCCCGTGGGATAGTTGTTTTTGTCTAGGGACGAACCCGAAGCGAAGCAAGGGTGAGTCGCTAGTATGTAATAAGTAAAGACAAAACAGTTCAGTACCTTTTTGTCTTATGTTTGTCAACCAAATTTTCTTTTTTTTATTAACGAGCTTTAGTGTTATCAATAAAAAAGATTTGGAAACAGTTTTTGTTTATATAATGTTACGGTCGAATTTTGAGCACTGCGTGAAAACTAGTACAAATAATAATATATGTTATTGATATAGCTAACTCGGTATTATCCATGTTTATTTCGAAACTAGCGGCTTATCGTCGCTTCCTTTAATGCATTCCGAAGCTCGAACGGTTTAGAAACGCATAAAAGACAAACGTCTAAAGAAAAATCTTTTTTTGCGCCAGGAATCTTCGCAGGCGTATACAGAACTAGCGACTCACCCTCGCTTCGTATGAGGTCGTCCCTAGGTTGGTACAAATTTTTATCCTCATTTTCACCCTCTTAAGGGATGATTTCCGGGATAATAATTATCCTATGTCCTTCTCAGGGTCTCCAACCTTCTCTCATTACCAAACATCTAAATCTGCTTAACCGTTTAAAGAATAACAAACATTTACCCACATGCAAACTTTCGTATATTAATTGAAGTGAAATTTAATTTTGGCGTGAGCTACAGTTCTTTTTTTTTTGTCGAGGACAAGCGACCATGATCACGGCGGCTATAATTTGCGACAAAGTTGCGCAGAATAAGTTTTGTTGTCAGTTTTAATTATATTATGTCCTGTTTTCATGCAAGGCATGTTTTTAGGGTTCCGTTTCCAAAGAGTAAAAAGGGACCCTATTACTAAGACTTCGCTGTCCGTCCGTCTGTCTGTCTGTCTGTCTATCACCAGGCTGTATCTCATGAACCGTGATAGTTAGACAGTTGAAATTTTCACAGATGATGTGTTTCTTTTGCTGCTATAACAACAAATACTAAAGAACAGAATAAAATAAATATTTAAGGGGTCTCCCATACAAAAAACGTGTTTTTTTTCGTTTTTGCTCGATGTTGATAACGGTAACATGTAGACGCTTGAAATATTCACAGAAGATTTGGTTACATATTCACTTTAAAAATAAATAATTAAATTACAATAAAACAAATATTTAAGGGGGCTACCATACAACAGGCTTGATTTTTTTTCTGTTTTTATAGATAATTTACGCTACATGTGCATATTATTAAATAACTTGACCTCCACCGGAAAGCTCAACCTTTTTTATCTTCACTACTCATTTTATCTATACATAAAAAGTCCCATTCAAATTTATGAAATCATTTTGGACTAATGCGCAAAAAACTACCTGAAATATTTTTTTTCTACAAAGTTTTCTATATATACTACTCAAAACAAAATAGGGCCCACCCCGATATAAGATAAAGAATTGTTTATAATTAACTGCTGAGGCAATTCACTGTAGTTTAAAGTAGAACACCATAAAGCAGATTAGTTTATGAGCCCTTATTTAATGTTTACAATATCAACTTTAATGTTTTTCAAGTGGGTAGTCAAAAACAGCAGAGGAACTTGAAAGTACCCTATATGTTCCATTTCTAATCATTAATTTTCTTACGCTTGTTAGAAACGTTTGCATAGAAACTTTTTACGTACAGTTGTTGTGTTTAGTCTCAGTATTAGTTCTGATTAATATGCCTGGATCTCGCCGTCATATGGATATGGAAACAGCTTGTAGAGCGGCCATTTTGCTTCAAGAGGGAGAATCTCAGAGATCTGTAGCGATAAGTCTCCGTGTGTCACGAAGAGCAATTCGAAATCTTTGGGAACGCTACCAAGAAACAGGTAGCGTAGCTAGAAGACGGGGATCAGGAAGAACGCGTGCCACAACATCCCAGGAAGACCGGTACATCAGGTTAACTTCGCGTCGAGATCGTACTGTGAGCGCACGAACTTTACAAAACAAAGTACGGCAATCTAGTGATACACGTGTTAGTGATCAAACATCCGAAACCGACTCCATGAGGATGGACAATGGTCTAGAATGCGTGTCAAACGGCTGAAGCTATCTAGGCGTCATCGTGCAGCACGCTTAACATTCGCACGTGAACATTTGCATTGGACCATGGATAACTGGAGGACTGTGCTCTTTACAGATGAAACTAAGGTCAAGTTTTTTAGTGACGACAGACGAGTACGTATATGGAGGAAAGAAGGAGAACGTTTTGCAGAACCCTGCATCCACGAAATAGACCGTTTTGGGGGCCCATGTGTGATGGTTTGGGGTGGTATAAGTTTGTCTGGCAAAACAGAGCTAGTAATTCTGAACGAAGGGACCGTGAATGCTGCCAGTTATGTTGAGAGGGTGATCAGGCCTCATGTAATCCCATTTTCACAAAGAGTAGGCCATCATTTTGTTTTGATGCAAGATAACGCTCGCGCCCATACAGCCCGTATTACAAGTAGAGCTCTTTCTGATGCCAATATTTCAGTTTTACCATGGCCAGCGATGAGTCCTGATCTCAACCCCATCGAACATTTATGGGATCGGTTAAAAAGAAAACTTAAAGAAAATTACAGCAACGTAAATAACCAACAATAGCTCATAAACGCTCTAAAAGTCTGTTGGGAAGGAATACCCGATGAAAGCATAAGACATTTAATTGAAAGTGTGCCCGACAGACTCAGGGAGTGCATACGGTGCCGAGGAGGTCCTACACGCTATTAAAACGTGGCATGTATCTAAAAACAACTTTTTAAATTATTTTGGTCAAGTTTTTTTAAGCATTTTTTTTTGCCACGTTGCATATAAATGCTATTTATCGTGATTACATTAAAAAAAAAACTGAAACTTTAACTGTTAATGATGCTTACACAATTTTTAAATCTCAAATATAAATAGCTATTCATGAAAACTCTGTGTAAATTTATATAATTTAAAGTTACGCAAGAAATACTATGTGGGCCCTATTTTGTTTTGAGGTGAAGTGATGTATAGTGAGCTAATATTTAAAGCAAGACATTCATATTTAAAGCAAGACATTATGTTGTCTCATAGACTCAATTTTAATTTAACTTGAATAAAATACTTAGCAACTTAATAGTAGGTATAACTTTAACTATAAATATGAATATGAGAGATATGCTACTATCTCAGAACTTTACATACAAAAGCTTTCAAAGTTCTTAACTTGTGACCATATAAATAATTAAAAAATAATTAAAACCTGTGATCACTTTACATAAAAAATAAAAATAAAATAATAATCGCAGAAGGAGGTTAATTTTATTGGATTGTTAGCGACTCACCCTCGCGGCGCTCGGGTTCGTCCCTAATTACGTTTTAACGTTTAGTATATACTTCTCAGTGATGAGATATTTTTCCGCAGTAAAAAATATCCTACATATTGACCCAGATAACCAGTCACAGACAGACTGATGGACGGACGAACGGGTGGACGGATGAACGGACGGATGTACAGACAGACAGACACACAGACAAAAATTCTACAAACTATAGATTCGGCCTCTGTGCCGATAATAATGACTATTTCAAATGAGATTTTCCAAAAAATATTTAATGTACAGATTTGACTCATTTAGAATTTTATTATATGTATACGTATAAATAACTAAGCATACAGTGTCATATCTATTTTTAACAGATTCTAATAAACCCATAAAATATAACATTTTGTTTGAATTTGGGTTCATTTGGTTTGTTTGCTCATATACGTTACTGTAAGTCGAAAGCATTTTACATTGTTTAAAACTAATGACTGACTAATGATGTTTATTTTTCTACTACTTAGTGTACTTGAATTTTCTAAGAGAAACTTAGTTACATCACTTACAACAATTTAGAGAAATTTATTTATGATATTAGAAATCATACTAAAATTGTATATAAAAAGCACTGTCTAAAAATTTCTTAATATGCCGCCCTATTTTTCTAATATTTTGCCCAAAAACCCTTACTCGGACTGTTACCAACATTTAAAAAATCAAAACAAGCCAAATAGGTGCAACCGTTCTCAAGTGTTGCATTTACCAACAAACAGAATTTCATTTCTATTATATAGATTTTGCTTATTCAACTTTATTATTATTAATCAGCCAGTATTCTTGTACATTCAGCGCAATTACAGGCAAGAGGCATATCATCTTAGTCCTCACAGTGACAACGCACCTGTGGTTCTGCATTTTTGTTACTTAAAACCTAAGTGCATGAACCGTAGGTGTTATGGGCGACAGGTACTGCTTTCCATCAGGTGGTCTGTCTGCTCGTTTGTCACTGAATCGCATAAAAAAAAACATACATTACGAATATTATTACAGCATGAAACTATAGTTTCAATGTTATAACATTATAAAAATGTTATAACATTTTCTAGCACTATACATCGCAAAAACAAGTGGAAAAACGCATTTATTCAGAAGAGCATTATTTAATTCAGCGTTGGCGCGGACCAGTTGCTGTTCTCATACGTTTTAATAAATGGCACTTGTGAACGTGAATTTCAAATATACATATTATACAGTATTCAAGTTATTTTCTTTTTTGGAAATTATTTTTTTTCCCTGTACAGAAAATCCTCTATCGAATTTCTTTGGAAAAATATAATTTATGGGTTCCTGTAGCTCAAAAGGAAAATATAGATACTAGCTGCATTTGTCTGTCGACCAAAACCCTATTTTTCTAAATATTATCTTCTAGCGGGTCACCCTCGCTTCAATCGGGTACGCCTCTAGAAAAACAAAAACCAATCTATGCCTCGGGTATCCTATATTTTTCCGAAATAAAAATTAGCCTATATGTTATTCCAAACTATAATCTATCTCTGTGCCAAATTTCATCCAGATCTGTTTAGCCGTTCTGACGTGAAAATACATACATAACTTAAATACATACTTATGAATATAATCACCCATGACTGGAGTACAAACATTCGTGCTCATCCCACAAATGAATGCCCCAAGCGGGACTCGAACCCGCGACCGCTAGCACAGCAAGTAGAGTCACTACAAACTGAGCCAATCGTGTTGTTAAATAATATACCTATATATTTTCCTTAAATCGAAACTAATATTATAAATGTGAAAGTTTGTGAGTATGGATGTATGTTTGTTACTCTTTCACGCCAAAACGGCTGAACGGATTTGGATGAAATTTGGCACAGAGATAGATTATAGTCTGAAATAACACATCGGCTTTTTATCCCGGAAAAATGTACGGTTCCTGTGGAATAGGTTTGTTTTCGTTTCCCCAGAGGCGAACCCAAGCGTAGCGAGGGTGAGCCGCTAGTTATCAATAATGATTTTATGCTCGAATTTCGATCACTGGATCAACACTAGTAGTACTAAATATAAATTCGAAAAGATTACATTAGAATAACCTACTAAATGTCGGTATTCCACAAACTATACAATTTTTTAAAAACAATTTTTACATCACCTCTCCCAGAGGATGCTATCCGCCGTCATTCTCAAGTTAAATTGAGGATGTTACGTATTCAAGCATAGGGACTTACTCTTGTAGTGCAAAATTGGATGACATTTTTGATAGGATTCAGAATTTTAACGAATTTAAATCTGATATCATAATCGGGTTACTATTACAAATGCAAAAGTACATGTACAATGTATGTATGTATGTTTGTTATTTTCACCCTGGAACGACTAGACGGATTTGCATATTTGTACATTTATGTGTACCATCTGCTATCTGAAGACACGTTTGGCTCAGTTTGTAGTGACCATACTTGCTGTGCAAGCGGTCGCGGGTTCGAGTCCTGCTAGGGACATTCATTTGTGTGATGAGCACGAATGTTTGGTCCCCAGTTATGGCTGTTTTTATTTATAATATGTATGTATTTAAAGTTATATATGTGTAGCATATCAACTATCGGGTATCCATAACACAAGCATAACACAAGCCTCGTAGCTTACCATGGAACTAGATGGTGCTGTGTGTTAATGTGCCAACATATGTATTTATTCATATTTATCTGCGCTTATACTCATTATGTGGGATTCACCGGCCATAAAATCCAGTTTAACCTACTAAAACTCAACGGAATCTCCTCCGTCTTAATGGGGCGTCGGAAGATCACTTACGCTCTCGACAACTCAACAAGTGTATTTTTTGGTTCCACGTCCGGCTGGATTGCCGGACAATAATGATGTCACACCCACACCAGGACAAGGTAGTTGATGTCCTGAATGACATATTAATACTCTTTGTCGACGCTATTTATGCCGCTATCATTTGCATCATCTGTCTGCTTGCTATGTTTTAGTCAAACTAAAAAACACATTTTGATGAAATTATTTAATCCGGCATCGACAGTTTCCTATAGAATAAGGAATGGAACGTCTGAAAATTGTATTTCCATGCGTTCACTACTGGATTCGTTTTTTTTTTGATTATGTAGTTACGTGATGGCATAATGTAACAGAGAAATGAGTCTTCCTTGACCATGATTTTAAAGCATTCGAAACGTCGGAAATCAAACATCAAAATAAATCCGCGAAAACATCTGAAAAATAGTGTTTTTAAAATGTTAAATATTCACTTAAATAAACTGTATGTATTATTTAGTACAATAATATATGTAGTAGAACTACCTACGAGTATATTCTCTCATACGAGCGAGGCTATAAAAAGTTCAAGTCTTTCAGAGACCGAGGTGTTTTCTATTTCTTACCATAAAACTGCGAGCATTTGTGAAATTAAAGTACGGCTTAGGGTCTTTTAATGAGCAAAAAAGTGGGTCGGTCTACCGAGGTGGATCCAAATTTTCTTCTTGGGACGTTTTGCGTAGAAAATATATAAAAATATTGCTTGAACTATATTTATAGCTTTATTTTATCTGTCAAAAAAAGATAAAATCTATTTATATTTTGAATTTAACTGAAATCAATTTAGTTTTAAAAACATATTCTGTAATAAAAGGACAAAAAAATTTTTTTTTGTCGTCTACTCCATGACTTTACTGTGCCTTCGGATATCCAATCAATAAAGAATATGATTAATTAAACGAAAATTTTGTAATTCCATAGTAACTTTAATTAAAATATTGGTTAAGATTTTATGAAACTTTGCAATTTGTACAGAATTTCCATGAAATCACTCGTAGATGAAAATCGGTATGTTTATATTATTTTTTTAATAACTAGAAACGCGCCCTGACTTCACCCAGATATGAAGTGATATGTATGTATATTATATGTATGTATATATGTATGTATATATATAATGTTGTTGAAAAAGATCACACAGATTTTCTTAGTATGAGCTATTAAGCAATGGTTAACCGACTTCAAAAAATCTGATTATGACTCAGTTTTCTTCATTTTTTTAATGAACCAATTAAGGTCTTATATAAATTGTGTGGTATTATATAAATTATAAAAAAAAATATATAGCGCCCCTTACATTGTAATATTTAGTAGATATTTTTTAACAAGCTAAAAATTCTTTAACCGTTTGGTTTTATATTTTATGGTGTTTTTTGTAACCAAAGCATTGTCAAATAAATGCATTTACATTTCGGAAAAGCCACGGCGAGAGGCTAATTGAGTGAATTATAAAGTATTCAAAATTAAATATTTATTGAATATTGCTCTGTACTCTTAAGCAGAACAAAAGAAAGTTTTGTAATTACTTTTTATGGTCGGGTATCGCCGAAGTTTCAAAGGCTGTAATTACTTTTCATACTACCTACAATCAACGTAATCCCTAATTTAGGTCTCAAACAACTTAAAAGCGTTTATCTTTTAGAAAAGTTCACGTTTCCAAATATTGATCATGTAATTTATTACGGTCATTATTTATGTCGAGATTATTTTGACTTAGCTGTTTTAATTTACTAGACTGTTGTTCTCTTTAATTATAATTAAAAATTAATTTATTAGCTTAAGTCAAAAAATATTAATTACCTAGTAAAATAAAGGTTTCAGAGAAATATTAAGATAAACGTACAAACATAAACTTAATACATACTGGTATGTACACTTATGTCAATATTTTGTTTTGTATGGAAACCCTAATAGACCATCATATATGAATACACCGCAATTTTAATAATATTACAGAATTGATAACCTAATTGCCTTTTCTTGAAGTCGGGTAAAATAGAATAGCTAAATCTAATATTTTCAATACGCTTTCATTAGCTTCACTTGTCACTAACAATGTAATAAAATCTTGAAGTTAATTTTGTATCTATATTTAGTTTGGATGATAAAAGTATAATTTGGTATCTTGGAGCTGATCTGATGAAGGAACCAGGAGGTGGATAGTGGACCACTTTAATGGCTACTAGTAAGTCCCTTGAGGTTGCGCTCATATCATTCGTCTTGATGGGTCCCATACATTAGGCATTTTTAAAGTATTTTTTAAAACTATATTTATTCGGTTCCGAACCGCAATAGTTAAAAAAAGGATCCCTTATAAGACCACTCTCTTATCCTTCTGTCCGTCTGTCTGTCGGTGTATGACCACCGATTTTTTCAGGAACAGATAGACCTAGTAAGTTGAAATTTATACCGGATACTGAGGTCTATAGTCCCTATTAGGTGTATAAAAATCAAGGTCCTGAGTGAACAAGATAAAAAGACAATTTAGATTTTCGCGAAAACTTCAAGTACCAAAATTTATTATTTTTCGGAATTTTCCCTTGGTGCTGTAAGACATTGCTTTAAACCATGATTGACAATTCTAGGTCAACCGGTCAACGCTATAGGTTTTGGGTCGAAAACCTATATGGTAGTTCCCATTGACCTAGAATCACGAAATTTGGCAAGAATCAAAGTCTTGGTGCACAAATAAAGGAAAAATTCCAAAAAATAAAAAAAGTTAAAAATTTAAGTTAAACAGATTTCTTACAAACTTGTACGGGACCCTCGGTGGGCGAGTCCAACTCACACTTGTCCGGTTTTTTTGCTTTTGATGTATTTTGATTGGTTTTCTACTGATATTAAATTTTTAGATTTATCTTGAACAATAATCACATCCACGACCTTAAACTAAAAAAGCACATGAGCTACCCCGGTACCCTTACATTTGACAATTCCATTTATTATATATAGAAATGCAATAGTGTATTGTATTCTGGCGTAGACGTAAAGCAGGTTATTCCGATATTTTCAAGCTCTTAAATCTTTTACAATTCAGTACACGTTCAGTAGAAAACGTAAGACCTATATAACGTAGAAAAATTGTCATATGCACTCGCTTAAATCCTAGTTTAATCTATGTTGTAATATGTGACTTGAGTAAGTACTTTGTATTGAGTACATTTCATATTGGTAAAAAGAAAATATATTTATTTTTAATCAATATTGATTATATAAATATATATATACTAGCGACTACTAGGTTGATTCCCCATACAAAATTTCATCACCATTTCCACCCCGTTATAGGATGATTTCCGGGATAAAAAGTATCCTATGTCCTTCCCAGAGTTTCAACCTATCTTCTTACCAAATTTCATTTAAATCGTTTCAGTAGATCCAGAGATTACGCACTACAACCTCACAAATTCACAAACTTTATTATCTCTTTATAATGTTAGCATAGATTTAGTAATTATCTTCTTTTTAAAATCATTCTAAAAGTGAAAACATCACTCTTATAAGTGACTTTTTTCTTAAAATTAATGACACGTTTGCTCAGTTTGTAGTGTACTTGCTGTGCCAGCGGTCGCGGGTTCGAGTCCCGCTGGGAGCATTCGTGTGATGAGCACGAATGTTTGTACTCCAGTCATGGGTGTTTATATTTATAATATGTATGCATTTTAAGTTATATATGTGTAGTGTATCAACTATGTGGTATCCATAACACAAGCCTCGTAGCTTACCATGGAACAGATGGTGCTGCGGGTTAATGTTCCAACATATTTTTTTAATTTTTAAATATCTTTAAGATAAGATTTGTTAGTAACTTCGTGTAAAAGACACAATTTGTGGTATACACATACACAAGTGTATTTTTTTTTAATCGGTCAAAATTAGAACGTCTAATTATTAGTCCTGGCTATTCTAACATACTACTTTTTACGTGAAAAGCTGACTTTTAGCCACTGTGCCACATAGAGTTAAGGCTTAATAAAGTTGTAAGCGTCAGTTGGTCATATCACAAGCATGTATGCTCAGTTCCATTGAATTATTCATCAGCCACACTTGACCAACTCGGCTGTAATGTAACTAAAACTGGTATATATTATAATAATTTTGTAATTTTCTGGGAAGCGTTATATTCAAGTGCATACCCCTTTCTATAGTGTGTTTTTATTGTAAAATAATATATTACAATAATCTATACTTCTATACAAATATTATAAAGAGGAAAAATTTGTTTGTTTGTTTGTATCGAATAAGCTACGAAAATACTGGATCTATTTAGATAATATTTAGTTAGAAAATAGTTTTAGACCCTGGGAAGGACATAGGATAGTTTTTACTCCAGAAATCATTCCTTAAAGGGTTGAAAATGGGGATGGAAGTTTGTATGAAGAATCAACCTAGTATTTAATATTTTTAATTATGTAGAGCTTTTTAAAATTACAGAGTTGTGTTCACTAAGCTAATAGAGTTTAAATATAACAGTAATTATTATATAGCTACCAGATATAAGGTTCTATATTTAGCATTAATAAAATAATACTATACTCTTTTGTATTTTTTAGGCATTAGTTCTGACCTTCCCCTTGAAAGGGAGATAGCATAATATTTGCTAAGATTCTTCTTTATTATAGAAAGATCCGTTAGCTATTTTTATTATTTTTTATTTACATTTGTTTACTTACCAATCAGTAAACAATTGTGTAATTTGTATACTTGTTTAAAATATTAGTGTTTGGCTTCTTGTTTAGTTCTATGATACTCTGTCTTTATTATTCCTTAGTCTGAGTCAAAAGCATGTAAAATCATAATATACAAAACAAGCAAATGAAATTATTAAAGAAAAATATAATTGCGAACAAATATTAACTAAATTCGCTCTTCGCTCGGGTTCGTGATTAGAAAAACAAAAACAAACCTATCCCACGGGAACCGTATATTTTTTCGGAATAAAAAGTAGCCTATGTATAATTCGTTTTTAAAATTATTTTATTATTAAAAAAAACTATAACGTTTTCACTATTAATTTCGAAAAAAAAATATAAACTGCCATATTGACTTTTTATTTTTTAAATAAAATTTTGATATGTAGTGACGTTGGCATTATTTTTGTGGGAGTTGGAACCCTTAACTTTCATTCTGGTCACGATACATTAAATGGACCCAACGTATAAATAACGTTCATTTACAACTGTGCCCAACAGTTCTTCTAAATTGTGAACAGGTTTATTGCGTTAGCAACCCTATATTTACAGCCGAAAATAAACATTTGTAATATCGTTAATATAAATGAAGTGAAAGAATACATAAAAAAAGTAATTTTATATACGTATGTATGTATTTTAATTTTTATATAGATATTATGTACAATATTTCAACATCTGGAGTATGTGTTTTTTATTTAATTTCTAATAGGTTAATAAAATGGAATCGATTACGGTAACGTGTCTGTTGGTTCGTTAGCCACACCTTCTTTGAATCTACGAAAACTTTGTTTTTATTTATTACTCTAGGTGAGTTATAACAGGAAAATAGGTATAGAAAAGTAAGTAAGTATTATAAAGAGTTATATATATACATATCCTTTACTTAAGAAATGATTGATTCCCCAATCCCCATCCAATCTTCCACCACCATTTCCATATATGATATGTTTTCCGGGATGAAAACTATCTCATGTCATTTCCAGGGTCTCAAACTATTTCCATGCCATATTTCATCTAAATCAGTTCAACGGTTAAGCGTGAAAAGATGACAGATAGACTTACTTTCGCATTTAATATTAGTATGGACATATAAAGCAGGTAAAGACATATAAAAATAGTAATAGCGAGTGTACTTTAGGAGATAGACGTATACTATTGCAAACTTGCCAGTATAACTTTTTAAGACCTACAATTTTCTAGTACATTGTTTTGATGTATCTCTTAAGGTTTAGCCAGCGTTAGCCGTATAAATTTCTAAAGACGACTCGATAGAACCAGTCATTACGTTTTCCCGCGGGAATGAAAAATGTGCCTATAGTAAAAGGTATCTTAAATGTTGACCCGAGTGATAAGCCATCACTATGCAAAATTTAGTTAATATCGGTTCAGTAGTTTTTGCATGAAACGCACACATCGATTTGACTTAAGTTAGTTTTATTATAGGTATAGATAAGAATAGGTATTGCGAGTGTACCTTAAGAGATAGACATATACTGTTGCAATTTTTTCTGTTGACCTTTTCGAGACCTACAATTTTTTTGTACATTGTTTTGATGTATGTCTTAAGGTTTAGCCAGCGGAAGGTTTCTAAGGAGGACTCGATAAAACCAGTTATTGTCATTTCCCGTGGGAAAGAAAGATATTTATGAAGTAAAAGGTATCCTAAATGTTGACCCGAGTAATAATTTATCACTTCACCAAATTTCGTTGAAATCGGTTCATTACTTTTTGCGTGAAACGCGCACAGACAAAAAGACAAACAGACAAAAATTTTAATAACTATTGTTTTATTGTATACATAATACACTACAGTCATTGTTTTTAAAAAATATTTCATGTACAGATTATAAGTAAACTAAAAAAACAAACCTATCCCATGGGAACCGTACATTTTTCCGTAAAAGGGGACTATGTATTACTCCCGACTATAATCTCTTTCTGTGTCAAATTTCATCCAGATCCGTTCAGCCGTTCTGGCGTGAAAGAGTAACAAACATCCATACATACATACAAACTTACTCATTTTTAGTATAGATAAACATTTCCATTTTTTTTTGACAACAAACTTTCACGGTTTTTGCGGCGCACGCCAGAATAGTTCGCAGATAGCAGATTTTTTTCCTACTTACTTGACACTTATCGTTATATATTTTGAATAATTCACACGTTATCTTTATCAATTATAGCCTTTGTGCTATCAAAATTAATTCAGTAGTTTTTGCGTGAAAGAGTAACAAACATACATCCATACATCCATCCATACATACATCCATCCATACATACATACATTCTTACAAACTTTCGCGTTTATAATATTAGTAGGATAAGTCAAGACTAAGTCTAAACCTAATGTGAATGCTTGACTATAACATAAATAAATTTAGGATTTTGGGTTTCATTTTGGAGAGTGTGTTTTGTGGATTATATCATGGATTCAAGCATGGTCTCAGAGAGAGAAGAAGCCAGAATTTTTGCCATGAAATTCTCAGTTACACCTCGGAGATGGCAAATTGTTCATGTTACATCAGTAAATGTTAAGGCTTACATACAGAATGCTATTGTCTACAATAACAAATGAAAACACATTTTTAATAAACTTATTGTAATTATCGTAAATCATAACATTTACCACAAATGCAAGAGTTTGAAGAGTTTCTCTTAAAAGGCTATTAGGGGACCAGTCTAAAATTTACAATTTCCAAACGCATCCGCTCCTGATAACATTTCGCGCTCCTCTTAATTGTGGTCTCGTGACATGCATCAAGATGGGGTGTCATTGTGGGAATAATGTTCTATTTTTGAAGTAAAACTTTTTTACGCACGCTTGACTTTTGGGTGAAGCTGGTGAATGTGTTACGAAAAAAGATAAATGATATATTATAATATTATATTCTTTCTTTAAATGATATTCTATAAATATATGATTGTATATATGTAAATCGATGTATTGATAGAAATCGGAAGTTAGAACGCAGACGAAGTTGCGGGTATTGCTAGTATTATATACAGGCAAAACCCTTTTTAGACTAATTATATTAATAAAAATTAATATGTAACTCCAGTACAAATATGTTTATTTTTAAAGTTATATTTGTTCTGGCACTTTTGGAAAAAAATATGAGAGTAAAATTTTTACGATGCTACACACCGACAGCCAAAAAGCGACATGATAAAGTTAGCAGATAGCTGTCTCTTAAAAAACTTATAAATATATTCAAAGTAGCTTCTCAAATGTTCATAAATCTATAATAACACGTGTTTTATATCAGTGGAAATTAAAAAAATATATATTTATTTTGTTTTTCTTTTATTTTTTCAACTTAACACTTGAAACTTACATCGCAATATTAACAAGAGTAATGTATTAAAATATAATGATTAGGTATAATATAATAACGCAAGTCATATTTACCTAGTACCTGTATGCAACGGCACATCAATATGCTTGCGTGATGTGAGCAAGACAAGTAGGTTGACCCCACAGTGAATGGTTTTAGGATATTCGTATTAAAAATATTCTTTTAAACATATATTCTGATCCTAATGAAATATTCGGGTATTTAATACAGTGAAATTATGATTGTTGTATCACATAATCTATATTATAATATTATAAACTAGCGACTCACCTTCGCTTCGCTTCGGGTTCGTCCCTAGACAATAACAAATCTATCCCACGGGAACCGTACATATTTCCGGTACATATTTCAAACAAACAAAATCTTCAGCTTTATAATATTAGTATAGATGTGAAAGTTTGTGAGTATGGATGTATGTATGTATGTATGTATGTATGTATGTATGTATGTTTGTTACTCTTTCACGCCAGAACGGCTGAACGGATCTATATGAAATTTAGCACAGTATTAGATTATAGTTTGGAATAACACAGGCTACTTTTTATCCCGAAAAAATGTACAGTTCCCGTGGAATAGGTTTATTTCTGTTTTCCTGGAGGCGAACCCGAGCGAAGCAAGGGTGAGCCGCTAGTTTTGAATAATTTAAAGTATTTGCTGTTATTGAAAATTATTTTTATTTAAATCATATACAAAATACAAATATTACACCAGCAACTTTGCAACTCCAGGCTACTACTGAGTTTTATAATTACTGACAACCCAATAACAATTCTGGGCTCAACCCAAAAATCGAACCTAACACAGCATTTACTTATATATAAGAACGTTACAATAATCCTTAAAAATTCCTAAAGAAACTAAATATGTAACCACTCTACCGTAGATGATTATGGTAGTCGATATTCAAAGGACGTGAATGCAGCTCGTTAACGTCTCCAGGACGGCGGCAAAGGCCCATTCAACCCTTGCACAGAACAACGTGTGAAATAGGGGCTTGTTTTATTACTAAGGACTTTTACGTACAATATAACATGTATTTTAATTTTTTTATATTCTCTAATATATTTAAACGAGCAATACTAATATATTTATATGTTTATTTATTCAATTTACCGGCGATCTCAGAAACGGTTCTAACGATTTCGCTGAAATTTGGTATGTGGGGGCTCTCGGGTGCGAAAAATCGATCAAGATTATTCTTATGTCTGGGAAAACGCTTATTTTTGAGTTTCCATGCAATTTTCTTTAGCATTATTTTACGCAAAATATGTCAATAATTTCGCACAATTGTGTATTTAAAGTATCGTGGTGAAGCGGCCAAGGCGCGAGATTGACTATCACAGGTGTGTTCGAATTCTGGTCGGATACAAAGATTTTACCTTTATTTTATTTATTTTTTTGTATTTATTCAAGTTTTTACTTATTTATTTTTGTCTTTAAGGAAAATCAAAAAAAAATTAGTGCTTTTAACCAAAAACTCCGAGTGAAGCTCGGTCTCCCAGGTACTTATTCCTATATGTGGTTCTATACACATTTTAATCAATAGCTCAAAGAGATTAAGAAAATAATCCGTTCTAAGGGAGTAACTTTCAAAGTGATTTAGAAATTAATGTACCTTTTTAATTAAAATGGAATTTAAATAACTGTATTATTGATTACTCAACAAGCCTTTACAAGACATCTGATGACCCCAGGGCTAGCAGATATTTTGCTCAACGTGCAAGTATTGCAATTTAAGGAGGTAATGCGGAAAGTCTTCTGGGTACATTGCTTCGTGGAGACACGCGTTTCTTTTCATATTATTTTTTATTTAGTGGATTTATTATATATATATATATATATATATATATATATATATATATATATATATATATGGCTAACACTGGGTAATAACAATTTATATCTTTAAAACGTACCTGAGGAGTGAGCCGCTAGTTTTCGGATTTTTTTGGGGTTTTATTTTTTTGATCCTACCAAGCCTAAACACCGCCAACCGCCATTTTTGGCAAACCAAAATCAAAATAAATCCGCGAAAAAATCCAAAAACATAGTTTTATTTAAAAGTGGTTTTATTATTAGTACTAAAAATATATTTAACTAGCAAAACCCGGGGCTTCGCTCGCACTAAAACTACAACAAAAAACAAACTTTAAAAAGGTAGGTTTCATACAAATTTTCATCCCTTATTTTATCTCCTTATGGGATGAATTTCAAAAAACGCTAAAACATGTATTTATTTAATTGTATTGAAGATCGTTAATACCAAGTTTCAAGAAATTCTGATCATAAATATTTTTTGGGTTGTGTTATAACGTGTATTTCCGTGGGAATGAGATATCCCGCGGTAAAAAGTATCCTATATGTTGACCCGGATATCCAGCTAACATGATACCAAATTCCATCAAAATCCCTCCAGTGGTTTTTCTGTGATGCGGTAACAGACAGACAGACAGACAAAAATTCTAAAAACTATAGATTCGGTCTCTGTATCGATAATAAAGTCTATTTCAATAAGATTTTCCAAAAAATATTTAAGATACAGATGCGACTCAGTTAGAATTTTATTATATGTATAGATTTTTTTATATCTTTTAATATATCGTTACTACACTGGTTAATAAAATGAGAGTTTTCAATTACACCTTTTATTACCTGTCGCGACTGCGGCGGAGTCCTCGCCAATTAGAATATTTTCAAAGGGGGTCCTTTATAGTGTTGCTGAATCAGAGTTCGTTGACGTTTCCCTGTCACCGCACATACGACACTTTATCGACACCTAAGTAAAACTGTCACTATTTATTAACAACTTAACTGTAGGTGCATTCCTAAGTAGCTTTTGTATTTATATTAGTATAAAAAATTAAATCCCATCATCCGTATATTATAATATTATAAATGTGAAAGTTTATGAGTATGTATGGATGTTTGTTACTCTTTCACGCCAGAACGCCAGAATCCGTTCAGGATTTGGATAAAATTTGGCACAGATATATATTATAGTCTGGAATAGCACATAGGTTACTTTTTATCCCTGAAAAATTTACGATTCCTCTGGGATAGATTTGTTTTTATTTTTCGTCGCTAGTATTTATATAATAATACAGGCAACGCCACCTTGTGGCAAATTTTAGGAGCAAATCTACATACAGACATACATACAAACTCGCATTGATAATTAATTTATAGCAGTCTGATGCTAGTATGATGTTTTATGCGTTACTTTTAAAAATCCAAAATGTTAAGTTGACATTCTATTTGCCTGCAAGACATTTCAAAACAATATCTATTTTGATAAAACTTTGATGTATTCAACTTAAAAAAGACAACTATTGTACATATAAGGCAAAACAATAAACCGCGTACAAATCCAGCATAAAATTGAATGAAACACTATATTTACTATTAAAAAGTATGTTAACTAATAAAAACTATCGGTAAATAAAAAATCTGCAATATGCGGCGGCTCTCGTTTATATTTTTAACGAGAGTTTCAGACTATAGCAATAAAATGGAGGGATCATTTGACAACTTGGAGTTCTCATTAGCGACGTTTAATGAATGCGGTTTCACTAAAAAGGCAAAGGAGCGATAATTTTTTCTTGTAAAATTATTAATTTAATAAAATAATATTTAAATTCTTATCCTTTACTCGTTCGGTAGAAAGTTATTGTGGGGTAAAGTAAGATAAGGTTCTGTATTTTATTTTAAGGGTTTTTTAGTTATACATATTTATGATTTTGATGATGGATATCACTAAATACATTGAATCTTCGTTCACAGTGCAAATATACCTTTTTTTTGTCTTTAGAAGTACACGTTTCAATTCGGTATTGCTTACGAATAGATATTTTCAAAATTGTATTTATATACGTTACTTTATCACGCCAGAACGGTTGAACGGATCTGGATGAAATTTAGCACAGAGATAGATTATAGTCTATATATAGTCTGAATTAGCACATAGGCTACTTTTTATCCCAGAAAAATGTACGGTTCCCGTGCGATAGATTTGTTTTTGTTTTTCTAGAGGCGAACCCGAGTGAAGCGAGTGGAAGCCGGGGATGCCGCTAGTTATCTATAATTCCTACTAATAAGATCTAATTATAAAAAAAACTTTAACAGTTTTGCACTAAATTAAAACTTCACAAGTAACAAGTTAGTTAAACCGAAAGCTTTTTTATAGGTGTATTTAAAAGAATGCCAGTAATACCTTGACTTTCCTCACATAGCTTAAAGCACAGTTAGTAATCCCCTAGCACCTGGATCTTTTGAAAAATCATTAAAACGGTCGCTGTAAAATGGGAAGCACTTAATTTCCACTGTCGGCGGGTTCTGACGCGGCTTCGTAAAAAGTCGACTGGCGCTTCATTATGAACGTACTGCGATGTGAGAAAAAACGTCATCAGTGGGATATGACAATATGCATGCTATGAAAAAGATTTATGTTACTGTTTATTTAATACTAGCGATGTACCCTCGCTTCACTCTAGGTACTTTACTCTTAGGAGATAGACGTTATGGTATTGGGGACTTTTTAAGACTTTCAATTTTCTAGTACACTATTTTGATGTATCTTAAAGTTCAACCAGCGTTAGCCATGCAAATTTCTAAGGTTGACTGCACAGAACCATTTACTGTGTTTTCCCATGGCAATGAAAGATTTCCCTGTAGTAAAAGGCATCCTAAATGTTGACCCGAATAAATAAATTATCACCACCAAATTTAGTTAAAATTGGTTCAGTACTTTTTGTGTCAATTGCTCACCGATATATAGACAAACAGATAAAAATTTCAATAACTATTGTTTTGGGGTCTATATTCTGTACGCAATACGTTACAGTTATTGTTTTAAAAAATATTTTATGTACAGATTTCGCTTTGTATGTGACTACTACTTTAACTTTCGACAAAAAAGAGGGATGTTATAAGTTTATCGTGGGTATCTGTGTGTCTGTCTGTAGCATCGTGGCACCCAAACGGTTGAACCGATTTTAATTTAGTTTTTTTTTTGTTTGAAATGTAATTTAATTATTTTATGTATATACAAGCAATTTACCCTCGCTTTGATCTTGCGCTTCCCCATATGCCTGATAGTAGCCACGTGTAACTCCAGGTAATATTCTATCTGTAAACTTAAAAATCACCCAAATTTGTCCAGCAATTTCGGTACGAATGAGTAACAAATATACGCACGCATACACATACGTATAGAAATTTTCACTTTTATAATAAAAATCTGATATAATAATCAAAAATAGGGAAACGAACACTTTAATATTGATATTTATGTGGTTTAACACGATCTCCGCTACCGACAAAATCTTGATGGATATACTTAAATAACTCTCAAGTCAACTGGAAACTTAAACTCACGATCAGGCAATTTTATATGTTGTTAGTTATTATATGTAGTTAGTTGAATAGATAGATAGTTTATTTTACACCACAGAAGAAATATATAAGAAGGAGAAAGATACATAAAAAAAAGATTCGCAGCGAATGGCCTTATAGAAGCTAGAAGAATTTTCTAGCCAACGTTAGGGTAAGCTATGTATCGCATACATACATACATAAATATATGTATATCTATATATATATATATATATATATATATATATATATATATATATATATATAAAAGGCAAACGTGATTGACTGATGTATCAACGCACAGGCCAAACCCTTAGGGCTAGAAACTTAAAATTTCGCACACGTATTCCTCATATGACGAAGGCATCCACTTAGGAAGGATTTTTCGAAATTCAACCCTCAAAGGGGTGATATATTAGGTATAGTAAATAGGGTATAAAAGTTTGTATGAAACTTTTTATTCCTTGGATATATTTGCTTGAAATTTCGTATTTTTCGTAGCTTGATTGCGAGCGAAGCCGCGAGTTCTGCTAGTCAACAAATATACAGTTACAGTTAATTAAGTTGTTTAATAACATATTTTAATTCTTCGCGTCTCTTCGTAGCTCCACACTAGTTGTGGGGAGCGCGGAGCTCCATAATCCGCTGCGAAACCGCCGAGATGAATTTCATATTAATATTAATTTTGTACTTCCCCTCGCTCTAATACAAGTTAAAATGAAATTTAACAAATCTACAAAGTAGATAAAGTTGAATAATTTTATTGTTTTTATTTACATTTTCATATTCATGTGGATATTTTAATTACTTTTTGTGCTTCATTCAAAAAGACATAGATCTTTCTCTCGCTTGATATATCCAGTGAAAATCCTGTTAATCGATAAAGCTAAGTGTTACGCGATAAAGAAATAAACATTCTAAACGTGTTATTAGCAGTTAGTGGCAGTAAGTTAGAAAATTGTATGATTTTTCTAACTTCACCATCGTTTACATAGATATTGGTACGTTTTACATAGATATTTAAAATAGTTTTTTTCCAGCGTTAGCCATATAAATTTTTAATGTATTTTTTTTTAATTTTTCTGATGTAATACTTAACCATAGACAAAATTACGTTTAGCTGTCATTTGCGTTTTGTTATTCCATGTCAGATGCGTTTTTGTTACACAACGTTTGTAGTACTTGTATCCTCTTTAACGTTTCATGTCACGTCACACGGGAACGCGATTGAGTGGGATAAAAAGTATCTTATGTCTGTCTCCTGGTTCTAAGCTACCTCCCCACCAATTTTCAGCCAAATCGGTTCAACCGTTTTTGAGTTATAAAAAGTGTAACTAACACGACTTTATATTTTATGTTTTATCTATACTAATATTATCTATACTAATATTATCTATACTAATATTATGAGGGGTAAAGTTTGTGAGTTTGTGGGTTTGTGAGGTTGTAGGGGGTAATCTCTGGATCTACTGAACCGATTTAGATAAAATTTGGTAAGAGGATAGTTTGAGACCCTGCAAAGAACATAGGATTGCTTTTTATTCTGGACATCATCCCTTAAGAGAGTGAAAATGGGGATGAAAGTTTGTGTTGGGAAGCAAGTAAGTATATTATGTAAGTAAATCAATAAAATGTATATACATATTGTTTTGAAGGATATGGTAAAGTTAAGCCTGGTGCTGTTTGTGAATATTTATATAACAACTTTCTTTGTCGCACCTCAACGCGAAGTTTGATCCCAATGTAAACTCGTTTAAGAATTTGTTCAGTACTTCGTAAATACAAGACTTGAGAAATCGTCTCGATAGAACAAAGGGCTTTCAAAATATATATTTGTTCATCTATTTTTGACGGTAAATATCTAAACAATGAAAGTGTAGGCATCATAATTTAGCGCCCTTACGATTTTATGTTTAAAAAATGTATGTGGGATGTTTAGGGTACAAGAGCAATAGAATCCTTAATACCTTTGTTTATTTGTGTTTTTTTTTATTCGGGCATAAATTGCAATGATTGCACGCATTATACAATAAATAGTGTACAATATTGAAATTATTTTTTGAAGTTATACTTCTTTTGGGAAGTTTGTAAAAAATTATGAGGTTAAAATTTTTACGATGCGCGCGCACACCGACAGTAAAAAAGCGACATGATGAAGTTAGCTGCATTCCTTTTATAAACAGAGTTTTTTTAAAGTTCAATTAAAATGTTCTATACATTTTCAAATCGCAGGATTTCCATCAAAGACTGAGTGAGAAAAATCTAAGTTTTCAACGAGAACATTTAAAAATTCTTTACATTTTACTGAACGCGAGTACATTAAAATAAGCGCGATAAGAGCAGTGACAGAAGTAAGAATGGGAAGATTGCTACATCTTTTTTACTATGGACGCTGCATCTCGTGAATCTAGTAGAAAAATATGGGTTTAGATGTAGATAGAAATATATGATATTCAGCCTATTGCCTTCCTCAATAATTGGACTATCTAATGCAAAAAGAATTTTTAAAATCGGATTAGTAGTTCCTGAGATTAGCTCATTCAATCAATCAAACAAACAATCTCTGTCTCTTTATATTAGTATATAGAATATAAATTTGTGTGAGTTAGTATTTAATTTTTTTCAAGATTTATTCCTAATCTTTTTTATCATATTTCGCCCTTAAAATTACGTTTTTAGTTCAAAATTCTCACTATTCTAAATCAATATCGATTTAACTGTGAATAGACTAATAGAGTTCGCATTCATTACATAGTTGCGTCCCTCGATATTTTTTCTATGTATATTGAGTCAATTAAAAAAATTGTGCTAGCCTTTATTTACATTTTCTTTATCTTTCTAATAATCTTGTTCGTGCAATAGACAAGTACTGCACGCTGTAAAATACAAAAGTGTTTAGTTTTAAATAATTTTACTCTCACGTGAACATATAGTTATAACAAATAGTCCTCAAAATAAACTTATATTTGAAGAAAACATCATAACTATAACAGAAAAATGTTTTTTTTATGATGTGCCCTAATATTCAAAATATAGAGATTCAATAAAAAACACTTTCGCATCGGGTAACACCCACGGGAAATCACAGACCACTATTTATTTACGCAAATCTCGCATTAAAATACATGCGTTTGCAATAAATATTGACCCCTTTGGGTTTTTATTTTACTTCGCTATTAAATTATCGTTTCTTAGAAAAACGGATTACTTGAAACAACTTCTTTTGGTATTCATTTTATAAGTGGTTTAGACGTCATTTGAAACGTAGAGAAAACTAGCGATTGCGCTAACGCTAATAGAAAATTATTATATAATTTTACATAATAATATATAAATAAATATGTTGGGACAATAACACACAGTACCATCTAGTTTAAAAGTAAGCTACGAGGCTTGTGTTATAGATACTAGATAGTTGATTTACATAACTTCAAATACATATATATTATAAATATATATGTACCCTTGACTGGAGTACAAATATTCGTGCTCATCACACAAATGAATGCGGGACTCGAACCCGCGACCGCTGGCACAACAAGTAGGGTCATTACAAACTGAGCCAAACGTGTCGTCATGATCTAAACATTCTTTTCGTTTTCTATTATCGATTTTGCTTTTCGTTTTCTATTATCGATTTTAGTTGCAGAATGTATGTATATTGTCAACTCGTCTAAAGGTAGTCGATGTATATTCAATTTACCTTTGGAAGCCATGAATCTGTACAGGGTGAATATTTTATTCGTAGATGGCGAATTTCCGAATTTGATTAAACCATGTTTTTCACTACTGAGATAATACAGGTTTTTTTGGAATAGCGGGTTCGATTTCCGATTAGTAAAAGTAATCTGAAGAATCAGTTTGAGTTTTTATTAAAGTCCGCTTTTTCGCATGATTCGGTGTTGATAGTTTCTGATTTCATTTATTCACATACGAAAAATCACTACTACCTTACACAACACATTATTATCGAACTACTATTATAAGCCGTCGTATGTAGGTATGTATGTTTGTTATTCCTATATACTGAAAGGCTAAACAACTTTGAATGAAATTTAGCACATAGACAGACTATGAACCTGGAGTAAAACATAAGCTGTAACTATAAGGAAACTTTTTTAACTTCGGGAAATGATCCAAAGAAGTAGATGACGTCCCAGTGTGTTTCTTGGTTTCGCGAGGTGACAAGGTGTACACACATCAGGGGAAACTGTACATAGTATCTCACAAAACTTTCATTCAATTATATATATTTTAGACATAGCTTCCGATTAAAATAGATGCGACGGACGGAAAGACAAAGGATAAATTATAAGGGATCCGCTTTTCCCCTTTTAGCTACGGGACCCTAAAAAGACATTTGAATTGAGTTAACTAATAATACTTATGTATGTATTTTTAACCACGAATTATGAAGTTATCAAGACTAATGGGACATACATATATGTATTTACATATGACTCTAACCCATTGTCTTTCTGACTTTGACGCAGTGGGGTTAAAATCATGGACAAGGGTCTATGGCTTGCGGTTAGTTGTTGATATACATCATACTATTCATGTGTAAACTTTGAATATAGATTATCTATAGAGGAATTGCTGAGTTTCAACTCAATTTTGCAGTCGTAAAGGCAAATGTCACTTTGATAAGGGTCAGATGTAGAGATGATTAGTCTTCTAACCTGTATCCATCAATATTACGTGACATTAATATTTATTATAGATTATTATTGAATATACATTTTGTTCTTGAAAAGCGAAAACAATAAAGCTTTTCTATTTTTCTATATCGGAAGTTCTGGATAAGAATAAATTTTATAGATACATAGAAATTGTTATGAAGTATGAAAAATTTATAATAGAAAACGATAGTTTTTGATGATTTCACCAAAGATTTGAGTAAATTATAACGTAAATGAAATCGTTGATTTGTTATGTTTATACTGAAAATGTAATATATTTAAACGAGCAAGTCTTGTATATTTATTTATTTTTTTATTTATTTATTTATACTGACGATCTTGAAAACGGTTCTAACGATTTCGCTGAAATTTGGTATGTGCGGGTTTTCGTGGGCGAAAAATTGATCTAGATTAGTCTTATGTCTGGGAAAACGGGTGTCTTCGAGTTTTCATGTGGTTTTCTTTCGTATTATTCCACGCAAAATATGGCTTTCATAAGCGGCCAAGGGGCGAGATTGATAATCACAGGTGTCCGGGTTCGAATCCCGGTCGGACACAAAGTTTTTACTTTTGTTTTTTTTATTTATTCAAGTTTTTAGTTCTTTTTTATCTAAAAATACGATATAACAAAAATGAACTTAGAGCGAAGCACGGTCGCCCAGGTACTTACTACTATAAATTATGTAAGTCATTGTTTAAAAGAACAACTGTTGAGTTTCTTGCCGGTTCTTCTCAGCAGGACTGCTTTCCTTCCGAGCCGGTGATAGCTTCCACACGGACAGACGTACTGACGAACATAAAATGATTAATCTGATCTTGCAAAAATACTGAATATAAAAATATATGCAAGGAAAATCTCGAAGTTTCATTACTGTCATCCTACAAAACAAACACCTTTTATTACTATTTTTACAGTATAAACGCATATGTACATGTATATCTACATATATATCTTTAGTAAGAATAATAAGGCTCAGTATGCAATATACTTGAACAATCTTGATACATATCACTCAAAAATTATTTTTGTTATACATACAATTTGTGTAATATTTCAAGAGTAACAGCGGAATATATCGATTGTATTGTCGTGAAGGCAAATTTTTATCGCATCACGTACTGACAGGGGTTGGATCACGACGATTTGTTACCTCAACCTGCCATGTAGTCAATACGTACACTGTACAGTTAATTTATGACGTTTATTCCAGATTCTCGTGTAAATTTTCGACACAAAATAAGTAAATGAACCGTAAATCATTACTTTGTAAATTAAGTTTGTTAATATATACATATAAATCAAATTGAAGCGTCTGTTTGTTATGTCAAAATAAGAGCTTTTTAGTAAATGCATATGAAAGTATATACGTTACTTAGATAAAAACTATTTTTAATTTTTTTGTTTGTCTGTCTGTTTGTTTCGGTTAAAATCCGAAATGGTTGGATCGAATTCGATGGGAATTTTACTGGCAGATAGCTGATGTTATAAGGAGTAACTTAGGCTACTTTTATTTTAGGGTTAAACAATTAGAGTTCCGTGCAAAGAAAAAACCCATGAAATTGAGAACAAAATCCGCGTACCGCGTAAGTTGCATATCTGTACTAATAATAATAAAGAGCTAAGGTTTGTGAGTTTGTAAGGTTGTAGGGGGCAATTTCTGAATCTACTGAACCGATTTAGATGAAGATAGTTTGAGACACTGGGACACGTGCTGTGTTAGCGGTCGCGGGTTCGAGTTCTGCTGGGGGCATTAATTTGTGTGATGAGCATTAATATTTGTACTTCAGTAATAAGTGTTTATATTTATAATATGTATGTATTTAAAGTTATATATGTGTAGTGTATCAATTATCTGCTATCCATAACACAGGCCTCGTAGCTTACCATGGAACTAGATGGTGCTATATGTTAATGTCCAAACATATTAAGTTGCATTATTTGTTGATAAAATATAAAAAAGTTGCTATAGCCGTGATATTATTGATATAATATTGGGTTAAAGTGAGATTTATTATACTATATCCCTAAATCTAAAATAATTGTAAAAATAAAGTAAATATCCTGACATTTTCCTTAATGTCCTAACATATTTATTTCCTTTTTTGTCAACTTCACACGCTTTCATCGTACTTCTCGCTTTCATTATACACACAATGGTTCTCTCTCTCTCAGATTCACTCCCTACCAATTTCGAGCACAATTACCTTCTAATGAAATTAACGTAAATAATACGATCGTTTGTAGAAATACGGTTTCTAAATTGCCACGTAGCAAAACATTTTCTTATCGTAACCGCCTACGCAATAGCCCTTGTGCCTTAACTGAACTTCGAACTAAATTAATCCGCGTTTTTCAGTTCAGATTTTCTTAAATAATACTATTTTTATTGAAAACAAACTTTATATAACAGATATAAAGCCCAAAATCATTTACACGTAGGCTAGTTGATGATAAAATTTAAAATGGCTTCCTGTTTTCCACGTAACGTTCTTTATCTATTCAATGAGTTTTGCAGTTAAATTACTGTTTCATTGTTATTTATTTACCTTAAAATATTTTTTTCAGTTGAAATTCCGGTTGATATAATGTACTTTATCATACAAGCGACTTTAATGGTTCTTAGATTTGTTTTTGTTTTGACTATTTAAAAGTAAACTCTTTTACATTGCAGTGAATAAGGTAGAGTAGTAAGTAAGGTAGCAAATAGGTCAATCTCTATAATATATATATATATATATATATATATATATATATATATATATATATATATATATATATATATATATGGATATATACATATGGAGATTCGGAAGTGCTATATGAAGCATCTTTCAGCTGTTGAATCAAATATTCACTTATTCTTTAAATAAAAATAAAAATAATAGCAACGTACATTTTTATAACTCCCATTACATCATTTAGTACATATTTTTTTCTAAAGCTAAATTTCTCCATCCTTTACTCAGTTTCCGCATTTAAAGTAGGTAGGTAGGTTACCTTTTCATATATAGATTACCTACAATTTGCCGGGGCGTCGTGGTTGAGTGCACAAACGATCCCATGACGTCTCTATCACGATGCGGGTTCAAATTAGGTTTTAGCGAGAAGGAGTCCTAATCTTCCATTAGGGATTTCATCATTTCCTTAGCGAAATAAGAAACGTATTTTTAACATAATTAATTTAGTGAAATCTCCGACTTCTATCATAAATATATATTTAACACAAATGTTAGCATTTAACTAATGTTAGTGTTTAAGTAAGAACAGCTTTTTAAACTGGTCAACAATCTCATAAATATTCAAGGTCGCTTATAATTATATTGCCATTTATATATTTTATATTTCTTTATTTATATACTAGCGACTTATCCTCGTTTCGCTCGATTACGGCCCTTGATACCTGAAAGTGAGGTAGGGAGAGGTACAGGGACAGGTAGCTTATGTGTTAATTCAGCTCATTGTCTGTGTGTACTAAATTTTATCCAAATCCCTGCAGCCGTTCCAGTGTGGGAGTGATAGACATACACACAAACACACACATATACAACGTTTTATAACTAGCAGGACCCGCGGTTACGCCCGCGTTCAATCTATAAAAAATCTCTTTGGCGTTATGTTATACAGCGACTCACCCTCGCTTCGCTCGAATTCGTCGCTATGTATTTATACAATATTGTACGTACAAAAATACTAAAATCGCGATTAAAAATGGGGGGTGGGGGTACGAGGATGAAAAATACTTTACGACTTACTAACACCTACCAAATATACAAAAAAAAAATCATTAAAGAGGAAGGAGTGCGACCACAGACGCCGTGACACGAGATATTTATAGATTAGATAATAATCATCCAATATTTTTACAAACCATACGAATAATGCCTAAGAAATTCTTTATAAATATTAACTATACTGTTAAATAATGATGTAAGTTCATCGTTCTTTCCATCCACACATTCGTGTACCTAAATTTTCAGTAAATTCAACCTTGTTTGTCGTTTTTACCCCATTTTAGGGTTAATTTGGGGTTTGCCCGTTCCTGGCATATTTTATAGCTCAATTTGTACTTGTTCAAATTATAGCTTTGAATTTGTTATGGGTATTTCATACGTGATATAAAATACTAATAGCACCACAATGCACCATTTATATTCTAATTTAGTGTGGACCCCATTAATTTAGCTTGTATGCTTAAATAACTTGATTCAAATTTTAACCATACACCATGACTAAACTATATAGTATGCTATAGCATACTATATAGTTTACCTATGTACTATACTATTGTTAGCATAAATTAAAATTATATTTTTAACTAGCGACCCACGTTCGCTTCTCTCGCGTTCGTCCCAAGGTACGTTTTTACGGTTAGTATACGATAATCTATATCTTACATACATAGGTATAAAAAAGTAAATATCTACTTTAAAAATTAAAAAAAAAATATATAACCCTTACTTGAGAAATGATTCCCCATACAAACTTTCATCACTCTTTTCATCCCCTTAAGGGATGATTTTCGAGATAAAAACTAGCCTATGTCCTTCCCAGGATCTCAAACTATCTCCATACCAAACGTCATCTAAATCGGTTCAGCAGAATAAAGTGAAAAGGCGGCAGACAGACAGACAGACAAAGTTACTTTTGCATTTATAATATTAGTATAGATAAGTATTTTAATTGGATTTTGTAAAAACTATGCTTGACACTTTAGTTTTACTGTTTTAACATAAATCAAGTATTATAAAAAGCCATGATGTCGCGAGTGTGAGACATTCTTCGTTCAGATTTTGTCAGGCATAGTTGGCTCCAGATTATTATAAATTGGTTGACCGTGAATAAATAGATAATCAGCAGTACCGGCAGTTGTTTTATTAAACGGATTTTATACTATGAATACTAACTTATGATCCAGACTTTACCTCATAAGGCCTTGGCCATACGTTTTGAATATAAAGGTATAGAAATTAAGAGGAAAAAAAACATTTTTAAAAACAAGTATTTTTTCGGGCTTTTGATATCTCTAATTTGGAGCAAAGCCTCGACACAGTAGCAGCATTATAGAAAATTTTAGAACGATCTATAATACGTTTAGAAGTTGCTTCGTTTGGAGCCAATACTACATAGAAAATTAGGTAATTATCATAAGAAGTCATTGTTATCGGAACTGAATATTGATTCAGTTTACATATTGATGTAAAATTTCAACTCTGTAGGATAAGAGAATGTGGTTCTAATTCAGCTTGTAAGATTTGACCCAACTAGCAAACATTGAATGTTACTAGTAACTTCAAGCTTTTATTTAATAGCAGCTTCTCATTGGCTCTTTAAAGACAGCTAAAAAATGTGGTTTCTATACAAATTTCGCCACCTTTTTTAAAGTAAAGTAAGCATCTTTAGGCACGCTTAACTTAGGGGATAAGCTGGTGAATGCGTTACGAAAAATGTACGTACGTTTGTTACCATGGTAACCGTTGTTATTGCCTGACAAATGATGTATAACATTATATTCTTTCCTTAAACGATATTCTATAAATATATGATAGTAATATTCCTTATATGCGTTATTTGTAGTATCTCACCTATCCCAATTATTTAAAAGATAAATTGAATTTCATAAAGAGTACCGATAACCTACAGAAGTTTTAATTCTTGCGTATGTACACATTCATACACGCACTCTTTATTTTTTCTCTCTGATGGGTTATGTTTAGGAGTTAAATTTCAAAATATATCTTTTCAGTACTTGTATGCTCTGTTATTATTATAAATAGAAAATGGTTTTAGATTGATTAAATACTTAACGAATTTTCAATAAATTTTTCGTTTTAATACGTTTTGATGTTGTCATAGTTATCATACTAATATTATAAAGAGGTTGTTTTTAGGAAGTAATCTCTGGAACTACTGAACCGATTTGGATGACATTTGGTGAGAACATAGTTTGAGACGTTGGGGAGAACATAGGATAGTTTTTATCCAGGAAATCATCTCTTGAGGGGGTGAAAATGGGGATGAATTTGTATGAGGAATTAACCTAGAGAAGAACCCGAGTGAAGCGAGGGTGTCGCTACTACTTAATAAAACTTACTCATTCAAAGTGCCGGGGTATGTGCAATCCTATTTATGTATGAATCTAAATTTGCAGTTACTTTTGATTTTCACTAGCAAAATATCTTTATCATATTTTTTTCTTGCCATTTTAGTAAGACCTCTATTCGGAAGTTATCCTCTTTTAGTAAAATTTCACATTAAGATGGTCTATGGCAAATGTGATTTGGGTATTCATGATGCTCTCTCGGTAAAATTTCGTTCAATATACTTACTTATATGAGGTGGCTTTTATTTGCACAGAAATAGAGTTATTACGTTGAAAGTGGTTTTTGCGAATCTTTTTAGGTTGTTTGAAAAAAATATATAATATTGAAGCTGACAACGTACAAATGGCGTAACACAAAATTTATAATTTATATATTTTTTTTCAGTCTTACGCATAACTTTAATCTATACATATAATAAAATACTGAGTCAAATCTGTACATTAAATATTTTTTGGAAAATCTTATTGAAATAGTCATTATTATCGATACAGAGGCCGTTAGGCCTATAATTTTTAAATTTTTGTTTGACTGTCGGACTGTCCGTCTGTGACCGCATCACGGAAAAAAAACTGGACAGATTTTGATGATATTTGATATGATGATAGCTGGTTATCCGGGTCAACATATATGATACTTTTTACTGCGGAAAAATATCTCATCTCTTAGAAATCTATACTAAATGTTACAACGTAATATGTACGTAGGTATATAAAAGGATCATGGAATAAAACAAAATATGTCAAAGATGAATTTTATTCTAATTAAATTTAAGTGGAAACATGAATTATTATAACACGAATCTAAAGAAGGAAACACTATTATAACCTTAATTACCAAATACTTATATAAAATAACAAAATGTCTTTCTTGTTGTTGTCGTTCAAATTATTACAAAGAAAACTATAAACAAAGCATTCGTTAAATGAACGTGTACACCATAAAATGGTATTACATTGGTAATCAATTACATATATAATTAATGCAAAATATATTTAACAATATATTTGTGCCAAAAAAATAGTGTGACCAGAATAAAAAAAAATATTCAAAAATTATTTAAAAAAATACGTCCATAGTCATATACTTACGTATTATTTTTTTTCTAGTCACACTTTACAATATGACATGTCAGTGCCAAATATACCTACTTCAAAACGTGTAACAATGACGAATAACTGTAATCAAAATTACAATTTAATTTACTCCTCATTATTTTCAGAAGGCACATGAAAATTCCTTATAAATAAATGAAAACGAGAGCGAGGCGACGAAACGTCATGTAAAAAGCGGAACAGATTAAAAATGTTTACAAAATGAGGCTGTATATGTAAAAAGAATTTTGTATTTTGCGACAAAAAATCGCAATGTCCGAAATACCGGTCAGTCACCGTTACAATCGTTATTCGCCTTCATACATATAACATAATGTATATGAACAATCCTATTCTATATAAAAATACAACAATATTCACTTGGGAAGCTAATTTGACTGTTTACAAAAGTCAAAT
The DNA here is from genome assembly GCA_033884665.1 of Argynnis bischoffii washingtonia. NCBI lineage: Eukaryota > Metazoa > Arthropoda > Insecta > Lepidoptera > Nymphalidae > Argynnis > Argynnis bischoffii. The sequence goes on along the minus strand of CM066609.1, from coordinate 14,996,933 downwards.
GAGCTTCGCTTGACGTGATATGCCACAGATTATAAATAATTTACACGCTACCCTTTTTATTCAACCAGTGTTGAAAATACCGATGCCACTAATATTTTGATGTTTGGTTATCAAAAATCGAAAAAAAAATTGTCCCATTGTAATAGATTTTAATAATCGATTTTATTAGATAAAACATTTGCGTGACTGGCAAAGTATATTGTATGCGATTGAAAATATCACAAAATATACAATTTAAGATTTTTTGGTTTATTTTGTAGGCATCGGTATATTATCGATTACTTTTCATTTCTATAAGCCTTCCCCAAGCTTACTTACAAGATTTGATCCCAAAACTGACAAATATTATTTTATATTGGGGTATAGTTGTTTTATCAACAAAAAAAAATATCTAATCACTATAACATCAAGCATATATACAGTAAACAGCGACAGTGCAATGTGGAGTAAGTGAAAAAAAAAAAAATATCTAAAATAGACGAAAAATAAAGAAATAATATGGCAAACATTGAACATAGACAATTTTACAAAAAAAAAAAAAACAAATTTCTGACACTGTAAAAAATAAAAAAAAAATAAACTTACTCCAAACAAAACAATTGAATCTGTATAGTAAAAGTTACAAATACATATATCATAGAACGCACACTACCACTACACTACAAGTAAGAAAAATATATAATTTCCCATAGAATTAATTTATGAAAGCTCGTGAAAATATTTTTAGAGTTACAAGAGTTGTCTTTTATAGTTTAATACTTCTTAATAACCTAATAAATTAACGATGAAACGAACAAAAATGTAAAATTTCGATGGAAAACGGTGAAAAAACAATCCTAGAGTGTAAAAAATAGGCCAAAAACCTTATCCCCTAAGAAACACGCAAACTTATGAATTATGAAAACAAACAAAAACTTTTATTCATGTCTTTAAATCTGCTGCTTCGATCTGTTAACCGACGCTAATTGGTTTAAAAATAAAACCTTGTCTTTGGAAATCGGTTATGTGAAGTGCGAAAGGAAACTAAAAGTGTATTATAAGGATTTGAATACGAAATGTTTGAATAAATGCATGTCGCACTTGGCATTCCAACGACAGGACTAAGGGTTGAATTAAAAAAAAATAGTAATACGATGTATGATTATTTTTTTGCAAAATTTGCTAATTTTTAATGTATTTAAAGTACAAAATTTTGGAGAACACCTTACTATATCTACTCGAATCTATGGAAGCCAAAACGTAGCGGTTTCTATGACCGCTTATAAAAAATGCCATATTTAACATTTAACTTTTAATTATGCATTTGTATACGCGTATTTTAAGGAGATAGCTTTTCTATAAATTTATAAGTGGTCCTATATTGTGATTTCAATTAGAAAATACTGCAGTGGTCCGAATTTCATTCGTCTAGTGGTATTAGTTCGGCTATTAACTCAGACAACCGAAATTTTGATATTTTTGTGCAAATATGGTTGTCCGGATTTGATTTTCACTTTAAAAAAATCTTTACATTAATAGTAATAGCAAAAAAATATCAATACACAATTAACCAAATTAACAACCGAACTATTAACTCTAGGTCATTTTTATTAAGTTACATCTAACTTAAATTCAGCCATACATTTATTTAAGGCAAGTTTCATTCTTATTTTCTTAATTTTGTGATAACTACATTTAAAAAATCCAAAAGTTGGCCGAATGGTGTGAATTTCAGTAGAAGAGCTATCCCATTTCGATAGTATTACATGATTTTGGTACATTACGATCGTGGTACAGACCCTGCCTCGTTCAAGCGATAAATCTATGTTAAATAATAGTGATATTTTACAAAATTAGGCCTAAACCGTGTCAGTCGTGAGGAATAATGTATGATCTGTACATATTTTCGTTCATTGGTAAACATATATGTAAATCTGTTCTAAAGAACTGTTTTAACTATTTAAATATGTAAAGACGGTTTGTGATTGTCAATTGTACTCATTGATACGATTGATTTACTTTACACAATTGAAATATCAATATTACGACCATATTGAATGAAAATGATTGATGTTAACATCAACAACCAGAATTTACTGCCTCGAAAGCTTAATGTGTATAGCCTTAATATTGACCTATTGTTTATTGTTGTTATATTGATAGCTAGTCTCAGTGACTTAGCCAGACTTTATTTTTATGGATGAATCATACAAAAATCCATACAAATCCAACAAAGTCCATACACGACTGACGCGACCAAACCCAACCCTTAAACTACCCTACAAGCATAAGAAACACCCTATAAAGATAGGAACTGAAAGGAAAATAAAATACTGAAACGCTAATCGAAGTACTACAATTTTTTAAAAAAAAGGATGTTTCAGATGTGCAACGATTGCATACAAAATAAATTTCACTTACATTAATTTACTATTTAGTTTACAAAACTTACCTCAGTTTTGTGTATCGAGTCGTTTCACACGAACTTTAGATGACGCCTCGAATGACTTATTTTGCCCCATATTTACATTTTCACATATAATTTCCATAAAAGCTATGAATTTCATATAAAACAGAGCAAAACCATTCGATCATTAATTTAGTAACACCGTTTACACACAATTAATTTGTTTAAACGTGTTGTTTTGTCCTAAATTCACTGGGAAATGCGTAATGTGTTTGCGAGGCGCATCTGCAATGGTGTTATAACGTGTAACTATGAGCATTCCGGCTCTTCCCAGTCGACGCTTGCCCATTGTGGAAGCTCCGTCTCGTATTCCCAGCCGGGGCCCTGAATAGAAATTCGATATTAAAAGCGCTATACATCTACTGACTTAGATTTACTCGAATATTTAGTAGTAATATCTATTATAGTTATCATTTTTTTCATATTGAAAATATTTTTTTTATATGTATTAGTATTATCTATATATTAATACGTGAAGAGAAAACTTTGAACCCCTTTTTAAGCATATTACGTGTACGGAGGAGTATGAGCTTTGGCATAGTTAAAGTTTATATAAAGAAGGACTGCAGAAAGCCAACATTTTTTGACTTTCTTTTACCCGCGAAACCGCTTGCATATTTTATTTATATATAATTACTTCACTACTAAAAGATGTACTATGATGTTAAATAACCTTCATCAATATTATACGAGTACTTACATGATATAAAGATGAAAAGTTTGTTTGTCTGTACTTGCAAATCTTTGAATCTTTGGACCCGTTTTAAAATTCTTATGGATTTTATAGCCTATCCATATAACTTAAATAAAGAACCTCAATATCGATCAAACTTAATGAATTATGGTTGATTGTCAACCATGGGGCGATCACTTGTTTTCATTATTTCTCGTGTGTTTAAAATTAATGTATAATTTTGTGGGTATGTCTGTTAACTATATAAAAACTTTTGAGACGCCAAAGACCTTAGTCTCTTTTGTGACCATAAACAGTGAAGGATTCGAAAATTACAATAAAAATGAATCGGGAAAAATCCGAAACAATAGATAAAAAATAAAAAATACAATGCAAATTTTTATATGGACGGTGGTGGCATTAATTTGTTTTTTCACCAGTCAACTCAGATCATAATTAGAAGACTATGTAAGAAGTCTATTAAAGAAGAAACGAACTCGCTAAACCATAAATAAATTAAAAAACCATAAATAAATAGTAATAAATTAGATATTGTGTTTGCTATTCGTTTTTATAAGGCGTTATTTTTGAAGTAAATATTTCTATTGGCAGGTTTGGACGGGGAGTAAATTCATGTAAATAAGTCGTCATCGACATGGTCACGTGACGTGTTAACGCCAACACTCAGAGTGCCGATAGATGTCAAAACCAGATAAATGTAAACAGTTTTAATTTACAAATTTTATAATACTTTCTTAGATTTACGCGAATATTAGACATTTAAATAAAACTATCTTTTCGGATTTTTTCGCGGATTTATTTTGATTTTTGTTTCCCGACGTTTCGATTGCTTTACAGCAATCATGGTCACGGGAGAGACTAAGATGTTAGATGTCAAATGAATTCAATTTCATTTTTGTTAATTGTGGGTAGGCTGTCTGTAACAACTATATAATGCTTTGTGACATCTAACATCTTAGTCTCTCCCGTGACCATGATTGCTGTAAAGCAATCGAAACGTCGGGAAACAAAAATCAAAATAAATCCGCGAAAAAATCCGAAAAGATAGTTTTATTTAAATTACAAATTTTAATTTAAGATCAAACACTTAATTTGAATATCCAAAAATAACAACTGTTTGTTTATAGTTTTAAGTTTTCCCTTCTGTAGGCAGTCCTTAGAACTGTTTTTTTTTAATAAATACTACTTTATTCTACTCAACCAGCTTATATAAATTGACTCGGTTCTTTCCTAGATCATATATAAATGTTACTGCTATATATATTGTTAACACTGGCAGTGGTGGCCCAGTGGTATCGCGTTAGCTTGGGGACACTGAGTGAAGCGGGTTCAAACCCCAGGTCTCGCACCTCTGATATTTTCATGTGCGAATCATTTCTAACATGATTACAGCTTGCTTTACGGTGAAGGTAAACATCGTGAGGAAATCTGCATGTCTGAGAGTCTTCCCGCACTTGGCCAGCGTGGCGGACTATAGCCTAATCCCCCTTGTATCTAAGGGAGGCTCACGCCCAGCAGTGGAACGTTAAAAAGGCCCGAATACATATCATCTTAATAATCTTATCTTATATAAAATATCTTAATATAAAAGCTTTAAATGTTTTAATCTTTTCGAATTGTACAAACTCACGTTTTTATACAAAATATAACTTCTTTATAGTCGAATGAAACTTGAAGTGAATCGTTACGAATAACTCCCTAAGGTTTTTAATCCACGTATTTGTATTTTAGAACATTTATTTACTTTTGTGACTGCTGTCTTTTGCTTTTTTTATTAAAATCTTCTTGTAGACGTATGTATGTATATTTAATTCAAATTGTTTCATTTTATGTTATATTTTATTTATATATCTATACATACAAATAAATAAAATTGAAGTGTCTGTTTGTAATATCAAAATAACCGTTTTTTACTGACTGCGTATGAAATTATATTCGGTACTTATAAGATATACACAATTTTCAAAATTTTTGTTTGTTGGTCTGTGTGTTTCGGCTAAACTCCGAACCGGCTGAATTGATTTTAACGGGACTTTCACTGGTAAATAGCTGATGTTATAAAGAGTAACGTAAGCTACTTTTATTTTAGAAAAAGAATTAGGGTTCCGCTCAAAAAAATTAAAAAGTACCTAAGGACGAACCCGAGTGAAACGAGGGTAAGTCGCTAATTATATTATAAAGCTATAATTTTTTTCTTTTTGTTTGTTGAATTATATGTACTCATTAATCTTTGAAATAATCAGTCACATTTGAAAAATCTATTTTATTTTAGAAATATATTTTTAATTATAAAATACGCAAGCGGAGTCAGTGCTATAAGCTGGTACTATAATATATTTGCGTGTCATCCTTTTTAAGGCAGTGGTAGCCCAGTGGTAACGCGTTCGCTTGGGAAACCGAGTGAAGCGGGTTCAAATCCCGGGTCTCGCATCTCTGATATTTTCATGTGCGAATCATTTTCTAACTTGATTACCACTTGCCTTACGGTGAAGGAAAACATCGTGAGGAAACCTGCATGTCTGAGAGAACCTAGCAAGTTTTCGAAACACATGTGAAGTCCGCCAACCCGCACTTGGCCAGCGTGGTGAACTATGGCCTGATTCCCCTCGTATCGAAGGGAGGCCCGTGCCCAGCAGTGGGACGTTAAAAAAGGGCTGAATACATAATATATTAGAAAGATCAACATAACATATAAGAAGATCTTGTAGTCGGTGACGGCGGTATCTCAAGAATCAATGATAGCAATATAATAAAATTCTGATTCGAATCTGTACATTAAATATTCTTTTAAAAATCTTATTGAAATAGTCATTATTATCGATGTAGAGGCCGAATCTATGGTTTTTAGAATTTTTATCTATCTGTCTGTTACCGCATCACAGAAAAACCACTGGAGGGATTTTGATGAAATTTGGTTTGATGATAGCTGGATATCCGGGTCATCATATAGGATACATTTTACTGCGTGAAAATAAATTATCTTTGAGAAATCTGTACTAAGCATTAAAATATAAAAAATCTAGTGTATGTATTTAAAAATAATTGAATTTGTCTTTATGTAAATAATAAATCAAATCCTTGTGATATTTAAGTAAAGATAAAAGAAAGATACAAGAAATATCACCTTATATTTCCAGGCGTGTAGATACATAACCAGGTCACGTGGGCGGGGGTCGCGGTACCTCACGCGGCACTCGTAGCAGTGGGGGTCGGGGGTGAGCGCGTCGCCGGTTGCGTTCGTGGTTGCCACAATAACGTTTGAGTTGGCTGTGGTTGCCATGGTAACGGTTGAGGTTCCCGGCGGTTGCGCGGCCGGCGTGCAACCCGTCTGGGTTGCGACGGTCACTTTATCTGACTGTGGGTAAGATACGATTTTTAATAGATAAATATGAGCAATAATATAGGTATTGTAGCATCTTTAAGACTAATCTTAGGGCCTATGCACACTAGTAGTTACTTTTTATTGCGTTGTTGATGCCCGCTTGTCTCGTGGTGTGTTTAGAGCCTTTTTGTTGACACACAGATTTACTTACATACATAGATAAAATACATAATTTTTTATTTTTGGTTCCCGACGTTTCAAATGCTTTACAGCAATCATGGTTACGGGAGATACATTTAAAAAAAAAAGTATTATAATCAAATACATACATCATTATTATAAATATTACAATTTTTTAAAAACTTTATTAATTAATAATATTATTTAGTGTGTTCAACAATCAAAAGATCAAAATAAATCCGCAAAATAATCCGAAAAGATAATTTTTATTTATAATCTCAATTATTCGCATAAATTTACGAAAGTATTATTAAAAGTTAATTTTGTATTAAATAAATCGGTAAATTGGACGGCGAACAAACAAACATACCTTAGCATCATTAGAGTCTTCATTGATCATAGGCGAGGGCGGTGCGGGGGAACGCACTTCCATGGGCGCCTCTTCACCGCTGGAAGGACTCGCCAATGTCGCTATAATGGATAAAAATCATTTAAATATGTATATTATAATATATATAAATTTATTTCGTGAAACAGAAACGGATCTAACGATTTGGATTGTGTTTAGATAAATTTTTGCTCTTTAAGTTTATATATTTAGTGTCTTTTTTGGAAAAAGAATGCAATTTTTCCCACTTTTTTTTTATAACTATATTATTAGAGCCTTTTTGTATCTGCTCTCATGCTAACAACGTCATATAAGTGCCATCTCGTGAATATTTGATCATATTATTCGCTCAGATACCGAATAATTATATAAATAACATATTAATTATATAATTGGAATATTATTATAAATTTGAAAGTCTTTGTGTATGTATGTTTGTTATTATGTCACGCTATAATGCCTGGACGGAATTTATGCTTTTACGTCCCTAAAACATAAACTCGAATAAAGAATTAGTCGCTAGTATAGTGATTAAATGATTTATATATAGTAAATTAAAAACTATGATCCGGAGTAGCACATAGAGACACACCCAAGTGAAGTCACGGTGATTCATTTCAATCCTCTTGTTAATGGTTTCAAAGTGTGTCAGTAGAGAACAGATTACTTCGCCAATGTCACGGAAGAAGTCAGGGTAAGTTGTTAGTGTAACTATCTAATATAAACTATATAAACAAACCAACACTCACGAGTCATGACGGTGGCCGGCGTGAGGCCCGGCGCGGGCGACTCCAGCCGCGGCGACGACTCGCGCGACGCCGGGCTTGCGTCACATTCGTCTTCACCGACTATTTACAATAAAATTAAAAATAAAATATCAAATGAATTTAGATTAAAACATTTCAATAACATTTATATAGTATTTAGCCTTTTCAACGTCCCACTGCTGGGCACGGGCCTCCTTTCACGAGGGGGATCAGGCCATAGTCCACCGTGCTGGTCAAGTATGGGTCGGACTTCACATGCCTTTCGAAAACTTGCTAGGTTCTCTCAGACATGCTGGTTTCCACCATATTTTCCTTCATTCTTACGATGAAGGAAAATATGGTTAAGTGGTAGTCATGATGGAAATGATTCGCACATGAAAACATCTTCAAATACCGGGTCTCGCACCTAGGATTTGAACCCGCTTCACTTCTCAAGCGAGACCATTACCATTGGGCTATCACTACCAATAACAGATAAATAGAAATAGAGATTATATTATAAGATTTTGGAGCCGACATATAAAATGCTAAAAGTAAAGGGAAAAAAATCTTTACATCCTGTGGATTGAATCTTTTCTCATATTATCTTAGAATCTAAGACTTAGACATTACCTTTATCGTCTGAGGCAGGTTTGGAGAAGAGAAGGTCATCATCAGCCGCGTCGACTCCGAGCCAATTTTCAGCATTGTGTATAGCAATCAGATCTCTTACGAGTTGTTCGTCTGTCTTACCACCTGTATCTCCTCCTTTACCGCGTAACGGCCCAAATACTGGATGATTGTATAGTGGATCATTTACCACTGGGTAACCTGTTAAATCGTAATATTGGTTAAATCTTTCTATCTCGTTATTCTTAGTTGTAAATTAAATAAAATAATAATAATATGTTGGGATATTAACACACATCACCATCTAGTTCCATGGTAAGCTACGAGGTCTGTGTTATGGGTACCAGATAGTTGATACACAACACAATAAATACATACATATTATAAAATACGCACCCACGACTGGAGTACAAACATTCGTGCTCATCACACAAAGGAATCCCCCCAGCGGGACTCGAACCCGCGACCGCTGACACAGCAAGTACATTACAAACTGAGCCAAACGTGTCATCATAGATAGGTGTCAATATAGGTGTCTTACACATATATCTTATAATAAATTATAGGAGTCTTTAGCTGTAGCTAATTAAATACAAAAATAATCATCAAAATCGGTACATGATTAGCAAAAATAAACCTTAATTGAGTTCTACATCTTTTTTTTTAATCGGTTAAAAGTAATTTTACTCTTTACAAAGAACAACGAAATTCATATATAAAATCTGCCTCGTATGAAACTACGTTTGCTTTGCAGCAACGTTATTAACTTCAATTTTGTTTCCAATACGTAATGTCAATATTGCACTTTACATATACGTCGGGCTGTATAAAATAAAACATACATAACTCTATAATTATATATGTATAGCTTTTTACATCATATTTTTTAATATAAAACTTTGTAATACTTTCTTAAATTTACGCGAATATTTGATATTTTATATAAAACTATTTTTCGGATTATTTTGGAAAATCTTATTGAAATAGACATTATTATCGATAGAGGCCGAATCTACAGTTTTTAGAATTTTTATGAAATTTGGTATGATGAAAGCTGGTAATCCGGGTCAACATATAGGATACTTTTTACTGCGGCAAAATATCTCATCTCTGAGAAATCTATACTAATTGTCAAAACGTAACTGGGGACGAATTATAATATAAACTTACCTAAATATTGTAGGTGCACTCTAATTTGATGCATTCTCCCGGTTTTAGGTCGGCAAAGAACAACACTAGTGTTTGCCTTAGCGTTGAATCCCAGACGTTTGAACACCGTGGAACAATCTTTCCCTTTAGGAGATACTTTGCAAACACCTATCTTGTAGCTTACGACTTCAATTGGCTCTTGACACTCGATTTCCTCACTGAATAATGAGAGAGTTTGTTTTAGAAGATTGATAGATATGTGTATAGTATAAATCCATACTAATACTCATATTATAAATGCGAAAGTAACTCTGTCTGTCTGTCTCCTTTTCACGCTTAATCCGCTGAACCGATTTAGATGATATTTGGTATGGAGATAGTTTGAGACCCTGGAAGGGACATAGAAAAGTTTTTATCCCGAAAATCATCCTTTTAGGGGGTGAAAAGGGCGATGAAAGTTTGTATGGGAATCATGTCTCAAGTAAGGGATATACATATATATGTTTTTATTTTTAAAGTAGGTACCTACTCAGTTTTCTATACCTATGTATGTACATATTTCCGGAAACATTTAGGGTTCCAGCACGAAAATCGAAAACCCTTAAAAACTACACAAAAATCGAATTTAAGCTTCTAAGCTAGGACTAGGGACGAGCTAGGGTAAGCCGCTAGTACAAAATAATGACATACATTCCGATTTTAAAAGTCCTTTTAAATAATTATCATGGGATTTTCACTTTTGATATCACAATTTGGTTTGAGACATTTTTTTTTATTTAGCTATAACTTAATTGAAAAAAAAATGTTTATTATGTATGTACTAATATACTAAATTTGTTCACAGACTAAATTTGTTTACTCGCACAAGTTACGACCTGGATCATATTAGACACTGGTTCAATATCCTATATCTATACATATAATAAAACTGTAGAGGTCGAATGTCTGAACATAGAAAAAAAATGCTAAAAACCGAGTCAGGGGGATTTAAGAAGAGAAATAGAACAAATCCAGTTTTTTTTCAAATGTTTTGTTTCTCTGTCTGTTTGTCTATTTGTACGGGCTAATCTCCAAAACAGTTGAACCGATTTAAATAAAATTTTGTATGGTGGTACCTTATATCAACCCCGGTTAACATCTTAGATACTTTTCATTCCAGAAAATTCAAGAGTTCCCGTAAGATAGTTTAGAAACTATAGTAGCTTATGCAACTCGTAGAACACAAAAATTACTGATTGGATTTTAATGAAACTTTGCAATAATATAGTTCATACATCAGAATAAGAAACAGGCTACTTTTTATCAAGGAAAAATATACGGTGCCCGTGGGATAGATTTGTTTTTGTTTGTCTAGAGGCGAACCCAAGCGAAGCGAGGGTGAGCCGCTAGTAAGACAACATCATTATATTACCAGTAAAAACATTCAAGCTTATACCATTCAGTTTACATAAATCTCGAGCAACGTGATCTGCAAATTGATTTGAAATCAACGTAAATAAATTTAGTGTTTATTCTAATTAACTATGTATACTCACTCGGGGAACTCGCCGTCGACTCGACAGACGTATTCCTTTTGCACCTGTCGATTTCTTATCTGATGTTCCATTTGCCTCGCCTTCTTTGGACTCCTTCCGAATAATAAGAGACCTGATTGCGAATAAATCAATATTATTGTTATATCAACATGCTTTTTACTTTGACTGTCTCACTGGATTAGTGGTTTCGTGTACGTCTGTAGGTCGAGAGGTGATGTATTCGATTCCCGGGTCAGGTCAAAGTACGGGGTTACAGCGTTTTTTGTCGTGATGTAGTCCACCGCAGACGAAATTGTTCAGGATACAAATTGAGCTTTTTAGAACTTTGAATATAGAGAATATAGTCTTTTTAATATATCGGGGAAATTGATTTTTTTTGTTGTACATATTTTATTAAAATAGCTAGCTAAATATAAAATGAATATTATATGTAAAACTATGAATTTCAAAGCTGGTTATTTAGTACAGCTATACTATTTTCTTACCTGATGTTAGCCTATCCAATCTGTGTATAGTCCTGAGGTTTTTGAGGTTATATTCTTTAGCGAGTATGAACACAACAGTGTTGTGGCGGTATCGACCGCATGGGTGAACCTGTCGAGTCAATTCAACATTTTATAATTTTAAAGTGGATGACACAAAAATCGCTGGAAAAATCAACAAACACTTAAACATATACGAGTAAATCTGCAAAATTGCACTTTGAATCGATATTTATTCGAGTTATTTAATTATTCGATTTATTTCATTTATATTATATAGTGTAATTAAAATTGGTGCTACGAAAAAAAAGCAATAATGATACAGCCAGTATAAACATTATAAATAAAGCTGTAGAACAAAGCGAAAACATTGAAACACCTCACGTTACAAGTGAGCTTGAACTGTAGTTCAGACAATAGTGCGGGTGCCATGCAAAAACAAATACGTGATAAAATAAAATAGTGAATGTAGCAGTGAGACAAAATCATTGTTTATTAGATTCAAATATCAGTTTAATATTAGTAAATGAAAAAGTCGGAATTTAATATAACGGTTAACTTTTCTTATGGGAAAAAACAATTTCAAAGACAATCTAGAGGATGCTGTGCCCTCTAGTTATCTTTTATCCACTTTTAAGTGGGATTCTCTAAGATTATAATGTTGGTCCCGTTTGGAATACATATTCCATTTACTGTGCGCATCGTAATCTTTATCAGACCCTGATAGCGAACTTTGAATTAAAATCCAATACTTAACTCAACAATTGCTTTACAAACATTACATATAAGCTATTACCGGATTTCGCAAAAAAAAAAAAATTATACCTACTAAAAATTCTGAAAAATCTGTAAATATCATAATAACTGTCATAACAAATTGACACATACCAAAAACCGTAACTAGTAGATCATCAAAAATTTAGATATCGAAAAAACCAAAGGTCCAAAAGATAAAAAAAAAAAAAAAATTTCGTGATAAAACATTAGAAAAACAACGTTCGCATGAAACCAGAGCCTGATATAAACACAAACGGTCCGAACGCTGACTCACCGGCAAAGAGCAAGGCTTGTCTAGTACGAGGAGCTCTTCATCGACGTGTATGATGCGTAAGGAACTTGCGAGGACTGGCGTCTCGTGCCTGGCCCGCATTCAGAACATTACATTAATGTCCTATGATGTTGCGAATCACCAATCGCATATTTGCATTAGATTCACTTAGTTCTTTAAACAGATTGTTCTTACAATCGTTGTTGGTGTGAAACTTAATATTAACAAAATTATAGAAAGTAAATATAATAAGCATTCGCAGAATCAAAGGTTACTAAGTAGTTTTATAGATAGAATTGTGAATTTAATTGAATTGTGTTAACGTGATAGTATAAGAAAATAAGTTTGTCGAGATCGAGTCATTCATAGGTGAGATACTTAGGCCTGTATTAATGTAACACGAAAGTATAGCTATTACTAATGAAATTTTGGCGAAAACAATATAATAAAAACATACTACATAGAATAAAGAAAAAAAAACACACAAAAATCAAGGAAAAATTTATAATCTAATTATTGTAGCACATAAGTTCTAATTTATGTGGGAATGTTAAAAAATATGTACCATTATTATAATTTCAGGAGTAAAACCTACCTAAAGCTTTGAAAGACATACTTTTTGACGTAAGTTCTTTTCAAAGTTTGACTAAAAATACGGTTCTTAAGGGTTTTTTAACCATCTAGGATTGTGTCCTAGATATTTCGCTTATGACTTTTAATGCTTTATCGGCTTATTGTCAATAGTTGATGTATAGAATACATTTTATATGCGAAGACTAATTTCATGGGCCAGTATTAATAGCTTTATATTAGCTGTCAAAGTCTGTAAGAGACGTGTATCAGGGCATAGAGTTAGCATTTGAAAAGGACACTTAGCATCCTTTGTAGAGGAATAACAAAATGTAGTTCGACAAAACAGCTAAAAATTAACAAATGTAGTGTGAAAGTAATAAAACTATACGTACTTGTGTTTAAAATAATTCAAGTAATTTAAATGGAATAATGTGAAATATAAGCATTTTTACATGTCTAGGAAATTTACTATTACTATACCTATAACTTAAGCAGAGCATGTAAAATCTAACATAAAACACCATCAGATGAAAAGAAATATGATAGTAAAATATCACATTAAAATATTTATTTAATCATATAAATATTTACTTATCATAGTGCGTAGCAACACCATAGTAACATCTAGTAGGTACTAGAGATCGCCGCACACTGTAGATTAATTAGTCGATAATTTATTTTGTTAATCAATAGTAAATTAATTAACTCTCATATATTTGATAATTTAATTATATAAAATAATCCACAATGTACGGGTCCACTAAACGTACAGAAGGATACTATTACGTTAAAAAGGAAGGTAATACTTAGGGTCCAAAATGCATTATAGATAATTCACAAGTTCCAGTTATTCTTATGAAATTTATGTAAATGAAAATTTTATATTAAATTCTGTGTTTTAAATTTTACTTAACCATATACTAATATAAATAGAGAAAGGTCGCTGGTTATATTCCCACACGAGACAAATTTTTCGTATTAACTGTACTGAGTTTTCTTTGGTTAAGATGAAGCATAAGATCCAACACGCAGTGTCTTAATTTAAATAGAAAGGAACAGAGCGAGCGCACACAAAAATTCAAACATACATACAGCCATTAAAAATTGTATATTTGTGTGGAAGCCCTAATAGATTATCATATGTGAATATTTTGCAGTTCTAATAACATTACACACATACGTGTCGAATGGATAACCTCCTATTTTGAAATCGGTTAAAAATATAGCCTCAGTAATAACTATGGCATTTTAAACTGGAGTAGATGAAGATTAAACGTAATATATGATTATTTTGGACGTTATCATTGTATCGCAAACACATTGCTACAATATTTCACTTAAGATGTCTGATGCCAGACCTCCCTGCGAAAAAACGGCATCAATCAAATAAATTGGACACGGCCAGTCACTGGGCGCTTACGGTGAATAAAAATCACCACTGTTACGAACATGCGAATAATAAATAACAAAGACATCTTGCCTTTGGCTCAAGAATTCCTTTCCATCGCATTACTGTGATTACACTAATTTATTAGGCCCGAGGCCTAATCTTGATAGCTTTTGAAGGAGAACTCTTCTGCCTATAAGGATGCTGTCACGTGTATTTTATTAATGAACTAGCGACTCACCCACGCTTCGCTCGGGTTCGTCCCAAGGTACATTTTATTTTTTTTGAGCGGAACTCTAATTCTTTTACTGAAATAAAAGTAGCTTAAGTTACACCTTATAACATCAACTACCTGCCAGTGAAAGCCCCGTCAAAATTGGCCTAGCCATTTCAGAGATTACCCAGAACAAACAGACAGACAAACATGTAAAAAATTTTAAAATTATGTTTTTTTTTTAATAAATATCGTATATAATTCCATATGCATTTAGTAAAAAACTGTTATTTTGACATTACTAACAGACACTTCAATTTTATTTATTTGTATAGATTATAAATATTATACGAATGAAATATAAAATGTTGACTAGCTTGCTTTTCAACGCGGCGTTACTCGCGTGTTATTATAGTAAAATAACCTATTACAATTTCAATCCTTTATGAGACAGTGAAAGTCCCATTAAATTTAATATAATCGTTCCGAAGCTTAGCGGGAACAAACAGGTAGACGTACAAACATAATGGCGGTCTGGGCTTATATTTTATCGTAGAAATAACCATATGAACTAAATAGCTCATATGGTTATTACCATGACATGCATGCATATGTATATCATGATATTTTCACATCGTATGCAGGCATAAAAATTTTGATTGATTGTCGAAGCATACCGGTACTAACTCGAGTTTACAGGTTCGATACCTGTTCTTAATTTAATGAGAATGACGAAGGACTAGAAAAGATTGAAAATTATACTATGAATGATATTAAATCTTTTATAATTATGTCAACAATTTTAGAAATAATAAACCAATATTATATAGAAGTCTTAGATATTACAAATAAATAATACCATCTCTAGGGGATAACTGAGTATTAATTAACAGAGCCGAGTCACGATACGAATCGCTTTTATGATATAACTCGATTGCTTTATACCTAAAGATGGATTTTTAATTAAGACCTTTTACTTAAAACAGCAATATGTTAAAAGTTAAACAAGAGCTTTAAGCTCAAGATATGTTTCTTTGACAAGATAATTGTACAGTGCCATTAAAAGGTAACAATGACAAGTTTGTTGAGAGATAGTTCAAAAGTTTCTATTTGCACAATAAAACAACTTTAAAGTGACATTTATTTTCATTACTAGCAACCTGTCTTAACTTGTAAAGTTATACATAAAGAGATACATTGTAGATACTTAATAATAATAATATTATTACATTAACACACAGCACCATCTAGTTCCATGGTAAGCTACGAGGCTTGTGTTATGGATACCATATAGTTGATACACTGCACATATATAACTTTAAATATATACATATTATAAATATAAATACCCATGACTGGAGTACAAACGTTCGTGCTCATCACACAAATGAATGCCTCGAGCGGGACTCGAACCCGCGACCGCTGGCACAGCAAGTACAAACATACATACACTAATACTATTTTGTTTATACCTGTTTATCCCGACTAATAAATTTTAAACTATCCGATAAAACTAACACGCATATCGTGTGTTCATTGACAATAGGTACTACAGAAACCTTTGCGGTTTTATACAGGCCTTACTAAAGCTTCATTGAGATCGGTTAAATGATATAGGAACATACTACAAACAGACATATAGACAAAGACAGGTTAACTAACTAGTTAACTTAATAATTATTATTATACTTATAATTTCCTCTGCATTCCGTTGATTGTTGAGACACTGTGTGTTGGATTTAGAGACGGTACTGTTATAGTATTCTTTTCTTTAACCAGCATGTAGCAAAGTCCTATACTTTTGACATAACGTTTTGTCCCGTGCAGTGTCGAATCTCCGACCTTTGCGAGTAACCCATCGCCATTGCGGTAAAAAAAATATACAAACTAAAAACGTTATAAAGACAATAATAATAAAACGACAACGTCATAAAACCAAATAAGATAAAACATAGACACAGGTATATTCTAAATTGAAGTACCGCTTTATACAAATGTTATAAAAATATGTCCTGTTTATAGCTTCAATAAATTCTGAAGGTATAACATATTCGAAGAGATTCTTTGTATTGTGTATCAAACAACGCGCGGGAACAAAATAATAACATCCCAAGTACATTGTTTTAATAAAAATTTCATACAATTTTGCTCAAGAGATCTTCTTAGAAGAGAAATTGAAAAAATTTTCTTCAATACAAATATTTATATTGAAGAATCAAATAATTATTTTTAATACTTCAATATAAATTTTAATAACAAAAAAGTCAGCAAAAGTTGATGTTTTTAGCTTTTTAACTGAAAGGTTTTCCCTTAGACTTCATATATGGGAATATCACTTTTAAACAATGGAAAAATTTCCATGAACAATATGATTTATGTCATACATTACTGGTATAACCGTTGTGGATATCGCAATATAACGTATACTTCATCACTAGTGCTCTAGATTATTTCTCGTTAAAGGCACTTTGACTAAGGCGAAAGGACTTTGTGAGATGCTTTTACAGACAGTAGCGCCATATTATCTCTGTATACATATTTCGTAGTAATGCTCAAATTTAGACTTCAGATTAAATTTCAAAATAAAACTATCTTTTCGGATTATTTCGCGGATTTATTATGATTTTTGGTTCCCGACGTTTCGATTGCTTTACAGCAATCATGGTCACGGGAGAGACTAAGGTGTTAGATGTCTCAAAGGCATTATACAGTTGTTACACGTCGGGAACCAAAAATCATAATAAATCCGCGAAATAATCCGAAAAGATAGTTTTATTTTGAAATGTCAAATATTCGCGTAAATCTAAGAAAGTATTATTCAGATTAAATGTTTGATTATAATGTTTATATATTATAATACGAGTTCGCTGACTTTGTTAATAAATTAAGATATAATTTTCTTAACAAAACTAAGATTTTACATTAAAATTTATTAACATAGCCATATAATGTATTTTACGGCTAAAACTAGTGATGTTAAATAGCATAAAACTTACCTTTATATTAAAACTAACCACATAAAGCGTTTAGTACATTGAAAAGCATGCAGGAAAAACAACGATAGAAGCGTACATATGGCCGTCACATTTGCCACTTACGGGAATAGAGGCTGGTTTGTTGACAACGACAATATCCTCGTCGATATGAACGAGGGTGATCGGTTGACTGGTCACCGGTACTTCGTGCCTGTAACGATACACACGTCACGGACGAAGCCATACTATGAAGTCTAGCTTCGAAGGGAACCGCTTTTAAGGGTTGGATCGTCACTTAGATTCTTTTATGTTCATTGAATACGGCTGTTTACGCTTTTTGAATACCATCTGCATATCTTTGGTTTTAGGGTGTTTATTATAACAGTTGGTACAGTTTTAGCACAAAAGTGGAAAAAATAATTTTAATTGATGTTTGTTTGTTGATTTGTTTAACTATCGTTATTTAATTATAGGTCTTATTAATGTAGATTATATTTTCCATTATGACGAACAATCTGTTTTGTAATTGAAACAAAATGTCAGATAAAAATTCAGAGCAGTGTCAATATTTAAAACTTTAAATGCAAATAGCCTTTGAGGCAAATGACAGATTTTCACTTTGAAATCCAGTAAATTTTAAATACATATATAAAGCCAAGTATGAAAGAATTTATAACAATATATATAATATTTTCTTCAATTATATAAAATTTATAGACTTAAAAAAATGTTATTGACTTAATAAAAAAATAGGCAAAATTCAAAATAGACAAATTTAAGTGAAAGCCATAGTGCCAGTGATAGATAAACCAATCGTAAATCTCAGAACCATAGAACATAAATTATGGAAATTGTTTTTTTTTTCTTCCTTAAGGATAATAATCATTGATGTATGTGAGAATCGATTTGAAGGAACGATAGTAGATATGAATATCTGTAATAGAACAGTCGATTACGCAGGTGGTATGCATAGGTAAGATCCAAGGTAACAGGTACCATTAATCTGATCTCATATTGTATGAAATACAGATAAGGGACCAAACGACAACAAATGAACATGCGTGAGCGAAAATAAGTTAAAAGATGCCTTTTTTTAACGATTTTTCATATTTAATCTTTAAATATGATTTTACAGCATCAAAACTTCAGAGATTGATTATAGAGAAATGACTGGAGATACTAGGTATTTCCGATATTAAATAACTCAGATTGATCTTAGAGACAAATATAGATAAAAATCGTTAAAAATATTCATTCATCTTTAACTTTTTTTGAGACACAAAGGTGGTTTGCAATACGATACAAGGGAAACATGGTATAAAGTAAGTTAATAAAGGATTTACTTTAATTAACTGGTGTCTGTAAGAAACAATAAATTTTGAGTGCACTCGCATGCTCATCCGGTGCTCATTTGATATTGAAATTTTGATAATACGACATTCCAATAAACTAAAGGCTTGTATATACAATTGAAATACAAATTTGTGTCTAATGCCAAGACCAAATTCAACATAGATCCATTCTCGTGACCGTTAAAATATGTTATTTTTGAATCACGAAAACAAATCTACATAACCAATACACCGGTTCTCTATAATAGTTAAACTCCCTCAAGTTAAATAAAGGCAAGACAGAAAAGAATATGTTAATAACAGTACAGTTATTTAAGTATCCTCCGCTTCTAAGAACAGTGTTGTAGCAAATGTTTGCTCATTTGGTAGTTTCTTACAATTGTAGTGCTAAATAATAAACTATATGTATCTTATAAGCTATCTACAAGAGTAGCCACTATAATGAGTTCGACAAATATGGGAAATATCAAGGGGGAAAATACCTATGGACGACGTTGGCGAGTAAGTCGTTGTGTTTGAGTCGATAATCAGGATCGACTCGCTCATAGTTGACTGTTAAGGTACCAGCTCGGATGCACCGTTCGTACTCAGCGGCTGGATGTGCCCTAAACTCCCTTGCGAAGACATCGAGTATCTTCTCCCCGACCCATCTTCCTTTGGTGAATGTCGTAAATGTGAAATAATAAGGGTAAACTTTCCTGAGGCCTGCAATTTTAAATAAAAAGGTTTGTTACACTTGACGAAAATAAATATTTTTTATTACCAATGTTTATAGAAAGTACGTGCTACTTGCTTTCAGTAATATTATTTTAGTAAAATGTATTAGTTAATTAATGGATATTTCTTTATTATATTAATTAACTTCTTCTGTTTTAATTAGGTTCTAAATATGTCCTTGAGTAGCTTTTTCCAATTCTAATATCTCACTGTGAAATCTATACTTCTATAATAATATTATGAAAGTTTGAGAGTATGAATGTTTGTTACTCTTTCACGACAGAATGGCTGAACGGATCTCGATGAAATTTGGCACAGAGATAGATTATAGTCTGGAATAACACATAGGCTACTTTTTATCCCGTTAAAATGTACGGTTCCCGTGGGATAGATTTGTTTTTGTTTTCCGAGGCGAACTCGAGCGAAGCGAGTGTGAGCCTCTAGTACGAATATATTAAACTAAATCTTTGAACCAAAAACAGCATTATTTAAGATATATTTCGAAATAACACACCAGCTTGGCAATCTTTCTATAAACAAACTTTATTTTCAATCACTTAAAGTTGTTTACAACAAGCGAACTACCTTCCGTGAAACCTTGCGGGACTACGGCACTGCGGTAAAGTGACTAAGATTGAGACTCAACAGGCTTTCTTACCTGTTTAACGTTGATTTATAATGAAAAACTACGTTATTAGATATTCGTGACTCATCACAGTGCTTTAGGGAGTGTCTAGATGATCTAATTAAATGGATACCTTAACTAAATTAAGCTTTGAAGAATTATAATAGTTATGTATGTATTATTCAGGTTTGTTTGTCTGTCTGCTCATAAGTTAGACGGTTGCATCGATTTTAATTGAACTTTATATATTTGTATTTGAAAAAAAAAATAGAATTAATTTCAAAGGAAAGAAGAGGGTAAAGGTGAAATTATTTGTAAAGAGAGTAAAGATCTCTCCAAGACAACCTATAGCAATGATAGACGAGAGTATCATCTGTGATCTTGCTACTTTTTCTATTAATCTAATGTTGTACTAACTAAAAACACTAACAAGTGTTTCATTCATTTGTTCAATAGTATATCTGATTCCATCTTATTTGGAACATACCTACATATATGATAATAACGACTCAATAAAAATTTGCAAATACGTAACTGAAGTTTATTACTTATTTTAATATACATATATATTATGTAATTGAAATTACATTCTTTAACTTCAATTTGAGTTTCATCTTATACAATAGGTACTAGCGACTCACCCTCGCTTCGCCCGGGTTCGTCCATAGCTTCCTTTCCAATACAAACTTTCCTATGTCCTTTACACGATCTCAAACTATCTTCATACCATATTTCATCTAAATCGGATCAATAGATCCAGAGTTTACCCCCTACAACATCACAAACTCACAAACTTTACCTCTTTTTAATATTGGTATAGATATATTAGTATAGATTTTAAGCTTTTTTTTACAAGTTTATGTACAGGTGAAACATAAAGTAACATAAAACGTACATTAGTTCGCCTTAGAAAACAGTAAGAGAGGCAACGGCAATAAAAAAGGCAATTCGCGGTATATTAATTTTTAAACATTGCCCTTGTGGTTTTAGGTCAAGTCATATAATGTTCTTAGCAACTTGGCAATAATAAAGTATAACGTAGAGTTAATACTAATTTAAACTTCATATGAACTTATATTATTATTATGTTGGAACATTAAACACACGGCACCATCTAGTTCCATGGTAAGCTACGAGGCTTGTGTTATACCAGATAGTTGATACACTACACATATATAATTTTAATACATACATATTATGAATATAAACACCTATGACTGGAGTTGTAACATTCGTGCTCATAACACAAATGAATGCCCCCAGCGGGACTCGAACCCGCTACCGCTGGCACAGCAAGTAGGGTCACTACAAGCTGAGCCAAACGTGTCGTCAGACTTACGTAAAATATAGATGAAAATATAAATATAATCGTAGATATTTTGAAAGGTTCAAGGTGCATTGTCTATTGTGGGGACAAAGTGATATAAAGATTAATAAAACAAAATGAATTTTATGTACTTATGTCAATGTTTATGTCAGTATGGTTGCTTTTAAAGTTTTAGGACTCGTATTTCTTTAGTACTGCATCGGAAATGACTCGACCATATTAAATTATTAGAGACAAGCTAACTAGACAAACATAAAACAAATCTATCCCACGGGAACCGTACATTTTTCCGGGATAAAAAGTAGCTTATTTATTATTCTGATGTATGAACTATATTATTGTAAAGTTTCATTATAATCCAAACAATAGTTTTTGTGTAAAGTATCTAAAATGTTGACCGGGGATATAAGGTATCACCATGCATTTCATTCAAATCGGTCCAACTGTTTCGGAGATTAGCCCATACAAACGTTCAAATAGACTAACAGACAGAGAAACAAAAAAATTGAATAAATCTGGATTTGTTCTATTTCTCCTCTTACATCCCCCTAACTCGGTTTTAGCATTTTTTTTATATGTATAGATATTTTGGTATCATTCTATGCCCTTTTATATAAAACGGTATTTATATTAAGAAGTTATTGTTATAGTATACCAAACGTTAATAAGAATCATGTAAATCATGTTTAAAAAAACAACAGTTAGCCCTATGTACCTATTAAAGTGTATAATATGTATTCAGCCCTTTTTAACCCCTCAGCTGGCCAAGTACTGGTTAGCGGACTTTACATTTTATTCAAAAACTTGCTAAATTCTCTCAGACATGCAGGTTTCCTCACGATGTTTACCTTCATCTTAGGACAGGTGGTAATCATGTTGGAAATGATTCGTAAATGAAAATATCGAAGTTGCGAGTCCCGAGATTTAAATTCGCTTCAGGTAATTTCCCAAGCGAGCGCGTTACCCATTAAATTTAATTTACATTAATATTAATGATCAAGACCTACCATTTTCAATATAGTAAGATGTTTCGTTGTATCTGTCGTCTGTGAATCCCGGCCTCTTCGCCTTCAACGCCTTTGTTTCTAGCTTTGCCTGGAACAATAAAAATCAATAAATAGTTTGCCAACTTAACGATCACTTCATAATGTGGTCATTATAATCGATTTTTCCATATACTTACGTATTCGATTATGCCATATGGTTAATAATTATTATAGAACAGTACTAGTGAGTATATGATATTCTTATGGGTTTTTAGTAAAAAAAAATATAATTAGGCAAATACTAGTAGTATTTGCCTAGTGGTCGAAATAAGACCATAATAATTAAATGGAAAAAAATAAAATTTGAGGAAATACACAACATAAATGAATAGAATTTACCCAGGTATCTTTATATAAACCGTGTGTGTGTTCTTATGTACGCTCGTAAGAAGTTATACTTATTTGGCGTAACAGAACAAAAATAGCTAAAGATTTCATCCCGTATGTCACAACACTCTGTTTGTACAAGGAATGCAGCTAACTTCATCATGTCGCTTTTTGTCTGTCAGTATGCACGCGTATCGTTAAAATTTTACAGTCATAATTTTTTCCAAACTTGCCAAAAGAAATATACCTTCAAAAATAACTGTTTTCATATTTTTTTTCATATAGCATTAAAGTTCATCAATAGTCATCTACTAAGCAAAAAAAAAAAAAAACGAAAATCGTTTGACAAAAAAAGGAGAAAAATATACTGAAGTATACTGTAGTGTGTGTATTATTAGTAGTATAATGGAGTGAGAAGAACCTGATAATTAGACATTATGCCTCTTAATTTAATATAAAACCTTTCCTAACCTCTGGACCAGATCCGCAATTGCTATCGTAGTCCATACATTCTACTGTAGATAATCTTAGGAGATAACTATAAAACTGAAGATAGGTATACCTAGAAGATCGATATTTAATTATAATACTACACATACTATAAATAAATGATAAATAGCTTCTTTTTTAACATTCATAAATATAATACTTTCTTAGATTTACGCGAATATATGACCTTTTAAATAAAACTATCTTTTCGGTTTTTTCGCGGATTTACTTTGATTTTTGGTCTTGCTATTGCTATAAAGCATTCGAAACGTCGCGAACCAAAAATCTAACTAAATCCGCGAAAAAATCCTAAAACATAGTTTTATTCTCAAATATAGTTTAAAATCCGTTCTTTTAACGACAATCGGCTTTAGAGGGATGAAAATTAAATTAAAAAGTAAATACATGGCAACATTTACTGTAAAAATGGTAAACCTCCCTTTGTAAAGAAGCGGGCTCAGTCAATAATGGCAGTTCAATGAAAATCATATTATTCATCAATCATTTATGACGGACAAGTGCGGTGTAATTTAGTTACCTACATTAAATTAAAAAATTTACGTACCTCAATTGCTTTACAAACCATTCTAAAAAAAAAAACATGTTTTTCTTACGTAGCTCTAAGCAGCCTATTAAACCACAGAAGCCCTATTAGGAATTAAGGCGATTATGTTGAATAATTTCGATCAATACTAAATTAAATAGCGAAACAGGATTATCGTGATGGATAAAAAAATAAAAAAATATGATGGGAATTTAACACACAGCACCATCTAGTTCCGTGGTAGACTACGAGGCTTTTGTAATGGATAGCAGATATATATTTAAAATTTAAATACATACATATTATAAATATTAACACCCATGACTAAAGTACAATTTTGTGCTCATCACACAAATGAATTTCCCCACCGACTGGACTGGAACCCGCGACCGATGGCAAAGCAAGTACAAACGGGTCACTACGAACTGAGCCAAACGAAGTTTTCATACTACTTGCAACGCAAATATAAATTGAGAAGCCATTGCTTGCCCGCATAAAGTTGGACCAATGAAGTGAACGCTATTTATTCATACCTAAGCTAATTTCAGGATATTTTACACAATAAGTGTTAGAGAACTTTAATTATTTGTAAATTAGAAATTGTATGTAATATTTACTTTTTTCACGAGATCAAGTTTGCATAGCGAGTAGAGACCCTTAAAAATCTCTTTATCACTCTATTTCGCGAGAATTGTCAACATGACATTATATATATAGGCAATATAGGAGGCTTTATGCACGCATTATTGACGGCTTAAGACATAATCCGTATTATATATTAGTTGACAGAATATCCTCGACGTTGGAAAGAAACGCTTGTAAAGTTTCCCGTAGCGACGACGGCGAAATGAGAAAAGTTTTTTTAAAACGAAACAATCTACGTGCTACGAGATTTTATTCATTCCATTGTACGTGTCTTCACTTGAGGAGTTTTTCAGTCATATAATTATATCGAAATTGGATGTTTACTTTTAAAGTATTGTCTTTGTTTTCGTTACGGTAGCCGCAATCAAATATGGCACTACTTAGATTCAGGATAGCAGATTCGATTTCTGTACTGTAACCTCAGGTGTTCCTTATCAGTATATATTATTTGTTTACGATCTAATTACGAAGTACATTTGAATACTAGCGACTTAACCTCGCTTCGCTCAGGTGCGTCCCTAGATACGTTTAGATTTTTTGAGCGGAATCCTAATGTTTATTCTAAAATAAAAGTACCCTAAGTTACTCCTTATAACATAAGCTATCCGTCAGTGAAAGTCCCGTCAAAATCAGCCCAGCCATTTCGAAGATTAGCCGGTACAAACAGACAGACAGCTAGACAAACAAGCAGTTAAATTTTTTTAAACTGTGTTTTTCTTATAAGTACCGTATATAATTTAATAAGCATTTAGTAAAAAGCTATTATTTTGACATTACAAACAGACGCTTCAATTTTATTTATCTGTATAGATGTATAGACACTATATCACAAATTCGTAGGTCTAGGGTATGTTAGTCATTATTTTCTCGGCGTTTCTCTGTTGAAGCATATTGGATACTCATAATTCTCTAAACATTCACATCTAAACAAATACCTACGGCTAACTGTACAGCTGTTGCATACAGCTATATTCCACATCCGGAAATCGAACCAGCAATTACTGACTCAGTAAGCACTTATTTGCTATAAAATAGTCATTTGCAGTCGTATATTTAGTAGTATGAACATAATAAAGCGTCTTAAATATTTTATTATGAAAATAACAACTTGTATCTGTAATAAAGTTTTTAAATTACCCTTACATTATATGACACACCAATATAATTTCACATCATAAATAATGTAACTTAATACAAAAGCTCGGGCAAAGCAAGCTATTAAATATTCACTCACATCGGTCATTCCATAAATAATTAAGGCTTTGAAAAATAATCGTGTTTATTTCGTTTTAAAACTGTCGACGTGGATAACAACTATTTTTGCAACATCTACGTGCAGGCGAAACACGTTAAACCAATCTTGTCACCGGTTAACTGGTTTATACATGGAAATTATCATGATAAATACATAAAATCCCATAACAGACATCGAACGGTGTCTGCACGTTGACATATATATTTTTTATGCCTTGTTCATGAAAATACTGTAAAAGAATTATCACATTAAGTATTACATTACATTACAGTTCTAACATTAAGTAATATATATGTATTGTGTTATATATTTTTATAAGTAATATATGTGTATTGTGTATGTGATTATTATTTTGATGATATGATTGACTCAGTTTGTATTGGCCCTACTTGCTGTGCCAGCGGTCGCGGGTTTGAGTAACGCTGGCGGCATTCATTTCTGTGATGAGCACTGATGTTTGTACTCCAGTCATGGGGTTGTACTCCAGTCAGTTTATATTTATAATATGTATGTGTTTAAAGTTAACAATCAACTATCTGGTATCTATAACACAAGTCTCGTAGCTTATCATGGAACTAGATGGTGCTGTGTTGTTGTCGCATCATATTTATTTATTTACATTATTATTTATTTATAATAATAATATTAGTGTTACAAAAAATGTAAATGATTCGATAATTATTAATTGACGTTTTTCTTATATATTGCTTCATTCTACTATAACAATAATTGGGGCTAAAAACAATAAAAAAAAAACCTTTTTTGTTTTGAACCAAATATCAAAAAAATCCGCGAAATAATTCGAAAAAATAGTCTTATTTAAAATGTCAAATATTTGTGGAAATTTAAGGAAGTATTATAAAAACAATTTACTCATATATTAAGAAAATCAAATCCAATCTGGTGGAACGAAAAATCATTAATATATCACAAAGGTAAATTGCTTTGCCAGGAAATTGGTTTTAGTGGAATATAAAAAAATCTCTCCCCATTCATCTTGGGGTTGAGTTCAAAACCTTTTCTTTTAAGAAACCTAATGTATTTAAATTAGGTGGGAGTGCACGACTTAGCCGTAAATTTAGCGCGACCTCTACAGGACATTTTGCGGAGATAATGAAAACAAAATGACCCCGATCCTGGGACGCGAAAACTTTGGACTTAATTAAATTTTACCTGTTCTGTTCTCGACTTAGAAGTCGAGCTTGAACATTTTACATATTTTTAAACCTAGTGAATTTGTTGAGTTTGATTATGCATGAGATACTTGTTTAATTAAACATTTAGCTAAATCGTTTGCGGGGTTAGTAAGGAGTATCTACGTACGTACATACATATATTATTTGAAACATCTATGTCAAATGATGCTTATGATTATTTTCCGCACGCGTAGATCAATTATTATATCTTTAAAAATTAAAACCTATGTGTTACCCTCATGTATAAGCTACATTACTGTAAAGTTTTATCAAAATCCGTTTAGTATTTTTTGTGTGAAAGAGTAACAAACGTCAATCCTTCAATCAATCTATCTATCAATCCATCCTCACAAGCTTTCGCTTTCATAATAAGTAGGAATAGGTATTTATAGAAATCAAATCCATAGCCGCTGTTGCATAATACAGTACAGTCACGATTATTTATTTAAAGTTTAAATAATATGAAAATACTAAATCAAAAAATCAAATTAAAAATAGTATCTTTAAAATATCTATACCGATAAACAAAATTGAAGTGTCTGTTTGTAATGTCAAAATAACAGCTCTATACTAAAATGCATATGGAATTATATACGGTACTTATAAGAAAAACACATTTTTGTCTGTCTGTCTGTTTGTTCCGGCTAATCTCCGAAACGGAGATGGCAGATAGCTGATATTATAAGGAGTAACTTAGGCTACTTTTATTTTAGAAAAAGAATTAGGTTTTCGCTCAAAAAAATTAAAACGTACCTAGGGAAGAACCCAAGCGAAGCGAGGGCGAGTCGCTAGTGTAAGAATATTTATAGATTATGTAGTATTTATAATATATATTTATATATGTAACTATACTTACATATAATGCATGGAATTATAGTGTGTATATATGCATACTTATGTATATGTTTATATAATGTATTTACTTTTGTGTCAGTTATACTTATATACTTATACATTTTCCTATCGTTTTTCCACATACATAGTTCGACTGGAAGACTCTTTTGTCAGAGATACAATTTCTTATATTAAGTCCACCTTTACCCATGGCACTTTCTATGTTTTTTTTGCATCGATTGTTCAGTGCAATAAAGAATATTAATAACGTTATATCGACGTTGAACTAAGTGCCAAATTTGTAAAGAAGTGGAATTAAGCTTTATATTTGCAGAGCTTCATTATATAAAAGCTTCCTGAAAAATAAGTTATACAATACGAATACAAATAATGTCACAAATTGATTTGTGCCAGCTATTTGGCAGGGTGCCTCGTAATGCGTGCGATTGAAAACTCGATGTGAATCTAAACCGTTTTATGAGTTCAAAATATCTAACAATTAGTTTGGCTGCCATTCGTGTTTACTCTGGCTCTGAGTGTAGCTCTTATAGATCGTAAAAGTGCCTTCAAACGATTTTAATTTAGATAAGCAGTCTGAACAAACTTTATTTAGCTCTAGGTATTCAGCTTTTCTATCTAGAGGTATATGTTTTAGAATATCTTGTTGTAAATTAAAATGTTGATAAAACCCTTTAATTAAATAAATATAAATATGTTGTAACATTAACCCACAGCACCATACCTAGCACAGCACCTAGTTCCATGGTAAGCTACGAGGCTTGTGTTGTGGATACCAGATAGTTGATACACTACACATATATAACTTTAAATATATACATATTATAAATATATATATAATCTGAGAGAACCTAGCAAGTTTTCGAAAGACATGTGAAGTCTGCCAATCCGCACTTGGCCAGCGTGGTGGACTATGGCCTGATCCCCCTCGTCTTGAAGGGAGGCCCGTGCCCAGCAGTGGGACGTTAAAAAGGGCTGAATACATACATACATACATACATTATAAATATAAACACCCATGACTGGAGTACAAACATTCGTGCTTATCACACAAATGAATACCCCCAGCGGGATTCGAACCCGCGAGCGCTGGCACAGCAAGTAGGGTCACTACAAACTGAGCCAAACGAAGTTTTTATACTACTTCCATCGCGAATATAATTTGAGAAGCCATTGTTTGCTCGCTTAAAGTTCGATCAATTAAGTGAACGCTATTTATTCGTACTTAAAATATCTTTTCAGGATAATTAACACATAAATACTAGACGAAGGTAGTGGTAGCCCAATCAAATCAAGTGAATAGGGTGAAATCAAGTGAATAGGGTTCAAATCCCGGGTCTCGCACATCTGAAATTTTTAACAAGATTACCACTTGCCCCGAGGCGAAGGAAAGTATTGTTAGGAAACTAACATGTCTGAGAGAACCTAGCAAGTTTTCGAAAGACATGTGAAGTCCGCCAACCCGCACTTGGCCAGCGTGGTGGACTATGGCCTGATCCCCCTCGTAACGTCCCACTGCTGGGCACGGGCCTCCCAGGCCCGTGCCCAGTAGTGGGACATTTAATAACGTAGTGGGACGTTTAATAAAAAACAAAAAAAGACTGAGTACAAATACTAGATAGCTTTCAGTTTTTGTAAATTTGAAATCATATGTAATATTAGCTTTTCTTGTAAGATAGTAACGTATAGCGACTATAGACCCTTAAAAATCTCTTGATCACTATATTTCGCGACAATTGTCGACATGATTACGATAAATAGAGTTAGCATTCTTAACATTAAACTTAGTAATAATTCTTCTGAAAAAAAAATACACTGTGTCGGGATCGAACTTACGGCTTACGTAATATTGACCAGTACCAATGCTGATAGCTCTTTATTATTTAATTATATAGCTGTTTACTGAAGTCACTTTTATTCATAAATACAAAAGCATATAAAAGCTGAAGTTCACAATTTTCGTGGTGGTTCACACAACATTTATACCACACTATACATCTACACGTCTCGACTTCTCCTTCAATAATGAATAAGCGAATTTATATTTTATTCCCTTAGGATACGTATCACAATTGTGTTTTCGCTAAGAAAGGAGGAGCCTTGGTGGTCGATTGTATCAGTCGATAGGTCGCGTGATCGAAACCATTCAAAGTGTATTCCAACCTTAATGCACATTGGGGCAAATGAAATGTCTTCATTACATTCGTATCTTGTGTGCTTAGTTTATGAGTTCGCATGTTCTTGTGTAAATACGCAATTTCAATTTTTACTTTATTTATTATTACTCGGTATAGAGTTTTATTTTTAAATAGTTTTCGCCCACGAGTTCAGTAATGTTACAAAGATGTATAAACCTATTTCACTGTCACGAAGGCTCTACTCGTCAATGAAAATCTTATTAAAATCGATTAAGCTATATATTTACATATATATAACCAGGTTAGCTCCCCATATAAACTTTCATCCCCATTTTCACCCCCTTAATGGATGATTTCCGGGATAAAAACTATCCTATGTCCTTCCGAGACTCTCAAACTATCTTCTTACCCATCTAAATTAATCCAATAGTTTCGGAGATTATTCGGTATAAACAAACAAACAAACAAAAAAAACTTTCATCTTTAATATTAATATAGATAAAGTAAAAAACCATACTGAAAATGTAATTAACCAATAAGCACATACAGAATAAAAATATATATTTCTAAGTAAAACATAAAAAAACCGGTATTTCACAACTGAATACATAATAAATGCACTCAACAATAATTTAATATTTCCATAACGGAAATGTCAAAGAAAAAAATGTGAAAAATTACAAACCTTCTTTAAGTCTTTGTTAATATCCGAGTCGTCGGCTTTCCTTTTCTCGCAAGATAGTATGCAGTTTTTCCCGTTATCTTTTTCACCCTGCAACAAAAGAATAAATAATATTTTAGAAACGTTTCATCATATTTTGTACATAAATTTTTCAATTTTTTAAGAGTAACGTTTCTACGACGTTCAGTATAATGCTAGCGACTCACCCTCGCTCCTCTCGGTTTCGTCCCTGGGTACGATTTAACGGTTAGTATAAATTTCTCAGACATATTTTCCCGCAGTAAAAAGTATCCTATATGTTGACCCGGATAACCAGCTATCATCATACCAAATTTCATCAAAATCTGTCCAGTCATGGTTTCCTCGTGATGCGTTCCCAGACAGACAGAAGACAGACCGACAAATATTCTAAAAACTACAGATTCGGCCTCTGTATTGATTATAATTAATAATGATTATTTCAATAAGATTTTCCAAAAATATTTAATGTACAGATTTGACTCAGAATTTTATTATATGTATAGATGTAGATGACATTGTACAATAATTAAAAACCAAAAGAAAGCTAAAAAATATATGAAAATGTTAATTCCGCATTCATCACTTGGTTAGAATAATATGTCATTTAATTATTATTTTTCTATTGGTGATATACAAAGTTAATTTGTATAAGAGATTTGGTTTGTATACATGAGATTTGTGGTTGTGAGTTTGTTTGTTGGTTGGGCCAATTTGTGTGTTTGGTGTTCTAAGGTTTCTTCTTGTTAATAACATAATTTAAACTCTCATTTTGAAGATGGTTAATAAAATTGAAGGTAGAGTACTTAATAATGAGTACTAATTATATTAAACCAGCGACTCATCCTAGTTTCGCCTCGGGTTCGTCCCTAAACAAAAACAAATCAATCCCACGGGAATCATATATTTTTCCGGGATAAAAAGTAACTTAAATATTCTAGACTATAATCTATCCCTGTGCCGAATATAATCCAGATCTGTTCAGCCGTTCTGGCGTGAAAGTGTCCATCCTTACAAACTTTCACATTTATAATATTAAGTATGGATTAGTATGGATGTCTGTCTTGACGCATATTATCATTATCATAAAACATACTATCATAATTTTATGTCCTATTGTAGTAGCATATAATGTACATAATCATATCAAAGCCAATTTTGTTTCTTTTTTTATATGTAATAAGTATTTTATTACTAACAGTAATGAAAAAGATTGTGAATATCCATACTAATATTATAAATATGAAAGTGTGTTTGTTTGTTTACGCCAATACGTCATTCTGTTTCACGTCGAAACAGAATGACGTATTGGCGTGATTTTTGTGTGAAAAGATTGGAGAACGACATAGGCTACTTTTTACCGCGGGATATCATCTCATTCCCGCGGAAAACATTATATTATAATACAACCCAACAAAATATTTATCATTAGAATTACTTGAAAGTTGGTATTAATGCTTTTTATTACGATTAAATAAATACGTATACTAGCATTTTTCGAAATTCATCCCATAAGAGAGTGAAATAGGCGTTGAAAGTTTGTATGAAACCTATCTTTTTAGAGTTTTTCTTACTTTTAGCGCGAGCGAAGCCGCAGGTTCTGCTAGTATTATAATAAACAGAAGAATTATTGTTAACGTACCTGCAACGTTGGCGAAAGCTAATTAAGTTTATTGAGCTTAATTATTATTAAGAAATATTTTATTGAACTACTATTATAATTACGAAAGATTGCATGTATGTGTATGTTGGTAACGAGCGAAGTCAAGGTAAGTAATTAGTTTAGAGATATTTTTTTTTTAAAGTATTGAGCATTTTTTGTCAATTTGAGTCTAAAAAATAAAAAAATAATGTTACATGTTTTATTAGCACTAATTAATATACTTACATATACAGTACCTGGGTGACCGAGCTTCACTAGGTGTTTTCTCGGAAAACAATATAAAAATTGCGTTTCTTCAGAAAAGAAACCTTTATAGATAAACTTAAAGAGCAATTATAACTTATCTGAATACAAAGTTTGATCCAAATCGTTAAAGCCGTTTCTGAGATACACAAAATAGATGTACATACATTGCTCATTTATTATTATTACATATGTTATACCTACATGACTATACAACGTAGAAAATCGATAAAAATGTAATATCGATGCAATTTAAAACCACGCCGCACTAAGCATTTGAAATATTTGGTCAAGGGCTTATGTTTATGCATAGGATCGATACGGTACGGTATACTTTCAGACGAATGTAACAGTGTAATGGAATTTATCCATCATATGATTGTGCCTAGAATTCTGACCTCCCTCAGGGATGCTCCTAGTCTGGTTGAAATTTCATCGGTGGAAAATATAGGAAAAATCCTTCCATTTGCTCGAATTTAGCCCCGCGGGAGCTTTGGTAGCAAGGAAAGGAGCTTTAGTCGCTTTATATCTGGAATTATTATATTCGAGACTTGATTTCGCACGCGGCTTCGCTTGCTTTTTTATTTATAGATATTATTATCTTAAATGTTTCAACATAATTTTAAACAGCATTTCTTAATAAATTGGCAATAAAGTGTACAATAATTTTTTAAATTTGACTCGTAATTTTGTATAAGGGCCTTCAAATATAAAGTATAATTTCCTTTTTTTAAAAACATAACTGTTTTAGACTTGAGACAAATGAGTATAAAGTTGTTAGAATTGAACTTCTGTTAATAATATACCTTATATTATAAGCCATGCTATAATTTAATATAAATATAAATATATTGGGACATTAACACACAGTGCCATTCAGTTTCATGATAAGCTACGAGGCTTCTGTTATGGAAGATAGTTAATACACTACACATATATATAACTTTTTTTAAATACATACGCATTATAAATATAAACAATAATATAAGATATATGTATATATATATATATATATATATGTATATATGTATATATATATATATATATATATATATATATATATGAAAAAAACATAATTCGATTTACGTTAGACTTGAAATTGTATTATTATTATTTGAATTATTTATCCATACTTATTAATAAAACAAATTTATAGTAACTAAATTAAATGTAAATAATTAATGTATAAATTAGTGCACGCCCAGTAGTCAAAACTTGACCATAATCATTACCGAAAATTTGAGAAAAACATATATTAATAGAACCCTTCTACATATATATAAAACTTACAATTTCCAAAAAAAATTATTGATTACACTAAAAGCTCGTCAATAGCTACTAAAAAAGACTTATAGACAAAAAGAAGAGAAAAAGGCACTGAACTGTTTTGCCTTTGCCTATTTATATATTTAATTTTATATAAATAACTTTTAAATTTAAAGAACTAATAACATAACTTTTAAATACTATATTTTGCAAACATGGTTGTCATAAATCGCATGTCGCATGCCTGTAAATATTGCCACTCCTAGTGCTTCTATTTAAATGTTATGTTATAATTAAGCTCATTGATCTGTAACGAGGTTAAGTCACGAACGTTTTGTTTTAAATTATAATATTAAATAGAAAAATATACAATAAGAAAAGTATGAGATTTAATATATAAATAATCAAGTTTCAAAAATTACAAATTACACGATTTTTAGGCTTAGGTAAATAAACTTACATTATCCATTTTTGTAATCTCTTACAAAATAAAAGAACGTCAACGTTGGCAAAGTATATGCGGGAGCATTTTCCTTAAATATTCTTTAACTTCTAAATTGGTCGTATGCTAGAATTTGAATATATATAATATACAAAAAAATTAAATGATTAAGATTTTCTCGTAACATAACAGCTACGTTATATAAAAAAAGAACTAAAAAATACTTTTGTCTCTTTCCAACTGAAAAACTATTTTTAGGGACAAATTACGTCGATTTTTTGCTGTAAAACAGAGATTATCCAACATAATTTCGCATTTTGAAAATAAAGAAAAAGGTAGATTGACTACCTACACTTATACAATCATAGAATTTTCACCAAAATTATCTCTACCAAAAAAGCTCAACGCTAAGATCATACTTACATGACATTAAACTTAAGCTTTAAGCTCCAAACAAAATAAACTTTAAGGAATAACAATATGTATGTATGTTTGTATTCAGCCCTTTTTAACGTCCCACTGCTGGGCACCGGCCTCCCTTCGATACGAGGGGGATCAGACCATAGTCCACCACGCTGGCCAAGTGCGGATTGGCGGACTTCACAAGTCTTTAGAAAACTTGCTAGGCTCTCTCAGACATGCAGGTTTCCTCACGATGTTTTCCTTCACCGTAAGGCAAGTGGTAATCATGTTAGAAATGATTCGCACATGAAAATATCAAAGGTGCAAGACCCGGGATTTGAACCCGCTTCACTCGGATACCGAAGCGAGCGAGTTACCATTGGGCTACCACTGCCTATAATAACAATATAATACATAGTATAGTATAAATATCGTAAAAGATCCGCAGCAAAATAATACCATAAATACTTGTACCGAATGCTAAAAATAAATTGAAGTTATTTCATTAGGTAGGTCTGTCTGAAATATTACATTAATATAGAATTTCATTTATCTAGGGGTTTGAGGTTGGATTCCGGTCTTCAGATTTCGAGGGGATGATCTGCGGTTCAAATGTAGACTTCGATTAAGAATTACGTGCCATTTGCAGACGTTTTTTACGTAAATGTCTTGGGATTGTATTTTTTTCCTTAGAAAGATTATTAAAAATATAACTGACGATTCAAAAGCGCTTGTAAAAGTCTCTTTGTATAAATTATATTTTGGTTTGATTTGATTTAAATGATAAATACCTAGAAGTATACATTTCTTACCAAAATAAAATATCTATACTTAATTTATTATAAAGAGGTAAAGTTTGTGAGTTTGTGAGGTTGTAGGTAAATCGGTAGGGTAATCTCTGGATCTACTGAACCGATTTAGATGAAATTTGGTAAGAAGATAGTTTGAGACCCTGGGAAGGATATAGGATATTTTTATCCTGGAAAACATCCCTTAAGGGGGTGAAAATGGGGGTGAAATTTGTATAGGGAAGCGAGGGTGAGTCGCTAGTATTATTATATTACTATATTATAATATTAAACCAGTAAAATAAAATTCTTATCTTTTTTATAACACATTAGTGTCAGATAAAAATACAGAACACAGTACATTACTTATCGCCTGAAACAAAAGTTTCGAAATAAACTTTTTCATCACACTTTTCTTTTGTAATTCTCGTTCCGACTGCCATTAATAATGTAAATCCCTAGTGGCTGTTAGGAGGTTTTGTAATTTTGTACATTTAAATTAAATCCTTGTTCTTAAACAATAGCTATAAAGATGTGTACCAAAACCTAGAGTGAGACAACTCAGGAGTGAGGGATCAACAAAACTTAAAAACAGTTGGAAACAACACAAAATTTGAGTGGAAAGTTTTTATTTGCTGACATTTACTTACTTGTTTGAAGAATTTCATTATAAAATTGTTTCCATTTTCATTGTAAATCGACATTTAATGGCTCATGTTTGAGGTTTACAATTCATGTATCTTTTTATTAAGTTTCAAAGCGCTTTAATAATATGGTGTAAAAATCGTTATTTTTACCCGATTTCAAAAAAAAAGTCGGAACTCAATTCGGTCGTAGGATTTTTTGTGTGTATGTGACGTAATTAATATCTTTGAAAAAAAATATTAAGTAAAAATGGATGTGTACATTAAGTAATAATAGCCACTAGTGTTCACTTCACCACCCACTACTTCGGGAAAATCTACACACCTACTCGTATACATAAAATAAATTATATCCTTCTAGTCACCCACGTAACTTATTTAGATTAATGATAAAATAAATTCAATAAGCCTTTTTTAAAATATATATATAGAGACCGGTTGCTAATTTTTTACTTTAAATAGATACTAGCGACTTACCCTCGCTTCGCTCGGATGCGTCCGTAGATATGTTTTAATTTTTTTGAGCGAAACTCTAATTCTTTTTCCAAAATAAAAGTTGCCTAAGTTACTCCTTATAACATCAGCTATCTGCCAGTGAAAGCCCCGTCAAAATCAGTCCAGCCGCTTGGGAGATTAGCCGCAACAAACAGACAGACACAAAGACAAAAATTTTAAAAATTATATTTTCTTATAATATATTCATTTAGAAAAACGCTATTATTTTGACATTACAAACAGACACTTTAATTTTATTTATCTGTATAGATTAATAAGAAAGATAGAGAGAGAAAGAGAAAGGGGGAGAGGGAGATAAAATAAATGCATAATGTATAATATATTACCAGCTTCTAATCTTTGTTAACTTATAATTTAACTAGGGTTGCCCGCGGCTCCGCCCGCGTAATTTGTTTCATTTCTGCACTCCCAAAGGTCACAGGGTGATGCTAAAAAACCTATAAGCCTTATTAGATAAAAACGCTATTTAATTAGACCGGTAGTTCCAGAGATTACCGCGTTCAAACAAACAAAAAGCACAAACAAGC
Source organism: Argynnis bischoffii washingtonia (assembly GCA_033884665.1). Classification (NCBI taxonomy): domain Eukaryota; kingdom Metazoa; phylum Arthropoda; class Insecta; order Lepidoptera; family Nymphalidae; genus Argynnis; species Argynnis bischoffii. The sequence continues at coordinate 14,959,460 of CM066609.1, read as the reverse complement.
TGTTCTGTTTTATAGTATTATAATATACTTTATTAAAATTAAACCCCACAAATCCAGAATAATTACTGAAATATTTTAAGTAATATTCATACGAAAATTCATATTCTCTTGGCACGTCACATAACCACCTATAATAATACATCAGTAACCCTAACATGAATGAGCTCAAACAGAAATGATGAGCGCTCGTAAATAATTTAGAACATTTGTGAGTTGTACGCATTTGTAACAATGTTGCTAAGTTCAGCCATTCCATTCGCTTGTTACACGTGGGCGTGATGATCTTTATGAATAGATATTCATAAAGATAACTATCTCGGTGGTCTAGTGGCTGCAGATCCGGCGGTGCTGGGTTCGAGTTCTAGGTCGGGCCAAGTTTAGATAAGATAGAAACTCTCAGATCGAACGTGAAGTTGTCGGTCTTGCGCCTGTTCTCTCACCGGTCGTGTCAGATTGTCGTTCTACCGGAGTTTGAGAGTGACAGGAATAGAGAGTGCACTTGTATCTGCGCGCACACTTGTGCACTATAACATCTCCAGCGCAGATGGCGATGGCCGAAATCGGTGAGGAGGGCTTTTTATATTATAAATTTCTTTGGCTGTATGTAAAAGTGTTCAGATAGCTTAAATATCATAGTATAATATAACCATTTGCGTTATCCCCTTTTACAAAAAGGGTGAAGATCAAAACACGTTCATGAATATTATCCCAATTTCAGATTATCTTGACCGATTTCAAAAATAGTACTACAGTCCTGTGTGAGTTCTTTTATTTGTAGTTTAGCTAATATTTTTGCCAATTGTAAATCTACCAATATTCTTGATTCCTTTTTTGAATGAAAAGATGGCTAATTTATGTCCTATCATTTTTAGAATTTAATATTACATATAAGATGTTTAGTAAAAATCTTAACATATAATTAATTATTTTTGCAAACGATTTAATAAAACATTAAGATTAAGTGATCCAGAAGGGTCATTTATTACAGAAAGAACAATAGTAATGTTGTACGAATAAAATATTACGGGAACAGTTATAAATCAAACGGTCCAATCTAAAAATCCAAGGAAAGTAAAGGGATCTACGAAAACAAGAGAAAAGATCTGAAATACGCGTACCACAAAAATGTTTATGGTAATAGTATATTTTATCTCTTATGAATGTTAAACTATTGTTCTATCAAGTCTTTGTCAAAGCATGGCTGCTTTTTTACTATACAAATGATGCATCCATGTTTCTCTTGACTTTATATACGATAATTTTCATTAAGAAATGATTAAGTCGGCTTCTCGTGACATTGTTTAATTAATATCATAATCACATATCACAATAAAAATAAACCTCAAATTACTATGCATTGTAAGTGTGTGTATATATTTTACATGCTTTGGTGACACGTTGGCTCAGTTTGTAGTGACGTTACTTGCTGTGCCAGCGGTCGCAGGTTCGAATCCCGCAGGGGGCATTCATTTGTGTGATGAGCACGAATGTTTGTACTCCAGTCATGGGTGTTTATATTTATAATATGTATGTATTTAAAGTTAATATATATGTTTTGTATGAAATATCTGGTATCCATAACACAGGCCTCGTAGCTTACCATGGAACTAGAAGATGCTGTGTGTTAACGTCCCAACTTTTTTTATGTAATAAAATTATGTTTTAATTAATTTGCAGAAACATTGGCAATATTATAAATACATATATTTAAAAAGTTTTCTATTATGTAGTTTCACATAGCCCAACAAATAACAATTTGATATTGAAAATAAAATATGTATTTATAAAGAAATATAAGTTATACCACTGTATAAGAGGTCGCGAACATGCACAACTAGTTTAAATAAGCGTAGCAAACTTCACAAATACTAGTATTAAAAGTTTTGAGGTCTTCATTCACTAGGGGAGCAAAAGTCCGTAAAAGTGAAGTTTGAATAACTTCGACATGTATAGAGTTCCAGACCGAACGTATGTCGACGACACAGTGATAAATCATGGATGACTTTAAGTTACAAGCCGTGCGAAAAAATAGGGATGCCAGAATTTCCGAAAGAAGAGCGGGGAATCCAAATAACGTTAATTTAAAAATACTCTTACACATAAATAAATTTATAAGATTTATTATTGAAACTTTTATAATTATCTATATAAATAGAACCGATGGATCGATTTGGTTGATTTTTTTTATAAAATTTTATGTGTATTTCGTTTCCGTAATAAGGTTATATGTAAAAATTGCCCGGAAAATTACATTGTTTTTTTTCAATAAGATTTTTACGTGAACTCAAAGGAACAAGCAAAATTAAATGAAATTCGGATAACGTATATTAGCTATTAATGAATAAAAAAGATATACATAGAGCTAAAGCGACTAATAAGTCGCTTATACGTATTCCATGAGAAATGAAAGTATGTATATTGTATAATATATTAGTTTAATCTAGTTATATATATGTATATATATATATATATATATATATATATATATATATATATATATATATATACTAGCGGCTCACCCTCGCTCCATTCGGGTTCTTCTCTACTTATGTACGTTTTACACGGACAACCAGCTATCATCATACCAAATTTCATCAAAATCCCTCAGTGGTTATTCCATGATGCAGTAACAGACAGACAGACAGACAAAATGTCTAAAAACTATAGTTTCGGCCTCTGTATCGATAATAATGTCTATTTCAATAGGATTTTCAAAACAATATTTAACGTACAGATCCGGCTTAGTTACAATTTTATTATATGTATAGATAAATTTATTTCGTGTATCTCGGAAACGGCTCTAACGATTTAGGTAAAGTTTTGCTTTCTAATTGTCTTTTCTTTATCTAGGTGTAATTTCTGTAAAAACACAATTTTTATACCTTACCCGAAATACACCGAGCAAAGCTATATAATTCATCATTGAATTGTATTAAAGATTGAATGCATCAAATAAAGAAATCTGAATACATATTACATAACCCTTAATATTGCACATGCCATTGCCATTGTAACTTACGTAGCACTGTGAGGACATATTATAAAGCACATTCCTAGCTGCGGTGCAAAACATCGCAAATTATTCTCCGGGACGTTTCAGCAACATTTGTCTGGGAGATCGATGACTGTCCATCGTTCATACTGACCAAAATTAATGGTATGTTAGTTAAATATATATTTCGTTTACATTAGCTTTTTATGACTCTTCTATTAAATTTTAATTACATGAATTCACTAATTTTAATTATGTATATGTAATTAAAAAAGAAGTAAATAAACAAAAGGAACATTCGAATAGCAAGACAAAATAGAGCTTTCGAGATGATCTGATGATGAATCCAGAATAGTGGAAAATATTAAACATAATGGATTCTAATGAGCTTTACAAATTTGGTTTATTTATTAAGCTTATTACTATTATTAAAAAAAGAAGAGCATATTGAACTTTTTAAGTTGGGACATTCTACAGCACCATTTATTTCCATAGTAAGCTACGAGGCTTGTGTTATGGATATCAGATAGTTCATACACTACACATATAACTTTAAATACATACATATTATAAATATATTTAGTTTAGTTAAGTTCTTTTTAACTATTCAAATAGCTTTAATACATAAGTACTTATCTACAGAACCTATTTTAATCATCAATAATAATTGGATTGTCGCACCCTTTCGTATTTATTATTAATCTACAAAAATATTATTAAGAAAAAAGACCGTATCGAAAAAAAAAACATTTTGCATTGATTAAAAACTTCTAAATATCTAATATTCATACATTTTTCAAGTAATTTGAATCTATAAAGTCTGAAGTTTGCAACTATAGAATAAAATGTATGCAATATATAAACAAACGTACAGTACATGTAAGAAAGTGTAGTTTGTTTGTATTTTGCAGAACGGGCCTAGCAACAGCCTACTAACGTCCCATTAGCATAGTTAGGTCAAGCCATAAATTACGTTTTTAATGACCCGCTCGGTCATTCACGGTGTTCAATTTATTAAGTTGAAAAATGGATTCCGTCAAATCAAAATAGAAAGAGAAATCGCGCTGAGTGTGTTTCGTGCGTGTTATTGTTGAAGACAGATTATTGTTGACATTCGCATCGTATATAATTGAGTCTATTATTTTCTCTAAACTCGAGATTGAAATATTATTATTTACCTTAAAGGGGAAAAATCTGGGGATAGGGGAAATATATCTGTTCGTGGTATCAAAGCACCATAGCCTGAGTAGTCGATTGAAAAGCTATTTCGCTTATGTTAATCTACTTAAATTAGGATAACTTGTGAGGGAATCGTTAATAAAAAAAAGAAATATGTGTTCGACAACACGTTTGACTTATTTTGGCTTTATAGTTTGGCTTAGTTGCTGTGCCAACGGTCGCGGGTTTGAGTCTCGCTGGAGGCGTTCATTTGTGTGATGAGCACGAACGTTTGTACTTCAGTCATGGGTGTTTATATTTATAATATGTATATATTTAAAGTTATATATTTGTAGTTTATGAACTACCTGGTATCCATAACACAAGCCTCGTAGCTTACCATGAAACTAGATGGTGCTGTGTGTTAATGTTACAACATACTTATCTAGCATAAAAGTTAGCCAATTTGACTCTAATGTTCACTCAAATCCGTTGAGACGTTACAGCTTGAAGAAGTAACAAAGATACTTACAAACATTCACTTTAAAGTATATAACTTTAAAAAAAATGGAACAGCAAAAAGAAAATGAGCGTCATTTCTTCCAAACGGCAAGGCTACGATCGATCGTAACCGCCTACGAAGCTACGCGGCTACGCTACGTTACGTGCAACTTAAGCTCTATTCACATTAGTAACAGCAACGGTTACTTCATTTAATTATTACTTTAAATAGAAATGATTAGCCTTTACCATAAAATTATTTGTTTTTTTTTTAATATCGGGGTTCTAAGTTCGATTCCCGTATGGAGGCAATTCTATCATTACGCTAGATTAGCTTTAGTGTTAAAGGATAAAGGCACATACATACATACACTAAAAGTTTGAAATATTTATTAAAGTCAATTATCTATACATATAATAAAATTCTAAGTATAGGTAATTTCTAATATACATTAATTTTTTTTTGAAAAATGTTATTGTAATAGTAATTATTATCGATACAGAGGCCGAATCAATCGTTTTTAAAAATTTTGCCTGTTAGTATGTCTGTCTGGCATCATGAGAAACCACTGGACAGATTTGATGAAATTTGGTATGTTGATAACTGCTTATCCGGGTCAACATATAGGATACTTTTTACTGTGTCAAAATATCTCATCTCTGAGAAATATATACGAAACGTTAAAATCTAACTGGGGACGGACTCGAGTGGAGGGTGAATAATAGTGCTAGAGAAAATAATAGTGTTACTGGACTGACGTAAATTGACAGTGCTTGTCAGAAACATCGTATTCTTTTATATAACATTCGTAAGAAAACGAAGACTTTGAGTTTTATGTTTATTACGAAATATTTATAGTATGAGCTACATTTGTAAATTTAAGGTACTAGAATTATTTATATACGAAAATATTATTTTTATTAGTAATTTAAACCTTGAAATTAAAATACTGTGGAACGTGCCTTACTTCATGAAACCGTAAAAAGTCTGTAGGAAATAGTTATTCCTGTAATTAGACTTGAAAGTAAGAGTAATGCCAGCCTTTCAGAGCTTCGTGGCTTTAAAGCTGTGCTTGAGCTTTTTAAAACGAAGAGTTGGTAGAGAAAAAACTCTTATATTTTAAATAAATTTAATTTAAATAAAATATCAAATCAATCCCATCCAAATGTTATGATTTATCATAAAGCTTTACATCATATGACATTAATTATAAATTGATTAATCATTGGTTGCACTACGTTCTGTTTTTAGAAAATATATTCCGAGAGGCAGTGGTAGCGTAGTGGTAACGCGTTCGCTTGGGAAACCGAGTGAAGCGGGTTCGAATCCCGGGTCTCGCACCTCTGATATTTTCATGTGCGAATAATTTTCTAACTTAATTACCACTTGCCTTACGGTGAAGGAAAACATCGTGAGGAAACCTGCATGTCTGAGAGAACCTAGCAAGTTTTCGAAAAACATGTGAAGTCCGCCAATCTGCACTTGGCCAGCGTGGTGGACTATGGCCTGATTCCCCTAGTATTGAAGGGAGACCCGTGCCCAGCAGCATGACGTTAAAAAGGGCTGAATACATTCCAAGAGGTGGTTTAAAATTTTATTACAAACATTTTTCTCTAGTTAAGATATACGATGTGTTCGGCGCGACTTTATAAATAAGTCTCAAGAAGTCAGGTTACGTCTTTACTTTTATATATTTTGATATATTAAAATAATAGCATAATATTTCGTGTAATCTAAAGCTTCAAACAAAACGTAACTATGTTAACAAACTAATTCCATTATGGTCACCATTATTTTCTAACAAAAAAGAAAGTTATTTTTGCATTGAGAGAATTTGGGTAGCGAGCCTTCTGCGAATGGCTCAAATTAAACTTAATTAGTATGACAATACATTTAAATGTAAAAAAAAAAGAATTCTACAATTCCTTCAGGGGTCCAAGGGGTTTTATTTAACTCGGTTGACATTGATTGCGAATATTATTATTTCTGGACATAAGCATTACTGCAAACCTACTTCTTTATAAGGAAAAAAATAATTGCCAAATTGGAGGACTACATTTTGTTTTAAGGTTTATATTACAGTATATTTTTACATATCACATATTTATTATTCAACTTATTAAGTAAATAACCACTAATACAATAATATATTTGTAGTTCAAATACAAAAAAGATGCTTACTAAAGTATATAGCTTTGTAAAGACAAGATCACAAAAGACAATAATTGGTAAAACATTTTTACAAATGGGGGTGTCGAATTCTGTAGGGAGGTAGACAAATGACTGGATCAGAGGTCACGACAGCTTCGACTTGGACAAATCGTATCGAGCGAGTTGCCGACCACTTGTAAGACTACGGATAATGGATCGACTTTCGGAAACTTTGAAAGTTTTCGGATATTTTTAGGTGAATGGCAGCCTTAGATTGAGTAGTTTGGTAACTTAGGTAATGCTGTGTATACTAATAAAGAAAGGAATATTATTAATACAAGATATTCTAATAATTAGGCAAATTCTGCTAATGTTGAGCTAATTATATATAGAAATAAATCAATCTATATGTAGTCCGTGAACTTCTAATACCTCTTAACTAGCATTTTTGCGCATAGCATTTTACTGCCATCGTTTGGCGAAAGCAACATAATACTAACTGCACTTTATTATTTTGTCATAAAAAGACATATACACCGACCAACTACTTATTTGTTTAACCAAAATTTATCACGTTTTTTTAAATTAATAAATTAGGGTTTGTTATAAAAACATTAATAAATATTATGCCTCGTGATTAATAAGCACTTTCGCTTACTTTCACTAATATACACACTAATCTTGACACTTGTCCTGCTATCGTAGATAAAAATGAGTGTATGGGCTATCCCTATTTCGAGTTTCACTCGAATCGGTTAGCCCTTATAGTGAAGAAAAGTAACAAGCATACATACTCAGGGACATTCTCATTATAATACTATTTTAGGTATAACTTTACTATAGTTCTTACAAAATATACAAACGTACAATTTACTAAGTTACTGTATTATTATGTCAGCAATAGATAAACGCATGGACTCATCAAATATGAGTGTATAATATTAAAGTTGCCTAGAATAAGTAATTACCCTATGATTTCGATGTTTGTTTTACACAATCAATATAAAAAGTTTAATGCAGTGCAATTAAATGCAATACCTACATATAATACTTTCTGATATTAACGCGAATATTTGATATATTACTAATAAATTTGAAAGTTTAGATGTTTGTTTGTCACGCCAGAACGGCTGAACGAATCTGGATGAAATTTGGCACAGAGATAGATTATAGTCTGGAATAGCAGGCTTTTTATCCCGGAAACATGTACGATTCCCGTGGGATAGATTTGTTTTTGTTTTTCGAAACCGAGTGAAGCGAGGGTAAACCGCTATTATTAAATAAAACCGAAAAGACTTTCGGTTTTTGTCGCGGTTTTATTTTTTATTCTACATTTTTTTTTTAAATATTTATAATACCGACGTTTTAAGTGCTTTACAGCAAACACGGTCAAGAGAGAGACTAAGGTTTTAGACGTCTCAAGCCGCGGAAGAAATCTAGTATAGGTAAGTAATATTATTTTTAATTAAAGGAAATTTATTTAATGTTTAGCTGTAAAACGGGCTAAAACAATAAAAAATGGTGCTACATATTCAAAAGCCTCCATTTTGTACAAACCAGACGCCTTCGGCTACTCTCGGAGGTGACGAGGGATAAACATCGTAACGTTTATGATCCTTTAAAATTAAAGTTAATATCTCAGATGGTAAATATATAGTCGCGTAAAACGCTTTTGATGGCTATTTATATTGAACTTAACCTTCTGATGGTATATTATAACTTAATGAGAATAAAGTTAAAAAATAACTTAAAAGTCAAAGATAGATTAAAAATAATAAATATAAGTCCCTAATTTTATCCACCCATAAAGTGATATAGATATATATATGTATATATACACAAACTTACACACATTGTTGATACTGTATGGTAGATATGTAGGTGGATGCTTCATGATATATGTCTACTAATTAATTTAATCAACACATTTTACATACATTCTAAGATATGTTATATTCGTACTTGAAATATTTAGGGCTATTGTGTCTAAGATAATAGGAGAGAAGCCACAGGCGTAAGTTAATTATGTATTCATGTACAAACCACCGCTCAATTTGCACTTCTATCAACTGTATATTGCTATGTAACGCTAATAAATGTACAATTTCCATATTCACAACACTTGCTATATTTAGGAATGGTATGTGTTCCAACCTAATAAGCTCTTAAGAACTTCCGTTTTCTAAACAACTTTCTATGTAAAGAATTTTAAGTCAGCTTTCGTTTTCCATATCTGAATGGTATTTTTTCATCATTGACTATATACTACGAGTACATATTATTCAATAAGATTTTCAAATTCATAGAATTTAGAATTTTCTTGCATAATTCTAGCACTAGATTTTATTATTTAGAAAGTAGTAAGTACTGATGGATTGTTTTTTTCTATACTTGCTATGCCAGTGGTCGCGGGTTCGAGTCCCGCTGGGGGCATTCATTTGTGTGATGAGCACGAATGTTTTTACTACAGTCTTGGTTGTTTATATTTATATTTATAATATGTATGTATTTAAAGTTATATATGTGTATTGTATCAACTGTCTAGTATCCATAACACAAGTGTTGTGTGTTAATGTCTCAACATATTTATTTTAATTAAGCGTATATCTTCTTGAGGACTAAAATTTCTTTCAAAGTTCAACGGTGAATTATAATTCACATCTTTAATAACTTTTTACCCGACTGCGTGCTCAAAGGGTAATACAGGTTTTAACTAAATATGTAGGTAGGTACATCTACTTACTTCATTATTATTTTATACTAGCAAAACACGCGGCTTCGCTCGCGCTAAAACTACAGCAAAAAAACTTTAAAAAGGTAGGTTTCATACAAATTTTCATCCTTTATTTTATCTCCTTATGGGATGAATTTCAAAAAACGCTAAAACACGTATTTATTTAATTGTATTGAAGAGCATTAATACCAAGTTTCAAGAAATTCTGATCATAAATATTTTTTGGGTTGTATTATAACGTGTACTCCTGTGGGAACGAGATATTTTCCGCGGTAATAAGAATTCTATATGTTGACCCGGATATCCAGCTATCATCATACCAAATTTCATCAAAATCCCTCCAGTGGTTTTTCTGTGATGCGGTAATAGACAGACAGACAGACAGACAAAAATTCTAAAAACTATAGATTCAGCCTCTGTATCGATAATAAAGTCTATTTCAATAAGATTTTCCAAAAAATATTTAAGGTACAGATTCGGCTTAGTTAGAATTTTATTATACTATATATAGATTAATTCTTCCAGCTTTGACTTTTAATTTTTTCTTATTTATATATAATCGCCCTTGAGATATAATCGTTCATTCACTGTTAAGTTAGCTAAGCACTGACTATTAATAAAAATATACAAAACCAAATTTTAATTCAGTAATAAATAAATTTTCACCCTAAAATATCACCTCGGGTTTAATCCGATTGACCACTATAATATAAAAAATTATTGAGTATGATCTATTGTGGATTTCTAGTATTTTATATATTTTAATAAGTCTAAAAACTGTATAATCTTAAATATCAGACTAAAGAATAATATAGAGAGAGTGTCATAGAAAGATAGTGTCTAAATATGAAGTCAAACAATAATATTTTAAAATAGTATACAATTTGTATACTGAATTTTGATAAGTAAATAAATGGTAATAAATAACAGATTTTATTATAATAAAGACAATGAAATAAATAAGTTAATATTTTGTAATCTCTTTTTCAAGAGGAAGAGAACTGATGCTTATAAATGAAAAAAAAATATTATTTGTGTTAATTTAACTAATACGTAAATAAATAATACGTATATAGGTATATCCTGGTCTCACAGACAAACTGTGTAAACAGTTTTGTGGGTCCACTATGAAAATGCTGTATTAGTACATACTATAATAATCAAATAAATAAATAATAATAAAAAATAAAAAAAGTAAACGATCTGAATGTTAAAATCGAGAATAGTAACATAAACATTACAAATCACGCTACTATTTTTGACATTGTCATTTATTTTGGCGAACTCCGTCTATAACTCCTTAGTCTGAGACCTAAATATATCTAGTTATCTTTATCTCTTTAAGCGGATCAATAATTTTAAGCCAGTATTGTTATATGTGCACAAACATAAAAAATTATAGTATTATATATAAATAAAAAAAAAAACCAAAATACCAATCTTCTCATAAACCTTTCAAGTCAAATCGCTTACATCTCATAAAATCCAACAACGAACATAATAAAATTGCCTTTATAACTTCAATTATCGATTTAACAGATACCTAGAGCTGTTATGAAAAAAACCTACAGAGTTCAAAAACATCTTAACATACGAAATCGCGTGACTCGATACTTTAAAATGGGTATCAGTAAACTTTGGTTATGGTATAAAACATACGGGTACAAGAAATGAAGCGATTTATTAGTCAATCGAGTAATATGGGCTGAAAGATATTAAACACTGTTTTCGAGATACCTTATAAAGAGAAGGATTAAATTTAAGCTTACAAAATAATTTAAGAAAAATTTGTCTGTTTAGACATTCTTAATATATATATAAAAAAGATAAAATCAATATATAAATACGCTTATTTTAAATTTTATTCAAATTTAAAATACATATTGAGTAAAACGAGATATACTCGTAAATAAAAAAAAATACGTTAAACCATAAACTAAAAATAAAATCTATACTAATATTATAAATGTGAAAGTATGTGAGTATGGATGTTTGTTACTCTTTCGCGTCAGAACGGCTGAACGGATCTGGATGAAATTTAACACAGAGATAGGTTATAGTCTGGAATAATATACTTTTTATCCCGGAAAAATGTACGGTTCCCGTGGGATAGGATTGTTTTTGTTTTCCTAGAGGCGAACGCAAGCGAAGCGAAGGTGACCCGCTAGTAATACATAAATACACATAAGAGACGATCGTTCAAATCGCTGTAGCTCTACGCTTGTACCAGACGCAAATTCAGTCGTGATGACCGCTCATTAAGTCCAGAAGGGCAATTCCAACATCCGATGTACGTAATTCAACTTCATCGCTTCAAAGAATAGTGGGAAAGATTCCCCGAATTTTTTTACATGTCATTCAAAAATAACTATAGCTTAACCAGCTTATATTTAACCAGTGAATTTTTGTTTTTTATTTTTAAGAGGGTTTTTTTTTCTGACTTGGTTATGTAAAGAAAGATTGTATTACTATATAAACTAACTTATGTATAAAGTGTCTACTAGCGAATAAAAAAATAGCGAGAGAAAGAGATAAAACTGATAATATCATCCATCTTTGTCACATCTGTGAAAATGCGCAAAGCTTTAATAAAGGTTATATTTTGCCATAATCTGGTACCAGTAAAAGGTTATTTTTTATTACCTTCTATTTATGAACATAAAATTGATATTTTAGGGCTTAAATAATAAAAATAAAGTAAAACGTACTAAGCATTCTCATACCTAATAATATTTGAATATTATTATCTCTGTACAACCATAAATAATAGTATTTAGTATCAAATAATAATAAGTTTACATATAATATTCCAATAAAAAGTTATAGAGACTAAGACTAAGAATAAGCAATAAAGACAACTATTTCGCTAAATATTACTGCTTTGAACATTGACATGACGACACGTTTGGCTCAGTTTGTTATATATATGTATATGTATATATATAGTGAATTAACTATCTGGTATCCATAACACAAACCTCGCAGCTTAATATGGAATTACATGGTGTGTTTATGCCTCAAATCTATTTATTTATTATTATATCATTGACTTTGGTCTTGGTCGTCCTCATCCAGTTCTCATAGTGGCTCATATGTATATAATATCAATGTATACATATGTTCCACCATGTAATCTTATCAAAACATATCTATTATAGTTATCTACATCAACTATAGTTTTAGGAGCACTGAGCTAGACAAAAAAAAATTAGACAAATTTATTCATGTCACATGTAAGCTCTAAAAAAATTATATAGGTTGTTGCAAGAATACTGAACGCCAGAGCTCGAGACATCAACAATTGAACATCGATGTGCTCTTAACTCAACTCGAGTCACTCTTGATTTCCATTCAGTCGTGCTTGAATTATCTATGAGTGCATACGGAGCTGCGCCTACTGCGGAAGCCTTTAGACATTTGAATTGCTACGGTGAATATTTTATTAGAGCTTTTACACATATCGAAATATTTAACATATCAAATGACTGACTCGTATCGCTTTTTACTGAATACGTGTGGGAATGTAAAACTAATCACGATAAGACTACCTTTCTATTATATCGACGCTTGCAAATGGTCGTGAGTTTGATTCTTGTAAATCAAATTGTATTGTTTCTATCTTCTATCTTCATATTAGCAATACTAACTCAATCCGATTACTGTAAGTAAATAAATACAGAAAAGTTACATCAACTTCACTCAATTGTAATAGAATAATCAATGTGTAAACACCTGCGGCCTTTACTGAGGTTAAAACTTTTAGAAGTTCTGGGCAATACAAATGAACACGTTACTTTAACTTTTACAATACAATAAAAAACAATATCTAAAAATATTTCGATTAACGACTTCGGAAAAAACTTCCGAGTGCCTTTACTTGTAAGTCAATTGCGTTTGAATTAGTTTTTAGTTTATATTTGCACATACTGTAGAAAGTTCAAAGGTTTGAAAATATTCAGGGCTTAATACGTAGTTTACGTGACAGCCTTGGTGGTATAGCTGCTAAGTGAATAGCTGTATATCCCGAGGTCTTAGCTTCGAGTCCCGGGTCGTTGTTGGCGGTGTTTCACTCCCGCTTTCCGAAGAGTAGAGGTATCTACGAGTATATTTTTATATTATTATAGTTTCAACACAGTTGGCTAGTTTCAGTGAGATTTTCCGCCATAGCCGAAATCGGTCAGAAGGACATCACAAAATTGTACGGTTATTTTTATTATGAAATAATCTTCTATATTATACATAAGTTATATATAAAGATATGTATATAGATGTTTGAATTGTTTAGTAGATGTATATCAATAGGTGCAGTGCTGTATATAAATTTTCTTAAACTTTACATTATAATAAAGAGGTAAAATTTATTTCGTTTATGAGTTTATTAGTACGCATATCTAAAATCGTATTATTATTAGAAAGCATGATTTTTCCCTAGTATTACTATTTTTTATATACAGAGCGAGCCAAAAAAATAAAAATATTTGAAAACATAATCGAACCCAAAACGCTTTGATACACTCGACAGGTCGGTCTTCATTTTTATTGGACCGTGTGGTTAGTTGAAATATGTGAAGGAATTGAGATCGGTACCTACTGCATATTTCATCCCGACTCGTAATCCAATTCGGATTCCGTCACGTCCCCACTAAATGAAGTGCATCCATTTATAACATATCTAACATTTTTATATTTATGAGATTCATTTGTTTAGTATTATATGTCTAAAATTGAAACATGCAACATACTGCACAAACTTGCAACAATAAGTAAATAAAAAAATTCCCCTCGTCTTGAAGGGAGGCCCGTGCCCAGCAGTGGGACGTTAAAAAGGGCTGAATACAAATAAAAAAAAAACATAAAATGTAAAACATGTACAAAGTATCTGTATAGTGTTTACATTTAAATTTTCTTTAGGTACACTTAAAGGTCATCCAAAAAAGTGTTTTTTCTCCCTGTCTCTCTCAAACGATTCAGAAAACGTAGATAACATACATATATCACGTAAAATACATATTTTTAAGAAATTATTTTTAAGTTAAAACTTAAAAAAGTTGTGTAAGATGTAAACTACATTTTATCCTGGTACTTAACTCTCTCTCTCTCTCTCTCTCTCTCTTTTACTAGTCAGTCAAGTTATAATAATAACTAGTTTTTAAACTATCTTTTCGGACTTTTTCGCGGATTTATTTTGATTTTTAGTTCCCGACGTTTCGAATGCATTACATTTATCATGGTCACGGGAGATACTGCTGAAAATCCGCGTAAATCCCTAAAAAAAACCGAAAAAATAGGTTTATTTAAAATGTCAAATTCGCATAAAGCTAAAAAAGTATTACATATATCTGGTTTTATTAAAAGCAATACCAAAAAATATAACGTCATAAGTATTACTGTATAAAACTTCTCTATTATCTATACTAATATTATAAATGTGAAAGTTTGTGCGTATGGATGTATGGATGTTTGTTACTCTTTCACGCCAGAACGGCTGTACGGATCTAGATGAAATTTGGCACAGAGATAGATTATAGTCTGGTATAACACATAGGCTACTTTTCATCTCGGAAAATGTTCGGTTCCCGTGGGATAGGTTTGTTTTTGTTTTTCTAGAAGCGAACCCGAGCGAAGCAAGGGTGAGCTGCTAGTTCTTATAAAAAAACATAAAGACTAACTATAATTTATAAGAGAGACAGACATAACTATACCATAATATATGTAAGTCAATAAGCAAGTGTAGGCACATTTTATGAGGGTGAGACGCATGACAGCTGAATAACGATACCTTACCGCAAGGGTAATAAACTAATACACTGGGATAAGATAGTTTTAGCTCTCCTTTCCAGACGGTGTTTTTGCTATCAACACTTTTATTTACGTTTTACTCTATGATAACTAAGCTACAGTTTAAACTATAATTTAGTCTTTTCTTCAAATTTCTTTACGTTCTTAGAACAATCCGATTTCTTTATAGAATTTAGCTCATTTTAACGGTTGGTATGGAATAGTTAGACTTTATATATATACATAGATGTGATAAGTTTCATATCTTTTAATTAAGAAATGATTGATTCCCCATACGAACTTCCACCCTTAAGAAATAATTTCCGGGATAAACACTATCCTGTGTCCTTCCCAGGGTCTTAAATCATCTTTACACCAAATTTTATTTAAATCGGGTAAGCGGATTAAGCGTAAAAAGGTAACGGACAGACAGACAAAGTTACTTTCGCATTTATAATATTATAAGTATGGATTATGAAAATGGTGTATGATAAGTTGCTACTTATTTTGCTAAATATTATAATACCATTTCAGGCTTCAATCACTAACTTTACAGGCTCCATCTATCTTAATCTTTAGCTTATTGGATGGTGTTTTCTAACTAAAAACTTTCCTTAATCAGATTCTTTCATTACGAGAATCGAGTTTCCTATCTCTGACATAATAGCTTATTCCAGTTATAGACACATTGATATTTATTACGCTAGACTAATCTAATCTAGCATATAAAATAATTATTATAAATAATACTTGAATATGTCAGCATTTTATAATAACTAGTTTTCGCCTGGTGGTTGAAATTGGACCAAAATCATTATTGAAAATCAGAGGAAAATTTACAAATATATGAGTAGATTTTTTTTATATAAATATATAAAAAACTAACTGTTTTCAAAATATTTTTATTTATAATACTAAAGCTCACCCAAATATATTCAAAAACAAAAAATCTGTTGATAAATAGAGATATTCCAGATGTAACCCTATATATGAGTACTAAATTTCATCCAAATCCATCCATAATCCAGAGTAACAAACATACACTCATACAAATTTTTGCTTTATAGTAGTACCATGATAATACATATTTTAAATTAAATGTTAATTTTTTTGAGCGAAATCCTAATTCTTTTTCTAAAATAAAAGTAGCCTAAGTTAATCCTTATAATATCAGCTATCTGCCAGTGAAAGTCCCGTTAAAATTAGTCCATCCGTTTCGGAGATTAGCCGAAACAAACAGACAGGCAGACAGACAAAAAAAATTAAAATTGTATTATTCTTTTAAGTACCGTACATAACTCCATATGCATTTAGTATAAAGTTGATATTTTAACATTACAAACAGACACTTCAATTTTATTTATCTGTATAGATGATCATATTAATACTGCGTTAGATACTATTTATATTCGAAGGGAACAAAGAAGAAACAGGACAACTCAGGTCCAAATAATCTGACCTATCGGTTTGGGCGGTCGCCAACGTTCTAATTAATAGCTATACATTTTACGATTCGGCGGGTAACAAATGTGTTATATCTACTGTTAAACATTGAATCCTCAGTCTGGGAAATCTGGGAACTCTGCGACTAATTATCATTAATTACTTTGTTATGAAAAAAACATCTATCCTTGTGTTGGCTCTATCTGAACGTGTCGAATTATAAAATCTTTTCTTTTTTCAAAGTAAACAAATTTCAAAACACTGAAAAGTAAGAAATAATTTGTATGGTTTTTTTTTCTTTATATATAATAGACTAGGTGTCTCATAATACTATCTTCGATTTACGCATTTATTTGATATTTTAAATAAAATTATCTTTACGGAGAGTCTCTCCCTTGACCATGATTGCTGTAAAGCATTCCAAACGCCGGGAACCAAAACTCAAAATAAATCCGCGAAAAATCCGAAACAATTATTTTATTTAAAACTAGGTATCTATTATATATAAATAAAAGATCGATTCTTATTATAGTCAACGCCAGTTATCATAGAAAAACTATACGTCCGAGAAAGCAATTTTTTTTTCAAGCGGTTTTTCCATTGAATGTAGAAAATTTAATTTCGCGAAAAAGTCAACTTTAAATAATTTGCAAAAAAATGAAGGTTAAGCACGAAAAGTAAATGATATTAATAAAAAAAGGGATATCTGAGGGTAAGATGATATACAAACATAAACGTCCTAACGCTTTGTATTGCACCGTATTTATCCTCCCTGCTTATTTTGCGAAGGATAGAATGACACGAAAAATTACCTAAACAGAATGACGAGAAATTTATGCGAAATTAGATTAAAAAAATTGAAATATGTAAAAGTAATATGAAGGCACAATATTTTATATGAAAAATACCTATTTAAAAAAAAGTTTAACTATTTTAAAGTTCAACCTGTCTGTTTATAAATTCAAAATTAGACAAAAATAGACAAATAGGTAAATTCAAAAACAAATCAATCCCAAAAATGAATTAAGTTTTGATATAACAATAACAAAAAACTAAAATAATAAAACTACATAGCTCACAAAATAAGCAGTTATAATACGAAATGACAGTAAACATTGTTGAACTACAACTATTCCTTTTAATGTTCACATGTAAAGTAAACACATAAAACGGCACGATATGGAAGCAATATAACATACCAGTCATAAATACTACGTACGGAAAGTAGGTTGTGAGGTCCAAGACGCAAGGTCGATTGAGGCATGGAGTAATAACCATGGTGCAGTCGAAGCAATATTGCTAATGACGCTATGACGAGAGTTACTAAACGTAATATAACATTCAGTCAATTAAATGAACAGTACAAGCTCTTAGCTCGTACAAACTGTCATTATGTAACTGTGCTATGATAATTATTAAGTAAATAATAATTGAGTAAATTAAATTATATGAAAATATGGTAAAAGAAAGGAAAAAAAATCGATTTTATAACGTGCAATGCTGCATACAATCGATAATAATAACTAAAAATAACTCTATGTCGATTACAATTTTTATATTGGCAAAAAAATCTATAAGTTTAATATTTTCCAACAGGTCTAAGTTAGATATTTTTCAAAGAGAAAAAGAGAACGAGAACAGGAAAGAAACATAGAATGTTAAAAAGTAAATTTTTAGCTTTTCTTACTGAAAATTTTTAAGGGTTCTCTCGGATACAGAACCAAGGAAGGGTGCCAACGAAACCCTATTACTAAGCCTCCGCTGTCCGTCGGTCCATCCATTCGTCCATCCATCCGTCCGTCCGTTTGACAGAGGGCTGTACCTCATGAACCGTAGTAGATAAATAGTTGAAATTTTCACAGAGTGTGTATTTCTATTGCCGCTATAACAACAAATAACGAAAAAACCATAATGGCGAATTCCAAAATGGCTGCCATGCAAATTTTAAAAAAACGATTACGGTGCGGAACCCATCGTGTACGAGTCCGACTTGCACTTGGTACTTATTTTAATTTAAAAGCCTCAACGTAAGGTTATGAAAAAAAAAAGAAATATCGCTACATTCTATTACTTGTAGAGACCACAAACGCTTTACGAGTTATGAGAACCTGCCATATATGGAACAATATGATTTTAAACAAAATCATTGCCTTCGCGGTTAACTTTCTGACGGCATGAGAAGTCTAAGAGTGCCTTTCGGTGAAACGATCGACTTTACAATACAAAATAACCAAGTTTTGCGAGTTGAAATATTAATATTTTAGTTGAAAGCTCTTGGTTAGCGAAGTCAGCTAATCAATCGACCCAAGTGTGTATATTTTCTTACGCTATTTTTAGTTAAATGTAGTTAGTTTAAAGTAAAAGGTGTTTATATTATTTTGGTTCCTTCTTAAGGTTCCGTACCCGAAGGGTACCAACGGAATCCTATCCATCCGTCCGTCCGTCTGTCAGAGGGCTGTTGAAATTTTGACAGAGTATGTACATATTTCTATTGCCGCTATAACAACAAATAATAAAGATAAAATATAAGAAACATTTTTTTTAACGTTCATTGAAGTGAGTATACTACATACATAGAATAAAAGTAATATTAATAAAAAGTACATGTGCGATGGCACGGAACCCTTCCCGTGCGAATTCGACTCGCACTTGACCGATTTTTTCTTTTGTTTTTTTTATTCTACAAATAAACGACTTGTCCTGAATTCACTTTAACCTCGAATACACTATCCTGTATCTCTTGGATACCCTTTCCTTTTACCAGGATAAAAAGTAGCCTATCTCCGTATTTTCAACGGTTGAAAGTTAAAATTAATTTTATAACTTTTTTTTAGTTTTAATACTTTAATCTGCAAACAACGACAAGTGTTTAATTTTGAAGCAGTTATTTTTAAAATATAGACAAACAATTCAATTTTATTTATATGTATGTTTTACATTATTATATTTTCACAGAATTCGTTTAACTTCAAAATTACTACGAAACAAAAGATCGTAACTTAAGCAAAGAACATTTTTAATATTTAAGTAAGAAAAGTTATGGAACATAAAAAACCATAATTTTATAGCCGCCCGAGTGCGAATCGCTCTTCTTCGTCATACATTATTTTTTGTTTTCTATATCGTGACTGCTTCGAAAGTCGCTAACGAGTTTCGTAAAACACCAGAACCACCAATATGTAAGAATATTCGCGTTCCTTCGACATATGATGAGTTCATTTAAAATATTTACTTTAACTATAACTACTAAAAATAAGAAAGAGTTAAAAACAGGAAAGGTAGATTACTTTTCATTCCGGAAAATTAAAGAGTTCCAGTGGGACAGTTATAAAACTATACAGCTGTAGTAACTTATACAGCTTAGTACACAAAAACTACTGATTGGATTTTAATGAAACTTTACAATAATATAGTTCATACATCAGAATAACACATAGGCTACTTTTTATCCTGGAAAAATGTATAGTTGTATAATATAATAATCGGTAATATAAACACCCATGACTGGAGTACAAACATTTGTGCTCATCACACAAATGAATGCCCCTAGCGGGACTCGAACCCGCGACCGCTGGTACTACAAATTGAGCCAAACGTGTCGTCGATTATCAATATAGATAACTAAATAAGGTAAATTTGAAATGAGAAGTAAGCACTAATGTTTATAGCAACGGTTTCATTACGTTTTAATATTAGCATCTCTAAATTACGGGAATATCAATAGTATGTAAGCCACTGTGGTGAAAAAAAAAAAAAAAAAATTAAAATAAATTATAATATAATTCAATTATAAATCCAGACTATACTTATAATATTATAAAGAGACAGAGTTTGTTTGTTTGTTTGTTTGTTTGTTTGTTTGTTTGTTTGTTTGTTTGTTTGAACGCACTACTCTTAGGAACTACTAATCCGATTTGAAAAATTCTTTTTGCATTAGATAACCCATTTGTTGAGGAAGGTCATAGGGTATTACATATTATCGTGCTCCTACTCAAAGGAGTGGAACAGTAATCATAGATGTCAACAAATCGCACAGACTTCCATACATTATTGTAAAACTGATGTTTATAATCAAACAAATTTAACGCAGGTGAAACCGCGTGGTATAGCTAGTTCAAGATGAAGGTAATTGAAATTAGAATATTGCTTTAAAACTATTATAGTATTAAACTTCAAAACAAATACGTTAGCGACTGTAGTAAGATATTTCATAGTAAAGTCACCAGACATGGATGCCATGTAGCGAATTATCTAAGTTTTAATACTCCGGTTCCAGGTAATCAAACTATTAGCGATATTAAGTTTACTGTCCAAGGGATATTTATTGTTATTGTTAAGGACGTATGTACATATGTATGTAGTATGCTTTGTTTATATGCATTATCTTAAATCTATACTAATAATATAAAAATAAATAAAAAAACTGTTTATATATAGATATTATAGATATAATAGATTTTTAACTACAGTTTTATTAGTGATTGGGTTTTTTTTTATTAGGGTTGATTTCCCATACAGATTTTCGTCCCCATTTTCACTCCCTTAAGGGATGATTTCCGGAATAAAAAATATCCTACGAAAAAATATTGTAACAACAAACAAATATATGTAAATTAATAATGCATTAGAGTTTTCCCAAAACGATTCGAGCACTTGCGGCTAGATTAGATACTTTTTACTTTTGAAATATTTATTATTCAGTGACAACAGAAAAATATATTTAAAACTAGCGAATCACCCTCGCTTCGCTTCGGGTTCATCCCTAGACAAAAACAAATCTATCCCACGGGACCCGTACACTTTTCCGGGATGATATATAGCCTATAGCCTTCCTCAGTTAACGGGCTATCAAATGCAAAAAGAATTTTTCAAATCGGATCAGTAGTTTCTGAGATTAGCGCGTTCAACCAAACAAACAAAGAAACAAACAAACAAACAAACTCTTCAGCTTTATAATATTAGTATAGATAGTATAGATAAGTTAATTATCCTAAAATCTGTGTTGTTTAAATATTATTACTTATAATACTTATTTCTTTATAAATTGTATAATAACGTCCTCCCACTACTGAGCAAGGGCCTCTCCTCAATACGAGGGGGCATCGGGCTGTAGTGTACTACTCTGGCCAAGAGCAAGTTGGCGTACTACACACGTCTTCCGAAAACTAGTTAAGTTCTCTGAAATATGTTCCTATATAAACCTGGAAACCTTTCCACATTATATTTCCCCTCCCGTTATTAGTAAGAGGCCAAAATGACGTAGGTAATAATTAGGACATAAAATGTTAGAAATGTGAGACCCGGACTTGAATCCACGTCATTTTGTTATTTAAACGAGCACACTACCAATAACCTACCACTGCTAACTATAAAAATAAATTGTATTACAATAAACTAGCGATTCTCCTTTACTCCGCGCGGGTTCGTCCCTAATTTTATTTTAACGTGTAGTATATTTATTTAGAATTTCTTAGAGATGAGATATTTTTCTCCAGTAAAAAGTATCCTATACGTTGACCAGAATAACCAGCTATCATCTTACTAAATTTCATCAAAATCTGTCCAGCGGTTTTCTCGTGACGCGGTCACAGACAGACAGACAAACAGACAGACAGACAGACAAAAAATCTAAAAACTATAGATTCGGCCTCAGTATCGATAATAATGACTATTTCAATAAGTATTCCAAAAAATATTTAAAATAAGAATGTCATTAATTACTTTCATAAGTAAATCATTCGTTTCAAATATGTTGAATAAAAATAACTAAGTACCTGTATAGTAATTTGAAAGATTTACGATTAATTTTATTAGATACCCGCCATATTAAAAAAAAAACTCACACCACTGTGATTTAACCTTCTAATGGGTCTTGTATTTATAATGCGAGTTTGATTTTCTTTTATTTGACGACATGTTCGAATCAAAATGAAACGTTCCATTCGATCTTTAATCCAGTATCGATGGCGTCCTATTTCGGCAAAACCAAAAAGCCCGTGACAGCCAGAACGAAAGACGAAAGTAAAAATGGAAAAAAAAAAAGTTATTCGACGAAACGAACGCGACGGGAGTCGGAATACGATCGACAAAACGTAAAAGTCGATTCCGCTAACGAAGACGACCGAAAAAAGGGCAACAATGCTAAACTGTGACGATGAAGGGAATGAAAATAAAGCCGCAAATGCTTCGCCCGGTACAAAGGCAAGGCGGGAATATTTCTGCGAAATTACTTGTTCTACATGAGTTCAGATTTTTGGTATTGACTTAAGGTGAAGCAGTCGTTGTATAAATGAAAAAAAAAATAGACGAAAATGAGTATACGTCAAAATACCAAAACCATATCCGTAGTCAATTTATCAAGGGGATATTTTAACATAAAATAAGGATACAGACCAATGACAGAAGATTGACAGATCAAATTCCTTACCAATGCGCCAATGGAGACAAAGTGACATTCCTAACAGTCTTTACAATAGTAACATGTTAATGTTAGAAGCTATTAAATAGCTATTATTTAGAAAAATATTTTTATAATCTGTCGTAACATTTTTCAAATTTCACAACAATAATCGAGTGTACGTGATTAAAATTGTTCTACGTGACATTGGCGATATAACCAGTATACTTAAAAGTCATTCATAACAAAATTAAATTGTGAGTTAAAAACAAACTATTTCGTTTAAAATGTTTTATTTTAATAAAATTATAATATTAATCTACTGTACGCCGTTTACATTTAAATATATTTTAGAGGTTATAGGAAAAGCTATGGAGGACAATGTTTTTCTAGTACAATACACCATAACACTTCCTTCATAACGTCGGGCCGCAGTGCATTTTAAGTGTATACCGACATTGTTGACTCTTACAATATTATTTAACGTTATGTTTCCTGTTATCTTGACCACCTGCGAGAGTTTAATAAATATTGCCGTATTATTTAAGCTTTTATTTGCGACTTTGTCGACTCGAAATTAAACATTTTTCATTGTTTCATATTATTTTCATATTATTTTTATTTTCGCTTTTATAATAGCTTGAAGTTTTAAAGCTTTACAAATTGAAAAGCACATATCAATTTCAGTGAACCTAAGCAGTTTAAATTGAAACGATGGAAAAATATCCGTATAATATATTAAAAAAAAAAAACATAGAAAAAAAACCTAATTCTTAACTATATTTCAAATTATGAAATGCCAAAATGATAAAAAAGATAATACGTTATTAAAGTTAAGGGTATGTCAGTTAAGTCTTCTCTGCATCTATTTTAATATGAATCTGATTAAAAAGTTATCTAGAAAAGTTATAGGAAAGCGAATGTCATATCATTTTTATAATAACTATTTTTCACTATCAATACCAACAGGTAGCGCTCGGGAGACTATATTCTCGTAAAACTGGTTTGTAGTATCATGTCACCAATATGTCGATGCAAGCCGCGGCCGCTCTACATCGCAAAACTTGGAATTTAATGAGAACACCAAACTGTACAAATTTACCAAATAGGTACTCGACTCGTTTTACAACTTTTGTCACCACGAGTTAATTAAACCTAACCGCTGACTTAATTAGAATAATCTAAAGACATTTCGAAAAAAAGAAATACCATTTTTATCGAAGAACTGTTATAAATGCGAAAGGGTAAGTCGCTAGTGAAATCTATACTAATATTATAAAGAGGTAAAGTTTGTGAGTTTGTGAGGTTGTAGGGGGTAATCTCTGGATCTACTGAACCGATTAAGATGAAATTTGGTAAAAAGATAGTTTTAGACCCTAGAAAAGATATAGGGTACTTTTTATCCCGGAAATCATCCCTTAAGGGGGTGAAAATGGGGATGAAAGTTTGTATTGGGAAGCAAGCTAGGGACGAACCCGAGCGAAGCGAGAGTGAGCCGCTAGTAATAAATAAAATAGTTCAACAAACTCCTTTATTTAAATTTTGAAACTAGGAGTAAGCAAACAATAATAACTATGTTGGGACATTCAACAAACAGCACCATCTAGTTCCATGGTAAGCTATGAGGCTTTGGTTATGGATACCAGATAGTTGATACACTAGACTTATATAACTTTAAATACATATATATTATAAATATAGACACTTGTGACTGGAGTATAAACATTCGTGTTTATCACACAAATGAATCCCCCCAGCGGGACTCGAACCCGCGACCGCTGGCACAGAAAGTAGGGTCACTACAAAGTGAGCCAAACATGTCGCTATATATATAAATATGTATATTATAATAATAATATAAGTTAATTATTATTATTATATACATATTTATAACGCAATAACTGTCTACCCTTAAATGTTGCTGACCAATCGTATTGCAAAAGACAATCGCAAGAAAAAGTTGCCTTATACGAAAAATATATCTATACATAAAAGTTGCGGATAAACCCACACTTTTATTATAGTTAAAAATCCAAACTTTTCAGAACATAAGCCCAGAACAACGAGTTGCAAAGTACACTCTCCATCAAAGGGAAGCTAGCTGAATACCCGCAAACTTTTTGCGGTGTCCATTTTGCGTGTACGCATAAAAAATACGGCCGTGTTCGTAGCTTTATTGAAATTTGTAGTCTCGTTGTTTGACAAAAAGTAAAGTTTGGAGTTTTGTTTGACCCTTATCAAAGGACACCGGGCCGTGTCGCACGATCTGTGTTATTTTTAAGGATTGTTTTTGACACTGGATAGATAGTCATCATGTATTAGAAAATCCTACTTCTTTAATAGGTTACGGTTATTTTTTTATGAACTAAGAACATGATTTCTATCTATCTATCCATTTCTACTAAACAAAACACTCTACTTAGGTACATAATTTCATTTGAATTCATTTTTAACGTCCGACACAAAAAGAGGGTGTTATAAGTATGACGTGTCTGTGTGTATGTGTATCTGTGTGTCTGCCTGTGGCATTGTAGCTATTAAATGATTGGACCGATTTTGATGTATTTTTTTTGTTTGAAAGCTGACGTGATCGAGATGGTTCATGTCCAGGCGTTTGATGATTATCAGCCTCATTTCCTACTTGAAAAAAGGGTCTTATAAATTAGTATTAATTTGTAACTTATCAAGCATTAACATATAAAAAAAAACACAATATCTATATAAATTCTTTGAAATATCATTGTAAATCGACAATTTCGGGGAACATTGGGTAATTAACATTGGAAAATTTCCTTCTGGGTTCGCTTGATTAAATCATCAAAGAGACGAATCAGTAAACTTTGTATTCTGAGTATTAAGTGAGGCAGAAAACATTTTGATTCATGTTTCACAGTGACATTTTCCGCTTCAATATAATGTAAAATCATATATACCCGTACCTTCTCATGTACACTCGTATCTTTCAGATACCACTCCATATCATATGGGTGAGTGTATTTGTACGGGACAAATACTTTACACTGTAACGAATTTTAATGAAATTTGTAATGAATATAATGTTTTTTCTTTTCCCCTTGGTTTTGAGGGACTCATTGGCTAGAAAAATCAATAGTTTCCACTAAAACCTAACGAAACTACCTAATAGTATCGAAATAAAAAGGAATGTATATTGTATGCCCTTTAGCGTTATTGTAGCTTCCTTTTATCTTGCTAATTGGATTGTTAGATTCGGGGTTTATCTCCTACAACATTCATTAACGTTACAATCTTGTACATATTAGTGTGTATTACCGAGTCGTCGTGAGTTATTACAGTATTGTCAATAACATTAGTTTGTCAGCTATATTGAGTAAATATTTCATACTGTAGTATGAAATATTAGTATAATATATGTATATAATATATATAATATATAATCGAATCAGTACGAGTCAAACTGTTCATATCTCTAATTTACGGAAGCATCTACTTATATTTATACGACTAATAATCGTATTCCCATCATATAAATTTTCATCCCCTTTTTTAATAAGGGATGATTTTTCTTTTTTTTTCTCAAAGCTAGCCTCTGAAGCTCTTAATTAAATGAGGATTGACAGAGAATATAATATTGACATTTATTTTAAAATACGATACTATCATTAAGTTACTCGTTATAACAATATAATAATATGGAAGTTTAAATAAGCTAAAAAAACTAAGATTCGTAATCGTAAACAAATTTTTACTATGCGCGCGCACACCGACAGCCAAAAAGCGACATGATGAAGTTAGCTGAAAGCGACATGATGAAGTTACCTGCATTCCTTTTACAGAGAGTTGTGACATACGGGATGAAATATTTAGCTATTTTTGTTCTGTTACGCCAAAGAAGAATAGCACACACCGGTTTTTATTAAATAGATTTAGTTATACATATATATTTTTTACTATATTTATAATAATTTTTCAAACGCTACGCCTCGATGCTATCAGCTACCTGGCGTTATTTGTCGTCTCGTCGTTTACATTTCAATATGAACGGGAACCGGAAATTGGTTTCCAAGCACTGTGAACGCTTCAAATGATTTGTATCGGCACTGCGATCACTTGGGGGTCATAAAAAAGAACAAACTATTTTCGACTTTATTTTTAGTATAGTAAAGCACAATTTTAAGAATTTTATACTATACAAAACAAGGTGCGCCTTGTCTGTGGTGGTTTTGAAAGGGCTTTTGGAGTATTAAAACATAATATGTGGCAAGCAGTGAGCCATAAACAAAAGCTAGAGTTATTTTTTTTTGTCAAGCCAAGTAATATTTTAGAATACTATGTTCTCTTTAATAAAAATAAATAACAATATTCGAAGTCAAACATAAAACTATAATTATTATCAATTAATTTGATCGTATAATGTGATGAACAGATTTTATAATATAGACATATGGATAATTTCTATACATATAATAAAATTTTAACAGAGTTGAATCTGCAAACATGAAATATTTTTTGGAAAATCTTATTGAAATAATCATAATTATATCGATACAGAGGCCGAATCTATAGTTTTTAGATTTTTTGTCTGTCTGTTTATCTGTCTATCTGTGAACGCATCACGAGAAAACCACAGGAGAGATTTTGAAGAAATTTGGTATGATGATAGCCGGTTATCCAGGTCAACATATAGAATTCTTTTTTTCTTTTTACCGAAAATATCTCGTAAAACGTTAAAACGTAACTAGGGACAAAGCCGAGCCTGGCGAGGGTGAGTCTCTCTAGTGAGTATATAAAAACTAAAAATATTTGTCGCTCTTCTGCTACTGTATTGCAAGATCTCTATATATTTTGAATGCTTTTAGCAAAATCTACTTTCCATTCAATTTCAGCAAGAGGTTATTTGTGAAGTGTTACAACAGAGTTGAACAACAGATGTCTTTAAATCAAATTGACTTATGTATTTATTGTATGCAGTTGGTACATATGTACATATATCTTAGTTTTGTAAGGTAGGTTGTAAGTCATTTGTCATATCTATAAAGGTTATAGGGTGAAGGTTATTAAATTTTTTAATCAGCCTCATTAAAAATATAATAACATAGGTAATTACTTAAAAATAATTATTTCTTTACTAGTGTTATTATTATTTTTTTCAAATTTTTATGGAATCAATCTCGAGACGTAACTAATTCATTAAATTCAAAATTGCCGAATATATCGTGTAACATACAAAATAAAACACTCAAACCATTGAACACTTCCTCTTTTTTGAAAGTTGGTCAAAAGGGATTGTAAACAATAAAACATATAACACTTATCCCTATCATGAATGTAAGATTAAAAACCCTTTTTAGTTGAATGAAAAATGTTAGAAAAATATTTAATTTGATAAAACTGCACCAAATCTCTTGTTAATTCTCCCCACTGACGTCTGTTTAAAGCTGTCTGGAAAATAGAGATTAGGCTTACCGTCCACAAAACTGTAAATTATAGTTTTCTAAGTCCCTTTTCCCGCTACCTATAACTTGCTATTTATGTTGTGGCTTTGCAAAGTGTTTATGGAGGCTTCGATAATAAAATACATTATTTATTAGATGATTACGTTGAGTTTTATATATATGTTAAGGCCTGGAGGCACCATGAGTGAATATTACTATTGACACAATAGACCGCGTAGTTGGTTCGAGATTAGTCAATACTTAAAAGAGATACTAAAAATGAAGATACATATAGGATTTTACTTTTAGTTTTGAGGTCATAAATGTAAGAATAAAAGAAGTTTTTGGGTTTGTTTTCGTATTCCTAATGCCAATATTGAGAAGAATTTCCTGTAATTTTAATCTAATTTAATTGAGTTAATTATGCTATCAAAAACATCTTCTGTATTGCCTTTTCCCATTACGCGGGATGGGCTTTCTTAACCTTGAGGCGGCATTCATTCCGCTGGTAATTATCGTCATGAGATAGGCCCAGCTTCCCCATGTCCCTTCGGACAATCGACATCCAGGTAGTTAGTGGCCTAACTCTTCCTATCCTCCTCTGTGTTATGTCATGGAAAGGCACTTTTTCATCCATACCATAAAAACATTACATCTAAAAAAAATCAAGTCTCGCAACGATATTCTTCTACCGCAAAAAGTTATGAAATCTATACTAATATTATGTGAAAGTTATTGTGAGTATGGATGTTTTTTACTCTTTCAAGCCAAAACGGCTGAACAGATCTGGATAAAATTTGGTACAGAGATTGATTATAGTCTGGAATAACACATAGGCTACTTTTTATCCCAGAAAAACGTACGGTTCCCGTGGGACAAGTTTGTTTTGCTTTCCCAGAGGCGAACCTGAGTAAAGCGAGGGTGAGCCGCTAGTCTAATATTAATCAAATCGGTTAATTTATTCAGTACCTATCTATGAAAATATCTATCCCGCAACTTTCTCATAAATTGCTACTTAATGAGTTAAATAACAACATTTTGTAGTGATCGTATCACTTACATCGATTCGATCGATCGATTAGATATTTTTATTCTTTTAATAAATAGAATGAACTTACTCGTAGATACTTAAGCTATAAGCTTTAATTAATACTAGCGGCTCGCGATTCGTCTCTAGAAAAACAAAAACAAATCTATCTCACGAGAAACGTTCACTTTTCAGGGATATAAATAGCCTATATGTTATTTTCATGTATGAGCTATATTATTACAAAGTTTCATTAACTTCCATTCAGTAGCTTTTGCGTGAAAGAGTAACAAACATCCATACATCTATACATCCAGATATCCTCACAAACTTTCGCATTTTTAATATTAGTATAGATTATAATCTTTTTTAATAGCATAAAGGTCGTAGAGCAAAAGAATTCCCGTTGTACCGTTATTACTTTTAGTACCTTGTGTATACTAATTGTATTCTTAAAAAACTAAAACAATACTCTTCTGGCTGACTGCAATGAAACAGAAAAAAACGAATTAAATAAACCCAAATCTAAGAATTTTTCAAGTATCTATTGAAGAATTTCACTATACCCTTCTGACTCCCTCATTAAATTAGCTCGATAGTATCACAGTATTGCACTATCGTCCAAATTTATACATGAACGTTTCAAATTTTGAGTACATTATTACATGAAAAACTAATAAAATCATGTTAGTAAATAAAAAAGCGGTATAAATCCTGATTTGCAGTAGGTAGCTGGCCTCAAATATGAGTGCAGGTTGCATGAATAGTTAACTGATTGGCGGAGAGCCAGTGAAACCTGCTTGGTTAACGGCGTAGGTCTTTTTGCATCACATGGCATTTTCGAGTGTTTATACTGATTGATGAACACTACATTCGTAAGACGGCGTGGGTAAGGTAAAATATCCATGTGGGAATATAATTGTACAGTATTTATACAGTAGCTAGCGTTGAAGAATGTTAAATATTCTAAGTAATTATATTATTGTGAATGTATGTTTGTTGCTTCGTTATTATTGTACATTTATGTACATAATATACTAATATTCTCCCAGTGGTCGAAATTTGAAAATAATTAATTATTATTGAAAACATATAAATATTAAACTGAACCGTTTTGTCGTTACCTATCTATAAACATTGTTTCAATTTTTTTATTGATGAATTTAGTGTTATGTCGTCAGTAGCTACTAAACAAAAAAAAATTAAAAGTGTGTGTATGCAATTCATTCACGATAAAAGTGAAACTTCTTTGGCAAATATAGCAATTAAATTAAAACAAATTAATAATTAAATAAGGCTTAATAGGCATATTACAATCATATATTTATAAAATATCATATACGGAAAGCATATAATATTATATATTTGTTAGACAATAACAACGGTTACCATGGCAACAATTAGTCATAATAGCTTTTATTTAATTTATGCACATTTGTCCCACAGTAATAAATATTCATTTTTATTATAAGTAATACCTACGTTTAGTTTTTTTTTATGAAGTTTAAAAGTTATTATACATTTTATTTAACATATATTACATAATAAAATATTATTCAGTATTATTTTTGACCTCCTGTGTAATGTATTCTATCTCTTTCTCGTGCCGCATTTCCGTTTCATCGGGTTTCAAATCACAACGATTCTAAAGAAACACTTCAAAATGAAATACGAAGCTGATTGTTAATTAAGGTATTTAAGATTAATTTAGAGTTAAGAAGAATTTCTTATATAATAAATTAATATCACTTTTCATAGTTACTTTTTTAACGAAAAAGGTACAATAACTTCAAAATCAATTAAAACGTGAAAAAAAACTGAATTTCGTTCACGATTTGCAAAGATATCGCGTGCTTCTTGTTTAAGTATCTACATATATATTCACCTTCAGACCAAACTGCTGAACAGATTTTAATGATTTTTGGTAAGCACATAATATGTTGCATTATGACGATGGACAAATACTCCGTTTTATCCACACTTTGCTTATCCTCCAGACAGAGTAACTTTTTTTAACTTTTTTTAACATTAACTATCTCTAATACAATAATAATAAATATGTTGGAATATTAACACACAGCACCACCTAGTTCCACGGTAAGCTACGAGGCTTGTGTTATGGATACCAGATAGTTGATACACTACACTTATATAACTTTAAATAGATACAAATTATAAATATAAACACCCATAACTGGATTACTAACATTCGTACTCATCACATAAATGAATGCCCCCAGCGGGACTCGAACACGCGGCCGCTGGCACAGCAACAAAGTCACTACAAACTGAACCAAACGTGTCAGAGTCGCGGATAAAACCTAGTATTATTTAAAAATATTTTTCTTCAAAGGAAAATCTTATTTGGATAATATTTGTAACTGCCATAGTTTTTTCTAGCCATTTTTAAAGACTCGGTAAGCTTTTGGAATAGGTTTGAAAATATCTTTCTCTATTAAATAACTGATATATCCATTCAGACGTTCGTATCTTAACCAGTGTTTGCTAGGGGTGGTTGAAAGGGGTTGGAATAAGAGACTGCGAGGGAATAAGGTACAAACAAATTCCTTTGTTGACTTAAAGTGGTATCGTAATAAAAGGTTTACAAACTATATTAAAAATACTTTTTGCTTATTTAGATCGACGGAAACGTTTAGTTATTCTTAAATATTATTAACGAACCTTATGAAAATAATATTAAGATATGCATTAGGTTCATTAGTAAAATTTTTGTAAATTCAAATATGTACTTATATGTTTTATTTAAATTAGTATCGATAACTTTTTTATTTTAATTTAAAATGAATATTTCGGTTAATGACGTAAATAGTATAATAAAGGATTATATTAACGCTTGCATATGTCTGTATGTAGGTATGTGTGTATGACACAGACCGGTAGTCGGATGAACTGTGTCCTGCCTACCAATTTTGGCCAAGACGGCCAATCTTATTGAGACTGGCCAAGTGTGCAGGATATATTAGTTTATAAGTATCTCTATTCCTGTCACTCTCACACTTCGGTGGAACGACGACGTAAGAGATCGGACGTAGGACCAGCGGCTCTCAATGGCATGGGATGAAACACCGTCAACTTCTCTGTTACTGAGACTTTCTTAATAGGTAGACTCAATAACTACACTTGGCCTGACCCAAGCTCGAACCCAGGACCTCCAAATTTGCAGTTGCACATGCTAACCACTAGACATACGTGGCATTTGAACCCTAAATGAGTACAAAAAATCGATATTCACCTATTATACATAATAAGTATGTAGGTATACTATTTACACATTTTTACAACATGGCATGACAAATTATACGATTCAGGTCCTTGACCTAGTGAAATATGAATGCCGATATCAAAATAAAGAAATCTTACCGTCATTCAATCACTCACTTCCCTACAAACCTACTTCGTAATAAGTCATTTAAAATTCGATTCACGTACGCTACACATCAGACAAATATCGACCTTATTTTTATGAAATTAAAGAATATAATAAGTTATTTTGCATATATTTTAGTCATGTTTTATTTAAGCTATTTAGAGCTTTATGCAAAAATGCTTAGGTATCATTGTAGCGTGTCTTATAATTTGAGGTCTTCGTATGTATATGTCAAATGTTTGCGTTCACTGACTGGTGGACCCATCGTGAGTCGAATAGCGGAACGATTTTAAATCGATAATTATATTCGACTTCGCGATAGTTGATGTTAATCAATTCGATTTTAGAATCGTCTTTGTGGCAAATGAGATATTTCAAGTTTTATTGGCAAGGGCGTAAAAAGTCTCTCCCGTGACCATGATTGCTGTAAAGCAATCGAAACGACAATCAAAATAAATCCGCGAAAAAAATCCGAAAAGATAGTTTTATTTAAATATGAGAAAACTAAATAACCTGCACTTTGTTTCAATAGTAAATTGTTATGGATAGGTATTTTAAATAAGTTTATTTATTGAGTTGTCTTGCTTTTAAAAATAAGATCTACGTATGTAAGAAACATTTTTGGGTTTTATTATTTATATATATATTTTTACGCGAACATTTGACATTTTAAATAAAACTATATTTTCGGATTTTTTTTAGATTTTTGGTTCCCGACGATTTAAATGCTTTACAATAATTATGGTCACGGGAGAAACTAAGGTTTTAGACGTCTTAGATTTTGAAAGTTCCATCAAAATCGAGCCACCTATTTCGGAGAACAATCAGAACTAACAGATAGAGAAAAAAAATTAAAAATAATTTTTTTGCTTATAAGTACCGCATATATTTTCATGAACATTAGTAAAAGCTGTTATTTTGATATGACAAACAGACATTTCAATTTTATTCATCGGTATATATTAATGTGTAGATATAGACGAAAATCGTAATATACTTTAAATACGTTGACATTACAAATCAACATTAAATTCATCTGAATTATATTATTTTGGCACATTATATAAATATTTACACTACGAGCTTACTGAGTATGAGTGCATTATTGCCAACGTGTTGACAAAATTTTCTGGCGCTACATTACAGAATCTTATATTTAAATTATGAAAAATTATTGATAGTATGAACTGAACTGTTATGTTATAAAATATGTATGATAAAATAATTTAATGTCTAAGTTTAAATTTTCTGATCTTTATGACCACTTACGACTTCATATCGTTTAGACATAGAGTAGATGTTATTTTTAACTTTTTCGTAGTTCATCTATCAAAACTAAGTATTAAAAAAAAATAACGAGCATACGTTCTTACAAATCAGCAGGGAATGCTATTTTAATTCTTTAGTTTAACTTGCATTCATCTCTTTTAAACGCCTCACAGCTGGGCACGGGCCTTCCTTAAATACTAGGGGGATCAAGCCATAGTCCACCACGCTGGCCAACTGTGGGTTGGCGGACTTCACATGTCTTTTGAAAACTTGCCAGATTCTCTCAGCCCCGCACGCTTCCTCATGATGTTTTCCTTCACCGCAAGACAAGTGGTAATCATCTTGGAAATGATTCGCACATGAAAATATCAGACGATATCCAAGATTAAAACCGCTTCACTCGGTTTCCCAAGCGAGCGCGTTACCACTGGGCTACCACGGCCTTTTAACTTAATAAAGCAAAATGTGAGCAACATGAAAACGCGATTGAAATAAGTAACAAATGATGTAAAAATAAAAGCATCAAGTCTCAATCGACGATTCGGCTATCTTCATAACTTTGACGTTGACAGATGCTGCCACTTATCCTTCCCCGTTTAATTGGAATCCATCCGGGCTCAAACGTATTTTTGTTTGTTTTTTAAAGAATCAACATTCGCGTGCATACTTTATTTGAGTACAGCGGTTAAATCAATGTCACTTAACGACAAAACATTATATTATGGTATTCTGATATCTTTTCAATTTATTGATATTTAATGGACTTAAGAGTCTTAGTAAATAAATCGATGTTTTATGTTAAGTTAGTGGAATTAGTGCTATATATGGAAAGTGTAGAAATCGTTGATAAAACTATATTGTATATACAGAATAATTAGTAAGTTATGATTAAAATACTCAAGTATTTTCTTAGAAGCTAAAGAGTATTATACATAAATTTATAAATAAATTATAAAAATTATAAATAAATTATACATAAATTGTATAAAATTAGATTTCTTATATAACCTTATATGTTTAAAATGTCAAAAAAATTGATACACTATCAATAATCTAAACTTAAATTAAAATAATATCATCTAGACCGATTTCGTTCAAGGCGACCAATGTAATTAAAATTAGTTGCGGCAAGAGATATTTTGAGTACAAGTATGCACAGATAGGTGATTTTTAACCGACGGGTGGATGTTTTTTTATCCCATCTTAATTTATATACCTAAGTAACCACCAAACAAACCCCATAACTCCTTTACCCTGACTCGAATCTCGAGCCCATAATTTTATAATTAGCATTTAATCTATACAGATAAATAAAATTGAAGTGTCTGTCGTAGTATCGAAATAAAAGCTTTTTTTAATGCATATGAAATTATATACGGTTTTATAAGAACGACACGATTTTTAAAATTTTTGTCTATCTGTCTGTCCGTTTATTCGTTCCGGCTAATCTCCGAAAAGGCTGGACTGATTTTGACGGGACTTTCACTGGTAGATAGCTGATGTTATAAGGTGTAATTTAGGCTAATTTAATTTAAAAAAATGAATTAGGATTCAGCCTAAAAAAATTAAAACGTTTCTAGGGACGCAACCGAATTAAGTCGCTGGTTCAACATAAAAATAACATTACAGAGTATTCCAGCTAAAATCCCCTTGGAAAGATTAGCGCTATAAGATGGTTTACTTTGATATAACGTTAAAAATAGTCAATGAAGCGATTTATAATCCACACACGACATGCAAGAGTATGACAGCATTCATTAAATAAGCGTGCACGACGCAACTAGTGTCTAGTTTTCTAGGAGATTACTTAGGAATTATGTCAATGTACTTAGTATATCGATTTGCCAGCTTAAGAGCCATATGATTACTGTCATTAGTGATGTATGAAATCGTCTTAGATTGTTATAATATTTTACCAAACGGCTAAACTTAGACTAAAATAGGGGTGGGTTTTCATATTACATAAAATATATACTTAGAGATAAATATATGTATATACTTCTATTACGTACATATTATATTAAGTTTATATTTGAGATAAAAAAAAGTACTTTGCTAGCAATTTACTTCCCTAAGCTTGAATGGTTTAGGAACACATAGATGATAAATAAACGAACATTCATTTTTATTTATATACTGTATGTATAAAAATAGAAGATATAACTCGAAGCGATTTAAAAAAATAATCTTACACATGATCAGCAAAATCTCAGTTTGACATGAGAAAGAAGTATATAAGTACATATTAGTGATATAACGAATGCTTGATTTTTCACATTCGCGAATCGAATACGAATATTCATCTTCAACATTCGCGAATATGAATGCGAATATTTACTTTCAAACAAAGCACGCACAAAATGTTAACAGACGGGTTTGACATTTCTTGTCGGCCATATTTAAACCGAATATAGCCAACTTGACACAGGTTGAATGAACGAAGTTAGTCACATAAAGTTCATTGAAAAAGTTTGGTTGCGATTTGAGGTTAGTTTAGTATTATTGGATTTGTCTTTAACTGATATATATTCAAAAGTGACAAAGTGATATAAAAACATCAGTAAATAACGCACTCATCCATTCCATATATAATTTTCTTTCTATTTGTCAAATACATTCGAATCGTTTCTTGCGAAAACGAATGCGAATGGCAGAAAACATGCAATCACTAGTACATACATGTGTACATATGTACTTAGGGCTACTACATGTTACTCATTATTATATGATCACAAAAGAAACATAATTAAATGCATTGAACGACTATAAATATCAACAAGTTTCCATAATCTGATAAAAGTACAAGAAAAAATGATACAAAAGGATGCTGCGAGAACCACATCTAAATAGGTTAAAACAGAACCTGTTACTTTAAAGTTGATAGATATAACCATTTACGTTAACGGCTTTAACGCTTTACCCTCGTGTCGCTCAAAGTAATTTAAAGTAATTAAATTACACTCATACTGTGCATACATCGCAAACTTGTTTCAACATGTTGATGGCATACTAACAATAATCTTCGACTTTATTCTTCTTGAATTAAAGGAAAAAAGAATATAGCCTTCAAAAATATCGCTCTATATAAAAACGTACGACCTCCATCAATTCAGCGATTTTCATCCAAGAAAATGTTCATAAGACACTTTTTATCCACGATCTGGCTATAATATACTCGTATTTCCTAAAATAATAAATAGTGAGTCGGCCCTTCAGAATATATGCTGTTTGGGCTAAAATTTATAATGATAACTTCTGCTGTTTAGTTGTGGAGCGATAACAAAATCATTATCTTTTAAATAAAACAATTATTAATACATATATAAATAAATAATAAATAAATATGTTGAGACATTAACACACAGCACCATCTAGTTCCATGGTAAGCTACGAGGCCTGTGTTATGGATACCAGATAGTTACACTACACATATATAACTTTAAATACATAAATATTATAAATATAAGTACTCATGATTTCAGTACAAACATTCGTGCTCATCACACAAATGAATGCACTCAGCGGGTCTAGAACCCACGACCACTGGGACAGTAAGTAGTAGGTAGGGTCACTACAAACTGAGCCAAACGTGTCGTTAAATATAGTATGTAAAAATATAATATTTTCTTTAAGTTAATATTTTCTTTATACACTATTCATTAAAAAAATAGTGACAATCGATTCACGGCGTAAATATCGCGTAACATACAAATAACATACACCTGAATTGTGTATTCCTCTTTTTTGAAGTTGATAAAAAAAGACTTCAACAACACTATATATTCTATGTTTAAACATTAAAATCGACCCTGCTCATTTATATATATATAATGTAAACATAATTTTAAAAGCTTCAACTCAAATCACTTAAGAACTTTTAACTACTTACTACGTACTTAGAAAAATACCGAAGATAAGTTATTAGTTTA
The DNA here is from genome assembly GCA_033884665.1 of Argynnis bischoffii washingtonia. NCBI lineage: Eukaryota > Metazoa > Arthropoda > Insecta > Lepidoptera > Nymphalidae > Argynnis > Argynnis bischoffii. Next base: position 14,921,278 of record CM066609.1, on the reverse strand, counting down.
AGAGCAAGTTCAATATTATAAGTAGGCAAGAATCCGATTGCAATGAAATCCTTAAAGTGTATGAGAGAGCTTTTAATTTGTACTTGTGTTTTTTCGTTTGTAGAACTCATATCAAATAGTATTTTGTTTTATTTGAATTGAGGGTGACTTGAAAGACTTTTTCGTGTCCATAATCAATATTGAAAATTTGATGAAAACTTATATGAATAGAATTTACCTATCTTTATAAAAAAAAAACTATCTTTTCTAAATTTTTTTTAGTCGTAACACTAAAGCTCGCTACAAAGATGGCTACTGAGCCACTAAACAAAAAAGTTAAGTAAATCTAACAAACAGAGGAGAAAAAGGTAAACTGTATTCTCATATTCTAAATCTATATGATTTACTAAGTACTATTTGCCCGCGGATAATGGAAGTGGAAATGGGCAGGACATGTACAAAGAATGGAACCAGACAGATGGGCGCACATACTAACGAACTGGACTATACGAGGCTCAAAACGAAGAAGAGGCAGACCACCGAGAAGATGGTCTGACGACATAGAAAAGACAGCAGGCACACTATGGCCAAGATTAGCAAGAGAAAGGAATAACTGGCAAACATTGGAGGTGGCTTTCACCGCATAAGCGGTCCTTACACAACTACGCAATATTCCTACACTACAAAAAAAATACCCGATAAGGCACAAATACAAACATACACACTCATACACATACAATGAAACATAATATTACATACAATACCAACTTTTATAAGTGTGCTTTTCATCTAAGTTTTATAAGTTGCCTACCTTATGTATAAGTTTTTCTGTTATAATTTAAAGCTATTTTTATTTTTTTTATTTTTATTTATTTGCCCGCGGCTCCGCTTACATAACACACGGGGCGGTCTGGTCGGTCAAGTTTTTGTTCCAAGATGCATTCTATGTCCTTGTCAAAAATCAAAATCTGTACAGCATTTATCCGTAAAAAAGTAACAAATATACCGACAGAGTTATTTTTTTGTGTGAATAGCCTAGAAATTAGAGTAATTGAATTCTTTGTGTTATGACTGTTGCGTTTTTTTTTTGATAACGTGAATAAAACTCGACTGTTTAATAGCTTAAAAGACAATAAAAGAGTTTTAGTTCCTGTACAGGTAACATCATTTGATTAAAAATGCTATGTGCTTATATCATCAATATTATCTTGAACTCCGTGTGCCATCCAGTTCCATATAAATTGGAGATCTAGGTAATGGTTATGAATCAGAAATATTCATGAGAACGAAATTGTAGGCAGAAGTAAGTTCTTGAAAGATACGTAAAACGCACATTTTTATCATAATAACGTTAAGCATTCTCGAACGTTTGCCTTATCGCGGGCGGCATTGATAAAGTCCCTTCAGACGTTCAGGAATTTTAGCTAATTAAAAATGGATTCGCATATCTAGATTTCATTTAAACGTCTTTATCATTACTACTCAGTGATAAACTTTTATATTTATTTCTAGGTAATATCTCGCAAGAGCAATCTCTTAATAATATTCATGTATTTAACATATTATGTTAAACCAATTTTCTTGTAGTTTGAACTTGACATTTTTATTATTTGTAAAATATTATAAAGTATATTATATCTTTATGAGCTTTAAGATTTAATTTTTTTAATTTTATTAGTTTAAAAAAAACTGTTATAATTATAAGTTTTGGCGGCGGACCCGATATACACCTACCAACTACAACAGAATCTTACAAAGCAATTTGGTCGAAAAAATAACTAGATCTCGACAATACCAGGTACACTTATAGATAAGAACCACACAAAAACATCATCAAAATCATACCTACACACAAAAATTTTATAAAAATAGTATTATGACACCTCAAGAAACTCACATTTATAGCTCCAAACAATAACATTCCTGTAAACATCCAAAAACGTTTAAAACTAAGAGCTCTGAAGACACTTTTACAAGCAATTCATAAACACTGTACGTGGCTGACAGATTTAATACGTATATAAAACCAACAGATTAAACATATTTGAACGATTAACATAACAATAAGAGATTTCATCCTTAATCTAAAGTACTAAGACCTACAACTCTACAGAGGACACAACAAAACGCAATACTAATTTACGGGCAAGTTAGCAAAATGATCTTGAGGCGAACATCATGGTAATTACTATGTGATTTATAACTTAAATACTAGTATTAAAGTGGGTCGAAACAGTTTAGATGGATTAATTCGATGTGCCCACCAACAATGCAGAGCTGAAGCAAAAAATAGTCTGCGATTCAATAAAACAAATGGGCGGACTTGTATTTTAAAACAGGCGTTTATTTATTAATTAGCAATAACTTACTCTGTGAATGTGTCATTAGTTTATGTTTATTTTTGTTTGATTGCCAACGTATTGTTACTGACTTGATGACTGTCTGTGTGAATTTATTATTTTTATACAAAAGAATTTATTTAAAAGGGTTACTTACTATTTTATTAAAGTATTCCACAGCTTCGAACGATTAATGCGACACTGTTTTGATCAAATTATTTTATATAAAAAAAAAACCTCATTTTGAGCTAAGACTTAATTTTAAACTCTTAGTCTAAATAATTCAATTTCTAGAATTTGCAAGGGTTTGTTTTTTAAACAAAATAAAATATAGTAATTGGCAGTTAATATATAATATATAAAGAATGGTTTGACCTATAAACACCAAACAGAAAGACGGACAGACAGAATCACTTTCGCAATTATCTATCTATACATATAATGAAATTGTAACTAAACCGAATCTGTACAAAAAATATTTTTTGGAAAATCTTATTGAAATAGACATTATTATTGATACAGAGGCCGAATTTGTAGTTTTTAGAATTTTTGTCTGTCTGTCTGTTACCGCATCACAGAAAATCCCCTGGAGGAATTTTGATGAAATTTGGTATGCTGCTGGTTATCCAGGACAACATATAAAAAACTCTTTACCGCGGCAAAATATCTCATCTCTGAGGAATCTATACTTAACGTGAAAACGTAATAAGTAGGGACGAACCCGAGCGGAGCGAGGGCGAGTCGTTAGTAATTTTATATGGAGCTAAAGAGCCAGAAGGTACGAGTACGTAACGTGTCAAATATTTCAACGGCGTTCAAAGCTACATAAGGCATGGACACTATTACTCTAACATTACACAATACCACACATGTCGAAGCAAATCAAACATTAAATTAGCATCAAGGAGGAGCTCAGAAAGTGAAAGGCTATGAATCGCGGTCTCTTTGCTGTTATTGTTTATTAATGTTCCAATTATGGTCGGTAAAGTTGATACCTAATAATAAAATTTAATTTTCCTTTAGACGCCTCGCACACTATAGACTTTTTACTGGCGATAGTTAATTCGGTTTTATATTGAATCATTTTAATATAAGTACTTATTATTATAATTTTATTTCATTCATTTAAAATCTAATTACACTATTTGCCGATAAAAAATGTATAGTGTGCAGAAACTCTTAACAATGGTGTAAAAAGATCTCAGTACTATTATTTGTAAGAGTTTTAGAATTTCTTCTTCATGAAGATCTCCATCATGACCATTATTATTATAGCTTTTGTCCACAGCTGAACATAGGCTTCTCCTACCTATGGCACGTCGCTGAGATTTTTAGATATCTATGCATAATTGTAACTAAGCCGAATCTGTACATTAAATATTTTTCGGAAATTTTATTGAAATAGACATTATTATCGATACAGAGGCCGAAACTATAGTTTTTTAGAATTTTTGTTTTCTCGCATCACGGAAAAACCACTAGAGGGATTTTGATGAAATTTGGTATGATGGTAGCTGGTTATCCGGGTCAACATATAGGATAATTTTTACTGCGGGAAAATATCTCATTTCTGAGAAATCTACACTAAACGTTAAAACGTTACTAGGAACGAACCCGAGCGGAGGGAGGGTGAGTCGCTAGTATTAAAATATAAAAAAAAACATTAAAATGCTCACGTACTAAAATTGAATCCGTAATAATATTCTTTAATACTCAAAATACAAAAGTATGTTTGTTATTTAATCCTTCTTTAACGTAAAAACGATCAGAAAGTCTTTATTTTTTTAATAGCAAACAAATATTAAAAGACACGAGGTATCATTATAGTCTGAGCAAAGCGAAGATGTTAGTTTTAGATTTTATTAAAAAACTAATACGCTCTAAGATTTTATTACAAGCATTTAAAACTGGCATAAAATTTACAGGATACATAAACAAAAATTTATAGCTACCCACAAAGAGCAATATAACGTAATTCGATATTTATATAGTAAATAGTATATTAAAAAAGCAAATATCTAAAATAAATACTGCTATTGATAACCCTTTGGAACATATTCGATTACCCATTTAAAGGTGCTAGCCGGCAGGTGTTTGAGATCTTACACCAAAGTAGAAAATAAACTTGACTTTTAATACCGACAACTTCTGTGTACATACAGAAATACGACGCGACAATACTGAGGAAAACGAGTACCTGTTTCACTCTAAAGGTATTTGTTGTTATATGCATGAGAAATGTATTAATAGCAGCAAAGTGGTAGAAAAAACTCCGTCGATGGAACAACCTTAGACAAGTTTAATTCCAACGAACGACCTTAGTTTTCAGTTTTCAGTAATTAGCTTTAATTTCCTTAACATAGAAAATTACAATAAGCATGATTCAGTCATTATTCCCGTAGTTAATTATTTTAACGTTATGTTTAATGTGTACTAGCAACTCACCCTCACTCCGCTCGGGTTCGTCCGTACTTACGTTTTAACGTTTAGCTCAGAGATGAGATATTTTTTCGCAGTAAGAAGTATCCTATACGTTGACCTCTCCAAAATATGTCCAGTGATTTTCTCGTGAAGCGGTTACAGACAGACAGATAAAAATTCTAAAAACTATACAATCGGCCTCTATATTGATAATAATGTCTATTTCAATAAGATTTTCCAAAAAATATTTAATGTACAGATTCAACTCAGAATTTTATTATATGTAGGTATAGATGAAAGTACTGGAAAAATCACAATTTTCACGTTTTAAAATAGGGAAAAAATCGCAGAAGTATCAGAAGATTGTCATAACTATAAAAAGCTTTTAAGTTCCTTAAACCACTGGTATAAAGAATGCTTATTGTTCCTTAAAGTTATAATTTAAAATTCGTGTATAAAATGAGAGATGAAAGCATAATGCAATTTTGGTAGTTATCTTATTTTGCTTTCAAAGCTTTATTTTGCTTTTAAAGTTTTAAGAATATGATTAAGTGTTTTACAACAAGTACCTTTTTATAGATATATATAGATAGGATAGGAGATAAAGTAGGATAAAAAAAATGGGTACGTGTAACCTTTACGCGCGGTTGAAGTAAAACTTCTTTGGCAAATATCGCAATTAAATTAAAACATATCAATAATTAAATAAGGCATTGTAACGTTCGATTTTTCAATGTGACTTTGTGATTTTGATGTTTGATTTTTGATGTGTAAAGTGGACAGTTGGAGATTGGCATTCTTATAAAAATGTAAAACGAGTATTCAGAAAAAGCAGTAAATATAATTGTTGAATATGAAATATTTGTTTTCATGGAAAATCCTTCTGAGCTGTTTTAGCTCAGAAGTGGGATTACAGCAAAAATATATCGTTTTTGTAACGCCCACGAATCGTTTGACAATTTGAAGGTAACGTTATTTTGAAATTTATATTATATTTTTCAGCTAAAGAATTCAAAATCTTAAAATATGTTTCAATTTGTGTTGTAACTGTGTAGTAAGTTAAATAATATGAAAAAATAAATAAAATAGTGTGATGATTAGTTAGATGCATATGGATTAGATCAAAGTATATTAAAAATATCTACGCAAAATTTTATTAAAAAAAGTATAAGATGATATATGCTGGGAACGAATTTAAGACAATAAAATACATATTAACTTAGATTGAATTTTTCATAATTAAGCTTGAATACGAAATTTTTTGATAGAATAATGTTACATTAAGTGGACGAATATTTATTTATTTTAAAAATGTTATGTATATAACATTTTTTAACACACTAATCAAACAAACAGTGCAACAAAAACCATGTTAGATTTTCCAGTGATAGATACAAATAGGATTGATTATATTATTTCAAAACGGCAGTGGCTCGTCATTGCAATAGCGTATTTAGTAATAGTGGTGTGACTGATATATTAGTACTCACTAAGAGATTAGTAATAATGAAGGATCTGTGAATTAGTAATCTGACATACTCTGATATCCTAATATTTCATATTCACATAATCTCTTTACCATTCAAAATAAGTCGAATAATATATATTTTTTTTATACCTAATATTCTTGTACTTTAAAGTTTTTAACCATAACGATCTAATGAAATTCGTGTGTACAAGTTCTAGATGGATGGAGGTGAGTTTGACGAAATGGGACGACGGAGATAGGAAACGTCCCCTGTATGCTCTACGCAACCAGATAAGAGACGGCTGAGAGCTTGTGGGGGCGAGCGTTGCAGCCGAAGTCGGTTCAGACACCAGAGCCGACAAGATAGTGTTCACTATGTCCAAAGTAGGAGTTGTTACATGTGACGATGAAGGGAGACGTAGGCGCCTAGCCGCAGCCGCACTTGGCAGAGCTGTAGTGATTACCATAGGCTAAACCTTGACCATGGGAAGTTCTAAGGTTCTACAACGATGAGGAGTACTTTTATTAATATTATGGAGATAAATAGTGAATATGTCTGCATAACTAAGAGCTCGAGCGGATGTGAGCCGAGCATGAGTGTTATGTTTGACAAAATCTAACTAGTTGTAGTGAAGATCTGTAATTAAGAATGACTTTTAAAAAACATAAAATTGTGAATTATGTACAGATCAGATCATCAATGCAAGATCAGTGAAATGTCAATCATTAATTGTAATAAATTGTGAAAGGGACTGTAAGAGTAGACACTTGTGAAGTGTAGGCGGGTATTTCTCAGCGCATTAAATTTTCGATTTCTGAAGGTTTATCTCTGAAACTAACCAATGATAAGAAAAAAAGAAAAGAAGAGAGTCGCAGAATGTATAAGGATGGAGAAAATACGAAAGGAGTATTCACCAAAGCTTCTCGGCGTTTGTTCTCCAAAATCTTCAATGTAGCATAGCCAGTAGCATTGTTAATTCTATTATTTTTATTGTGAAGACTGACATCAAGAGTACCTTAAGTACTGCTGTGATTTTTAAATTGTGAAATTTAAATTTTAAATTATAAAAGTGACGCGTACTAGAAGGTTCAACCTTTATCTTTGGTGATTAATGGCAATTTCAAAATAGAGTAAAAACAATGTTGAGTAAAATTTTCTTAAATTTAAATGTAAACTGTTAATAAGTAAATAATATTAGTACTAGTTAAGTAGGATATAGCAAATAACTTACAAAATTAGGAGATTTACTACGGAAAACATTGAGAATTAGAATTGATGTATTGACGAGTAAAAACATATTATTGTAGGCATTTCTTTATTAATATTATAGAGATAAATAGTGATTCTGCATGCATAACTAAGAGTTCGAGCGGATGTGAGCCGAACATGAGTGTTATGCATGACAAACTCTGGCTAGTTGGTGGTGAAAGAATAGAAGTAACTATCCTCTAGTTGAGTTTTAGTGATATGATAATTATAGTGATTATGTCACTAGATATAAAGCAAGGTGGTAGTGAAAGAATAGAAGTAACTATCCTCTAGTTGAGTTTTAGTGATATGATAATTATAGTGATTATGTCACGAGATATAAAGCAAGGTGGTAGTGAAAGAATAGAAGTAACTCCTCTTGTATATTCTAAGCATCTCTATGATTTAAAATGAAGTTTTTTTTTAAAATTGAGAATTACGTGCAATTCAGTTTTGAATAAGTTTGTAAGCAAATAATTAGTATTAATTTAATGAAAAATAAATGATTTGTGAATCAAATGCATCAATTCTAATGAATAGTTATAGTTTTGTTTGGTGTGGCCTAAAACGAAGGGACTCGTTACTGTAACGGATGGCCGAATGTAACGTTCGATTTTTCAATGTGACTTTGTGATTTTGATGTTTGATTTTTGATGTGTAAAGTGGACAGTTGGAGATTGGCATTCTTATAAAAATGTAAAACGAGTATTCAGAAAAAGCAGTAAATATAATTGTTGAATATGAAATATTTGTTTTCATGGAAAATCCTTCTGAGCTGTTTTAGCATATTAGGTATGTTACAATAATAAATTCATAGAATATCATAAACGGAAAGGATATAATATTATATATTTGTCAGACAATAACAACGGTTGCCATGGCAACATGGCAATGTATTCTATCTCATTCTCTCGCCGCCTTAATCTTATATATTCATGTGTTTGTCTCTTTTTAAGTGTCACATTTTTGTTTCATCGAGTTTTAAATAACAACGATTTTGAAGCAGTTTTACTTCAAAAAGTAGCTCATGTAGCCCATGTATTTATGTGGTATATGGAGAGTATGGAGAGTATGGTATATTCAATCCAATATTTTTTCGCAAAATCCTATAATAATTTTTTAAATAAAATAAAAGATTGGGAATGAAAGATTTTCTTGAACCTTACATATTACTAATCTTGAGATATAATGTATTCATTAAAAATTATAAAAATCATATACATAAACAAAAAGTTTTAAAATACAGATCGCAATTATAATATTTTTTACGAATTTCAATAAAACATACAATTATATTTCACTTTCGAAGCTCCGACACGAGGGAAAACGTAGATATATAGATATGACAAAGGGTCAGCATTAAGGGTTAGGTTTTATGAGGGCAGTAATATTATAACCTATATCAAGCGGCACCTTTTTCTATTATTCCCTTCACTGACAAGGACTGAATTATTTTTCCTTTGTTTCATAGCCGCTCAACCAAATAATAATGACACTACCAAATAATAATTTGGTTATACCTAATGTATATTTTGAAATATATATAAATAAGGGATAATGTACTTTTTCTTATAGATATTTTTGATAATATTCCAGAATTCGTCAAACTTATTTCATAAACGAAATCTTAAAAATAAAATTTCAAAGGTCAAGAAAAGTTTACTCATTTTAAAATAACTTTCGCAGAAATGTTAGGGCATTATGCTTTCTTATTTTGTTAATGAAAGGTATTTAACGGGCTTATTTTTAATTACAATCTCTCAAATAAAACCCTTAGTTAAATATAATGGTATAGCAAGAGTTTCTTACTTACAAAATTATTTTTTAATTGTAAAATTTCAAAAGTTTGATCCTTACTAGGTATAATACTTAGGCTTTATAATATAAATGCGAAAGTTTGTTAATTAATCCTACTTTCATAAAACAACAGCAGAACAATGAATCTACGTGACTTCTTGCAAAATTAAAATTATCAATAGGCTAAAGATTGAAATAAGCTTCTTTCTATCCAGGTGGTTTAAGAATTGAGATTACAAAAAGTTATCTAGATATGCCTGAGCGATAAGAAATCTGATCACTTTTATAATAATAATTACTTGCGACTCAACCTCGCTTCGCTTCGGGTTCGTCCCTAGACAAAAACAAATCTATCAAGGAATCCTACATATTCCCGGGATGATATATAGCCTATAGCCTTCCTCAGTTAGCGGGCTATCGGGCTATCTAATGCAAAAAGAATTTTTCAAATCGGATTACTACTTCCTGAGATTAGCGCGTTCAACCAAACAAACAAACAAACTCTTCAGCTTTGTAATATTAGTATAGATAGATTACGTATTTATTCCAAAATTTTTATATTTACCTTATCCAAGTTTCTTCTAGGGCAGAGAAGATATGAGGCTGGCAAGGCAGCCAATAGTAATTATTAATATTATTAATATGTTGAAGAGTAAAATATGCTACTTTCTACATAGGTAAGGTCAAGTAGAATTCGTAAAAGTTGCCTAAAGATACCGGATCGAAGAGAAGTCCGATGGTATTCAGTTCTTTTTAACGTCCCACTGTTGGGCACTGGCCTCGCTTTAATACGAGGGAGATCAGTCCATAGTCCATCACGTTGGCCAAGTCTGGGTTGGCGGACTTCACACGGAAGTCAGATAGATTACTAGTACATTTTTCCCTATATATTTATATATATTTATGTTTACCTTTCTCCCAGTTTGCTGATGAGGCAGAGGAGGTATGAACCTGAGCGGTGGCGGGGCAGGTGGCAAGGCGGCCAGTAGTGGTGGCACTAATGGCACTACACCCCCCATGGGTAGTGCCACCGCGAACTTCTGCACACCCATCCATGGCACAAACCACCCGCCGCCCGCCTGCATCGCCCCACCGTACCACGCCAGCTCGATTAACTAGCATACACTATCGGCACCGTGACATTTGGATGCACATTAACACTACCTGTGGACAATGAAACGTATGATTTATTTAATTGTTTCAAAACTGAAGTAATTTTTCTAAGAACTTTACATAATTAAGCAAATATGCAAGTTTAATATATTAGTTTATTTAAAGGTAAATATCAAAATGTCTAAATCACTTTATAAATGAGAATGTTTATATGTCTGTGTATGTTTGTTAGTCCTTCACGTTGAAACGGCAGAACTAATTTAGATGAAAAGTACCTACAAATATTTGTACTATATAGTCTACTGATCTGGCTATAGTTAGTACTAGAATTTGCCAAATGTGACGCTGCATGTATGTATATAATATTACTAGCTAGGTTGCTTCCCTATACAAATTTTCACCCCCATTTTCACCTCGTTAAGGGATGATTTTGGGATAATAACTATCTTATGTCCTTCCAAGGGTCTCAAACTATCTTCTTACCAAATTTTACTTAAATCAGTTAAGTAGCTTTTGAGCCTATTCGATACAAACAAACAAACAAAAAAATCTTTCCTCTTTTTACTATTAGAATAGATAATAAATACAAAAGGAACAACTGTGTTATACTGGTATATAGCTAGTACTTTAATGTTTATATTATGAATAGGTCAACTCCGGCAACGTTTGCGGCAGAACAAAATCTTCTCAGTGTTTTTTCTTGCTTATGATATACCCTCATTTATTTTGAAACATGTCAGTGAGATGACATCAAGGGCGGCTCGTGTACATTCTAAGCCGCCCGATTTTCACGCCAATTCTCTATTGACAAGATATGTGCCTCACCGTGTCATTGAACGTATAACTATTGCTACAAATAGATGTAGATAAAAAATGTCTTAAGAGCTTTTATTTTACTTGCTTCGTTTTTTCGCCTTTATAATTCGCAATCCATTTTTCCAACACTAATTTTAATCTATAGAGCTACCTGCATTGGTATCTACAATTTCGGCATCTATGAAATCTTATGGTATTATCATCATTAACAGCATTATCATTTTCAGATGGTACTGATCTGATGATGAGGGTGAATAAAAAATATTAGTTTATAATTAGTTTTTTTTTTGTTATATTCACTTGCAAGTAGTCCGATGGGACAAAACAATAAATAATAAATATGTTGGGACATTAACATACAGCACCATCTACTTCCATGGTAAACTACGAGACTTGTGTTATGAATACCAGATAGTTGATACACTACACATATATAACTTTACATATACACATATTATAAATATAAACACCCCTGACTGGAATACAAACATTCGTCTTCATCATACAAATGAATGCCCCCAACGGGATTCGAACCCGCGACCGCTGACACAGCAAGTAGGGTCACCACAAACTGAGCCAAACGTATCGTCAAATAAAGTATAAGAATAAATTAGAAACTTTACACATAATTTTGCTAGATATCATTGCATAGTATAAAACAAAGTGACTTCCAGCTGTCTGTCTGTCCCTATATATGCTTAGATCTTTAAAACTACGCAACGAATTTTGATGCGGTTATTTTAAAAGATAGAGTGATTCAAGAGGAAGGTTTATATGTACATTACATGCATAATATAGTAGAGAAACACTGATAATTAATTTTAGAGGTTTCTAATGTGATGTCGTAAATAAACACATTTTTTTGCGCTTACATTGCAAACGCTGGCTGAACCCTACGAGATAGATCAAAATAATGTACTACAATATTGTACATCTTAAAAAGGTCTACAAAAAAGTCCGCGATGGGATATGCCCATCTCTTAAGAATAACATACTATATCCATTTTACTATATCCAAGCTAGGGACGAACCCGAGAGAAGTGAGGGTGAGTCGCTAGTATTACTATATTTGTTTGTTAATCTTAATAGTTGAATAAGCATTTAAAAGAAATGCGGCGAATAAATCAAGTGATTCGTTAATAGAATTAATGTATTTGTTGAGGGATACTTCCCGCTTGTAACATGTGGATCATTATCTTAGATCAAAGGAATGCCTCGCAGAATCCGCATTTATTGGAGCGAAGGAAAGAAGGAATCGAACGCTGAATGAAAATTACCAGTTATTTGCTTCTTGCTGTCGCGTCCCGTGAATGATGGGACCGTGAAAATTCTGTTCATATAGCCACGTATACTTGAGTAGAGACAGAGGGCTAAAATTGTATAAGTGTTTATAAATATAAGATAAGGGAAAGCAAAAAAAAAAAGCTTTTATAAAATATTATAATTGTGAAAGTTTGCGAGTATGGATGTTTGTTACACTTACACGCCAGAATGGCTGATCGGTTCAGGATAAAATTTGGCACAGAGATAGATTATAGTCTGGAATAATACATAGGCTACTTTCATCCCGGAAAATGCACGGTTCCCGTTTTTGTTTTCCTAGAGGCGAACCCGAGGGAAGCTAGCTAGCAGCTCATCCTAATGAGCCGCTAGTCTTTTATAAAACAATCGAAGAATTGTTATAATGCGGACGTTTGTTTGTGTGTATGTTTGTTCTTCACGCTTCACTTCTAGACAGATTTAGATAAAATATACTACATAAATAGAAGGTGACTATTATAATAGGTACAATAGCTAGCGGCCGCGGGTTCGAGTCCTTTCGTTCGAGTCATTCGTTTGAACTCCAGTCATGGGTGTTTATATTTATAATATGTGCATATGTATTTAAAGTTATATATGTGTAGTTTATTAAGTATCTGTTATTTATATTTATTTATTTTTAGGCTGCTATTAGTACAAAAGTTAGTATTTGAATTATTTTAATATTTTTAAAACAGGTGTTTGGTCAATAAATATGTAAGAAGCGAAGTTAATATCAATAGTATCGGAACAAGTAAGTAAATTCGAAAACATGTAAGCTTTGTACAGGCGTATTACATTTTGCTCTTATATTTTTAATTATTCTGAAAGCAATTAATACACTCGGATATATTTATAATTCATCTTGTTTGGAGTAATTTGGACAAAAGGTTCATTTGGATGTTTGCTTTTTACATTGTCATTGACAGAACTTTTCTATCCGACATTCTCAGACAAAGGAGCTCTTGTTCCTTTCTTATCTTCAATCACTTCTTTTCGCAAAACACATGCACGATAATAATGCTATTGTCAGAGTGTCATTGTGGAACCGAAATTCTAAAACATTAGTTCCAGAGTCATATCTTTGTATATTGTATTATTCTATCCACATGTGTGATAATTAAAGTTAATATACTTTGAAACGCAAAATTTAAATTACGTACTAGTGAAAAATACAATCTATGTTCAGCCCTTTTTAACGTCCCACTGCTGGGCACGGGCCTCCCTCAATACGAGGGGAATCAGGCCATAGTCCACCACGCTGGCCAAGTGCGGATTGGCGGACTTCACATGTCTTTCGAAAACTTGCTAGGTTTTCTCAGACATGCAGGTTTCCTCACGATGTTTTCCTTCACCGTAAGGCAAGTGGTAATCATGTTAGAAATGATTTGCACATGAAAATATCAGAGGTGCGAGACCCGGGATTTGAACCCACTTCACTCAGTTTCCCAAGCGAACGCGTTACCACTGGGCTACCTACCTATGAAAAATACAAATAAAATAAATACAATATATTACAAAAAAAAAAACGTGTGTGTGTACTTATGTATGCACGTAAGAAGTTATACTTCTTTGGTGTAACAGAACAAAAATAGCTAAAGATTTCATCCCATACGTCACAACTCTCTGTTTGTAAAAGGAGCGCAGCTAACTTTGTCATGTCGCTTTTTGGCTGTCGGTGTGCGCGCATCTTAAAAATTTTACTCTTATAGTTTTTTCCAAATGTGCCAAAGAAATATAACTTCAATATAATATAACTTCAAAAATATATTTTAATCTATGTATCTTTTGGATTTTTTTACGAGTAATGCCTTATGTCTTGGTCATAGTCTCTGTGTCCTTTTCATCAAAATCCATCCAGTTACTTCAGCATGAAGGAAACAAACATATACCTACAAACTTTCGCATTTGTAATAATAGTGAGTATGAGATAGTTTTTTAATTGCTTTGATTTTATAATTTGGCCCTCATATACATTGTTGATTTAAGTTACTGCAGTAGTGTTCCTAAAGAGTAATAGTGAAATGTCTCAACTAACATTTAAAGACGCTTTTACTAAATTGTTAGATCAGTAACCTGGCTTAAAACATAAAACTTAAGAAGTCACTTGCAAGGAAGCGGTTTGTTGGAGTAGATATTCGCTACTGGTGGATTTGTAGGTATATTTAGTGATAATAATTTGATATGTTAAATATCAGTTATACATATATATGTATGACTAATATTACTAATATTAGATTATATTATAATATTATTGCGAACGTTTGCACTGAAGCAGAGGTGCGACGAAATTTTTTATACAAAAACGGGAAAATATCTCATCTTTGAGAAATCTATAGTAAACGTTTAATACGTAACTAGGGACGAACCCAAGCGAAGCGAGGTTGAGTCGTTAGTCTATTATAATTTAGAATTAATATTTTTTTAAACTTAGAAAAAACAGGTCCTAATTATAATTCTTTGAAGTTTTCATTAAAAAATATTTGAAGAAGATGAAAATTAAATTGAATTCTATTTGTCTAGGAAAATATTTTTAAAATGGGAATTTAGAATATCTTGAGTTTAGTCCAAGATTTAACAAAGCAAATTACGCTGTCTGATGGGAGGTCACGTTCACACGACATTAAAGATGGTTCACAGTGTGTTCTATATAAATTTTAATAAAAAGGAAATGTCTTTGCCATAGAAAATAAATTTGTATGCTTATAAAGATGATGTAAAATTATATTAAGATGTATAAATATATAAGAAATATAGATAACTAGCGGCTAGGTAGGTTTTCAATAGATATATTTTGTTATTAGCCAGCGTTAACCATGTAATATTTTTTACAATTTTTCTGATGTTTTAATAGTTATTCTGCTATTCGGGGTGGAGACAAATCCAACAAATCAAAGATCATAGAAATTGGTCCAGCTGTTCTCGAGTGATAAATAGTGTAACTAACCTGACTTTGTTTTATAGATATAGATAAAGTGTTCTCGTATAATTACAAAATAACGATAAATACATTTTAACGAGAAACGGTATCAATTAAAAATCACACAAACCAGTTTACAGTGGCATAGATATATCGTGGCAACATACATACATACATATAAAATCCTTCTTTTTCGAACTAGGTCAAAAAAATTATACATAACCTAACCAAACAACAATCACTGTACCCGTTCTTAGACTTACCACGCAATAAACATTGGTTCGATACCGTTACATTATATACGACATCTAAGAAGAATGCTAGTTATTGTGATATATAATCCATTATAGCGGCAGTAATGAGATGAGAAAAGTCATTATCATATCTTTAAGTAGATGAGTACACGATGTTATAAAAAGCCATATCCAGCATCTCAGAAGGACATATTTTCTAGATTAAACATTTTATACGTTGCGTAGATGCGTCCAAGTAAAGGTGTCAAGCCGCTTCCGTAACAGGAAAAACGCAAATCAGCGACAATATATTTAAATGTGCATACGAGTATTTACATATTCCCTGTTCATTCGAGAATATTTATTGCGGGTTAAAAATGAGATAATGATAACAAATAGCGTATAGATCTATCGGACTAAACTTTCTGTAGGTACTTACATATGTATATAATTCGTCGGCTTTATTTATTATATACGTTAGTTTTTAACATATAGTATATAACATATAGTATATAACATATAGTATATATTATAAAACGTTTAGTATAAATTTCTAAGAGATGAGATATTTTCCCGTAGTAAAAAGTATCCTATATGTTGACCCGGATTACCAGCTCTCATCATAACAAATTTCATCAAAATCTGTCTAGTTTTCTCGTGATACTTTCCCAGACAGACAGACATCATTATTATCTTAGTAAACTAAGACTTATTTAACATTACTTTTATATTAACACTATAACATAATAAACTAAAAATAAATATGTTTTTTACTAGCAACTACTGCTCTCTACCTCAATCAACTGTATCAATTTCTAAATGTTCTCCATTCTACGTGACATTGGTGAAGTAATCTATGCTCAACTGGTATGGCACGCTTTAAAGCCTTTAAAAAGAGAATTAAATTAAATTTCTAAATAATTTAAACAAATAAGAGTTAGAAATTGATTTAACTTTGTCTACATGTCAGTATAACAAATAGGTAATATAGTATTTAAAAACGTTCTCCTTTCAAACAATATCTTAAAATAAATGCGAATATCTAAATAACTCCCAAATTCCCACCTTGAGTTTGATTGGCACATCGGATATTTTGTTAGATTGAAACAACATTGATAAAACAAACACAACGACAAGCATACTTTTCACACAACAAAGAGGCAAGTGACAGGCGGTATTTTAGCTACGTAAATATTTTACTCACTTAAATAGTATAATTTGATACTATGGCAACCTTGTTTAATTTTTACTGAGAATCTTGGATATAATAATGGATAAGACGAAGCATTTTAGATTCCGAAAAGGAAAATATATTTTACTAGCGTTTCCCCGCAGCTTCACACGCACCTAATTACATATGTGTTATTATATCTTTAAAAATTATAACCTATGTGTTATTCTAATGATTGTTACTGCAAATTTTCATCGAAATCCGTGCATTTGTTTTTGCGTGAAAGAGTAACAAACATGAATCCATCCATCCTCCCAAACTTTCGGGTTTATACATAATATTAGTAAGGCGTACCTACCAGAGAACTGCTTATTTTGTTTCTATGATTTAAACATAGTATATTTAAAACATAATAAAAAAATCAATTTTTAGAAGTCAAGAATCACGATAATAGAATAAATTAATTATACACCACAGCTAAGTTTTATTTGAAGTGGTCGAGTAGATATAGAGATACGGCTTGTACAAATCGTGGTTCCTCAAATGAATGGGTTCAAATCCCGGGTCTCTCACCTCTGATATTTTCATGTGCGAATCATTTTCTAACTTGACTACCACTTGCCTTACGGTGAAGGAAAACATCGTGAGGAAACCTGCATGTCTGAGAGAACTTAGCAAGTTTTCGAAAGACATGTGAAGTCCGCCAATCCGCACTAGGCCAGCGTGGTGGACTATGGCCTGATGCCCCTCGTATTGAAGGGAGGCCCGTGCCCAGCAGTGGGACGTTAAAAAGGGCTGAATACAAATGCATGATAACCGACTAAAAAAAACACTATGACTATTAAATATTACTTAATATTTAAAAAATAATGTTGTGTTTACACTTCTGCCATTAGTAATTAAAAATGTTCATGTAGAGCAGAAAATTACTATTTAAAGAGATCGATGCTTTTGATTTATTTCAAAGAGTGCTCTGGTACTGACAGGCTGTTAAAATTTAATTCAAAACTCGATTATTATTTCTTAACAATTATCTCGCATGCAAATGACGAACATTATGTAAGCAAATTACTTTTATATAATTAGATGTACTAGTTTTTTTTTTTTGTATTTTTTTTTCTAGAGCTTAGAACAGAAGAGCAGAGCTTCCTTGCACAAGTATAAAATACATACTGCGTTACAAAGATATGCACGAAATAATTTAGTATTTTCCAAATTATTAACAATATCAATATAATTTACCCCTTTTAACGTCTCACTGCTCAGTCGTCAATCAGTGAGTGGGTACTGTAACGTTATGCTCAACATCGAGTCTAGATTGTTACATTACAGGCGAATGCTCTGTGTGAGAGACCGCCTTAAGGCATAAGATTTTCTGTCCTGATAATTATCAGAATATAATTGGTGCCAGAGGAAAGTAGTATTATTTTAACGACACTTTAATTCTTAATATATCAACAGAAAAAAAAGCACATAAAGAAAACACTTAACGGCGGAAGATTCTGGGACAGATATCTTATCAGTTATCATTTATTTTTTTAATAAAATTAGCAAATTGTATCAAAATCCCAACTGTCATCTCACTCCCTATCACAAATATCAATTTGTCAGTAAATAGTACTTCCTGTACGTCAAGTTTTATCAAAATCGTTCTATCCTTTTTGTTTTTATAATTTTGATCCGTAAAACTTAAAACTCCTCTTCGATATCTTTAAAATACCCTTTTACGTAAACTCGAACCAATTAGTTTATGAATTTAAAATCTCTTGAGGCAGTTAAGGGCGTGGAACGAAAGGGCATTACTATACTTAAGGTCGTTCACCAAACTTTTATTTCATATAATTATTATTATGGGCAAATGGCGAACAATTTCAAATATGAACTCTATAAAATATGTTTTACGCGAGTTTTATTATTATTACCAAGTGAGGATAATCATAAATTTCGGTGTCAATAAAATTTAATTTGGACTAATACCATACATTTTTACTATACAAGCAAAGTTATTTATTACCTTTGCGTCTTTGAATTCGCGAGTTAAAACGTGTCTTAGAGTAAAAAATATGCAACATCATTCGCTATAAAGTAATCCTATATCTCATTATTCTATTGATATTAATTCAGTAAATGTAAAGGTCGTGGAGATACTCAAACAAATGTAGCATTATTTTTGACCGATTTCAAAAAAGAAGGACGTCTTAAATCAGGTGTTTCTTTGTGTATGTTACGCGATATACCTAACCTAATTAGCTTATATTGTTATATATTCAT
The DNA here is from genome assembly GCA_033884665.1 of Argynnis bischoffii washingtonia. Taxonomy (NCBI): domain Eukaryota; kingdom Metazoa; phylum Arthropoda; class Insecta; order Lepidoptera; family Nymphalidae; genus Argynnis; species Argynnis bischoffii. Next base: position 14,902,202 of record CM066609.1, on the reverse strand, counting down.
TATTCTTTAAGAACAGGTAGACTCATAAAAATTCAACAAAAAGTTCCTCTCATAAGAGTTGAATGATTATTGTATAAAAGATTACACAAAGTCGATGTACACTATTAATTTAAAAGTAACTAATGTCTTATTATATACTAATGTTAAATCCTTTTTGGTGCCATAATATTTACATATTGTATTCACCCCTTAATAACGTCCCAATGCTGGGCACAGGCTTTGCTTCAATACGAGGGGATAAGAACATAGTCCACCACGCTGACCAAGTGCGGGTTGGCCAACGACTTTACATGTCTTTCGAACATTAATTAGGTTCTCACAGTCATTCAGGTTTCCTCATGGTGTTTTTTATCACCATAAGGCAAGTAATCATATTGAAAATTATTCACAAAAATATGCGAGGTGCAAGACCCGTGCTTGAACCCACCTAACTTGGTTTTCTAAGCGAGCGCATTGTCATTGGGCTACCACTGCCTCTAGATATCTATGATTGACTATTCTAATAATATTGCTTTATGTAATTTATACATATAATAAAATTCTGAGTCGAATCTGTACATATTATATTTTTTTGGAAAATCTTATTGAAATAGTCATTATTATCAATACAGAGGCCGAATCCATAGTTTTTAGAATTTTTGTCTGTCTATCTGTCTGTCTGGGGACGCATCACGAGAAAATCACTGGACAGAGTGTGATGAAATTTGGTATGATGATAGCTGGTTATCCGGGTCAATATATAGGATACATTTTACTGCGGGAAGATATCTTATCTCTAAGAAATGTATACTAGACATTAAAATGTAACGTAAAGGGATGAACCCGAGCGGAGCGAGGGTGAGTCACTTGTATATAATATAAAAATAAATCACCAGTTTGGTCACAAGCGGACGAACGCCTTAGATGCGATAAAAGTGATAACCGGCGCAACAGGATTTATTCGGTCATTGGACGCGAATGCCTTATCTGGACTTCTGTAGTGCAAAAGCCAAATATTGGTTTCATATTGTTTTCACTGTGTAAAACCCTTTTTTACTACTAAAACTTTTAAAGTGAAACTTCTTTAGAATCATTCTGATTTGCAACTCGATGAAACGAAAATGTGACACCTATAACAGACAAACAGATAAATATATAGGATTAAGCCGGCGAGAGAATGAGATAGAATACATTGCCATGTTGCCATGGAAACCGTTGTTATTGTCTGACAAAGATATATAATACTAGCGACTCGCCCTCGCTTTGCTCGGATTCGTCCCTAGCTTGCGTCCCAATACAAACTTTCATCCCCATTTTCACCCCTTAAAGGATGATTTCCAGAATAAAAAGTATTATAATATGTGATTCTCAGGGTCTCAAACTATCTTCTTACCATATTTCATCTAAATCGGTTCAGTAGATCCAGAGATTACCCCCTACAACCTCACAAACTCACAAACTCAGAAACTTTACCTCTTTATAATATTAATATAGATTAAGTTTCACTTCTACCATGTGCGAATTGCACACACACGCACTTTTTTTTAAAAATACGCTTATATTATAAATATTAAACTTTCTGTGTGAGTGTGTGTATGGTTGTTACTTCATTTTATAATGGTTTAACTGATTTAAATGAAGTTGAAATAGGAGATAGCTTATACCCTTGAATAACACGTAAGCTACCTAATATTCATGTACTATGCAGCAGAAACCGCGTGTAAAAACTAGTTTTTAACATTCCCTTCTTTTCGAAACTTTTAGATTACCAAAAAACAAAATTTTTGGCTTTGGCTTTTATTTTGCTTTGCCATAAATAAACAATAACATTGATACCTGTACATTATGTTTGAGATTCAATGGTTTCACTTACTAACAATATATATTAGCAACAATCTATTGAATTTATATATTTTATAGTAATACCTAACCAAAAATAAGGAAAAATATATAAAAATGACAAACAAATAAGAAAAAGAAAATCATGTAAATAAAACCTCCTATAAAACGATTTTAATAATAATGTGTAGACGCCTCCGTAAATGGGTCCCAATAGACCGGATTTTATTTAGGTCAGTACTGTTTGCGGGCTCTGAGAACCTATTGTTCCGTCGTATCCTAAACGATCTACCTAATCGAAATGTAATCTTTTCTACGTTATTTTGGGTTCAAATATCTAGATTTTGTCTCGGTGAAATTATAACAGTAAATTACTTAAGTATATGTTAAAATCTTAATATTAATAACTGTCTAGTAACTGTCTGTCATTGTAACATTGAGTGGGTTCGAGTCCGTTCAGGACAAATTTTGTACACAAATTCTGTTTTTATAAATTAGTGAAACCTAGTATTTAATATGTGCTATCACTAAATACACTTAACAAGCCCTTCACTAAGCATATTTACCCAAATATTTACAATAAAAAAAAATTTACAATCATCATACACAAATACCCTAACAACGACGTACAACTCTCATACATTTCACATCCATATCAAATATTAGAATAACACCATCTAAAAAAGTCTTCTTTATTGTCATACGAAAATATCATTAACAGGTTCATCGTTCGAAAATTACAGCGTTATAGAGAAAGTTCTTGTTAATCAAATGTGATTGGGGGTATCAAAAATATGAATACAATGTATCGACAAGCCTATAGTGATTATTCGAGCGGAATTTATGGCTTGCCGACAAAATGAAAAAAAAAGGAAGGGCCGATATTAACAATAGTCATCATTTAGTGTTGTATTCGTAATAAAAGACGTGGGAATAAAAACCATTAGGCCCATAGATAATGGGACTTTCGATTTAGAATAGATTGTAAAGCGATCGATTCGATTTTGAAATCGATTCCTAAATATGAAAGCCATTGTAGTTTTTTTTTACTCTACATTATTTGTGTGTTTATTTTAAATTAAAAAAAAATGATCTTTCATCTTACTACTATATAAAAGCGAAAGTTTGGATGGATGGATGTTTGTTACTCAATCACGCCATAACGGCTGAACGGATCTGGATGAAATTTGACATAAGGATAGATTATAAATACATAGGGTATTTTTTTATCCTGGAAAAATGTAGGGTCACGTGGGACAGGTTTGTTGGTGTTTTTCACTAGGGACGAACCCGAGCGAAGCCAGTGTGAGCAGCTTGTGGTTTATATTTATAATTCCTTTTTTTATGTAAGTGTAATTTAGTACATATATTTTTACCTTCACTTATTTTTAATAAACACTAAAAGAAGAATAACAAAACGTATTCACAAGACGCTCGCATATTAAATTACTTCAAATTATAAAAGGCAAATTGGATGAAGTTAAGTCAAAATGCTTCAACCCACAGCACAATTTAAAGAAATTAAAATTTTCATTGATTTTTATTCAATATATTTATTGAAGTTTGATAAAGTTTATTAATTTTATGGTATATTTTGTTAATCATATTAACATAATTAGATTACGATAATAAAATTAAAAAAAAGTTTTAAATAGATATATACAGAAAACATGTTTAACTATAATAAATTTTCATTTTAATTCAATCTTTTATTATTTCAAACAAAAAATCTTTTAAATACAATATTAATAGTAGAGAAAGTGGTACTAGAACATAATACATGCAAACCATTAATAACTCTTTTTATTAAAATTAAGTTACGAGCACTTCTCCCTTCGACTCGATACAATAAATTATCTTAATAACGATGCATTTTAATCAAATTTAATCCACAGCCTCCTTTTTAAGCACACATTGAAAGCTAATAAAGGAAGAAAAAAAAAACCAAAGTGAATTAAAAAGACTGCATTGTAAATCAACTCGAGGTATAATGCTTGCAAATTGCGACTTACCATCGGCCCTTAAATTTTTAGTCCAAATATCGTGTGCAATATATAACGTGTGGCAGGCATATAAATTTTGAAGTTTGACTCGCTTTCGGGTTAGATATGCCCGATAATACTGGTTTAGGCCATCTCGCCAAACATTCTTTGTGTTATTTCAGAACAGTAATTGCTTCGTTATGGAAGATCAATATTGACAAAGACATTTATAAAAACGTTAAAAAATAATTGTCTTGCATACAATATCGAAAGCTATACTAGAAACTAGCGACTCACTCTAGCTTTAAATTGACAGATAATTCTTTAAATTAACATAACTTTTTTATTTATGAACCGATTGCAATAAAACAAACACTAAATGTTAAATGAATACAACAGTGAAAACCGCACCCAAATCGGTTAAGCCGTTTCTGAGATCAGCGCGCACAAACGCACAGATAAACAGACATTTTTTTTTTAAATCTTTGTTTTGGGTTCTATTGCATTAATGAAGACCCCCAATAATAGTTTTTCTCAAATATCTTCCTTGCACAGACAGCGATCAGTTACATATTTATATATAGATAAGCTTATATGGCAATTTTTGCAATTATACTTTAGTAATAAGTGTCACATGAAAAATATTCTACCATAATGTTGACTTGATGGGATCATCTGATAAATAAGAAATACATACATATGTAAAATTAATTAAAAACATCGGCCGTGAAACGACGAGTACTAAAATCTGCCGAATTCGCAGCAGCATTTAAGATCGATTTTAAATTATTATTTTTTTAAATCTCATCTCGATGGACCCGTACTTTTATTCGATAATATTATTCTGGTTTAGATTACCATAAATTTTGACTCGGGCTCATCTCGAAACGCCCCGTTTTATTTTCGAGAAAGGCTTAAAAAAGAAAAAAAAAACAGGAAATTTTGATGCGACACTTTATTTTATCTTTTGCGATACGATAGAATTTCATTTCTGCATCTAATTAAGCTTGAGTTTAAGCGAATATTGTAATTGGTATATTTTGTTTTTATATCACTTTTATTTATTAATGCAGTGAATGAAATACCTACTTTCATAATGAGGGTGACGGGTTCAAATTCCGTTTAAGACATTTTTTTATAATCGCCATACAAATATTTTTTGCATTATTAATTATGACATAGAGGTTACAAACAAACAAACTCATTTTATAATATTTTTATTATACTACAACATATAATTGTATTGGTTTTAAGATTAAATACTTGGGCGACCGAGTTTCAAACGTCACGTTTTTTAAATCGATTTTTCCGGAAAAATATAAAAAATTGCGTATTTAAAAAAAAAATACCTATGTAAATAAACTTAAAAAGCAAAACCTTAAATACAAAATTTGATTCAAATCATTGGACCCGTTTCCGAGATACACGAAACAAATTAATATAATATACATACATATACAATACATTATACTAGAATTTCTCATTTAATAAGATAACACAAAATTTTATGTTCACACATTAGTACGATGTTATGTACCACGAACGCTGTGCGTCTCACATTGTGCGGGTTATTAGATTCAAATATTGACTTAAGCCTACTTCAATTCATGCTATAATAACGTTCATTATCCACAAGAGTAATATTGATGCATTGATGCCAAGAGAAGACCTATTGATTTGCAAGCGCTATGAATACTTATCAATAAATAATTGGACTTTCAGTTTTACTAATATGGTTTAAAAATATATTTTGTGCAAAGTATTGTTAAGCATCTCTAAGTACGTTTTACCGATTAATATGGATATTCCACGGGAACCGTAATTTTTTCCGGGATAAAACTTAAAGTAACTTAATATGTGCTATTCCAGACTATAATCTACTAGACCAACCAAACCAAATTTCATCCAGACCCGTTCAACCGTTCTGGTATGATTGAGTAACAAACATCCATCCATCTAAACTTTCGCATTTATAATATTTAATCGTGGTAGGTATATTTCAATTGGTTCTGTAGTACTGTTCGCCACTAGAGATGCTGCAGCTTCGATCACCAGAAAAGTTAAAGCGAGCGTGATTTCATATTAAACAAAAAAATTGAGGTGTTTATATTTCCTGCCACATGCATGCTACATGCTGTAATTTTTCATACTGTTGGAAAGAATATAAGAATATCATAAAAATTTTGTTCTCATGTTTTAATAATTCAAAATATGTATATATATATATAAAATAAATACAATATATATATATATATATTTATATATATATATATATATATATATATATATATATATATATATCAACAAATGTCCCTACTCTACAAAAAGCGTTGTCACCTAAATAATACACTATCATTAAAAAAAGGCGAATAAAAAGAAACTTTTGAAAAGAAGATAGATATCCGCTTCTACGTAACTTCCGCTATTTATGACGAACCCCACAGCCGGGCGCATTCTCTTGCTATTGTATGTGGGGAAACTAGGTCCTCCCCATTATAAGTCGAGATAAAGCTGTGGTTTATATATATATACTTGCATCATTTGCTTAATTGTCGTCTGGTAAGTATTCGTGTACATAAAGAATTTACATAATGTCTATGAAATGACTTTAAAACGTAGGAAATGTAGGTGGGGAATTTGTGCCTTTATATTTTTACGCTGCTGTGGAGTTCATCACCAGTTGTTTAATGTAACTAAATCAGCGAAAGAAATTAAATAAATATAAATAAATATATTGGGATAGATGACACACAACACCAACTAGTTCCGTGGTAAGTTACGAGGCTTGTGTTATGGATACCAAATACACTACACATATGTAACTTTATATAAATATATCAATGCTCACCACGCCAATGAATGCCACCAGCGGGACTCGAACCTGTGACCGCTGGCACAGCAAGTAGGATCACTACAAACTGAGCCAAACATGTCGTCAAATTGGATAGATTGTGTGAAGGAGGATATGTATGAGAAAGGTATATAACGTATATGCTAAGATGACAGCTGATAGAATGAAGTTTTAGAAGAAAACATATTGTGGTGACCCCAAGCATGGAATAAGAAGAAGGAGAAAAAGAAGAATAATTAATTAATATGCACCTATGACCCACTGGGGGCGCTCATTTGTGTGATGAGCACGAATGTTTGTACTCCGGTCATGTGTGTTTATATTTATAATATGTATGTATTTAAAGTTATAAATAAATAAATAAATAAATAAATATGCTGGGACATTAACACACAGCACCATCTAGTTCCATGGTAAGCTACAAAGCCTGTGTTATGGATACCAGATAGTTGATATACTACACATATATAACTTTAAATACATACATACATATTATAAATATAAACACCCATGACTGGAGTACAAACATTCGTGCTCATCACACAAATGAATGCCCCCAGCGGGACTCGAACCCGCGACCACTGGCGCAGAAAGTAGGGTCACTACAAACTGAGCCAAACGTGCCGTCAAGTTATATAATATCGACTATCTGGTATCCATAACACAAGCCTCGTAGCTTACCATGGGACTAGATGGTGCTGTATGTTAATGTCTCAACACATTTAACCATATCTTCCTCGGTTTATTGCTATTATATTATATGCGCATATTAATTAATAATTGCTATTTAAATAATAAGCGTTACTGTTTATCTGTCAATTTGTTGGTTCATGCTCGTACAACCTAGTGATTAAAATTTTAAATGCAGATAATAATATTATCTATTATTTAAATTTTCTTATTTGTCGATAAAATGTTTTACATTAAACTCAATTTTATCGATTAAATTATTATTTCTATATAAATGAGGAAATATACTTAAATTAAAATACAAATATATTAAAAATCATATAGGAACATTGTTTTTTGTTTAGGGGTATGTCTACACATAAGGAATAATCTATAATAAGTATTTCTAAATTCTTTAACTAATCTTCTAGTGCTTTCTAAAGCCAAACAATACCTGAATAATCTAGAACATTTTTATCGATATCTGCTCATAATTACCTACATTAAAACGAAACGATACATTTTTAATATGTTAGTCTATGTGTTATCATTAAACACCATATAGCATTATTAGGCATGGTGAGGGAAATAGACTTCTTTTATATTGATTAATCAAGTGAGATATCCGTAGAATAGTTAATTATCCGATATTATAGAACACTTTCACCAAAATAATTTAGAGAAATAACAAAACTCCAATAAAGAAAGTCAACAACATACCTAATAATTAAGAAACACTTAATTTAACGCTTTTATTGTAATTAAAATCTTATTACTTAAATTATATTAAATTTCATTTATTACTTGGCTCTTAAATTAAAATTATATTTGAATAATAAACTTTATCTTGACTTCGCGAAGCCAATCGTAATATTAACGTTTGAAAAGGAAAAGATGTTGTATAAACATAATCATTTATTTTTATTATCATTTGATTATGACCCTCTGTAGGGATATCTGTCTAATTAATTCGAGGGTTGGACGTTTGATCCTATTAAAGGCCAAACCTTTTAACCTTTTGTTTTAAAAAGGTCATAATTAAAAAAAGATCTAATATTTCCTAATCTGTTTTCTTCTATCTTTTTCTATACATATAATTAGAAATTCTAGAGTAATTGAAATAATTGTTCAATTAAAGCAATGCGAGCTAAATTTAAAACTTATTTACTGTATTATTGAATGCAATTAATTTGAGTTATTAATATGGATGAAAAGTTAATTCTAATACATTTGAAAAGCAAAACCAAAGTAAATACGTACGTAAGTACCTACAATATAAATAGTAGGTAAAGCTATTTTCTATTTAACATATATATATCTCAGATATTAAATATATGGGCTATTTTTATTTCCGTTTATCGCGAGCAATAATTTAGACGATGTTTAGCTTGCTTAAATTACTAGATAGGAGGTGAATGAAAATAAATGAATTAGTCATATAAGATTTTTTCATGATTTATCTACTATTATCAACTATCTCCACATAAAAAATCACACCAATCCGTGACTCTGTTTCGACGTGAAAGAAGGACAAACAAAGAAACACACACAAAACACTTTCACATTTATAATATTACTAGCGACTCACCCTCGCTTCGCTTCGGGTTCATCCCTAGACAAAAACAAATCTATCCCACGGGACCCGTACACTTTTCCGGGATGATATATAGCCTATAGCCTTCCTCAGTTAACGAGCTATTAAATGCAAAAAGAATTTTTCAAATCGGATCAGTAGTTTCTGAGATTAGCGCATTCAAACAAACAAACAAACACACAAACAAACAAACTCTTCAGCTTTATAATATTAGTATAGATTATGGATTACGTATGCACATAAATCCATTTCTTCAAATAAAAAAATACAAAGGGAAAGTCTGTTATAGTCATTACCCCACTCCATTGTTTTACAAAAACAGTACATGCCACTAAGATGGTCTATGTAAATGAGCGTACCTGTTAAACGATCGGTAAGCAATTAGCGTTCGCTTGGAAATCGATCGATTATGCTATCGACGAGTTTCACATAGTAATGATAGAATAAACGCTAAGTAGAACACGTAAATAAATGCAAAGCGATTATTTTTTCCACTACAAAGGTACATACCGACTTCAAAATCAATTATGCGATTTTATCTAAAGTTTATATGAGACTAGTGACTCACCCGCGCTTCACTCGCCTTCCCTAGGTTGATTCTCCATACACACTTTCGTCCCCATTTTCACCCTTTTAAGGGATGATTTCCGGAATAAAAAAATATCTTATGTCCTTCTCAGGGTCTCAAACTATCTTCTTACCAAATTTCATTTAAATTGGTTCCGTATTTTTGAGTTTATTCGTTACAAACATACAAAAATACAAATATTTCCACTTTATAGTATTAGTGTAGACTAACCATAAGGTAAAATATATATGAAGATATCGCGTATCATACAAACATACATTTAATTTGAGTACGTAGATACTTTGAAGTCGCTCTAAAAGTATTCGCGATATAAATCGTCACCTATCCTCTTGTGAAACAAGGACATTGAATACTTTAGAAAATTTTATTTTTAGAGCTCAATTTATAATTCTTGCAAATTTCATCTTACCGGCCTTGCATCAATGAAATTTTTTATTGAAAGTTTTTCATAACGTTATCTAAAAAACAATAAAAAAAATATTGCGATTAGTTAAAAAAATCTATGTTGTAAGTGGCTTGTAGCTCGCACTCGCCTTTAAAGAGGATTTTATTAATTAGTAGCGACTTACCCTCGCTCCACTTATTACATTTTAACGTTTAATATAGATTTCTCAAAGATGAGATATTTTCCCGCAGTAAAAAGTACCGTAATACCAAAATCCGTCCAATGATTTTCTCGTGATGCGTTCCCAGACAGATAGACAAAAAATCAAAAAAGATTCGGCCCCCGTTTGATTGATTAATTATTATCGATATAATAATTACTATTTCAATAAGATTTTCCAAAAATATTGAATGTACAGATTCGACTCAGTCAGAATTTTATTATAAGTAGGTATATCTATACCATAGACTAAAATGCTTCATACTATAGACTAAAATGCGCATAAGAAGTCATAGGTATAAATAAGTGCATAATGAAAAAATATATATACTGTGAAAATCATAAAAGCAATTCAAGTCGTTATAATTCAGAACCGCATTGTTAGCGTCTAACGTGTGTCACGAGAGACATATTGCCGTCAACCTGAGAGTGACGCAGCAATGTTAAACCACATCCATCCTCTCTTTTGTCCTTGTAAGGGAATTAAAAACATAACTCTAATTATATTATTACTCTAGTAGAACCCGCGGCTTCGCTCGTGATCAAACTACGAAAAATACGAAATTTCATGCAAATATGCCCGTTGGGGGTTGAATTTTGAAAAATCCTTCCTTAGAATGCCTTCGTCATATGAGGAATACGTGTGCGAAATTTCAATTTTCTAGCCTTAAGGGTTTGGCCTGTGCGTTGATACATCGGTCAATCACTTTTGCCTTTTATATATTAAATATAGATATCCATTTACTTTAATCATAGGTAAACAGTATTAAAAATTTGAGGAAATCATATATAAATAGAATTTAATTATAATATAATTGATAACATTAAAGCTCGTCAATAGCTACTAAACAAAAAAAAAAGAAAATCGGTTGAGAAAGATTTTTTCAGAAAACATACCTAACTATATATATATATATATATATATATATATATATATATATATAGCTATTTTAGATAAACCTAATATGCAAAACCTTATGTAAATACAAAATTTGATCCAAATCGTTACAGCTGTTTCCGAGATACATAGAATAAGATATGCATATGTATATACAAGAATTGCTCATTTAATATTATAAGACTATATTATGATGCTTGGCATATTAACTATGTTAAAAAACTTAACATATTAACTTACTTAAACATAGTAAATAGGTATCATCCAAATCCGTCCAGCCTTATTAGCGTAAGCAAACATACATTGAAATTTTCGCATTGATAATAGTGATTTCTATGACAGAGATAGCGGATTCGAGTCAAACATTTTTTTATTTAATATACATATATTTTTTTAGGCAGTGGTAGCCCAGTGGTAACGCGCTCGCTTGGGAAACCGAGTGACGCGGGTTCAAATCCCGGGTCTCGCACCTCTGATATTTTCATGTGCGAATCATTTCTAACCTGATTACCACTTGCTTTACGGTGAAGGAAAACATCGTGAGGAAACCTGCATGTCTGAGAAAACTTAGCAAGTTTTCGAAAGACATGTGAAGTCCGCCAATCCGCACTTGGCCAGCGCGGTGGACTATGGCCTGATTCCCCTCGTATTGAAGGGAGGCCCGTGCCCAGCAGTGGGACGTTAAAAAGGGCTGAATACAAATACATACATATTTTAATATAGAAATTGAAGAAATATCAAACTTACGATGCATACGGTCATACTAAATGAAACCAAAATATTATTTAAAGGAAAGAAATTTTATGCTGCAGTAAAATCATATTAACAGCAAATAAATTGGAGTTCTGGACATTTTTAAAGTCCAAAAATCATTAACATTAAATATATACTACCTATATTATTTTTGGTTTCACATTATTCAGTCCCTTTGAATACTCATTAATAAATACGTCAGTAAGAAATAAGCTTTATACTATCCAGGATATAAGCTGCCTTAATTCGAAATCATTTAAATCTGGTTAAATCCATTACAGTGTGAAAACACCATATACATCATAATATATTAATTAGAAAATAAATATATGTTACTTTACTAGCGACTCAACCTCGCTCCGCTCGGGTTCGTCCCTAATTGCGTTTTAACGTTTAGTATAGATTTTGCAGAGATAATGTATTTTTCCACGGTAAAAAGTATCCTATATGTTGACCCGGATAACTAGCTATCATCATACCAAATTTTATCAAAATCTGTCTAGTGGTTTTCTCGTGATGCGTTCCCAGACAGACAAAAATTCTAAAAACTATAGATTCGGCCTCCCAATAATAAAGATAATCAATAAGATTTTCCAAATAAATATTTAATGTACAGATTCGACTCAGAATTTTATTATATGTATAGACAATGTACATATTACTGTGATAACAAAACTGTATTACTATTACTTATTATAGATACGTGTTATACTCGTAATATATGAAATGACATAAATTAAAGGCATATCGAAAGTTGACGACTCTTATGGTGCGACAAGGCGGCGACTGCGTACGTAGTTGGAAAACGGAATAAGTTTTAGTGTAATTTTTATATCTATGTTTCTGTGGGAACAGTGTTCATACGTTAAATATGATATCATCAAGAATTCCAATAGCAATATCATATCCGACCATTCAGATGTTTTTATACAGCTTACATTTCTAAGCCATATAAGCCTGTATAAAATGCGTGATTGATGTTATGATGCGTTTCAAAAAACCATCTGGTGTAATAGACGTCTGCTAAGTGGTCATAGGTTCGATTTTACCATAAGGAACCGTCTGGTATCTATAAAGCCAACTAACGGCACGTTTAAGTAAATTAAGGCCTAATCAGTATCTTAATTATATTGGATAGTAAAATATAATCAAAATAAGTACAGTGGCCTCACTTTCAAAACATAAAAGCTGTTTAGAGTTTAAAATGTAAAATAAACGGCATCGTAAACAGCGTGTCGATTGAAATATCTTTATTGCCATACACTCTAAGCTAATAACTGATGTCATCCACAGGCTTCATGTATAAACATAACTCACGATTGTTTAGATTAAATTGTAAACTCAGTACGATGCGACAACTCACACATATATTTAAACATATACATATCTTTGATGACAAAATATTTTACTATGCAAATACTATAAATTATTGTATTATATTATGTTAATATATTTATTTGCCATCATATAGTCTATACTCATATTATAAAGAGGCAGAGTTTGTCTGTTTGTCTGTTTGTTTGTTTCTTTGAACACGCTAATCTCAGGAACTACATACTAATCCGATAAAAAAATCTCTTTGTATTACATAACCCGTTTATTGACAAAGGTTAAAGTCTATATCATCATGCTACTCTACCCAAGGGAGCGGAGCAGTAATCATAAATGTCAACAAATCGGACAGTTTTCCATACATTATTGTAAAACTATATACATATACATTATACATATACCTATACATAGGGACGAACATAAGTAAATTGCTAGTTATTCATATTAGTATATGTTAGCACTTGCTATTATTCAAATTGGCTTCTTCTTGCTAAGACACGAAATTTTCCAAACTAATAACTCTGCGGTACATGCTTTTTGAACAAAATATATTATTAGGTTGATCCTAAAATTTAAGGCTTATGGTATAATCATGAAATAAAAGACTTTAATTCCCAACCCGAATCATTATAAGACTATTAAATCTTATTAAATATTTTCTTGTAACTAAATTGATTCTGCTATCCCAAATTAATAGTTAAGTACGATCGCTTGGCAAACCTCTGATATTTTCATGTGCGAATCATTTCTAACATGATTACCACTTGCCTTACGGTGATGGAAAACATCGTGAGGAAACCTGCATGTCTGAGAGAACCCAGCATGTTTTCGAAATACATGTGAAGTCTGCCAACCCGCACTTGGCCAGCGTGGTGGACTATGGCCTGGCCCCCCTCATATTGAAGGAAGGCCCACGCATAGCAGTGGGATGTTAAAAAAGGGCTAAATAAGTACGATTCGTGTTTTTTTTTATACAAACTATAACGTATTAAATTAATACTAACTACGGTATTATATCACAATAAAATCATGATATATATATATATATATATATATATATATATATATATATATATATATATATATATATATTCATATACATTAATACTTCGAAATGCTTTTGTAAATATTTTATAAAATAATTGGATTATATAAAATACTCATCCACAGTTTCCTCGATTTCGTCGAGATTGAACACGTTTTAAAGCACGTCCTCGTATGTTAAGGCTCTTGACTCATCGATGGACACGTTTAAAACATGCATTTGAATTGAAGTATTAAATGAATTAAAACGCTGATATAATCACATTAAATCAGTTTATTGGATAAAAATCCTAGATTATTCACATATTCAAATAGAGTAAATAGTGTTAGTTCATTCTTATTTATAGGTAATATTATAATAAAAGGAACGAAGTGACGCAAAAGTTTTATTGCTTTTTATTAAAAAAAACTAGCAGAACCCGCGGCTATGCCCGCGTTGAATCTACAAAAAAAACTCTTTGGCTTTATATTATATTATAGTATTATATTTATATAATATTGTTCATACACAAGTACTAAACTTGCGATTAAAAATGCGGGGGGTGAGGGTAGGGGGGTAAAAATTACATTACGACTATATTCCAATACCTACCAAATATACAAAAAAAATCATTAAAAGCGGTCGAGCCGTTTTGGAGGAGTGCGACCACAAACGCCGTGACACGAGATATTTATATTTTATATATTAGACGTCGTCTTGTCATAGACTTTCATCATTTGATTATCATCATTATCATCTCCCTGCCCATTTCTCGTTTACTTGGGGTCGGCGCAGTACATCTTTCGTACTGTTGATGATTCCTATATCATTTGATTGAAAAATAACAAAAAATTAAAATCTCGACAGCGCTAACTATAGCTTACACCACCACCACCACTTATAATCCCCTTAAGTACACAAAAACATTACATAAAAATCGGTCAAGACTCAAGACGTTTAAGAGGCCTATTACACTGTGATTTTTCAATTTAATGCCCATTTTTGACGTTCTTATTCAAAGAAACTGAAACTTTTCGACAATTTCGACGTATTGTATGATGGAGAATAATTATTAATATAGTTCATAGCGGCCTCGCTTTTCGCAAATTTTCATTATTAGTTGAAATAAAGCCAAAATTCCGAATCAAGTTTTTTAATAAAATGCGCGACGACATTTTTTCAAGCTCATGGATTGAAATACTGTACTAAGCAAACGAAATGAAAAATATATAATAATATCTCGTATATAGTGATTGAGTTTATAGCGGCCTTGGAATTTGAAAATATGCATTGGATTTCTACAAAAAAAGAAAATCCTTTTCAAAATATTAAAAACTACTAAAAACGTTCTGAATTAGCTGTAAATATATCCTTACAACATTAATATTATTAAGTAAAATTATACCAGAATATACGTCAGTTCAAAAGAAACGTAATTACATACTTTTTTTTAAAACAATTTATTATAAAACTTTACATAGAAGTAATTACAACTGCAGAAAATACTAGAAACAGCGACGCGTCGGCCGCTCGAACTCAATTCCATACTCAGTACATTTTGTGATAGGCCTCTTAAGAGGAGAAAAATTACAAACACACAAACACAGGAATTTTATATATAGAGATAAATCGATAAATCTTTTAAATGTTTTGGTAGCGCTTAGTATTATTTGCATATTTGTTTTTAAGTTTACTGCGAAAAACAAAATAATATTGATTTCTGTCTGTACATGGGTACATTCGAGAAAAACTATTATTTGAGGTCTTGTATTAACGCGATAGAACCCAAAGCAATAATTTTTAGAATTTTCGTCTATTTATCTGTACGTTTCTGAGCGCTAATCTCAAAACGGCTAAACCGATTTGGGCGCGGTTTTCTCTAATGTATTGTGGTATACTTCACTTAACATTTAATATTTGTTTTATTTCAATCGGTTCATAAATAAAGAAGTTATGTCAATTTAAAGAATCACCTAAGGACGAACCTGAGCGAAGCAAGGGTAAGTCACTATTAATATATAATTATATAGAAATCGTTACGTAACTTCTCGTTTCTGCGAATTTTATTAAGTTTTTCAATTAATAAGCCATGAAAATATAAAAGTCTTTGGTAGTTAACGTCAAAGAGCTACCGTAACGGCTAAGATGGTTGTCGAAAAACACTTCACTTGTTTAGCTCTCGAGCAATAAAGTGTAATAAGGATAAAAGTGTAAATATACAGTGAATTTGCTATTGGATGAGGAACGGAATTTAAAAGATTACAAAGCTGTTGTGTTGTTTATTTTAAGGACTTTGAAGAAAACGTCTTTAATTAAACCTGTTGATATAGAATACTTTTTTAGCAATTTAATATTGCTAGTGTTCACTCAGCGGTCGAAATTAAACCTTAATTACAGAAAATTTATAAATAATACTATTTTGTCTTTACCTGTCTATATAAAAAAAAATAGTTTCCAATTTTTTTATTGATAACACTAAAGCTCCTTAATAGCTACTAAAGAAAGTCAAAGAGAGGAGGTACTGGTCAAAAGGCACTGAATTGTCTTTGCCTATTTATTATATATATATATATATATATATATATATATATATATATATATAAAACGTCAAATTACACTGGGTTGCATTTAAAAAATAAAGATGTTCTTTCACAAAAACGCGTGAGAATCTAGTTTGATGATATGACACTGACCTACAATTGATAATACCAGCAGTTAAAGTTTGCATCATTCGAAGAGTTACTTGTGAGTAGCAAGGCCGTATTACTTTACGTTTTTAATAATAAAAAACCATTCAATATAGCATTCTCATAAGATAAAAACCATTAAAATAATTTGAATTACATAAAACTATCTTTTAGAATTTTTTCACGGATTTATTTTGGTTTTTAATTCTCGTTCCGAAAAGACAGTTTTACTTAAAATGTTAAATATTTGCGTAAATTTTGGAAAATATTATAATTTGAATTCATTAAAGAGCGACGATTTTTTGTATTATCAAAACTTTACGTATATTCTACTGTCATAATACAAAGACTAAGCTCTTGAAATTTTAAGCTTTTGCTTATATTAGCAGTGGGTAATAGCGACGTGCTCACTACTTGGTATTTAAATAAGTTCGCTCTCGATAAATATAATACATATTGATAAACAAATCTATACATATAATAAAATTTTAATTCTAATCTGTACATTAAATATTTTTTAGAAAATGTTATTGAAATAGTCATTATGATCATCGATACAGAGGCGAATCTGTAGTTTTTGAAGTTATACTTCTTTTGGTACATTTGTATAAAATTATGAGAGTAAAATTTGTACGATGCGCACGCACACCGACAGCCAAAAGGCGACATAATGAAATTAGCTGAAAACGACATGATGAAGTTAGCTGAAAGCGACATGATGAAGTTAGCTGAACTCCTCCGGTTCCCGTGAAAACTCATAACTATATTCAAAGTAGTTTCTCAAATATTCATAAATCTATAACACGTGTTCTGTATAAGTGGAGATAAAAAAATATATTTATTTTTATTAATTAATCATTCCTTTTACAAACAGAGTTGTGACATACGGGATTAAATCTTTAGCTATTTTTGTTCTGTTACGCCAAAAAAGTAAAACTTCTTACGTGCGTACATAAGTACACACACAGTTTTATTAGAATTTTTGTCTGTCGGTCTGTCTGTGACCGCATAATGGAAAAACCACTGGAGGGATTTTGATGAAATTTGGTATGATGATAGCTGGTTATCCGGGTCAACATAAAGGATAGTTTTTACTGCGGGAAAATATCTCATCTCTGAGAAATCTATACTAACCGTTAATACGTATCTAGAGACGAATCCGAGAGGAGCGAGGGTGAGTCGTTAGTATTTAATAAATTAATTGTTACCTCCTTAGACCTTAAACGTTGGAGTTTATAATCTGGCGAAAACCACAATAAAGTTGCAAAATTCTAGTCAAAGTAAACTTATTCAACCAATGCTAAAGACAAACTAAAATTTTGTTTTAATAATGTTATAAATAGGATCTACAAATATGATTACTTCATATCTAGCTTTAAGATAATCTTTAAACTGCGTTCTTAATATTTTTATGATCTATTGTTCATCAAGATAGTAAACTTAGGTATTAAAAAATAGGGGTGCCAAAATCTGATCGCTTTGTAAATTTTAAAATGTTACGACTGAGCTTCGTAACACTAACAAAGTTTTATTAAATATTACTTGTGTTCTTTATTTACTGAGCGAAGCTTAGAAAGCTTTCAAATTAACAAGAACTTTAACGTACACACGTATATTTTAACCACAAGTTATTTGAATTTTTATTAGTTTTCGTAAAAGCTAGGTTAGTTATAGGCGAATAAAAGTAAAACACTGGTACGCATAGAAATAAAATCAAATTTAAAATTTCATGGAAAGCATATCATTTTATTTCAGTGATATTCTTGAACGTATACAGTTTTATCACAAGCACAAATTGCTAACCCTGTGAGTTTGCCACAACAAAAGAACGCATCAAAATAAAATGTCTGTACGTGATTCTGGTTACGTGACTGTTAAGCTGGATTTACACTATTAAAATTTTAAGGCGACAACAAAACTAAAATAATATGCTTATAATAGTGTTATTTAATTAAGAAAACTAAATCCATGTTATATTAAATTGATTTTTGAGCATGTTGTGTTCACCTTTAAATAGATTTACAATAACTAACCTATATTTCACTTGTATATGTATGTAAGTTATGAATGTATAATATTGTAAAACTGCTGGTAGACGTTAATAAATAAAAATAAAAAATAAAAAAAAATCCAAAATGATTTAACTTTTAAAAATACCAATCAAACAATTTTTGCAAAATATTTCTTTGTCGTTAAAACATATTTGAAATGAAATGAAACAAACTTTATTCCATTAGACTTATTACAAACGCTTTTGAATTTCAATATATTTTTGATATTATATCACATGTCACATAAATTTAATTTAAACAAATTAGGCGACTAAACACAATAAAAGACGATGATAATAAAATATATTCCTATTTCAACAAACGAGCTTATTAATTGTTTCAAAATAACACAATATTATCAATTATCTAATATAATTTATCACATCATTCATATCTTAAACATAAAAACCAGACTAATAAAAAAAGCTCAATAGCTAAAAAAGCTCAGATAGTCTTCTAACATTCGTGCTCTAGTACTGGCCTTATAATACTTCGTTGATTTAAATATTTTTTATATCACGTGATCGAGAAGTGCTGGAACGAATTGATATAAGAGTACGGTCATTAACGATTTTGTAATTGATTTGAATACATATGAATTTTTAACGTTATTTTTTTCAAACGACCATTAGTTACAAAATATCGTATGTCAGATTAATTAAAATTTGAAATGGGCAAAGGAAACGTTCTATCAATGTTCTTAGTAATTTTTATCTGAGTTTATATGCATACTAGCGGCTCACCCTCGCTTCGCTCGAGTTCGCCTTTAGAAAAACAAAAACAAATCTATCCCACGGGAACCGTAAATTTTTCCGGGATAAAAATAGCCTAAGTTTTGATCTGATGTATGAGTTATATTATTATAAAGTTTAATTAGAATCCGTTCAGTAGTTTTTGCGTGAAAGAGTACCAAACATCCATACATCTGTACATCCAGATATCCATACATCCTCATAAAGTTTCAAATTTATAATATTAGTTTAGATACTAATGTTCGTCTAGTGGTCAAAAATCGACCATAATGATGATTGAAAATTTAAGGAGAACATTTGAATACAATTAACCTATCTATATAAAAAAAACTTATTATTTCAATTTTTTTTATTCATAACACTAAAGCTCGTCTACATAGCTAGTAAACAAAAAAAAACAGTTTGTAAACCAAGAAGAAAAATGTATTGAATTGTTTTGCCTTTGAGTTTTATATATAGATTTTGTATATAGATTTTTGAACGTTGTGTTTCAATGAATGCCAATTATAAGGTGATAGTCATGATTCTTTTTATAATATTGAGGCAATAACAAGGTTGGTCCCATATATGTATATATCAAGGAAAACTTTTCCCTTAAAAGTGGAATATTTGCTTTTAAAGGTTTTAAATGAAACTATATTTTTGGATTATTTCGCGGGTTTATTATGATTTTTGGTTCCAGACGTTTCGAATGCTTTACAGCAATCATGGCTACGGGAAAGACAAAGGTTTTAGACGTCTCAAAAGCGTTATATACTTGTTACAGACAGTGCCTATTCACAATTTTACAAAATGATTATGAAATCATCCGAAAAAATCCTAAAAGATAGTTTTATTTAAAATGTGAAATATTCACGTAAATCAAAGAAAGTCTTACTTTAAAGAGGTTAAAAATTCGTATACTTGAAAAATAACTTGAAAAGTAATCATTTAACAAATCAGATTAATTAATACGAGCCAAGTTTTGCCTGAAATTTGAAATATTAATAGTAATTAATATTTCATAAAACTCCAATCCATTAACTTCTATTTAGTAAAATTTTGGCCAGTTGTAAGCAATTTGTCGTAAATAACGTGCTCATAATTACAAGTTTAACCATAAATTTTAATTAACGACCGAGTTAGTTTAAAATTAACTGAAATTTCCGATAAAAATATATTAATTTCTGAAATAAAACACACCGAAATACAACCAACATGACTAGTTTACTTGCACCTTGCAGGCTTTAAAAGAGCAGATGCATCAATCACTGATAATAACACACTCATTACTCAAGATAATCAATTTTCTGTTAAGTCGGGGCCAGGCGATAATTCTAAGCGGTCGGTGCGGGCACTCATCTAACCTATCGTATCAAAATTAGCGCGCGAGATTCTTACTGCATCCCCATATCTAATGCTGATCATCCAGCTGTTAAATAATAAAACTAACGTGCAACATCTCATTTTACATCTGGACCCAAGGACAAATATAAATATGTGGAAACATTAACACACAGCACCATCTAGTTCCATGGTAAGCTACGAGGCTTGTGTTATTATAGACACCATATAATTGATACACTACACATATATAACTTTAAATACATACATATTATAAATATAAACACATATGACTGCAGTAGAAACATTTGTGTTCATCATATAAATAAATGCTCTCAGTAGGACTCGAACCCGCGACCGCTGGCAAAGCAAGTAGGGTACTACAAACTGAGCCAAAAGTGTCATCGAATGATATCGATGTTTATGGAAGAAAGAAGCTAAAGAATTCAGTTCTTTCTGCCTTCTACTGCGCGTGTGGACCAAAGTTTAAGTAGATGAATCCTAAAGTGGAGACCACGGCTTGGCGAACGTAGTAGACGCTATCTAATGCAAAAGAATTTTTCAAATCGGATTAGTAGTTCCTGAGATTCACGCAAACAAACAAACAAACTCCGCCTCTTAATATTATTAGTATAGATTATCATGCTATATTGGAAATTTTGATTTTATTCGTGCAATAGCAATACCACTTTTATTTTTATATTATGACGCTTTAATTTCATGTTTCAAATGGCTGCGCAGTATGCAATATATGACCAAACATCAGCAACTGAAATAGCAGCATCAAAAAACCGAGCTTCATATCACTATGAAGTAATGAAATTAGCATAGTAAATGCGAAGAAACGACTTAAGTAATTAAAAAGTTGATATTTTTAATAATATACATACAGCATATTATTTTTATCAAATTTGGTTTCATTTCAAAAGTATTATGTTTTAAACATGAATTACTTATTCTAAAGAAAATGATAGCGAAATATGTATTTTTATTAAG
Organism: Argynnis bischoffii washingtonia; assembly: GCA_033884665.1. NCBI lineage: Eukaryota > Metazoa > Arthropoda > Insecta > Lepidoptera > Nymphalidae > Argynnis > Argynnis bischoffii. Next base: position 14,880,279 of record CM066609.1, on the reverse strand, counting down.
TTACAGTATCATTTGAGTACTCAGACAAAATTAAAGGTTTCAATATAAATTTCATTAATATTGCAAATTTGAAAGTGCCTTTGTCATTTTGACGAGTATCGACGAGTTTATCGAAGATCGATGTGGTTTGTTCGACAGAAATATTTTATAGGTCAGAGAGATTGTCGTATTTACAAACTAAATGATGCTGAGTTGCTAGACCTAAGTCCTTTAATTACTAGAAAATTAAATTTAAAGACAGGCTATACGATCACTTTTGTATGGCATACTAAATACTGTCCAATATAATAATAGTACTTATTATGAATATTGAGAGAGCTTGAGAAAAATGACAGCAGGTCTAGTCCGAAATATAGGAATACAATATTTAAATAAGAAAAATCTTTGTATTATTCAATTTCTCTCTCTAATTTTGAGTTAAGTAGGTAATATAATTTTTGAAGTAAAACTTCTTTGGGCACGCTTGACTTGGGGGGTAAGCTGGTGAATGCGTTACGAAAAAATGTACGTACGTTTGTTGCCATGGTAACCGTTGTTATTGTCTGACTAATGATATATAATATTATATTCTTTCCTTAAATGACATTCTTTAAATATATTATTGTACTATGCCTAATATGCGTTATTTTTACTTTCTCACCTATCCTAATTATTTAAAACATAAATTGAATTTCATAAAGAGTACCGATAACCTACAGAAGTTTTACTTCTTGCGCTTGTACACATTCATACACACACTCTTTAATTTTTTTCTTTGTAAAACGTTATAAAATGTATATAAAATGCAAACTACTAACTTAAATGCTATTTAACCAAAAAACAGATAACGAAAATTAAATGTAACCTACATATGTATGTATTTAGTTTAACATTGAAGTAAGGCCACCTACACCCACCCATCTGGTTACAAAATTTTACATACTATTATTTCAAAAAAGATCTAAACCACTAACTATCTTGTACTTAGTAAAAACTTGGCCAATTCTAAGCTATTTGTCGTAAATAACGCGTTCATATTTAAAAGTCAAACCATGAATTTGAATTAATGACCGAATCAGTTAAAGATAACTGAGGAAAGTATTTAATTTTAAAGAAAATATATGAACAAATATATCTATACATATAATAAAATTCAGAGTCGAATCTGTACATGAAATATTTTTTCGGAAAATCTTATTGAAATAGTCATTATTATCGATAGAGAGGCCGAATCTATAGTTTTTAGAATTTTCGTCTGTCTGTTCAATTTTTGTTTCATTGTAAAATATTAATTGACATCTAAAATATTTACTTCAGATATTTTACTACTAATAATAATAGCACAGTATAGCTTCATGTGCGATGGAAACAGTTATTTTGCAGCAGGTGCATTTTAACCAGGCTATAACCGGTCGAATATCAAATAAATAATGTTTAAAATGTACACATTTGTGTCGAGTACAGTGTTTTTATAGGCATCCTGGATTTTGAAGCGGTTATTATAGAAACAATTATTTTAGATTCTAGATGTTTTTGCCAAGTTTTTACTTAGAAATGGCACTGTAATTGCAATATTTCTTTAGCTTGACGAGATACAAGTCTTTGCTAACATTATTTCTTTTACTTTTTTCATAATATATACATTACAAGATATATTGTTGATAGATTATTATTATTGAAAAACTATATAATTAAGATTATTGTGTAATAGTAAATAGAAAAGTCACTATACTATACCACTAATAAGAGAATATTAAGAGGCTTATACAAAAAATAACAGATTATGTTTGTTTGTTTGTCTATTTGCTAAGAATTCATTCTTATGCAATTCACGTGTTTGCTACGAAATTTTGGTGAATTTTTGTGTACCTACATATCAACGAAGTTCTCTGACATACATAGTTTCTTCAACATACAATCGGACAAGCGTATAACATCTGGGCGAAGCCAGGGCAGGTCGCTAGTTTCAATATAAAAATCGAGTAAATAAGACACTTAAATAACTTAATATATTAATCTAAAAATTATATGTTTTACTCTCAAATCAAAAATAATATACCTAAACAAAACCTGAATAAAAACCGCGACTGCAGACATACGAATGTTGAAATGTAACATATAAAAAAAAAAAAACAAGAATATGTGGCTAAGTTTTTCACAGCAATAAAAACTATATGATATCATTAATCGCATTTTAATGGTCGCAATGACACCAAGGACTGTAATCACACAGACCTGGCTCTTTTTAATTGATTCTTCTATAGAAATACACTCTTTAATATTTCTCATAATTTTATATTGCTTTATAATGATTCAAACGTATACAGTTTATTTTATTTTAGTACATACTACTTGTCATTCGGCTCTTAAGCGTTAAAATATTTATAATAAACACTATTTTTTTATAGTGCAATAAACGGATTCAAAGAAGATTTAATGAAAATAACTCATATAATTTAGTATGGTGGTATAAGTGATACGCTCTTTATTTTCTTTGCAAAATTAAAATAGAAGACATTTTCTCAAAATGCCCGCTAGATTAATAATGACAGATTAAAAAAAAATACATTATTTGACCGACAGCAGTTTTATGTCAGTTTTGTATTCTCACTATTGAAATATATGTAAATTTTGCACAATCTATAGCTTCCACCGTGTATCATCGATACGCAACCATTGCTAACGTTACTGTGACCTGACCAACTATGTATTGATTTTTGTCATACACTATTCAAAAGAAAAAAAAGTGTGTGTGTACTTATGTACGCACATAAGAAGTTATACTTCTTCGGCGTAACAGAACAAAAATAACTAAAAATTTCATTCCATATGTCACAACTCTCTGTTTGTAAAAGGAATACAGCTCACCTCATCATATCGCTTTCAGCTAACTTTATCATGTCGTTTTTTGGCTGTCGGTACTCTCATATTTTTTTCCAAACGTGTTAAAAGAAGTATAACTTCAATAAACAGATATTTCATATACTCTACCATATGTAACTCTATCTAGAGATAAGGTACATGTACTTAGGTAAGGTATAGGTACTTATAACTTCATTAGTAGCCTATCAGTTACAATTTAACTGCACTAGTCGAGTTAAATAGAGCCTTCTCTCACATTACACAATGATACAAGTATTGCATATGGATGATACAGCAGGATTTATGAATGGTAGTTTAGTTAATAAAACGTTTTTGCACCAAAGGAACAATCATTGGTTATTTTGTTATTTTTTCCTTTCGTTAACTTCTAAGTACATTTGCTCGTTTCCATTGTTGTTTTTATAGTTGCTTTTAAATATGACGTCACTGTTCGAACTTGAAGGATTAACAATTGACCTTGACTCTGATAGAGTCACGGATAACTAAAAATAAATATCTGAAGTTTTGTCTTCATCTACAGCTTTAAATATAGCTTTTAATTCTTAAAAAATAGCAGAACTAAAAGAAATACTTGTTAAGTAGTAAAATATTATAAATAACTAAAGAATGTAGCAGTTATTTATTTTGCTTTTTTATTTTAGAATTATTATTATATATTTTTTTTTATTTTGGTCACCATCATAGATTAATAAGACAGAATTAATATAAAAATTCATGTATTTTTCTTATCAGAATCCCTATTTAAAATCACTACCAAATTATTTTATAACTATTCCACCCTCAGAAAACTTTTATTTAAATTTATAAATATATTAATTATATAAAATTCCCTTACGGTGAAGATATCGTGTAACAAACACACAAAACAAACATACAAACTGAATTAAACACCTCTTTATTGAAGTCGGTTAAATCTATCTTTGTATAATCTCACATGTAAATTAATAGAGAGACGCACAGAACAAAGTATATGATAGAGCATGGGGCCATATACGATTTATCATCTGATCTAATAATGAGTTCGCAAGTTAGCAAGGCAATACTTTGTTGGTAGCAACGGATGCAATTACTGTTTGAAAATTAGCCTCAATACCCTTCTGGCTTTGAGTATAACCCGGCAAAATTTAATGGGAGTCTAATAATATGGATGGAATCCATGACGTGTGAACGTTTTCATTTGTACGCATTGCAATACTGGGAATAATGTTGGCCTTTGAAGGTGTTACACACGTTTGATTCACCTGTATTATTTCTATAATTACTTGTGCTTGGAGATATGATAGTTTACTTTGTTAGATAATGATCCTTAATATTACTTTTTAATTAAATATATACATACATACATTGTATACAAACATCAAAATTACTATAACAGTACTACAGGCTGAAATTTATTTGAGACCACCATCATTAAAATATTATCTATTTATTATACACTAGCAAGTTAAGTTTTATTGTTTAGTGTAAATTTCTCAGAGATAAGATATTTTCCCTCAGTAAAAAGTATCCTATATGTTGATCCTGATAACCAGCTATAATCATACTAAATTTCTTCAAAACCTGTCCAGTGGTTTTCTCGTGATGCGGTCACAGACAGACAGACGGACAGACAGACAAAAATTCTAAAAACTATAGATTCGATCTCTGTATCGATAATAATACTACTTCAATAAGATTTTTCAAAAAATATTTAATGTACAGATTCGACTCAGTTAGAATTTTATTATATTATATGTACCTATAGATGAATGTACACAGTCCTTTTTAACACCCCACTGCTGTGGATAAAACCATAGTCCACCAAGCTATCCTAAGCCATAGCTGGTCAAGTTCGGTTTGGTGGACTTCACATGACTTTCAAAAACTAGCTAGGTTCTCTCAGACATGCAGATTTCCTCACGATGTTTTCCTTCACCGTAACATTGAAATTGTGTTGAAAATGATTCTAATATGAGAATATCAGAGGTGCGAGGAAATTTGAACTCACGTCACTCGATTTACCAAGTGAACTCGTTACCACTGGGCAATTGGCGAAGATATCACTTATTATGTAATAGTTAAAATAACACAACCTCAATTTTTTTAATGTTCTAAAATTAGCTGTACAATAAATAATCAAACTAACAAACTGACTTTAGCATTAATAATATTATTAGAGATAAACTCTACGAAATCAAGTACCTACATAAATACGTATCAAACGAAAAAAAATTAGTAAGTTTGATGCATGCGCCAGATACGCCTTACAAGAGAACAAGGCAAGGTTAAAACAGAGATATTTAAAATTATAATTCGATCTCAAAAGCCACGAACGTAAACCATTGTTATCGCTTTATATTTTATTTAAAGCGTCAAATTATAATTTAGGACACTTTAATTGAAAGGAGGAAAATGTCGGCGATAAAAGTGAAATAAATTAGTTTTTATTCAATTCGCATTTAAATACGATAAAAAAGTTATAATTAACGGATGTCACATAGAAATGTGGTGATAATGCAGCCTTTTTAAATATCCACCATATCAGTAAGTCAATAACCTTAAGTCATGGTTTTAAGGAGGAGGAAATCGTTATGAGGATACCTGCATGTATGGTAGAATCTGGCGAATCAAATGACATGTAAAATCTGGAGTAGCACTTAGCTAGCGTGTTGGATTGATCCACGTATTGGAGAGAGGCCGGAGCCCAGGAATGGTACGTTAAAAAAGACGTAAGTGTTAGTGGGAAATGTATTAAAAGTACCAAATTTACTACTGTAGGTACACAAATATATATACACACATGCTTTTTATGCTTTTACATTTTTGATTAAGACCTTTTTTAATAGCCGTCTATAAAGACTTAGAATTTATAAAAATTACGTTTGCGACAGATTTTAGGGGAAAAAAGTAGGACATTAAAAATGTATTCAATTATATGTACGATTTTTATTTCTATTTTAAATCAAATAGATTTAAATAATATAATATTGCTGCAACGTCCATACTACTAATTGTAAAGCCTCAAATCTATACTAATATTATAAAGCTGAAGAGTTTGTTTGGTTGAACGCGTTAATCTCAGGAACTACTAATCCGATTTGAAAAATTATTTTTGCATTAGATAGCCCGTTAACTGAGGAAGGCTATAGGCTATATATCATCCCGGAAAAATGTATGGTTCCCGTGGGTTAATTTGTTTTTGCCTAGGGACGAACCCGAAGCGAAGCGAGGGTGTCGCTAGTTTCTAAAATAATATCGTACTGAAAATCTTTATTGAGTGAAAAACTTTAAAAAAACACTTCAATATAATTTAAATAAAATTTATTTTTACTACCTATAAATTTTATAGCTAGTAAAAATAAGTGAAATTATTATAACTCAGCATTAATCTACTTTCAAAACAATGTAGGAACATAAAAAGTAGGGGTTACGTTGAAAGGAACGATAAATTCTAACTAGGTTGAAACCGACGCGTTATCGGCGCGATACGACACCGATTGTAGGTGAAATAACCATTACAAATAGACTTCTTCCATGCGAATAGCTAAATATTGTACGTGGTTAAATCGAGACCTGTGTATTTTAATAATTTAACACTTACTTTCGTCCGTGGCTTTGCTTGCTTAGTTCTTTTGTGTATGATCTAATAACCTTTGTCAATAAACAGACTATAAAATAAAAAAAATAAATAAATTGGGTTGATAGTTACAGATTAGCACATTTAAGCGAACAAAAAAAAATTTGGTTTTGTATTTTTAAGCATAACTCTCTTCTTTCTCTCTCTTCCCTTTGAAAGAGAGATAACATAATATTAGCTTATTTAATAATTAATAATTGTTTTTTTTTATTATAATAAAGTCCGTCAGCTATTAGTTAATTAACATTTAGACTTATCAAAGAATTAATATTCTATTAATATTTGTATGCTGTTTTAAACCAAGTGTTTTGCTGGGTGAGCTAGTTTCGTTGGGCGTTGATATTATTCTCTTATTTAAAAATAAAAGCTTAATTGCATTTCTTTTATTTTTAAACAAGAGAATAATATTATTATAAAACTACATTTCAAGTCTCTTTATATTTTAACATATTAGCGACTCACGCTCGCTTCGCTCGCGTTCGTCCCTAGGTACGTTTTCACGGTTAGCTATGTTTATACATAAATAGTGGCTTTATTAATATAATTATATAGCGATTTACGTTACGTACGTACGTTATTGCGTACGCTGTACGGGGATTTGGTTCACAATTTCATGGGTTTTAATTTTTTTACGGAACCCTGATTCTTTTTCTAAAATAAAAGTAGCCTAAGTTACTCCTTATAACAGCAGCTATTTGCTAGTGAAAGTCCCGTCAAAATCGCTCCAGCCGTTTCAAAGATTAGCCGGAACAAACAGACAGACAAAAATTGTAAAATATTGTTGTTTTGGTATATGTACCGTGTATACATCCATATGCATTTAGTAAAAAGCGGTTATTTTAATATTACAAACAGACTCTCCAATTTTATTTATCTGTATAGATTATATTGAAGAAAATTTGTAAGCACATATTTCAATTACTTTATTAATTAATGTCAAAGATAAAGAAAAAATAAAAAAAAAGTTAAAAGTAAATTTGGAATTAATTAAAAAGTATTTATGTCGTAAATATAAAAATATATATAACTTATGAAAAACACTCGCATATGAAATGGTTTTCTTTACAAATATACAAGAATTGTTCATTATTATAAGATTTTAAAACATTTGTGTTTAGTTCTATGACACTCTGTCTATATCATTCCTTAGTCTGAATTTACGTTCTTAACTCAGGTTACTTTTTAGCCACATGTGTTATGGTAACAGTTATGACTCTAACACAGATATGTAGGTATCTAATACACGAAACAGCCTAATAGCATATATAAATCTATACTAATATTATAAAGCTGAAGAGTTTGTTTGTTTGTTTGTTGGTTTAGTTGAACGCGCTAATCTCAGGAACTACTGATCCGATTTGAAAAATTCTTTTTGCATTTGATAGCCCGTTAACTGATGAAGGTTATAGGCTATATATATATCATCCCGGAAAAGTGTACGGGTCCCGTGGGATAGATTTGTTTTTGTCTAGGGACGAACCCGAAGCGAAGCGAGGGTGAGTCGCTAGTATACAATAAAAAGAAAAAAAAGTATAACCAACATTTCTACGTACGAAATCAATAGGCCGGTATCAGACGTAAAACTCGCCAAGGCTATAAAAACCTTGCTAAGCCAAACGTGAAGATACCATTATCTATTTAATATGCCGAGTGTTGTGCATCAAAATGTTCTTTTTGCCTTATTTCTCAGCAAAACAATGGTCATGAAAAGGATGATACGATATGGCGACAGAGCTATTTGTACTAACAATGGAAAATTAATCTGTCTTATCTCAAAAAGAGGACAAGTACGGTGTACACTACACAGTACAAAATAGTATACCGAAGATATCTGTATAGAGAATGTCGTAGAAAAACTTTAAAAAATAAATAAAAACCGACTTCCAGGCACTGAAAAGTAAAAAATAACTAAACGGGGGTTTTCATTTAGAATAGATACTTAATCAGATATTTTCGAAGTCGGTGTGCTTTGATTTGTATTGGCTGGCACCTGAAAACTTCTTTCGCAAATATCGCAATTAAATTAAAACAAATCAATAATTAAATAAGGCATGTTAGGCATATTACAATCATATATTTATTTCTATTAAATCATATAATTATCATATACGGAAAGTATATAATATTATATATCATTTGTCACACAATAACAATGGATACCATAGCAACAATTAGTCATAATAGTAATGTATTCTATCTCATTCTCTCGCCGGCTTAATCCTATAATATTTATGTGTTCAAATCCCTACGATTCTAAAGAAGTTTAACTTTAAAATATAAATTAATTTCGATAGCCACAACGATAATAAATATAGACTCGTAGTAGTTCTCAATAACCTATAGAAAGTTTTTCTTATTACAGGTAGGAATTCGATATGAACTCCACACAAATTATTTCAAATTCCTATCGCTAGTAGGGAAAACCACAAGTAGTTTATTGGAATCCGTCTATCTATTAAGTAACAGCCAAAATTAACCCAAAGTAGTTACATAAAATATCTATGACTGATAATCCAAACAATCGTTGGGTTACTAATTTTAAACACCGTAAATGTGCCAAAGCCAAGGCATATATACATTATCGATAAACAAAGATTTATATTCGCTCATGTTCCTACATATAGTATAATAATTAATTAAATTCTATAAAGTAGTAATAGATTAAAGGCAGTGGTAGCCCAGTGGTAGCACGCTCGCTTGGGAAAATGAGTGAAGCGGGTTCAAATGCCGGGTCTCGCACCTCTGATATTTTCATGTGCGAATCATTTCTAACATGATTACTTGGCTTACGGCGAAGGAAAACATCGTGAGGAAACCTGCATGTCTGAGAGAATCTAGCAAGTTTTCGAAAGACGTGTGAAGTCCGCCAATCCGCACTTGGCCAGCGTGGTGGACTATGGCCTAATCCCTTTTGTATTGAAGGGAGGCCCGTGCCCAGTACTGGGACGTTAAAAAGGACTGAATACAATATAATAGTAATAGATTATATTTTTGTCAGTATGTGTATGTATGTTTGTTACTCTTTCAGGCTAAAACGACTGGACTATTTTTAATGAATTTTAATATACAGATATGACTTAGATAGTAACACGTAGGCTAATGTACTCGCACCGAGCAAAGTCAAGGTAAGTCCCTAGTATGAGAAGAACATAATAATTCACTGACTGTGCATATATACGTGGAATAATGTTTCCATTTAATATTACCAGAAATGTAAGCGAATATTGTCTATATGTGAGCACTAAATCACACTAATGGTCATAAATTACAAGTAATTCCTTTAGGTTATAGGTAACGATCGCCATGGGAGCTTAAATATTTGCTTTGAAAATCATCTAATTCGGTATATTTACTTGAGTAAAAGAATAGTTTTGTAAGAGTTTTTTTTTTTATGTACGAGTGTTTGACTTAGTGTGAGGATAATAATTAATGTTAGAATAAAAAGTTATTTTGACCCCAAAATTTCTTTAAATGAAGTTATTTCACCTTACATTTGAAATTTTTATTGTCTTTAATTAAAAAACAATATTGACCAAACATATGACTCCTTTTTAGTATCTTAATTAAAAAAAAACATAGAATAAAGTAATAAACATTTACATAGAATTATAAATAAGTCTGATTACTTTGAGTGTTGTTCTTCATTTTTTCTTTTTCCACGTAAAAGCTAGATGTCATTATAAAAATTAGATATTTAGCATATCTTGTAGAGTTTAAAAAAACTTATCGTTTCAAGAAGTATTATTCATTTCATGATACTTAGACAAGAAGCAAATTCAAGGTCTATTACATTTAAATATTTAACCCATTGTGTTCTGCGTAATCACGAGTACTTACGTAGTTAAGGAGGTAATAACAATAATATTTTTACAGATGCAATTTTCTAAGAACATATTATAGTTAATCATTAAAAGTACAAATATGTCTAGTTCCATGGTAAGCTACGAGGCTTGTGTTATGGATACCAAATAGCCAACACACTACACATATATAACTTTAAATACATATATATTATATATATAAACACCCATGACTGGAGTACAAACATTCGTGCTCGTCACACAAATGAATGCCCCCAGCGGGACTCGAACCTGTGACCGCAGACACAGCAAGTATGGTCACTACAAACAGAGCCAAACGTGTCGTCAATCTCTAATCAAAGATATCAATTTATCTAGTGCTTGTGAGTTAAGTTTATATATCTTTAATCAAATAAGGCTAAAGGTCACAAATTTCTATGCCTTTAGATTATTTACACATACCTAATAAAGGAGTAAATTTAAGAAGTCCTAAAGCCGTGACCGAATCTCAATGAAAAGTGGCTCAAACATTTACCTCCAGACAATACATGGATGTGACAAAAGTACAGTTAACAAACGATAAGAAATTTTGAAAATATTTATAAAGAATATTTTTAAGTCTAAATACTAAGATATATTTAGTCTTCTCACTTCTACACGACATTGGCGAAGTAAATTGTGCCCAAATGGCACGCCTATACCTAAGCCACAGAACAAATAACATTGAAAATATATTAACACCTACAGTATTAGAAATACGAAAAATTGTACATATGTATGTTTGTTATTCCTAAACACTGAAACGGCTGTACGAATTTGAATGAAATTTAAAACATAGATAGAGTATATCCTGGAATAATAAATAGGCTACTGTTAATAATAAAAATTGCCAAAAGATGGCGTTGTCTGCAATATTATACTTACCAAACACATCTAGGTAACATCCAAACAAAGCAAAGGTAAGCCGCTAGTAAGACAGATAAAACAGAAAATAACATGTATAGTGAACAATTCCAATTAAATACAACTTAGATAAAAATAAACACCATTATGTCCCGTTCAATAAAACGTTCTATTTTTCTCAACAATTGGCTATGACCTCAACCGTCTGGACCTGAGATGTTATTGCCTATCATGTCGGGGGGCCGTTACTGAATAGCATATGTAAGCCACATTAAATCACAAGTAGACTGACGTCAATTGAGCGTCGTATCTTGTTATTAGAACTAAACTATTTACGTTTGATCTGTTGAATTACTTACTGTACTATAGTACTAGCGACTAACCCTCGCTTCGCACGAGTTCATACTTAGGTAGCTTCCCCATAAGAACTTTCATCCCCATTTTCACCCCCTTAAGGTATGATTTTCCGGATAAAAACTATTTTATGTCCTTCCCAGGATCTCAAACTATCTTCTTACCAAATTTTATCTAAATCGGTTCAGTAGATTCAGAGATTACCCCCTACAACCCCACAAACTCACAAACTACCTCTTTATAACATTACTATATAATAAATTATATATAAAATAAAATATGATAAATATAATAAATGTCATGAATCATATAATAAGTAGGTATACATAGAGTAGCAGTAAATATGTAAAACTAGGACACATAAATAAACCTGTAATCCCTTGTACAGTCCAAACCAAGTTCCCTAAAATGTAAACTTTAAATGTAAATTCAATATGTATTATTATGAAAAGGAACGATTAATTAATTTTTTTATTATATAGTATACTTATTTAATTTAAGAATAAGAAAAAACATTACTGATATAAACACCGTGTTTGATAGAACAGATTATTTTTCCATATATTTTTCAACTGGAGTCGAAATCAAAAAATGGTATATAAAAGAGGTACGAGTATGTAAAATTAAATAGCAAATTCCTAGACGATGTTACTTATCGAAGCTAACACTACGTAGAACCACTTTAAGCTAATAAGAGGCTATTGTAGTCAAATGAATGTAATCTAAATGAAAACGTATAAAAACTAGATACTAGTTATCTAAAGCCAAGAATCGAGTGTGTAATTATAAAAGACAAAAAATCGTTTTAAAAATCTAGTTTATGACAGGGTTAACGTACTTTCATTAAGGCAGATTGATTGGCCGTACAGTCGATTCGGCTAATATTGGTCCATTATGGTAACATTGCGCCACAACTTAAATAAGCAAATGTCTTATTTTTTTTCTGAAAAATTACATAGAAATGCAATAGCTATGATCCTATTGCGACGTCTGTGACGAGTCAATTTATGAACTATCTTATTAATATTATAAACTAGCGGATATTTGGATGTTTGTTACTCAATCACGCCAGAAAGGCTAAACGGATCTAGATAAAAGGCACAGAGAGAGATTATAGTCTGGAGTAGCACATAGGCTACTTTTTATCCCAGAAAAATGTATGGTCCCCGTGATTTGTTTGTGTTCGTCTAGAGGCGAACCCGAGCGAAGCGAGGGTAAGCCGCTAGTTATTTGTAAAATGTTGCCACTGTGAGATTACAATTTTTTTTGGTTAAATATAAAATGTTAAATAGCCTTTTCTCAACTAGGTATGGCTTAAATGAACCCGTGCTTTTATAAAATCTCTTTCATCTTCCTAATCTAATAAAGGCAAGGCAAATTTAACGTCTCCCCAAAATCAATATAACTATGATAAAAAAAAAATTAATTGCGACAAATAATCTTACATACAACTGTTCGTAAGTCTAGCAATACACGATTTACAACATATATAAAAAAAGTATCCCAATAATACCAAAAGTTACCAGAGCTGACTGTACTTTAAAAAGTCACTAGAATAAGGTCGAAAGGTTATTTCAATCACTGGTTAGAAAAGCAATTCATTACATTCACAATGAACGAACGTAATATATTTGTTTTTTACTTTAATATATATGCGTTACTTGTTTCGTGTTATTACAGCATGATTGAAGTTAAAAATTGATCTTTTGATGTAGCGGTCTCCTAATGAGAATACGTTTGGAGAGTTGCAGTTCAATGTTCGCTCAAACCCAATATTTGTGTAATGTCCACTGTTTTTCCGTCTTTTCGGATTCTCACTCCAAGTGTCTTTCATAAACATTATATAATAATGTACAAGAATTACTTTCTTCCCAATATACCGGGATAAAGCCTAGATAATACGACATATGAATTTCTCCATTGATAGTCACGCTTTAAAATATACCACTTTCCTACATCTCAAATTAATTGACCAACTTCCAATAAGGCGAGTTATGTTATGCGTAATTTTTTTAATGACTAGGTTGCTCTTATCTGTTAAAAATAAATAAAAATTCAAGTGTCGTAGTAAAAAGCTGTTATTTTGATATAAACGTACTGTCAAAATAACAGCTTTTTCTTAAATGAATATGAAAGTATACAAGGTTGAAGGTACTTATAAGAAAAAAAAAAAACTATTTTTAAAATTCTTGTCTGTCTGTTTGTTCTGGCTAGTCTCCGAAACAGCTGGACTGATTTTGACTGGACTTTAACTGGCAGATAGCTGATGTTATAAGGAGTAACTCAGGCTACTTTTATTTTAGAAATAGAATTAGGGTTCCGCACAAAAAAAATAAAACCCATGAAATTGCAAAATCCGCGTAAGCTTGTCTCTCATATAAATTAAAAGAAAATTGAATAAGTCGGTTGTTAGTTAAAAAGTAATTTATTTTGCATTAACATCCATCAGTTGATAAAAAGTAAAGTGTGGTGTTAAAAAGCTTCGCGCATAAAATTTGTTAAGGGGACGAAGAAAAAGTGAGTGAGTCATATAGCTTAGCCCCTACCTAAAGCCATAAACTACAAATATAAGTTACGATTTGTTGATCAATTTTAATCTTGACGTGATCATTTAATTTTTAATACCGGATCTTGAACTCGAAGATCGATAAAAATTCAGCGTCATAAAAATATTTATGGGAAATACTTGTAAATCGCAAAGCAATTTGAGTACACGTCAACTGTACAAATAAAATATGAGCCATAATGGCCATCAATTGAAAATGTTAATCGTTTACGTCACAGGCGGTAGGATTAAAGCCGCGGCTTGTTCTTTTAAATTATGTTATACTAGCGACATGCCCTTGTTACCTTAGGTACGTTTTAATTTTTTTGAGCGGAACCCAAATTTTTTTGTAAAATATAAGTAGTAGTACCGGTGGTAGGACTCTGTCAAGCCTGAGGAGTCCAACTGGATGGGTACCACCCCCTTATCTATTTCTGCCGCCAAGCAACAATGATTGCATTGTTGTGTTCCGGTTTGAAGGATAAGGTAGCCAGCGCAATTACAGGCAAGAGGCATATCATCTTAGTCATCACAGTGACAACGCACCTGTGGTTCTGCATTTTTCGTACTTAAAACCTAAGTGTTTGTACCGTAGGTTTTATGAGCGACAGGTACTACTTTCCATTAGGTGGTCTGTCTGCTCGTTTGTCACTGAATCTCATAAAAAAAGAAAAAAAAAAGAAAAAAAAGTCTAAGTTACTCCTTATAACATCAGATATCTGCTAGTGAAAGCCCCGTCAAAATCAGTGCAACCGTTTCGAAAAAAAAAAGCTTTTTTTCTTAAAGTAATATAAATAATTTCATATACATAGAGTAAAAAGCTGTTATTTTAACATTACAAACAGACACTTCAATTTTATTTGTCTGTATAGATAAATATTACATCTTAAAAAAAGTATAACAGATAAAACTATTTTGTACGGATTTTTTGGGGATTTCTTTTGATTTTCCGACATTTCGAATGCTTTACAGCAATCATGGTCACGGGAGAGACGATGAAACCAAAAACCAACATAAATCCGCGAGAAAACCCGAAAAGATAGTTTTATTTAAAATTTCAACTATTCTTGTATAACTAAGAGAGTATTAAAGTATAATATTAGGCCCAATTTTATTATCGAACCGATACATTTCAAATAAGTTACAATTTTTTTGCAAATTAAAGAATTTTGAAACAAAAACTTTTTTTATAACATATATAAAAATCGCTATTTTACCCTCTACTTCATGCTCAATATTCCAACAAATACAGTAAAAAAAAATATTTCATTACCATTTAAACGTATGAAACAAAGGTTAGGAGTTTGAAGCTGGTGATTATGATAATGTTGAACCACCCACTTACAGTTATAAAAACTGCGCTAAAATGCACTGTACAATGGAGCTATAAAAGTTGTAATTTCTATGTAAAATGTATTAATATAAAAAGAAACTTAAGCTAAAATAAAATATATTAAAGAAGATTAAAGTATTAGAAATAATTAAATTAAACTAATAAAAAATAAGCACTTCGTTACTTTTTATACTTTTTGTACTCGTAGGTTCCGTAAAAATACTTTTGGTAAAGGGCGGATGAGCTTTGCTTTGCGTTTTTTGGGAAAAGATATAGAAATTGTGTTTTTTCTGAAAAAAAACTGCATATTATATAAATATACTAAAAACGTAAAACCGTATGTAAATACAAAATTTGATCCAAATCGTTAGAGCCGTTTCCTTGATACACGAAAAAAAAATATGTATACAAGAATTGCTCATTTAATATTTATTATAAGTCATAGAATAATAAAGAGCATCGTAAGAGAATCGAAGTAGTGATTAGTGATTTCTAATTTAAAATATTCTATGGTTTTCACTAAAGAAGCTTTTGATAAGTGAAAGAATTTTTAAAATAAGTACTTGTACAAGTTCGAAACACACAAATTAGTTTTTTTTTACAACAGTAAGATATATTTAACATAATATGTCTGACAGGTGTCAAAGGTGTTTGAAAAAAAAAATAAGTGTTCCTTACATTTAGCAAGCCAAGGTGTCGTTCGAGAAAATACTTAAGTTTATTGTTTTTACTTTTTACGGGCTTTGTTAAATAAGTGTTATTAGGTTTCTCTAGGTAAAACACAAAGGCTTACCGATTCTATGAAATTGTTAAAAGAAAACTAGAAGTGTCATGCATAATAATATGAAAAGATCTGTTTTTAAAGACTTAATGAATGTTAAAAAGAAAATTAGGTTAATAGTGAATAAATTACTTAAGATAAATTATAAATCTGTTTCTATAGTGAAGACGTTGTACATGTTGAGATGACAGCGGTTAACAGTTCGATTCAGCACAAAGCAAATTGACTTAGAGGTCTCAAACCCAGATTACCAATTACAGAAGGCTATCAATTTTTAAAATATGAATATGAATATTGAGTAATTAAAAAATCTGTACATTAAATATTTTTTGAAAAATCTTATTGAAATAGTCATTATTATCGATACAGAGGCCGAATCTATAGCTTTTATAATGTTTGTCTATTTGTCTGAGAACGCATTATGAGAAAACCACTGAACAGATTTCGATAAAATTTCGTACGATGATAGCTGGTTATCCGGGTCAACATATAGAATACTTTTTACTGCGGAAAAATATCTCATCTCTGAGAAATCTATACTAAACTTTAAAACGTAACTAGGGACGAACCCGATCAGAGCGACCGTGAGTCGCCGGCTCAATAATATAATTGTCAAAAGTCAATAGAAATGAAATACGTGCATCGGAAACCCTGAGGATATCATATTTTGTGCAAATTATACACTGCCACATTTTTATTCCTACAAAACGCATTTGCATAGTGATTTACAGCAAAATTATCGTACCTCACCAACCAAAATAATTATCTTCGAGATGAGCCAAGTATTCAAATGTTCGAACAAACTTGTTTATGTTGTTATACACTAAATATTTCTTTTGGAGCGATTAGTCTCATTCTTATTGTACTTGAAAATTTTGTAAGCACAATAAATAAATGTTAGTATATTGATATTATCTCCAGTTGACTTCGCTCTACATTTCTGATTACAATTTGCATTTCTACTATTTCTAAATGATAGTACTTAAAATCATAAATTTTGCTGTTATTTTAGAACTCGTGGGTATAATTTTGGGTAGTATATGCATTGAATTTAAAATTATTACTATTACTTCTTAGTAAAAAAAATACACTGACTTCAAAGCCACTTAAAACTACTTAATTATTTCACTTTTAGGGGTGGAAATATATTTTAAAATTTGTATAAAATAACCCTTGTGTTATAACCTATCAATTAAAATTTCACAGTTATTGATCTTTGCAATGTGTCATCTATACATATTACATATAATACAATTCTGATTCGAAACTGTACTTGACTGAAGACTGAAGACTGAACCAGTCATTATTATCGATACAGACGCCGAATCTAGTTTTTAAAATTTTTGTCTGTCTGTCTGGGAACGCATCACGAAAAACCCACTGTAGAGATTTTGATGAAATTTGGTATGATGATAGCTATATACTAATCATTAAAATGTTCCTAGGGACGAACCTGAGCGGAGCAAGGGTGAGTTGCTAGTAAAAAACTAAAAATATACCACAATTGAACCTCCTCCTTCACAAAGTCGGTTTAAAATATTCTATATAGTTTATTGCAATTCCTGTCATATTTCAACAGAAATACAAAACATTTTATAAAGTTTCTTAATATGTAATCTTAAAAGAGTCATTTAAGCTACTATGATTAAAGGTAATAATATTTCATATAATCATTATTACAGCTAATATACAGCTATACGTGTGGAAGGGAGAACGCGATTCTTATTGAAGACGACCTTGCCAGCCAATTTGTACCGTGTCAAGGATCAAGCTCATTACTTCGTTTTCAATTTGCTATTATACTATGGCCTTGCCACGCCATGAATCTATGTTGAAGTTCATTAAATATGATTAATTCTACCATAGATTTTTTAATGACTATGTAGAGAAAAATTCTTAATGCGACTGTCTTTATGGGTTACTTAGATGATTAACGATGATTAATATGTGAGAGACAGGGCGTAAGCACTAGTTGATTTATATTTTATTTCGTTCTGAGCGTGTGATTAAAGCAAATTTTACTATACTATCCTTACCATGATACATTTAATGAGTCTTCTAGTCTATGGTCTTCTGTTTTTTGATTTCCGTATCCGAGGGTTTGTTACCAAATAAATAAATGTATATGTTGGGAACTTAACACAGAGCACCATCTAGTTCCATGGTAAGCTAGGAGGCTTGCGTTACGGATGCCAGATAGTTGATACACACATATATAACTTTAAATACATACATGTTTCAAATATAAAAAAAAAATAAAGAATTTGGACAAGATACTCGATTGTATTGTAAAAATATATTGTGTGGTATAGAGTCCTCAGTGCTGAGTCTGACTGGTACTTGACTTACATTTTAAAAGAGGTACTCGTATCGAATGCATGATTTTTGTTGTTACGCGATTTTTATATTACTAGTATTCGTCCAGTGGTCGAAATCCGAGCACAATTATTATTGAAAATTTGAGGAAAACATATATCAATAGAATTTACGTATTTATATAAAGAAAACTTATTTACTGTTTCCAAATTTTTTATCGATTGAACTGTTTTCAATTTTTTTTAATTGATTAGACTAAAGTTCAAACTTAAAAGGTCAATAGCAAACAAACAAAAAAATAAAAAAAAACGCTTCACGAACAGGAGAAAAAGGTACTGAACTGTTTTGTCTTTGCCTATTCATCTAGTGTCTGTTTGTAATATTAAAATAACCGCTTTTTACTAAACGCATATGGATGTATACACGGTACATATACCAAAACAACATTTTTTACAATTTTTGTCTGTCTGTCTGTTTTTTTTGACGGGACTTTCACTGGCAGATAGCTGTTGCTTGGCTATAGCTGATGTTATAGGGAGTAACTTAGGCTACTTTTATTTTAGAAAAAAATCAGGGTTCCGCGAAATAAAATGAAAACCCATTAAATTATGAACAAAATCCGCCTACGCACCCGAGCAAAAAGAGGGTAAATCGCTATATAATTTAAAAGAATATCTTAGGAGTAGCAAGCTACTATTTATGTGGTATACATAAACATAGCTAACCGTGAAAACGTACCTAGGGACGAACGCGAACGAAGCGAGCGTGAGTCGCTAGTATTATATATAAATAAAAATATTATTAATCAAACTGAAGACAAAATTTTGAAGATTACACTACGAATGAAGGAGAACTAGAAGAGAAGCGATTCTATATTAATTCCAATTCTAATAGAAGTCAGTATATAAATAATAGACTATTTTTATATTGTTAATATTTATGTACCTATGTACACTTATATATATATATATATTATGTATTATGTGAAATTTAAACTGATTTCCTATCAGTTTAAACCTACTCTTTAAGCGACATAAGCTTAGCAATAAAGTTAAAGAGCCTATTAAGTACACTAGCGACTCACCCTCGCTTCGCTTGCGTTCGTGTTTGATTCTTTAAATTGACATAACTTTTATATTTATAAACCGATTGAAATAAAACAAATACTAAATGTTAAGCGAGGCTTATCACAATATATTTGTAAAAACCGCACCTAAATCGGTTAAGTTGTTTCTGGGATTAGCGCATATACACGCACAGACAAACAGACAAAAATTTTAAAAATCATTGTTTTGGGATATCTTGCGTTAGTTGATAAAGACTCCCATTAATAGTTTTTCACAAATATCTTTGAGCTATAGACAGCGATAGTTACAATTTTATTATATGTATAGATTTGACATTTAGTTTTACCTTGCGAAATAAAAGAGCTTACTATAGCATATAGTTATATTTAATTCATTTAGGTACGGTACTCAATAATACGTGTCCGGTGTAGATGCGATGAGGACCTTGGTCTGTATTCGTAGTCATATTTTATCATTTAATTGACAACTAGATATGGGTTTCGAGTAAATACGCAGTTATTGCACTAGTATACATAAAAAAAAAAATTTTATTTTAAATAAAACTATTCGAAATTTTTTGCGAATTTATTTTGATTTTTGATTCACATTCACAACGTGGTCACGGGAAAGACTAAGGTTTTAGACGTTTCGAAGGTCGATATATACATAGTTGTTACAGACAGTACCTACTCACAAAATATAATAGATACTACTAATATTATTTTAAGCATTCGAGCTTTTAATATTTGGCCACTGAGCCTGCAACTTATAGATAGCTTAGTGGATAAGTTACCACTACGTCGGACGGACGAGAAATGCTGATGTATTGGTTAACATAACAAAGTAAATATGGGATAAGGTTAAACATTTGCTTTTGCAAATAAATAAGCACATTTCACTTAAACCGAGTATGCAACTCTCAATTTACTTAACAAGTTAACGATCTTAAACAAACACGGGAAGATATTATATTTTTGTAATTTCGTTGGCGATTTTTTATTAAGAACTAGTGCTGGGTTCACCTCTAGAAAAACAGTAAACAAATCTATCCCATGGGAATCTTAAATTTTTCCGGGATAAAAAGTAGCTATGTGTTATTCTGATGTATGAGCTATATTATTGTAAAGTTTCATAAAAATCCATTCAGTAGTTGTTGCGTCAAAATGTAATAAACATCCATCCATTATATCATTTTATATTAGACTAACGACTCACCCTCGCTTCGCTTCGGGTTCGTCCCTAGACAAAACAAATCTATCCCACGGGAACCGTACATTTTTCCGGGATAATATATAGCCCATAGCCTTCTTCAGTTAACGGGCTATCTAATGCAAAAAGATTTTTTCAAATCGGATTAGTAGTTCCTGAGATTAGCGCGTTCAACCAAACAAACAAAAAAAAAAACTCTTCAGCTTTATAATATTAAGTATAGATATTAGAATCTTAAAAACGGTTCAGTGATTTTAGATATTATCATTTACGTAATAACAAACAATAAATGTTACGTTACTAGTATTTAGTTAATGTTACACATTAGACCAATTAATTAAAGTTACATATCAGCTACATTCTTTTAAATATAATTAAAATAAAAATAACTATCAACATCAGCTTTAAAGACGTTTTTAATATATCTTGCTTAATTTTTTGAAGGAATTCTCAAAGGGAAATTATGCGTTGCTAAAATTCTTCACCAAATTGTGCCTAAATTTGAACATGCGTCGGTACCGTCTCAACTAACGTTCAGTTACACGTCTACACTGTAATTATTGTTGAGTACCAATTTTACGATTTAATGTATCTTAAGAGCCATTACCGGTAATTTTACCTCAGAATATGTATGGATCATTAAGTTTGTACCCAAGGCTGCGCTAAACGTTTATTACTCAAAAACTTGGTGCTATAAGGACATTTTATACTTTTGAGTATAGTTATAATAACTAAATAAATAATTAAAAAAAAATCATTTTTTGTAATAAACCGTATAGTGCCGTAGTTGTTTTGATCGTAATTGACGAAATGTTTTCGATCGAATCTAGTCAGAATCATTTCTAAAATAATAGTCTTATTAGAAAAAATATTCCCTTCAATATAAGGAGGATCAGGCCATAGTCCACCACGCTAGCCAAGTGCGGGTTGGCGGACTTCACATGTCTTTCGAAAATTTGCTAGGTCCTCTCAGACATATTTTACTTTACTGTAAGACAAGTGGTAATCATGTTGGAAATAATTCGCACTTAAAAATTCCTGATATACGGGACGCGATATTTGAACCCGCTCCACTCGATTTCCTAATCGATCGTACTACCACTGGGCTATCAATACCTTGCATTTTTTATGATTTCTTAAATACATAGTTGACGTTAGTTGTAATTAACGGTCATTGCAACTATGGTATACATTTAAATTGCTCTTAGTTGGACTTCAACCTTGACCTTGAGTGAGTACCGAGTATATTCATATAATTTTATATGAGGAAATTACGAAATCATATAATCATGTAATATCTTATTATTTCTAAAGTATTTAAAACATTTTTAAATATTTTTCACATTAAGAAGTAGTATTAATTCAAACGGGAAATCGAATTGAAAATCCATTCTGAAAATGTCGCAATACATTGCCCGAGGTGGCACTTTGGACCCTCTCTGATCCATTTCAGCCTACAGCGAGGGCTAATTTCGAGATGATGTTTTAAATTTATCCCCTGTATAGGATTATCCTCAATGACCTGTTAGCAAGCCTTGCATTAAAATTGGTAAAACACTCAGCAGTATCATTACTTTCATATATTACTAGCGACTTCTCTTTGCTTCGCTCGTATGTTTGATGTTTCTAGACGATTCTGATGTTTCTAGATGATTCTGGCAAATTTAATTACTAATAAAAGCCTATGTTTTACTCTAGGCTTTTGTCTATCTATAATGTGACAAACATACACCACATACATATTTTCGTATTTATATCAAAAGTGACAAATGCACGTATGATTTATTTTTTATTTTTTTATAACAATATATTATTACGACGATAGCGTTTTAATTTTCCACTTTCGATTAAATTACCGAAAAATTCGTAAAAACCTAAACACTCGTTATGAACGTTGTAAGATTGCAAATTAATTTTCTAGTCCACTGATGCTCGGCGAAGCGAACGACATGATAACGTATCGATGTCAGCGTGACATCATCGGTAAATTTCTATTTTGATAGTACCTGCTGGTAATTTTTTTTTAATTGGAAAAGTTGAAATATGTCAAGTACGAATTGGGTTTGCGCATCAAGGTTCCGTACCATAAAAAACTATATTTTAGTTATTATATTATATACTTATTTACCAATACAATAAAATTTAATACACGGATGTAGTGATCAGATTTACACTTAAGTATTTTTTTATCTTTTCGTAAAATAATTACTTTGCATTAAAGTTTTTTACTTGTCCTTACTTAAATATTATATTACATTTGTATTATACAAAAACAACTACAGGAAAAGTATTATTTGGCATACTTTATTTTGTCTGGTAATATAAATATGAAAAACATAAAACAAGGTAAACACAGTACAATATTAATTCATACTGAAGACACTTCAGCTATTCTCGAGAGAATCACACAACAAAAGGACCGACAGAAGAGACAGACACAAAATAATTACTTCCTTACATATTATAAATTTAAATACCACGCTGCATCGATTAGGAGTTTGTTCGGGCTAATCTTAGAAACTACTGTATAGATTTTTTTAAGAAAATAAGCTACTAATATATTGATATTTGGGAACTAAGTCGGCGAAAATCTCTTTAAAAATTTTTATTTTTACTTTTTTAAATAATAATCTAATATATAAAAATCTCGTGTCATGGTGTTTGTGGTCGCACTCCTCCGAAACGGCTCGACTGATTTTAATGATTTTTTGTCCATTTGGTAGGTATGAGAATAGGTCGTAAAGTATTTTTCACCCTCCTACCCTTACCCCTCATTTTTTAATCGCGATTCTAGTATTTTTGTATGGACAATATTATATTAATACATAACGACGAAGAGTTATTAATACGAACGACGAGTGAGTCGCTGTATAACATAAAGCCAGAGCTTTCTTGTAAATTGAACGCGGGCGTAGCCGCGGGTTTTACTAGTATCTATATAGAAAAATAATAATAAAATTCACGTTATTAGTCTCTACGTCGTAAAAAATGACTGAAACTTTTTAATTTCTTACATGTATCAGACGAGCTAACATTATTTGTCAAAAATATTCAATAAACAAAAGCGAATGTGTTATAATTTACAGTAGGTATGTGAACTGTGCCACTTACCAAAATACACTGTAAACTAAAAAAAATAATGGAACAAAATTTTAATATATTTCGCATACAACTACAACGTAGCGACTTGCGATCCATAAGAATTATACAGCTTTAATTTATTTTTGACCATCTGCCAGAAAACTGATGTCTCTCAAAACATTCATTGTGAACGAGTAAATTACGTTTTCTTTTTTATTCTCTGAGTAGCAGAAGGCACAATACCATTATATTTAGTCTTTAAATAAAACTATCCTTTCGGATTTTTTCGCGGATTTATTTAGATTTTTGGTTCCCTAAACCAAAACACCAATCAAACGAACCAAACTAAAAATCAAAATATATCCGCGAAAAAATCCGAAAGGATAGTTTTACTTATAAGATCAAATATTCGCGGAAATCTAAGAAAGTATTATATTTACCTACTTCTTATTTTCTCATCCTTTTTAAGCCTTTTTAATGTCCCACTACTGGGCACGGGTCTCCCCTCTATCTGAGGGAATCAGACCATAGTCCACCACGCTGGCTAAGTCCGGACTGGAGGATTTTACATGTCCTTCGAAAACTTGCTAAGTTCTCTTAGTCGTGTAGGTTTCCAATAATTAGTTAGCCTCCTCAGTTCATTATTGATTTCGGTTTCTATGACTGCTGTGTAGTCATAGAAACCGAAAGCACTCGTCAAGCATTTAAGCAACCTAGCAAACACTTAAGAGGCCTATTACATTTTCACTGTAATTTTTTTTTCAAGCTCATGGATTGAAATACCATACAAAGCAAACGAAATGAAAAATATATAATAATATTTCGTGTATAGTGGTTGAGTTTATAGCGGCCTCGGAATTTATAAAAATGTATTGGATTTCTACAAAAAAAATCCTTTTCAAAATCTTAAAAACTACTAAAAACGTTCGGAATTAGCTGTAAATATATACTTACAACATTAATATTATTAAGTAAAATTTATACCAGAATATACGTCAGTTCAAAAAAAAACGTAATTACATACATTTTTTTAAATAATTTATTATAAAACTTTACATAGAAGTAATTACAACTGCAGAAAATGCTAGAAACAGTGATGCGTCGGCCGCTCGAACTCAATACCATACAACTCAGTACATTTTGTGATAGGCCTCTTAATTCTTTCTTAGATTTCTAATGCCTTTGAGATGTTTAAAACTTTAGTCCCGTGACCACGAGTGCTGTATAGCATTCGAAACGTCGGGAAAAATAAAATATTTAACAAAACTATTTATCGCTATGTCCTCCTGTCTGGACAAGAAGACCGTATATCTATATACGTACTTTATTTTTGAAATATAATTACCTATATTTAATTTTTTACTGTATTTATTTAAAAGAAGCACAAAAACCAAGGTGACTTAAAGAAACAAATACTCAAACAAAAATACAATCTGCAAGATCATCTTCATTAATGGACGAGGAAGTCAAAAAAAAAAAAAAACAACGAGCAATTGTAGTTTTTACCCATTATATTATTACTCATTATAATTATATTTTTTAATTAAAAATTACAGCTAAATACAGGTTTTAAATTTTTAAAATATTGTTATTTAAAGAGACATTTATTATGTTACAAAACATATTTCTAAACACATCTTTTATTAAATAGAATCGTATTAATAGTGCTGTAGGCATCAATCGGCTATTTAATAAGTTATTTATATTTACTTAATTGCTATATTTAATTAATACTAAATTATATTTCAAATATCTTAAAACAGATAAGCGTTTTGTTTCCGAACGGGTTTTGTATTATCTTTCCAATTCACTCGTGTGTTTTATTATTTTGTATAAATAATTACTATTTATTACAGTTATAAATTATATGCATAATTACATATCCAATATTTAATTAATGTTAAACTTATATTCAATATTTAATAATATAACAGAATGTATTATTTCTAATAAGTTGCTTTTTGATCATTCTGGCGTGAGTGCGGGTACTTGTATTTAAAGCCGTGTAATGGTGAAATGGGGGTTGAGTTGAATTCAGGCGGTGATAATAACGTTTTGCTATAACGATCCACAAGTGCTGTTCGCCATCTTCGTCTTGCTGTCTCTCTGCGCGTTTTATCTCAGAAGTGGGATGGAGGACAAAATGCTCAAGCCATACTTTCTTGGAACTACTCAGGTACACAGTCCTATTTTTTTTTAACTTTTGATATTTCATCTTATGTATAAAAAAAAAAAAAAGAATACTATAACGGTAAAAGCAACTGAAGTAATGAATAACTATTTAATCAAACGATTTAAGCGAAAAGTAACTATTTACAAATCATCCGAATCCAACGTGTTGCTTAGTCAAAAAAATATAGAAGTTATAGCTGATGCTACATACTCGTATGCAACTAGGAAATAAAATATCTAGTAACTAAAGCTAGAAGCCTTGTGTGACTCCAAAATTGAAATATCTAATAACTAAATCTAGATCTGTGTGCCTAATATAAAATTGCTTAGTGAATAAAATCTAGTAGTTTGACTAGATCTGTGTGAATAACATAAATCTGTGTGAACAACATAAAATGGCTTGGTGAATAAAATCTAGCAATTTGACTAGATCTGTGTGAATAACATAAAATGGCTTAGTGAATAAAATCTAGCAATTTGACTAGATCTGTGTGAATAACATAAAATGGCTTAGTGAATAAAATCTAGCAATTTGACTAGATCTGTGTGAATAACATAAAATGGCTTAGTGAATAAAATCTAGCAATTTGACTAGATCTGTGTGAATAACATAAAATGGCTTAGTAAATAAAATCTAGCAATTTGACTAGATCTGTGTGAATAACATAAAATGGCTTAGTGAATAAAATCTAGCAATTTGACTAGATCTGTGTGAATAACATAAAATGGCTTAGTGAATAAAATCTAGCAATTTGACTAGATCTGTGTGAATAACATAAAATGGCTTAGTAAATAAAATCTAGCAATTTGACTAGATCTGTGTGAATAACATAAAATGGCTTAGTGAATAAAATCTAGCAATTTGACTAGATCTGTGTGAATAACATAAAATTACTTAGTAAATAAAATCTAGTCATTTGACTTAGATCTGTGTGAGTCTGAAAAAAATAACAACATCTAGTAAGCCTAGATCTGTGTGGCAACAGTTGCTGATAAACATTTAAAACAAAATATTTTGTACAAAGTACTAACCTGCTAATAGTGACCACGAATAGTAAAATATTGACTTAATAAGAAAAAAAACAAATAGATAATGTGTAAATAAAAATAACTATTTTATATAAATGCCTTGGAGTTGTAAAGATTTTCTTGCTGTTCTATGTGCTGTTCATTTTAATACAAAGAACATTTACCGTCTTTTACTTCTATTCTTTCCCAGGAGTAGAATATTACTGAAAAGTTATAAAATCGCCGTGAGACACGGCTAATGCAGAATGGCCGAATGTTACAAAACATATTTCTAAACACATCTTTTATTAAATAGAATCGTATTAATAGTGCTGTAGGCATCAATCGGCTATTTAATTAGTTATTTATATTTACTTAATTGCTATATTTAATTAATACTAAATTATATTTCAAATATCTTAAAACAGATAAGCGTTTTGTTTCCGAACGGGTTTTGTATTATCTTTCCAATTCACTCGTGTGTTTTATTATTTTGTATAAATAATTACTATTTATTACAGTTATAAATTATATGCATAATTACATATCCAATATTTAATTAATGTTAAACTTATATTCAATATTTAATAATATAACAGAATGTATTATTTCTAATAAGTTGCTTTTTGATCATTCTGGCGTGAGTGCGGGTACTTGTATTTAAAGCCGTGTAATGGTGAAATGGGGGTTGAGTTGAATTCAGGCGGTGATAATAACGTTTTGCTATAACGATCCACAAGTGCTGTTCGCCATCTTCGTCTTGCTGTCGGTTACGGTCTCTTGCGGTCTCTGCGCGTTTTAATTATTTAAGCATACAGAAATAATATTATTTATGTTAATAATATATAGTTTAAAATGTAATACTTTTCATCCGCATTTAATCGCTATAGAGGTCGAATTTAAAACATATTTACAGCAGTTATATTACTATTAATTATGAGGAATAATATTATAATTATAATATAATTGTAATATTATAATATAATTATTCTAGAGGTTAAAATATAATAAAAAGTCAAACTAGCGTAAAATAATTAAAAATATATATTACCAGATGTCCATATAATAAAATTCTGAGTCGAATCTGTTAATTAAATATATTTTGGAAATTCTTATTGAAATAGTCATTATTATCGATGCAGAGACCGAATCAATAGTTTTTAGAGTATCAAAGCACCACGAGAAAACCACTGGACAAATTTTGATGAAACTTGGTATGATGATAGCTGGTTATGCGGGTCAACATATAGGATACTTTTTACTGCAGGAAAATATCTCATCTCTGAGAAATCTATACTAAACGTTAAAACGTAACTAGGAACGAACCCGAGTGGAGCGAGGGTGAGTCTCTTGTTTTGATATATTGCAGTAAATTTCGTTTGAATACCGAGGAAAGATAGATTTTTATATGAATTTACATACATACATATCTTTCTCTAATAATCTAACATCTGCGGTATTTAACCGGACCGCAGATATTATTATCATATTATCAGTATTTAGTATGACGGGAATTAATGAAACTATACATTTCTTAAGTACGTATGTCCACCGCTTAACTTCTTCGTACATAGTAGCTAACGAGTGTATTAAATCAAGTGGGCAGGTGTGGAATCGCTTTAAATGGCAGACGGTTGACTGCTAATCAAAGGAAAATCTGATAGAAATAGCATCAACTGAGGCGAAGTAAAGGGAAATATACCTAGAATATAATATATACAGTTTTAGTATTAGAGTACCACTTTGTAATCCACTAGTAGTATTCGATAATCTTTTACAAGACTTTTTTCAAGGCGTCGCAGTTTTAATGCATTGTAACAGTAGTTTTAATAAATCAATATACAAACATCAAGATGTCAAATTTTGTAAGTAGTAGTAAGAAATAAATTTGTTTTAAGTAGATAATAACACACCCTATTATTGTAAATGCGATAAATTGTATGTGTACGTTTGTTACTTCTTCACGCTCAAACGACTGAACAGATTTAGATGAAATTAAGTATTCCGATAGATAAAATTTTAATATATCGGGATATTAACACGTATCACCATCTTGTTCCATGGTGAGTTACGAAGCCTATGTTATGGATACCAGATAGTTGATACACTACACATATATAACTTTAAATACATACATATCATAAATATAAATACCCATGACTGGAGTACAAACATTCGTGCTCATCACACAAATAATGCCACCAGCGAAACTCGAACCAGCGACCGCTGGCACAGCAAGTAGGGTCACTACAAACTGAGCCAAACGTGTCGTGAGAGATTTGCCAAAAGACGTTTTCTGTATATAACATTTAAATATCAATAGTGACGCGAGGGTAAAGATAATGGTAAAGGGTAAAGATAATGGGTAAAGGGTAAAGATACCCGTAATTTATCATTCTCTTCAAAATAAATTACATTTCATTCATAATACATTTAATATGAGGAAATACAACGACATAGTCGCTATCTAATTAGATATAATTATTTGCAATTAAATGCGCATACACCATTTCCACGTTTCTTCACTCTATACCTAGAACTCGCTGACCACATGATTTATTTACACAATTAACTATGAAGTCTACGATCTTATGGGATTATTAAACTGCACGGTATATGTTCTTAGCTTCTTAACGTTATATTCATGGGGGAATTATTCATGAAATGTAACTACATCTTTGCGTTTCTAATGACTTATCTATGTATACATATAATAAAATTTTAACTAAGCCGAATCTGTACAAAAAATTTTTTTTTGGGAAATCTTATTTAAATAGACATTATTATCGATACAGAGGCTAAATCTATAGTTTTTAGAATGTTTGTCTGTCTGTTACCGCATCGCGGAAAAACCACTGGATAGATTTTGATAAATACGTTTTCTCGTGATGCGGTCACAGACAAACAGACAGACAGACTAAAATTCTAAAAACTATAAATTCAGCCTCTGTGTCGATAATAATGGCTATTTCAATTAGATTTTCCAAAAAATATTTAATGTACAGATTCGACTCAGAATTTTATTATATGTATAGATTTGCCAATAATGATTATTGTAGACTTTAGACCACTGGGCGAACACTAGTACTATGCAATTAAAAGTACCAAAAAGACTCTTTGTGTTCAACAGTTTATATTTATGTAAAAAAATATTAGAGAAATTGTTAAAAAAAGATTGTAATTGCTTAAGGAAAATCTCTGACCTCAAAACAACATAGTATAGCATAATAACGTATAAACGTAAACAACCGATGCAATTATGAATTCTGAGTATATAGGTACTATAATAATTAGTACTGAATCAGATATTTAAAGATATATTATACATATAATATAGTATAGCGTTTGACCGCGACTCCTCCTATGATTTAGATAGTATATAACCTCCCCAATGTATTCTAAACTTCAATTTTTCAAATCAAAGTCGTAGTTTCGGAGATGTAACAGTGCATTCAAACAAACAAACAAACAAACAATATATACAGCATTATATTTTTGTATAGATTGACTATGTGTTTCGAATGTCACTTACAGCTATATAGATTAGAGGCTAAAGCATTCCTTTCTACTTCACAATACACCCCCACCGTATCCAATTCCACCTACACAACTAATACAAAATCTTAGATATACTCGTACCTACAACAAATAAAATAACGACAAATAAATAAATTTGACGACACGTTTGGCTCAGTTTACTGAGCTGAGTACTGTCTACTTGCTGTGCCAGCGGTATGCGGTCGCCGGTTCGAGTCCCGCTGGGGGCATTCGTTTGTGTGATGAGCACGAATGTTTGTTCTCCAGTCATAGGTATTTACATTTATAATATGTATGTATATAAAGTTATATATGTGTAGTGTATCAACTATCTGGTATCCATAACACAGACCTCGTAGCTTACCATGGAACTAGATGGTGTTGTGTTAATGTACGTTGGTACATTAACACAACACCATCTAGTTCCATCCATATTTATTTTATAATTTGGCGATATATCATGACATTTCCAAAATACTCAAACCGATCTAAATGGAAGTAGTTCAGGCTATATCGAAGGCAACAGGGACAATCATAAATGTAAATTAACAGTAGAGAAGCCCACTTAATGACAATACTACAGTCAAGAACTTCGAGCCGACAATTAGAGACCCAACGGGTTGTTATTTAATTCGCTGTGCCCATTAAACGGTCAATTATAAAAGTTATGGCCACAACTTTACAGGAATTCTAGAGTTTATGTAATTGAACCGATTTCACTTTTATAGCTGGGCTATTGATAATAAATTTTCCTTCAATATCATCTTCGTCTTTAACGTAAATTGTTTTAAAGTAAATACTTTTAGTTATGTTTTATTTACATTGTTTTTATATTCTTTAGTACTTTTGTTTACCGCTACATGATTGCTGTAAATATTAGAAACGTCGGGAAACAAAAATCTAAATAAATCCGCAAAAAAAAAACGAAAAAATTGTTTTATTTAAAATGAAAAAGATCTATTTAGATACATGTACTCTGTACTGTTTTATTATTGTTAGTTGCAATAAAAATACACATATAGTAACTTTTATGTAATAGGAAATAACTACCATATAAGTACTACATACCTATTTTTATGTATGGCGAAACAAAAAAAAATGTTAAAAGTTTTTTTCCAAACAATTTTCTTTTTATTTAATCACTAGCGACTCACCCTCGCTTCACTCGGATTCATCCCTAGGTTAATTCCCCATACAAACTTTCATCCCCATTTTCACCCCCTTAAGGGATGATTTTCGAGATAAAAAGTATTCGATGTCCTTTCCAAGGTCTCAAACTATCTTCTTACCAAATTTCATCTAAATCGGTTCAGTAGATCCAGATATACATATATATATATATATATATATATACATATATAGTGATATGATGATATATAGCCTTTCTCAATAAACGGACTAAATAAACGGGCGGGCTAATGCAAAAAATAAATAAATCGGATCAGTAGTTCCTGAGAGATTAGCGCTTTCAAAAAAACAAAAAAACAAAAAAAAACTCTGCCTCTTAATAACATTACCTATAGTATAGCATTTTAGTCGAGCAAAATATATATATATATTTTTTTTATTTCAAAGCAATACGCATACCTATTAAAAAATAAACAAATATGAATTAAAATTTTAATTACCCGTCGTTGAGATAAAACTATAGCTTCCTTTTTTCAATGCTCACATGACGTCATGTAAGAATCTCGTACCTACTTAAGAAATATATAAAATACAACAAGTACATATTATTTAAACAGCTACTTTAAATTCCAACAAAAATAATTTGATTATGAGAAAACATACATTTTTATATATTATATTGATTTATGTATTCTATATTAAAAATTGCTATTGAGCTTACTTATGAAAAAATTTATACATATAATAAAATTCTAACTGAGTCGAACCTGTACCTTAAATATTTTTTGGAAAATCTTATTGAATTAGACTATATTATCGATACAGAGACCAAAACTGTAGTTATTAGAATTTTTATCTGTCTGTCTGTCTGTTACCGCATCACAGAAAAAACCACTGGAGGGATTTTGATGAAATTTGGTATGATGATAGCTGGATATCCAGGTTAACATATAGGATACTTTTTACCGCGGGAGATTATTTTATTCCCACGGGAATACACGTTATAACACAACCCAAAAAATATTTATGATCAGAATTTCTTGAAACTTGGTATTAATGCTCATCAATATAATTAAATAAATACGTGTTTTAGCGTTTTTTGAAATTCATCCCATAAGGAGATAAAATAAGGAACGAAAATTTGTATGAAACCTACCTTTTTAAAGTTTTTTTGTTGTAGTTTTAGCGCGAGCGAAGCCGCGGGTTTTGCTAGTAAATAAATAAAATTGAAGTATCTATTTATAATGTCAAAATAACAGCTTTTTAATAAATGCATATGACAGTATACATATGATACTTAATACTTAAAAGACAAAAACATTTTTTATAATTTTTGTCTGTCTGTCTGTTTGTTGCGGCTAATCTCCGAAACGGCTGGACCGATTTTGACGAGACTTCCACTGACGGATAGCTGATGTTAAGAGGAGTAACTTAGGCTACTAACCGTATACCCTAATTCCCTTTCTAAAATAAAGAAAAAGCATTAAACCCATGAAGTTGTGAACAAAATCCGCGTATCTAGGGACGCACCCGAGGGAAACGAGGGTAAGTCGCTAGTTATTGATATAACAATGAAAGCAACGCCACGGACAAAAACTAGTAAATAATAGACATTGAACCAGTTTCATTATCACATCCGATTGTGCCCGCGCAACATCAAAGATGACAAAAAAACACCTAATGATAATACGTACGCGGCTGCTTGATACAAATATGATGTTAACTGCGAATAGAAATTTTGCAGCTGCAATACTCGTTTGAGAGCTTCTAGTCAGTGAACTTACCTGTAAAGAAAAAAACAACAAGTATATATAATCTATCTGATAGAGATACATGCCTTGAGGTAAACATTAATGCTACATTCAATAGTATATTTCACACTACATTGTTGACAAATCGTCGCCTTGGTGCTTATTTGTTCAGAGTACCAATACTTGTTGTATTTTACAATAGAGTTTTTTTAAATTTATTGTATTTATATACATATATAGATAAAATCCATCTTTTAGATTTTTTTAATGTAAAATGTGTATTTTATACTAATAAAATTGAGAAATTTAAAAGTCAATAATTCTGTATTAAGAACTCTTTTGGTTGATAGGTCGTTTGGACAAATAAGCACTGAGACGACAAAATACTGGCTAGTTGTTAAAATATTATTAAAATTTGTTAAAGCGACAAAAAATATATTGAAAATGAATATGGGAAAACAATAAGCTTCAAAATTATATCAAAGAAGTGGTAAGCATAGTTTCACTATACTTTCTGCTTTATAGGCGACGATATTTTGTCTACACGTCGGCAGTCAGCTATATTTTCCTTAACAGAACAACAATTAATATAATTAACTTATATTTATTTATTAAAAGTGTAAGTATAGGTCATCATTAAATTAATATTATAATGATCATCAAAAGATTAATTATATTTAACGAAATCTTCAATTTCAGTAATAAGCTTGATAATTCAATACTCGATCTAAACTATGATTGTTTCATTTAACCAAAACAAGATTTCGTTACTTAGACATGAAGTAGAAATAGAATATTTTTGAGTTCAAAACTAGCACGTCTAAAAGACAAATACAAAAGAATATAACCAGTCTACGTATGTGTTATAAAATATTCACCCCATACAGGAATCGAACCGACATATTAAACAGCATGAACAAAAACATCTTGTTGCGAACGTTAAATGCTAAATATGTGGTTTAGAAACAGTACAAATTTAGATTACCTCATAAAATAAACTAGCATGCGTAATAACTATTCAGTAATAAAACATATCCTTTATGCTGATTGATTTGCTTCCACTTTCACATGGCTCAACAATAGTTATCTAATTTAAGCCGCTCATAAAAATAAAATTAAAATAATCACACTACTGTTATAAATGCGAAGTTTTAGGAGCATGTATGTTTGTTACCAATTCAAACGGCTGGACAGATTTGGATTTAGTACACAAACGTGTAACCTGGACAAAAGGTGTACCACCTTATCTATATAATAGACGTATACCCAAACAAGACGAAGGCAAGTTGCTAGTATTACCTAAAAAGAAAGAAGAAAAAGAAAAACACGATTATCAAGGAACGAAATCTTAATAATTTTAAGAATAAAATTTCAAAATGGCTGCGGCTGATGGACGTTCATATTTCATACTCAAAAAGAAAACGGTGACTTAAAGTATTTTATAAAATTCTCGTTTAAATTGGATAACTTAAATCCACGTTTAAGTCATTCAAAAAGTTCATAATTTGATAACACGTACAAATAGCACATGTGGACAGAGAAGAATAATTTTTATCTACTTGTAAGTAAAAAGTTAAAAACAACCAAAGCAAATATCATAAATTATACATCAACGAATTCCTGTCTCTTCAGCTACATTCAAGTTGATTCCAAAAAGAAAAATACTAACGATTCAAGTTTATCGTAATTTAATTGAAAAGAGTTTAAATAAACAAGGTATCATTATTGCATACCGAAATAAAAAAATAAATATCGAATCGTAAATACTCAGCTATACATTAAAGTACCGGCACCCGGTATAAAATACTGCGTCCTAAGATGGATGAAATTCCTCGACAACGGGACCGGCAAATTGTTAAAAAAATCTAGACATTCACACGCTTCTACCTCAATAAAAAGATTGCAAAGAATCCGCTATTGACGGGATATTTAGATTTGCCAAGTGAAGTTTAAGTAGTTTGTAACCAAAAATCAGTTAATTGGTTATTTTTTCCAAAAAGCGGTTCTTGTTCTCTCCATATTTACCAAAATCTATAAACGATTTGGAAACAAGTCACGTAACGTTTGCTTAAAACTTATGTTAATATCATGTACATGCAATCAGTTATAAAGAGATTATATTCATGAATATTTAAGAGATTTACGCATGTTTCTTTGATAAATTACCAAAGGACTAATTTTATTTTATCAAATTTCTGCTAAATAAGTACGTTTTTTAAATTCGACTAGTTTTTGTTTGGGAACTTTATTTTAATCTTTTTTCTTTGTCTGTTTGCATTTATATTTTTCGTTACAGTTTACATTTGTTATTTCTGACTCCATAAAAAGTAAAAGTACAAATTGCGCAAGACCGGATTCCATACATGCACATAATGTCCCATCATGTAGAGTCATATACATAAATATTTTGACTACATTGACTCAATGTTTTCGTTTACATTGATTCTAGGAGCACAATAACTGGTTCTGCAAGGTCTTGCGTTAATGATTTGCGTTAGTAAGCGACATTCGTGTCTACTCTTCATTATAATTAATGAGAATGTTCAGTTGAGAAACTAGCACATTAAGATAGTTTGCTATAGATAATTTAATTTCTTAGATGTTCAATAACTAGACTTGAAATGCTAATATCTGAATGATAGTATTAATTGCAAGATAAGTGAAGAAAATACTAATAATTACTTTTTGGCCTATCAAAATATATTCTACTACATACATTAATAATTTATAAATCAAATAATATTTAAAGAGTTGTTACAGCTACACTAATTTGGAAGCCAAAATATAATCAGCGATAAGATATACTGACGAAGACAAATGAATTCGAACAAATACTTGAGCTGTCGCGGAAACTCAAACCCTTCACTTGGCAGACAACCTATACCACAGTTGAGCCAAATAGGTCATATATAAGAACTCATTACAAAATGTTTCACATGTTTATAAAAGAAAAATGCCTATGAGAACCAAACGTCATTTTACTGTCGCTCAGTCATTTACAACATTGTTTGCATAGCTTTTAACTCTACAGCTAAATAGACAATATTTTTCAGAACAATTGACACTATCAGAGCAATAAAAATGTCATATCAGTGTGATAATGACCCCAATTGATCGAGACAATCCTAATAAAACGTGTCAAAACCTTCACATTCAATTTCGATTCCTACATGTTTCATATTAAAAAATCACCTTCATGCTTTTGGGGCCATGTACATTTTTCAAGATCTGACCTCATCTATAAACTTTTCTTGTACGACTACTATCTGTCTCATGTCAAACGTACAAAAATATATAACAATAAGAGTATTCATGGGATGGGGCATCGAGCCAACTGCACGAAAGATTACTCCAGATTACACGTGTTGATGAAATATTTATGCATATTATCACAGTAGACAATTATATTACGTGAAGTGAGTGTTTGAAACTTCTCAATTATTTATGGTGGGATATGATTTTTTACTGCTATCGTCGTTGCATTGTTATAATATTTTTCAGTGTGAAGCAGAAATATTTTTTGGTACTGTTCTATAAAAACATAATATATAATAAAGACATGATGATACAACGATGGCAGCTGAAATATTACAATAAATACTTGTGCATTGGGAATAATTTACAACTGCCAGTATATCTCCATGTTGTACATTTTTTACAGATTTATCAAATATCAACTGAAAAATAGAACGGACATCATGAAATATCTTAATAAATAAATAAATATAAATATGTTGGGACATTAACACACAGCACCATCTAGTTCCATGGTAAGCTACGAGGCCTGTGTTATGGATACCAGATAGTTGATACACCACACATATATAACTTTAAATAAATACATATTATAAATATAAACACCCATGACTGGAGTACAAACATTCGTGCTCATCACACAAATGCATGCACCCAGCGGGACTCGAACCCGCGACCGCTGGCACAGCAAGTAGGGTCACTACACACTAAGCCAAACGTGTCGTCAAACATTATAAGATTGACATTAAACATCATAAGATTGACATTATACTTAAAAAATAACGATAAATCTAATAAGCAAGAATAAAACTAACAATCTTCT
Organism: Argynnis bischoffii washingtonia; assembly: GCA_033884665.1. Classification (NCBI taxonomy): domain Eukaryota; kingdom Metazoa; phylum Arthropoda; class Insecta; order Lepidoptera; family Nymphalidae; genus Argynnis; species Argynnis bischoffii. Next base: position 14,842,738 of record CM066609.1, on the reverse strand, counting down.
AAGCTCTGCATCGTTACTAACAATAGTCAAATAAGAAATTGCAATAGACGCATTAGTTGCTCTAAGAAAAATGATCAAATCAAATACGAAGACAAGTATGAATGGAACGACATTATAGTGGCAAGTGAAATTACTGAGCCACATTAATTAGATATGTAATGCGGAATAGCTGAAAGGTTAATACGTTTTTTTATATGAAACAATTTTAACTGCTGGAAACATATATTTTAAAACCGACAAAGAGAGTAGATAAAATGCTTTTTTCATCTTTTGAGGAAGAAATAGAGGAAAAAGATGACGTGAATAATACAATTTTCTTTAGCTTGGTATAAACCAATATAGTTATGACATAATCTAGCTGAACAATTAGTTGTTACATTTAAATTACTTAATGCACCTTCAATTCAAGCTCGTTTGTTTGTTTGGTTGAAACCGCTAATCTCAGGAACTACTAATCCGATTTAAAAAATTCTTTTTGCATTAGATAGCCCCTTAACTGAGAAAGGCTATCTATATATATCATCCTGGAAAAATGTACGGTTCCCGTGGGATAGATTTGTTTTTGTCTAGGGACGAACCCGAAGTGAAGCGAGGGTATGTCGCTAGTAACTAATATATGCGGAGGAAAAATTATCAAAAGAGTTAAATGGTATTATCATTATTATGTTAAATCAATCATTCAATATCATGACGTATATTGTCTCATACTCCATGCTAACCGAGCCAATATAAACATGGGTATAGTGACGTAAACCAACTGATTGGGTATAAGTGTTCCAATTCTGCATAGCAATGCAAAGATGGATTATTATGAACAGTTCCGTTGGAAACTATTGGCTAAACGCCTATCACTGTAATGCGAGTACTGATTTCGTAAGAACAATATTGGTATACGATAATATATGTAAATATTGTTTCGCAGTAGTGACTCCGACCTATGTAGATATGTTCTAGTATTTCTTTGAAATATTTTAAATTATATTTACGTTTTAACGTTTAGTATCGACTTCTCAGAGATGAGAAATTTTTCCGCAGTAAAAAGTATCCTTAATGTTGACCCGGATAATATGGGATGTTAAGTACTGAAAGTTACAGGTCTAAAGATGTCCGCCATTATCATTATCTCGATATAATAAAAACTAAATTATTATTCTAATACCGTAATAAGTATAATTATGTGCAATACAACATCTATTGTTAACAGCATGAATAAAAAATATTAATAGTAAAATAAGCCACCTGCTATAGATTAAAAACATAAATCAGTTGTTTTTAATTAACATTAACTTTACAATTAATAATTATAGTCTAGGTAATAAATTACCATAGAATATAATTATTTAGAAAGACCATTTATGTCTCATGTCATCGCAAAGATTTAATAAAAATATTAATATAAATAATAGGTATATAAATATAAATATCTTGGGACATTAACACACAGCACCATCTAGTTCCCTGGTAAGCTACGAGGTTTCTGTCATGGATACCAGATAGTTGATACACTACACATATATAACTTTAAATACATACATATTATAATAAAAACACCCATGACTGGAGTTCAAACATAAATGCTCATCACACAAATGAATGCCCCCAGCGGGACTCGAACCCGCGACCGCTAGCACAGCAAGTAGGGTCACTACAAACTGAGCCAAACGTGTCGTCATAATAAAAAATAATGCAAAGAAGCATACCATTGAAAAAAATAAAATGAAAGATTATGGCATACACGTACAGAGATGAGGACATTATGATTTATTTTTCCGGTAAACGAGATAAATAGTGAATCGCTAAGTGGATATTACAATAAATCGTGCCGACATTCTGCAGATGTACTATTCAATGAATATGATAATCCATGAATTATGATAATATTTTATAGAAGACAATTATGTTGAATCACGAACGGGGTTAAGGGGCCAGATTCTGGTCTTGCTTTTTAATTTTTAATATACAAGACTGCAATCACAGTGGATACTGGTTTTGGATAATGTATTGTTATTAGAGACTTCTTCAGTTTTGATGTTTTACCAAATTTGATTCTTCATAAATAAAATTTAGTATGTACAACTGAAATTGAAAAAAAAAACAATATATCTAGTCTTATGATATATCCATTTTTAGATTTTTCTATAATTAATTATTTTTGCATTACCATTAAACCCATATAGATATTTATTTGAAGACCCTTACAAGTTTCTTTTATTTCTCTTAAAATTATCTATACTAATATTATAAAGAGGCAGAGTTTTTTGTTTGTATGTTTGAACGCGCTAATCTCTGGAACTTTTTTTTTTATACCACGACGGTGGCAATCAAGCATACGGCCCGCCTGATGGTAAGCAGTTACCGTAGCCTATGGTAACTGCTCATCCGATTTGAACATTCTTTTTGCATTAGTTAGCCCGTTTATTGAGTAAGGCTATAGGCTATATATCGTATAATATATAGTCTATTTATCACATACTAACCGTTAAAACTTATCTAAAGATTGTAGACAAAAATTATTTATAGAAATAAATTTAATAAAAACAAACTATAATAAACTCTTCGTGTTATAACTCTTAAAATGTTAATTAATAATACTGGCGTGTACCTACTAGCGTGCCAGTACAGACGTGGATACACTACTTGCGTTATTCTGTCCTAAAGGTTGTAGTAAAATTTAAATAATTAATAACATTCATACAGTAAAAAAGAATAATCTATATTAAACTAGCGCCTCACCCTCGCTTCGCTCGGGTTCGCCTCTAGTAAAACAAAAACAAATCTATCCCATTTTTCCGGGATAAAAAGTAGCCTATGTGTTATTCCAGACTATAACAAACATCCATACATTGTCACAAACATTCACATTTATAATATTAATACGGATTATAAAGAACATAGGCTCCGAAACTACTGAACCGATTTAGATGAAATTTGGTAAGAACATAGTTTAAGACCCTGGAAAGGACATAGGTTTTATCCCGGTAATCATCACTTAGGGGGGGGGGTGAAAATGGGGATAAAATGGGGAAGCAACGTAGGGACGAACCCGAGCGAAGCGAGGGTAAGTCGCTAATATATTATAAAAAAAGGGGAAAAAATATAAAATCTAACTGGTAATTCAAATAATTAGTACATAAAAAAAAACTAAAATATACACAAGAATTTGGGCAAAGTCTTCATAAGGTCCTGTGTGAGAATGACGTCAAATAACCGAAAATATGCTATCAGACCAACGACCAAATCTGATTAGACTTTTGCAAACAAAACCAAATGTTTACACTCCTACATTGTATTGGTCAGCGTGGCGATACTGAATTATGTGGACTTCATTACTCATGCCGTTAGCGTTGCTCCATTTAACCAATACAATCAAACTGAACAAACTCGTTCAGTTAAATCTCCATTCATCTCGACTGCGAAGCGTTCGAGAATATAGAGCGTGCTATATAAATAGATCAGTACCTATGGAATCATTTGAAATTATTGTAGAAATTTTCTCTTAACAATGTTATAATTAATTTTTGAGTTATGAAGTAAAAGTTTGAAGATTTCTCAAGAGAAATGCCGATGATAGCAAAACCCGCGATTTATAGAGCCAATCTCAATTAATAAATAAAATATGTTAGGACCTTAACACACATCACCATACAGTTCCATGGTAAGCTACAAGGCCTGTGTTATGGATACCAGATTGTTGATACACTACATATATATAACATTAAAATATATACATATTATAATTACCCATGATACAATAATAATTAATAACGTTCCCTGGTTTAAAAGGAACATGAAAAAGCTTTTCGGAGACAGGATACCCTATACGGAAATCACACAATTGTTATAAATACAAAAGTTTACTTGTTACTCAAGTAATGTTGTCACGTTGAAACGACTGTATGAATTTAGATGAAATTTAATAAGTACACAAATAAACTATTAGCACCCAAGCAAAGCAAGGGTAAATAATTAGTTTAAAATAGATGTATAGAAAGATTCGTCAAAGATCAAGCCGATGATCAGATTAGCTCGCTGCGACCGCTAGTCTCTTGTGTAACATAACCGAACAATCACGTAACATTGAAAGATTCAAGGTGATATTTCATAATGAACGAAGTAAAAGTAATATACCTGTGATTAAAACCATTTTGCAAATATTTACACTTAATATTTAATAAAGGTTAGTATGGAACAGACAGACTATATATAGGAAAGATAGTTTTATTTAAAATGTCAAATATTCGCGTAAATCTATGAAAGTATTTTGTAAATCAAAGATCATAAAAGTCGGTCCAGCAGTTGTCGAGTTATAAGTGTTGTAACAAACCCGACTTTGTGTTATATATAGATGTCAAATATTCATGTAAATCTAAGAAAATATTAAATAACAAAATTGTTTTAACATAAACATCAAAAGTTATTCAAATATTAGGTACGAAAATATGTATACAAAGATCGTGAACATTACATTAAATCTATACAGCAAGGACGAAATTATGTATTACAACATGACAACTACACATCAGAAAGATCGGAGTTCATATTATCATAATCACACTATACATTCTGTAATAATTGCGTGTATGTGTTTATGTTTGTTATTTATTTGCGCAAGGGGTGAAAGGATTTGGATGAAATAAAGTAGACAGACTATGTGCAGGAATAACACATATGCTACTGTTAGTAATAAAATCTGCCAAAAGATGGCGATAGTCATACATAATATTATAAATACAAAAACTACTTAGGAATGTACCCGAGCGAAGAGAGGGTAAGTCGTTAATACAAATACTCAGTCATGAAAACATTTGCTATATATTTATCCGTCCGGCCCCTGAAATGGTCTAAATAATTTGGCACAATCTTCTATAACATTTTTGTGCCTATATATAAACATAGCACTGCTACAATTGATGTTGCCCCCTATGTTGATAGTTGAGAATATGATAGATTGGGTTGAATACTCGTATAATCTAAACCACAACAGGTATTCTTCCAGAAAATTTAAGGGAAATAGAAAAACTAAGTATCTTGTAAGTTATTATCTTACTAGCGACTTATCCTCGCTTCACTCGGGTTCGATCCTAGGTTGCTTCTCCCTGCAAACTTTCATCCCCATTTTCATCCCCTTAAGAGATGATTTCCGGGATAAAAACTATCCTTCCCAGGGTCTCAAAATATCTTCTTAAAAAATTTCATCTAAATCCGTTCAGTAGTTTCCGGGCCTATGCGATACAAACAAACAAACAAAAAAACAAATTTTTCCTCTTTATAATATTAGAAAAGATATGGTGGCCAAGTGCTTCATATAACATGAAGTATATCATTAGGAAACAATGCAAGAGAAGCTAAGAAAAGCCAGGTCTAGTTTCAGTGCAGTCACTTACTGTAGTAATTTCTAAACCGCAAATGGTGCAAACACGCGAAGTTAATGTAACACATACGTATAACATGACCCCATGTCTTAGTAGGTCAGTGTCCAGGAATTGCATAGAACGATAAAAATCCTATTCATTCAAATACAGAAAATAATTGTGTTAATAAAACGTGAATGTACTTTAATCGTGGAATCTATTAGAGATTGAAACCATTTTTTTTTAAATAAGTAGTACTAACAAATAATAATTAATTGATGACACGTTTGGCTCAGTTTGTGATACTACTTGATGTCACAGCGGTCGCGGGTTCGAGTCAAGTTGGGGAAATTCATATGTGTAATGAGCACGAATGTTTGTACTCTAATCATGGGTGTTTATATTTTTAATATGTATGTATTTAAAGTTATATACGTGTAGTGTATCAACTATCTGGTATCCATAACACAAGCCTCGTAGCTTACCATGAAACTAGGTGGTGCTGTGTGTTAATATTTCAACATATTTATTATTATTATTATTATATTACAGATAGTATTAGTACAGGTGTAAAACATGTCGAATAGGTAATAGTCTATTAACTTTCACTTTCTCTGATTTTTTAAGAGATTGATTACATTAAGAGCATTCAGTATGATAGCAACCAGCCCTTTTAACGTCCCACTGCTGGGCACAAGCCTCCCATCAATACGAGGGGGATCAGTCCATAGTCCACCACGCTGGCTAAATGCATGTTGGTGGACTTCACATGTCTTTCGAAAACTTGCTAAGTCCTTTCAGACATACATGTTTCTTCACGATGTTTTCCTTCACTGTCAGTAAGTTTAAGTTTGATAGCATTTTTTAAAGTGGCTTAGGTATTTCTAAATATATGTTTATTTTACATTCAAGTACTACTAGCGCCGTAGGGTAAATATTTTGTTACGTTCTTTTAAAATTGGAATTAACTTGACACATATACACGACATTACCAAATATTTACATTATTTGATGTTACTGAAAATTGTACAAAATTTAAACTATTTTCTTCCATACAACATTATAATAATGCAAATGAAATACGTAGTTACACGAGTTCGCATAAAATTATATGTCATGGGTATGAATTAAATTAGGATACTTAATATTCGTGACATTAATTAAATGCTGTTATATCTGGTACTAGCGACTCACCCTCGCTTCGCTCGTGTTCGTCCCTAGGTACGTTTTAGTTTTTTGAGCGAAAAACCCTGATTCTTTTTCTAAAATAAAAGTAGCCTAAGTTATTCCTTATAATATCAGCTATCTGCCAGTGGAAGGCCCGTTAAAATTGGCCCAGCCGTTTCGGAGATTAGTCGGAACAATCAGACAGACAGACAGACAAAAAATTTAAAAACTGTGTTTTTCTTATAAGTACCGTATATAATTCCATATGTATTTAGTATAAAGCTGTTATTTTGACATTACAAGCAGTCACTTCAATTTTATTTATTTACTAACAACTCACCTTCGCTCCGCACGGGTTCGTCCCTAATTACATTTTAACATTTAGCTCAGAAATGAGATATTTTCTCGCAGTAAAATGTAGCCTATATGTTGACCCGGATAACCAGCTATCATCATACCAAATTTTATCAAAATCTGTCCAGTGGTTTTCCCGTGATGCGGTAACAGATAGATAGACAGACAAAAATTCTAAAAACTATAGATTTGGCTTCTGTATCGATAATAATGTCTATTTCAATAAGATTTTCCAAAAAATATTTAATGTACAGTTTCGGCTTAGTTACAATTTTATTATATGTATAGATTTATTATTATAACACAAACACAATTTTTAAAACATTTGTCTGTCTGTCTGTTTCGCTCAAAAAGAAATAAAATATATCTAGGGAAGCACCCGAGCGAAGCGAGGTTAAGTCGCTAGTTTTTGAATAAAAATTAAATGCGTCTTACGACCACGATCCGACAAAAATAATAATCCTTAAACAATTAAGTCACTATCATAGAGGACAGGTTTATGTTTTTTTTTTTTTTTTTTTTTTTATGGTATTCAGTGATAAACGAGCAGACAGTCCACCTGATGGAAAGCGATACTGTCGCCCATAACACCTACGGTTCGTGCATTTAAGTTTTATGTAACAAAACTGCAGAACCGCCGGTACGTTATCACTGTGAGGACTAAGATGATATGCCTCTCGCCTGTAATTACGCTGGCTACCTTATCCTTCAAACCGGAACACAACAATGCAATCATTGTTGCTTGGCGGCAGAAATAGATAAGGGGGTGGTACCCATCCAGTCGGACTCCTCAGGCTTGACAGAGTCCTACCACCGGTACATGTTTAAAATTCATAACAATAATTAATTAAACTGCAGACGTGTCTACTGCTGTAGATCCCACTAAGCGAAAGTGACGCAGTGCGAAGGTCACGCATAGTGAAGAAATGCGTACGCGCAGACGATTACGCAACAAGCTTAATATCTAGCGTTGACATTGATCATTATGAAGTTAATAGTTATTAATAAATTATAACTTCCGTTTTCATGCTATATCTAGTGTGTAGCTTTATTCTAATTTATTTTCCACAGTTTCTATTAAAAAAATACTTTCTTTAAGAAACCGTCTTTAATTTGCTTTTGAAATATCAGTGTCACTACTTAACATGCAAAGTATTTCTATGACAATAAAAACGTTAATTAATTCCAGTATCCATTACTTAGCTATATAATAAATTTGCATGAAAATTCATTTTCTCTTAAAATCTAGTCCAATTGCCCAATAACCGAAATAGATATCGATTAAAAAAACCTACGAAATTAGGTTAATTTAGTCATTTAAACAGTAACAATGTGAAATATCAAAATGACTCTCGCTATTATCTTCTCTCCTAACTTTGATATATGTATTTTTGTAACTTTGAAAACTATTATTGGTTTAGTTTAATAATACTAATAAAAAAAAAATTAATACCGTTTGTTTCCATAATAAATAAATAAATAAATTAATATATTGAAATTAGTATTTCTTAAGACTTTATATAATTAAATTCTCATCGGCGCCAATTCCATCTATTGTTTCTCTAACGGTATCGTCTGACCATCGGGCTGGTCATTTGCCAAATGACCGATGTTCTATTCTTGGCTGGAGTGTTACTATCGTCGCACCGTTTGGCTTACTCTAAGAACCTTCAGTAGCACATACATTATCTATCACTTATTTATTTCAATCTATATTTCCAATAATGTTATTGATATTATAAAATATCATAATCACAGTAAATTCGAATAACTTTATAGCTGTACAAACTCATAAACAAATATTAATTTTAAAAACAAAAAGCGTCGTTGTATTTTTAATATTTTGTAATCTCTATTTATCTGGTGTTGGAGGAATTTTCGCAAAAGACAAAGTATCCAGAAAAAATAATAAAAGTGACAATAAAATGAGAGGCGAATTCTACCTGCACATTATCGCGTCACGTTTTAAAACAGCTAGATTAAAATGACACAAGCATATTCTAACAGAAATAAACATCTTAATTATGATGTTGTATACACACTAGTGACTTACCATGGTTTTGCACGGGTGCAAAGCGTTGCTATAGTTTAATAAGAAGATCTTTTTAAGAGGCATAATTCTGTAATACATTATTTTCATATAACTTTATTAGTTTACGCGGCGCACGCCAATAAAACTCCTAGTCGCCATGATTTTTTCTTAAACCATTCTCATGAATCGCTCCATCAATTGGTGAAAACCGTATGAGAATCCGTTCAGTAGTTTTTGAGTTTATCGCGTTCAAACAGACCGACAGACTCGGCGGAGGACTTTATTTTATAATATGTATAGATAATGACCAATTTCACAACTAAATATGGAAAAAATGTCATGATCATCAATGTCAAACACCTAATGCGAAAAAAAAATATCGTTTACAATTTATGTACCTATACAAATTCGTGGTATACCTTTTTAATGGCAGAACTAATAAAGGATTTCGACATATAAAAACATCAGTAAAAGCTTTGGAACAAAGCGTACACGTCTATTTATGCTCATCGTAAAACGTCCGCTTGATTTGATCCGCCACTTGTACTTCAAAAAGCCGAAACGAGGCCGTCTCTGGCATTACATATCGACTGGTCGATTATTACGATTTTGATCAATAAAGTATGGATTTTAATATTAACTAGACTGATATATTTAAATTTAACTCTAGATTAATATATTTAAGTTGTCCATTAAACCAAAATAACCAGTTGTATGTTATCATATGGGTTATGAATCCGGTCAATCAAAACAAATACTTAAAAAGTACTTCGAAATTTAAACGAACTGACAGGCATACAAACGAATAAAATAAAAGAAAATCTTGAAAACTTTTTTTAAATTATTAGTTTTATTTTTAAATTTCATATAAAAATAAAACTAAAAATTTAAAAAACACAATATACAATATTCTTAACCTGTTTTCACCCAAAATAAGACGCTGTTTATATTTTTATTTCCTATTCAAAATGATTCGATAAAATTTAGATAACACATAAGAGGTCGTTTAGATTTTAGATGCATTTCTTTATTTGATCAATAAATAAGAAATAATAAATAAAATAATTAAATATATGTATTGGGACATTAACACACAGCACCATCTAGTTTCATGGTAAGCTACGAGGCTTGTGTTATGGATACCATATAGTTGGTATAATAAATATAATAAATAAAAACACCCATGACTGGAGTACAAACGTTCGTGCTCATCACACAAATAAATGCCCCCAGCGGGACTCGAACCCGCGACCTCGGACACAGTATATAGGGTTACTACAAACTGAGCCATACGTGTCATTAAATCTCGTCAAAAATCGTAATATCTAAAAAAAATACCAAATAATATTATAAATATGAAAGTCATATAAATAGTCATATGAAACTAATATGAAAAAAAAAATGTTTATATATATTTTTTTCAGGTAACATCGGACAGAAATAATTTATGGGCCAATTAATCTCAAAGATAATTAATGGAGAGCAATATAAGATATTATTTTATCCTCATATATATAAAGTAGTAGAAGACGGCAGTGGTAGCCCAGTAGTAACGCACTCGCATGAAAAACCAAGTGAAGCGGGTTCAAATCCCGGGTCTCGCACCTCTGATATTTTCATGTGCGAATGATCGAATCATTCCCAACATGATTACCACTTGTCTTACGGTGAAGGAAAACATCGTGAGGAAACGTGCGGGTCTGAGAAAACCTAGCAAGTTTTCGAAAGACATGTGAAGTCCGCTAAACCGCACTTGGCCACAGTGGGCTATGGCCTGATCCCCCTCGTATTGAACTGTGCCCAGCAGTGAGACGTTAAAAAGGCTGAATACATATAAAATATAGGATATTCTTTTACTATAAAAACTAATTGAAGGTTGGTTGAAGAAGTTGCGTGAAGCACGGATGGGTCACTAATTACGCTAATATAATATTTAATGCCAAAGATTTTGACTTATAATGAGTAATTGTAACTTCTTTTTAAAATGGATTAACAAATAAGTATAGTAACTAATAACTATATAATAATATATTTACACTAGTACTAATCTTACTACTATTGTACATGAGAAAGTTGAGGTGTTTGGATTTTTGGATGGATGTTGGTTACTCAATCACGCCAGAACGGCTGAACAGATCTGGATAAAAGGCACAAAGATAGATTATAGTCTGGAATAGCACATAAGCTATATAGCATGCTTTTTATCCCGGAAAAATGTATGATTCCCGTGGGATCGATTTGTTTTTGTTTTTAATAATTCATTGACAAATCAAAACAAAGGACTTGTATTGCAAAAGAATAAACTAACAATATTAAACGAACATTACCATAAAATATTATAAAAACTCATTGAAACTCAATTAAACATTAATTATCAATAATATGAAGAATTTTTAGGTCGACATAATAAGACGAATTGTAATTCTGTTTCATTATTGACGAGTCAAATAATAGACGTATTGCGTGTACGAAACACAAAGGAAATTATTCTTCAAAGTGCGGTTATGGCGAACAGTTTAATTGGCCTCATTGATATTATAATTTTATACCCCGAGATTATTTTATAAGATCTAACAAGTAGTACTTTAAATATATCTAAAAAGCTTTGATGTTTAAACTTAAATATAGAATAAGAAATATATGTATGTTCCTATATATATATATGTATGTAAATAAAATAGTACTGTCCGTCGGTGATTTTTATAACGTTGCTTTATATTGAGCACTCTTATTTAAATAAAATAAATATTCAATGAACATTAGGCAGTACCTCGTTAAAAATCGTCAATTAGAATTTTTATTTTCACGTTGGTACCCTAAATATTTTCCTCCTAATAATCCTAGTAGCTCTACAAACTCCTCTATATTTCAGTGAAAGTCCTATTACGATTGGGTAAACCATTCCAAATATTACCCCGGACACACAGAAAGAGGGACAAAAATCTTAAAAAGGGTTGTTTAGGTACTGGTATCATATAAATACTTATGAACCTGAGAAAACATTGTTATTTTAAAATCACAGAGAGACTCTTCAATTTTATTTATATGTATAGATGTATAGATTTATATGTATAGATATACATACATTTTCATATTCTACAAGTAAAAACTACTTGTACATAGAAAAGAAAAAATTTAGAGCACGCCTATTGAAATTTCTTATATTACCACTAAAAATAAACGCTGAAATGCATTATGTAAAATGCGAAGTGAACAATAAAGCACACCCTGTGTCATCAACGTCACTGCGCCAGTGACCCAAATAAGAGGACAATGTCGCAAAATGGCCATACTGTAGATCAAGTTTACCTGGAAGGGCGTATATTTATAGCATGACTAGAAATAAAGTATTAAATTTGATAATTATGATATTATAAGCATTATGCAGTTTAGTTACACCTCCTATTTATCTCTTTCCAGTCTTTAAAATATATTTCACTAGCGACTTACCCTCGCTTCGCTCGGGTTCGCTCCTAGGTACGTTTTAACGGTTAGTATGAAATAGATAGATTATATATTAGATGATAAATAGCCTTCTTCTTCAGGTTAAATATCTAAGCCAAAAATTTTTTTTCTAATTGGATTAGTAGTTCCTGAGATTAGCGCGTTCAAATAAACAAATAAACAAACAAACAAACTCTGCCTCTTTATATTATATTAGTATAGACTAGCAACTTATCCTAACTTACCCTATATGTTACTTTAGTCTATCAGTCTACTAAATTTAATCGAAATCCGACAATCTACTCCAGCGTGAAATAACAAACATACACACATACAAACTTTCCTATGTAAAATAGCAGTCCAACATAAAAATCCTTAGTAATAACAAAAAAAACCAGCTAAATGCGAGTCGGCCTAGCGCACGAAGGGTTCCGTACTATTATCTATAAAAACGGCAAAAAAATCTTGTCAGTTGTATAGAAGCCCCACTTAAATATTTGTTTTATTTTAATTTAATTATTTATTTTAAGTGAATATATAAATAAATATTCTGTGAATATTTCAAGCGTCTACCCGAAGGCGCTATCAATATCGAGCAAAAACGAGCAAAAAAAAAACACGTTTGTTTTATGGAACCCCATTTAAATATTTATTTTATTCTGTTTTTTAGTATTTGTTGTTATAGCGAAAACAGAAATAAATCATCTGTGAAAATTTCAACTGTCTAACTATCACGGTTCATGAGATACAGCCTGGTGACAGACGGACAGACAGACAGACGGACGGACAGCGGAGTCTTAGTAATAGGGTCCCGTTTTACCCTTTGGGTACGGAACCCTAAAAAGTATTACAGATACGAAAGTGTATTTTTGTTTTGTAACAATAGCTGAAAGGATACCATACAACAATGAAACGTGCAGATCGACTTGATATAATTTGACGAGAGAAGACGAAATTAATTTGGTAAAGGTACGTATACACTATATAGTCTTTATAAATCTTAAATATCTTACAAAGAAGAGTAAATGTGGGCCTCTTAAGGAGATTAAATTATTAAGTAATATTAATAAATTAAATTTACCTGCAAAGTTAATTAATATTCCAAACCACTAAAATACGATTATATAAGGGATGAAAATTTGTATGGATATTCGTTATTTATGAAGTTGGAAATATGGAAATATATGATTAGATCTCTATATATATATATTACTAATGATAACATTTTTTAGGCTCACTACTTGTTACGCAATAAAGCTGTTAAAATAATTTTTATAACAAAAATAATTGTTTGTAAAAAAGCCAAGAGTTTAATAATTTTGGCCTGGGCGGATTTTCGTGAAACTTTAATAATAATGACAATTTTCCGACCAACACTAAAACTAGCCAACTACGCAGGACATATCATAGTGCACAAGTGTTTAAACAGATACAGTCTAATATTTCAGTGAGAAGAGATAAGCATCCTACAGGACCAACAGTTTAAAGTGTTCCTCGAAGTATGGGTATGTCCACGCTACCAACTTCCTGTCTCCCATTTTGGTCCGACTCAGGATTAGAACCCAGAAGCCCTCGATATGCAGACGTATCTGTTATTCACTGTTATTCACTAGTGACTGGATCAGTGAAGCAGCCAAGTTAAGAGTTTTTTTGTATAGAGGAAGTATGTATTGTTATCAGTAGAATACATAACTTAAGCTCCCCATTTCATATAAATCCATATGAACTATGGGTCAACTTTGGGGGTTTTAGACTACATTGATAAATACCAGGCGGGCGGAGTCGCTGGCAGTACCTAAGTAATAAAATCATAATAAACTATTTCGTAACATGCGCGTAATAAATGTCAACATGAAAATTGGACACATACATACAGCGAGATCTCGAGAGAGATCTATTTTCAGGAAACGATGCACGTGTTAACACAAGATTCAAAGTTAATTAGCCTGTCATGTTGCTTACAGTATAACGTCGAAACGTACCGTAAACTCATTTGTGAAGTCTCCTATATTATTACACTAGCAACTCACTTTCGCTTCGCTTCGGATTCGTCCCTAGACAAAAACAAATCTATCCCACGGGAACCATACATTTTTCCGGGATGATATATAGCCTTAAGTCTTCCTAAGTTAACGGGCTATCTAATGTAAAAAGAATTTTTCAAATCGGATAAGTAGTGCCTGAGATTAGCGCGTTCAACCAAACAAACAAACAAACTCTTCTTTATAATATTAGCATAGGTTATTTGCTTTGTATAGCAACATTTGTTTATAAGATGTTTAGAATGTTGATGAAATAGAAATTATGTACTTAGTTCAGAATTAATTTTATACAATAACGGCCTCGAGCTTCACTTTTGACACAAAAATATTTTGAGTACATTTTTATTTTTTATAATATATAGTCTATAGCCTTCCTCAGTTAACGGGCTATCAAATGCAAAAAGAATTTTTCAAATCGGATCAGTAGTTCCTGAGATTAGCGCGTTCAACCAAACAAACAAACAAACTCTTCAGCTTTATAATATTAGTATAGATTCGAAATCTAATATACTCTAATTTATGACTAAAGTGATATTTAAATGTAAATGCTAAGAGTCATTTCAATAATTATATTCGAAGTAAAATCTAGAACACAAATATTACTAGTCTTTAAAGTGTCATGGTCACTGACAATATTGTTATGATTTACAACGGTTTTACCATGTTTATCACTTTTGAGAGTTCCCGATATTTCGGCATAAGGGCCATTGTCACGGGTTATACCAGTTCGACGCCTAAAGTCCTAATAAATATTCTCACAAATTTGAAATACTAACATTTAAAGTGACAATAAAATGTCGGACAGCATCCAGATTAAAATATGGAAATAAATCAAACCTACTTTTCTAAGAATGGTTCTAATATCGCATGCCACGATCGAATTTTATTACGTGAGATATAAAAATCAGACACCTACGTTTTTAGGGTGTAGGGAACCCTTCTAGTTACTCTTGCTCTGTCAATAGTGGCGCTACAACAAAATAGAGCGTCTGTCACGCAAGGAATAGCGCGAACTTTTGAGTGAGGTGGAAAAAATGATGACTCATCTGTACATTTCGTTACCACCATTACGTTTTCCATTAAAATAAATACTAACAAACTCTTTTAGTGTGACCATAGTTAGTTTGATTAATGGAAAACACTTAATCACTTCCTTATTTATTCATGTTATTACAATACATATATTTAAAGTAGCTATTTCCTTTAGTGATTTCTTTGTATAGTTTATGTGATGTATATATGTATTTGTCTACATTTTTTCTCTTTGATATATACTTTACTTACGAGACAAATAAATTGTATTAAATAGCATAATATCATTTCAACGTAGAGATTGGAGTTTTTGAAGTTATGCTTCTTTTGGCACGTTTGGAAAAAATGATGAGAATAATTTTTTTACGATGCGCGTGCACACAGACAGTCAAAAAGCGACATGATGAAGTTAGCAGCATTCCTTTTACAAACAGAGAGTTGTGACATACGGGATGAAATCTTTAGCTATTTTTGTTCTGTTACGCCAAAGAAGTATAACTACTTACGTGCGTACATAAGTACACATACACGTTTTTTTACGTTGGCGGAGTCTAAAATAACGCTTTGTCCAAAAAAAGCAAGTCTATAATCAAACATTCATCTCGACCATAATTCAAATCACACTACATCTATCAATTTTATAGACTCCATAATATAAATACCATATTTTAGAAAAAATAGTTTTGAAGTATATTTTAGCACACATGTGAATTTGCACGGTTATACTACTTATGTACATAGAAACCCTAATTTGACTCGGTATACAAGCCGGCCTATATTCAATCTTGTTGAAATAAAATCATAACCATTCCACTAGGTCTTAAAAACCCCCAAAGCATTTATAATATTAGTAAAAAACACGACTCCATCATATCTTCTACATTCTACGTGACATTGGCGAAGTAATCTGTGCTCAACTGGCACGCTTTGAAGTCATTAACAACCATGTTACATAACAAGTGTTGATAATAAGAACAACAAAGCAATAGGTATTTGCTATGTCTATAATTATACTTATAATGATTCCGTATTAAAATATATTCTATTACCAGTTGCGTGTTTAAAGATCTGGGCCAACGTTAATCACTGTCCGCGTCAGTGCCGACTCGATCGAAAAGATTGTTGAAACGCTAAGCAAAGTTTGAAACGACTTTAAACTTCTGCTTCCGGTAGATCATATGTATTTACTATCGTATTGCGTTTGCTTTGCGATTTTGAATATATATTAATATCATACTATATCTCAGAATCGAACCCGAGTCAAGCTAGATATTGTTAGGTCTGTAAAAAAATCGTAATATAATTTTTGAGTATTAAGAATAGAGAGTGCACTTGTTTTTGTGCTGACATTTGTGAATTATAATAGCAATTTAATATAATTAGCAAATCAACAGGGGCCGCCATGACAGCAGTCAGTCTGATGTGTCTGTTTGTAATGCCAAAATAACAGCTTTTTACTAAATGCTTATAAGCTATAAATATAATATATAAATATACTTATAAGAATATATATGGAGAATATAGATTTTTTTAAATTTTGTCTGTTTGTCGGTTTGTTCCGGCTAGTCTCCGAAACGGCTGAACTGATTTTGATGGGCTGGCAAATAGCTAATGTTATAAAGAGTAACTTAAGCTAATTTTATTTTAGAAAAAGAATTAGGCTTCAACTTAAAAAAAATTAAAACGTCCCTAACGCATCCGAGGGAAGCGAGGGTAAGTCACTAGTCTCTACTACTAATTATAAATAGTTAAACAGTCAGTTTGGCTGTACGAGGTAAACTTCGAACTACTAATCTAATTTTAAAAATTCATCCACTAATAGAAAACTCTATATGTATGTATGTATATACATATCTTAAAGCTACATATATTGGTTATTTTTAACATATCCCATGTGGTTTTTGTAGGATATTAGCATATTACAAAAATATTTAAAAACGTGCGGGTAGTAATTAGTGAATCGAACATTGCAATGTTATAAACAAGGTATTCTTTTTCTTCGCTCACGTAGAAAGGTAAAGAATGATAAACATTAGAAGAAAAGTTTGCTTTAAAAAAAATGGATTAATCAAACAGTAACAAGTGTTTTATTCCTTCCGTCTGTTTTGCGATAAGAACATTTAAATAGACAGTACATATTTGAATACATATAATACATGTTTGATATAATTGCGAAAGTTTTTAAGTATGTTTGTGTGTCTCGTTCAAGCTGTAAAGAATAAAAGGATATGGCTGAAATGTAGTATAAAGATATACTGAAATAACACATAGGCCACTCCTTGTGATAAAATTTACCGCAAGGTGGCGCTACTTGCATATAATATTTATACTAATATTATAAAGAGGTAGAGTTCTTTCATTCATTTGTTTGTTTGTCTGTTTGAACACGCTAATCTCAGGAATTACTAATCTGATTTGAAAAAATCTGCTTTAATTAAATAGTTTCTTTATTGAGGAAGGCTAAAGGCTATATATCATATAGTATAGTATAGTGTAGTCTATATATTCCATACTAACCGTTAAAACATACCTAGGGACGAACCCGAGGGGAGCGAGGGTACGTCGCCATTTCAAAAAAAAAAACCTTCTATTCATTAAATTTTATTCAATGAATAATATAATATATATTTTATTTTCATTTTTATTCAGATTTGTAAAGCTTGTGAAAAAAATATAATCTTATTATACTCTGAGTTCAATAGGATTATTTATAACTGACTTCCGATGCGGACGACTCACGTTAATTTTTATTTCGGTAGCTCTTGAGATCGCTTATAAAATTAAAATGTACGTGTGCGCTGTAGGTACATTAATTTTATACTAGCGAAAACCACTGGACAGATTTTGATGAAATTTAGTAGGACTAATATCTGGTTATCCGGGTAAATACTTATACTGCGGGATACTTTTACTGCGGGAAATCATATCATTTCTGAGAGATCTATACTAAACGGTAAATCGTAACTAAACTGCAAGTAAAATACATAACAGTGATTGAAAACTTTTTAATTCTAAATTTATTCGTAGTTTGCTTTAGAGATAATTTCGCCTTCCCATCATACATTATACTACCATAAAATCCAGCCAAAACTTGTGCTGGCCTTATAAACTAACCACTGTTATCTAAAAAACTTTTAAAATATCTATTAACCTTCCTTTTCAAAGAACACCTGTTTTTGCAAAACTTTAATTTTAATCAGATTAAAAACATTTGAGATGTTATGGTGATTTATATCCGCGTTATGAATAAATTTTAAAACTACGGAACTCATAATTCACAAAAAAAAATCCGATCGATACCTGTTATTTATAGTACATTTTTCATGCAGCAACGCAGGGTGCAACTTTAGGAATAGTAATAGCTATAGGTGTACTAGCGACTCACCCTCGCTCCGCTCGGGTTCGTACCTAGTTAGGTTTTAACGTTTAGCCCAGAGATGAGAAATTTTCTCGCAGTAAAAACTATCACAGATAACCAGCTATCATCATACAAATTTCATCAAAATCTATCCAGTAGTTTAGCCATGATGCTGTAACAGACAGTCAGACAGACGGACAAAAATTCTAAAAACTATAGATTCGGCCTCTGTATCGATAATAAAGCCCATTTCAATAAGATTTTCCAAAAAATATTTAATGTACAGATTAAGACTCAGTTAGAATTTTATTATATGTATAACAGTAACTATTATTTTGTATCTACACAAATAAATAAGTTTGAAGTGTCTGTTTGTAATGTCAAAATAAGAGCTTTTTACTATAGTTATACATATGAAATTATATACGGTACTTATAAGGAAAAAAAAACAATTTTTAAAATTTTGTCTGTTTTTTTCCGAGTTGTAATCTCTGAAACGCCTCGACCGATTTTGATGGGACTTTCACAATGGCAGATAGCTGATATTATAAGGAGTAAACTAGCTACCTTTATTTTAGAAAAAGAATTAGGGTTCCGCGTAAAAAAGTTAAGACCCATAAAATGATGAGTACACCCAGTATATCTAAGGACGCACCCGAGTAAAGCGAGTGAAGGTTACTAGTTTGAAAATATAACTATATACAAACACTTATGATTGTCGAAATAATTTTAATATTAATATCTGTTATCCCTAAATCAAATTAAAATCCGCTATATATAAAATATAAAACCCCATCAAGTACCACTGACTGCAATAAGTACTGCAATATCTAATCTGGTACAGAAAAAGTTTTTACGAAAGAAAGAAACCAAACAACGACATCTTTTTAGAACAAATACGCTTTACCAGCTTACATTTCCATTAGAATATTTTATATGCTGACGCTTAGTATTATTAGGTTATCGGTACAAGGCTTCTGGCTTATTATGTGTGAATGTGTTCATGCATATGATGCGCTTAGACAGAATAGAGATTGACAATAACAATGTACACAGATATGCAGTTGCAACTC
Organism: Argynnis bischoffii washingtonia; assembly: GCA_033884665.1. Lineage (NCBI taxonomy): Eukaryota > Metazoa > Arthropoda > Insecta > Lepidoptera > Nymphalidae > Argynnis > Argynnis bischoffii. The sequence goes on along the minus strand of CM066609.1, from coordinate 14,822,885 downwards.
ATAGGGAGATTAAACACTTCTTACATAAATGGCGTGACGGCAAACATATTTAGTTAGAAGTTGAACGTGCCATACCTAAAATCAAAAAAAAAAAGAAAAAAAAGTGTGTTATACAATTCACTCACAGTAGAAGTGTAACTAACTTCTTTGTCAAATATCGCAATTAAATTAAAACATATCAATACTTAAATAAGGCGTATTAGGTATATTACAATCATATATTTATAGAATATCATATACGGAAAGTATATAATATTATATATTTGTGAGACAAAGGTTACCATGGCAACAGTTAGTATACCTTTTATTTAATTCATGCACATTTATCCGCAGTAATAAATATTCATTTTTATTATATGTAATTAGTTTTTTTACTAAGTTTAAAAGTTATTTTACATATTATTCAGTATTATTTTTGACTTCCTGTGTAAATTCTATCTCATTCTCTCGTCAGCTTAATCCTATATATTTATATGTTTGTCTCTTTCTTGTGTCGCATTACCGTTTCATCAAGTTTCTAATCACCACGATTCTAAAGAAGTTTCACTTCAAAAATCTTAAAAAAGAAAACTATGATAATCTATATAAGTATTTAACAATTATCTCAGCTATATCTATAGCTTCAATCTAAATATCCTGCGTGCTATAATTCCTAAATGAAATGCGACAGATGTACAGGACGTAATTATATGATTTCTATTTTTACATCTTATCTACAAACCCCTAAAAAACATAACGTTAATCATGGCAAATAGATATTACTGATAAAAATGCCACAATACAATATGAGACTCGAACCTAGGAACTCTAATTCACTAAGTTATAACACCACTGTACCTTTAAAGGGTGGCTGGCTCTATAACGAATGTGCTCGCTCCACCACAATATAATCTCATTCTAAATAGTACACAGTTGGTAATTACTTGTAAAGCGGAGGCGCGGGGCGAATCGTAGATAACGTTCGCGTATTACGCGTTTATTATACACAATAGAAATAATAATGGGGATGACGACACTCTGCTAAATGAAAATCTTTATGTTTCGTATTACACAAGCTTTCGTTGAAAGCGTTGTTTTTTGATCAAACATTAATTTAAGACGAGTGAATCAATGTGATTATTTACAAAGTATTTTAATTTATTTTATTGCTTTGAAATACTTGCATACTTACGTACATATGTATAGAACTACATTTATTATATCAAATTAATGTCAAAAAGAGTAAAGTTAATATAGAATGATGGTTATATCAATTTGGATAAGATAATTTGTAGATTCGCAGTTTTGATATTTTACATAAACATTTGCTTGAAATATAATTACAGTTAATTAACGTACCTATTATTATTACATATTACTTTAAGTACAAAGCAACAAATCAATGTTTCAAGAACATACATGATAACCCTACTTGTCTATGGCATAGAGCATAGACTCTTTGTTCAAAAGCGCAAAGGGATTCCCCAAAAATAATTGAGACGTAATGAATAAGTAATAAATAGGTGGGGGAGAAAAGCTCTTAAGCTTTGCTCACTTTTGCTGATAAGGGGGAGGGAGGGGTTAGTAATTACTAAAATTCTGCTTGCGTAATATTTGAATGACCCCATAGATTATTCAAGGTTTCTTTAAGCTGTCTTTAACTGTCGATATTTGTATGGTTACGGTTTATTAACATGATATAAGCTAAAGTAGTAATTTTCATAGACATTAATATGTACACCGACCATAACATTAGTATTTCAAGAGTGCAATTAAAATAATGACAAATTGGGTTCTTTAATGTCCCATAAATAAATTCAGCTATGACTGTCCGTGCGTCCGTTTAAAAATAAATCTTTGTAGTTTATATTATATTGTAGCTAACTAATAACCTAGTTAAATTCAACTGCTCTAATAAACATGGTAATATACATTCATTTACTTACAAGCGTGACATATTACGATATTAGTAAGGCAGAAGATATTATGAAATAGTTTGTCATACAAAATTATAGATCATTTTAGAATTACTATCAATCACCTAATTGTGAATAACTCTTTTAAATAAAACTATCTTTTCCATGATTGCTGTAAAACATCTAACACCTTAGTCTCTCCTGTGACCATGATTGCTGTCAAGCATTCGAAACGTCGAGAAACAAAAATCCAAATAAATCCACGAAAAAATCCGAAAAGATAGTTTTATTTAAAAAAAATATATTCGCGTAAATCTAAGAGAGTATTTTGTGAATAACTCTTTTTTTTAACCGGTTAATACCTTATCTCCACCGTGTCTTCTCCATTCTACACGACATTGGCGAAGTAATCTGTGCCTAACTGGCATGCCTAATCTATACTAATATTATAAACCTGAAGAGTTTGTTTGTTTGTTTGTTTGGTTGATCGCGCAAATCTTAGGAACAACTAATATATATTCTTTATTGCACTTAAAAGTAAATACAATGATTTAAGTATAATTATTGTATGCAAAGGTGGACTTATCTCTAGAAGAGATCTCTTCCAGCCAACCTATGGTAGTGAGAAATAGTGTTATAAAGCAGGCTAAAGTCGTGCAGATATATAGATATATATAATACTATACAATATATACTATATACTATATGATACATAGTTATGTATATACATACATACTAATACTTACATAGATACATATCTATATTATATATATCACAATACATAAAAATAGTAATTAAGATAATTATTGATTAGATTGAGTGAGAAGGTGCTGTTTTAGTTTCTTTTTAAAAGAATGAATAGAGGGACTAAGTTGGATGTCTTTAGGAAGTTTGTTCCAGAGCAATGCCCCATACACCGAAAAAGAGCGAAAAAGGAACTTTGTGTTGCTCTGGGGTATGTTAAGCATCGCAGTGATGCAAGGCCGCCTGGAACGAGAGGGAGTAGGGAGAATTTGGAAACGAGATCGGAGGTATGAAGGAGAATTAGGGTCATTAAGGATATTAAAAAGGAACGAAAGGATGTGCATATCACGGCGAAGGCGGATTGGGAGCCATTTAAGTAAGCCAACTAATCCGATTTGAAAAATTATTTTTGCATTAAATAGCCCGTTAACTAAGGAAGGCTATAGGTATCATCTGGAAAAAATGTATGGTTCCCGTGGGATAGATTTGTTTTTGTCTAGGGACGAACCCCAAGCGAAGCGAGGGTGAGTCGCTAGTAGCTTATAAAGCATAATAAGAACTGAATTGATGATTCCTATCATAATTGTTTAATATATATTAATTTAATAAAGTGTTTGGTTGGTTTATTGTCATACAAAGCATGCATTTTGACAGTTTTAAACCTACCTAACACCACGCAACGACTCTTTGAAACATACAATTACACGTAAATCTACACATATAATAAAATTCTGAATCGAATCTGAACATAAAATATTTTTTTTTAAATCTTATTGAAAGTCATTTTATCGATACAGGGGCAGAAACTATAGTTTTTAGAATCTCTGTCTATCTGTCTGTCTGTCTGGGAACGCATTACGGTAAAACCACTGAACAGATTTTGATGAAATTTGGTATGATGATAGCTGATTATTCGGGTCAACATATAGGATACTTTTTAATGCGGGAAAATAAATCTCATCTCTGAGAAATCTATTCTAACCGTTAAAACGTATTTAAAGACGAACCCGAGCGGAACGAGGGTGAGTAGCTAATAAACTACTAATAGATTATAAAATACATAGCAATTGTAACAATGAACAAACGACGGAAATATTTATGTACGTTGAAAACTCGTTCATCACTTTGCTGGTCAAGCAGTACTTGGATATGCACCAACTATTCCCGAAGTGCTTACGAACAAGTTATTGGTTTGATATTTTCACTCATAATTTAAAGTTAAAAGTAATAAATGTAGGTAAACTAAAATCAATGATTTACTACGTTTCTATGGCCGCAGGATCGAGACTCACGTACATCAAAGTTTCTCGTTAGTTTGTTTGGCTTTACAGTTTGTGTCTTGTTTCTGAAAACTTTCATTAAACTTATGTATATTACACGTTTATTTGAAAATTTATGCTAAAGGCTATTTAGGATGAAATAAAATTCCACTAGAGCAATTTCACAATACTTCGTTGCAAAGAACATTATTGTAACTCAGTTTTGACAGAATTAGAAATTTTCATCTTATATATTTAAAATGAATCAGAATAATGTATTAGATTATTAAGTTAAAATATTCTTCCTTACAGATTCCCAATTTGTTAGTTTATATGACGTGCAAACGAAATTAATATTTTTTTTTATATTACTTTTTATTTTATTTTAGGCCACTGTTAAAAGTGCTGTGATTTAAAGATGCTAGAGCTAACTTTTAGCAACCATAGTGTACGATTTTATATAAAATGTTAATAATGTTCAGTACTGAAACAAGTAGATGAAAATGCGTGAGCGCAAAATCGCAGACAGAAGCAAGCTCGAGAATGCCACTCATTCGAGTCAGATAGCAGGGTAATGCTAATTTAAAACTTACTTTGGCATATGAAGATAACAACCCGTATGTATTTTAATTTAATGGCAACGGAAACAGAAGTGTTTAAGTTATGGTAGGTAACCTTGGTGGTAAAAACGTATGATACTAGCGACTCACCCATGCTTCGCTCGGGTTCGTCCCTAGGTACGTTTGAACGGTTAGTATGGAATAGATAGACTATATATTATACACTTACAAAGGTATGATGAGTTTTTGTGGGTTGTTTCATAATGTCATTTGCCATGAGCTTGAGATATCTCCCGCGGCAAAAAGTAGCTTATGTCAGCCTCCAGCCCTTCGACTATCTCCACACAAAAAATCATGCCAATCTGTTACTCGGTTTCGACGTGAAAGAAAGACAAACAAACAAACACATTTTAACAAAAAGTTAAATATGGAATTTGAGGATTTTTATGAAAAAGTACAATTTTTTCAGAAATCGAATGCTTTGTTTCTATTATTCCTTCTGTTGGTTGTTTTCCCATTCTTTCTATAAGTTATGGAGCTTTAAAGTTTTTAAAACTGCCTAGCCATGTTTATTTGGTTTAAACGCTCACACAGCATCCCCTTAGTAACATTATACAATTTTCTTATATCCCACAGGAATGAATTGATCTACCAGAATAAAAATAGCACTTTCCAGGTCATAAACTATGTCTAAGCAAAACAAACACATAGATCCATTGCAATGTTGCTACTGGGAGAAGACTATTTTGCATTTGAGATACTGATTATTATCATAAATAGCGATATTTATACACCTCTATATTTAATATACGTCTATAGAATGTATAGGATACTTACTATGTATTGTATTATACTGTTAGTAATATTAGGAAATCTTATTTTACTACATTCAGATATTTTGTATTGTTTTTTTTAATTCATTTTACTTTTAAATTAATTTTATGATTGACGACGCGTTTGGTTCAGTTTGTAGTGACCCTACTTGCTGTACCAGCCGTCGCGGGTTCGAGTCCCACTGTGGGCATTTATTTATGTGATGAGCACGAATGTTTGTACTCCAGTCATGGGGGTTTATATTTATAATATGTATGTATTGAAATGTGTAGTGAATCAACTATCTGGTATCCATAACACAAACCTCATAGCTTACCATCGAACTAGATGGCGCTGCGTGTCAATGTTTGGGACATTAACATACATATTTGTTTATTTATTATTCACATAGTAGGTATACATATAATAGACTGCCTTTTTAATTTAAAACTTATAATAGTGATCCCTTTTTATATGGTATTATATCGAATGGAATGCTTTTATTTAAAATAATTGTGTATTTTTAACGACTCACTCTAGACACAATGCAAGATAGATCAGGTCATATTTAACCACAGTGGCCAAGTACAGGTAGCTGGACTTCAGTGATCTAAAATAAATAATTTAGTTAGGTTCACACAGATATGCAGGTGTCCCTCACGATGTTTTCCTTCGCCATATTATCAAGTGATAATCATGTTGAAAGCGATCGTCTCATCTTTACCGGTGGTAGGACTCTGTCAAGCCTGAGGAGTCCGACTGGATGGGTACCACCCCCTTATCTATTTCTGCCACCATGCAACAATGATTGCATTGTTGTGTTCCGGTACGAAGGATAAGGTAGCCAGCGCAATTACAGGCAAGAGGCATATCATCTTAGTCCTCACAGTGACAACGCACCTGTGGTTCTGCATTTTTGTTACTTAAAACCTAAGTGCATGAACCGTAGGTGTTATGGGCGACAGGTGCTGCTTTCCATCAGGTGGTCTGTCTGCTCGTTTGTCACTGAATGACATAAAAAAAAAAAAAAATGTAATCTCAAACATGAGACCTGGATTTGAACCCACATCACTAGATTTTCCAAGCTAGTGCTTTTTTAATTGACTACTAATGCTAATAAACTTCAAAACTGCGACGTCATTCCTTGTAAAAAAGCTAAATGGGTAAAACCCTCTTCAAATAAACCGCAGAAAAGCTTAATTCTGCAAAGCTCATCTATATTATATAAAATATCATTACATATTATAGAATATATAAATATCTTGACGATTCGTTTAATGTAACATTCCTTTTTTACCTCTAGTTATTAGCGTATTTAAACGTGAAAACTTTAACGTTATTGTAATTGGTCGTTACGGCAACGATTCTCGTACAAAGAATATACAGAGCATTTAACGATTGAAACTGCCGTAATAACCTTCAATTTAGCGAACGTTTTAAGAGAATAATATGGGTTTATAATAAAATTGTTACAATCACATATACATATAATATTTTTTGATTAACTAAGTGCGTTTTAAGAATATAATATGATAGAAGACAATTCACATTTTAGATTTTTTTATATTTTATAATAATAATCATCAATAATCAATGTAAATACTTGTCCCGCTTAGATATGTAACTCAAATTTTAAAATAAATGTGCTTAATGGAATATTAAAACATTAAACATATGTGAGAATGATTTATTCTTACCACGTACAACAGCGCAAGGCAGTGGTAGCCCAATGGTAACGCGTTCGCTTGGGAAACCGAGTGAAGTGGGTTCAAATCCCGGGTCTTGTACCTCTGATATTTTCTATGCGAATCATTTACAACATGAGGTGACACAAGTACAAGTGGTGAAGAAAAACATCGTAAGGAAACTTGTATGTCTCCGAGAACCTAGCAAGTTTTCGAAAGACATGTGAAGTCCACTAATCGGTTTGGCCAGCGCGATGGACTAAATATATGACAGGGCGTTGACATGAGTTCTCTATTAACAATGGGGGTTTTATAACGTATTTCTGTAGAAGATTTTTAGAAGTTTTTTTTTTTGATTCAGTACAACAAAACAAACAAACTTTTCCTCTCAACATTAATTATAATTATTTTAGATGCAATAATCTGTCATATTAATTTAATTTTACTAAGCATAAACCAAAATTAATTACCAGAACAAATTGTATGAAGATATTCATTTATTCTGCCTTTGTATCACAAAGTGCTCGCGGTTTTTACAATCAGTTTTTATTACTTTTGTACGTAGCACACTTTTGTTCAGAGAGTCAAGTTCAAAGCGAGGACACGTAAATTACGTAATACCTACATAATATAATTACATATATGTACTAAAATACGATTATCCTTTCTACCTTAATAAGGTAAAGCAAATATAATGTAAAACAATGAAACACTTTTCCTGTATTAATCGTAATATTGTCAGTAATTATTATATTTTTCAAGGCAGCGATAGCCCAGTGGTAACACGCTCACTTGGGACAACGAGTGAAGCGGGTTCAAATCCCGGGTCTGGCACCTCTGATATTTTCATGTGCGAATCATTTCTAACATGATTACCACTTGCCCTAAGGTGAAGGAAAACATCGTGAGGAAACCTGCATGTCTGAGAGAACCTTGCAAGTTTTCGAAAGACATGTGAAGTCCGCCAATCCACATGAGGCCAGCGTGGTGGACTACAGCTTCATCTCCCTCGTATAGAAGGGAGGCCTGTGCCCAGCAGTGGGACGTTAAAAATGGCTGAATACAATAAAATCACAGAGGTTTTACGAAAGCGCTCGATGTCTTCGACTAAACTAGCGGCGCGTAATTAATACTTTGAAAAAGCAAGTGACTTTGACAGTACTTTTTAAAAGTACTTAGAACTAGAACCCTTTCTCTGTTTTTCGATGGTGATAATAGATTAAACAAAAAAAAAACGTACACCGACTCGACATAACTTTTTTGAATTTATTATTTAGAAAGTGTTTATTTCACCCTTGGGGGATGAATATTTTTAAAATTTATATTCGATCACGCTTGAACTTCGATAATAATAAAAAAAAACCTTTTCAACACTAGGGATTGAATTAATTAGAAATGGTTATTACGAGTTGATGTTATAAGGTTTATAACTCACGGTGGAATAGTCCGAATTACTCCTTAAAGTCCAACAGGTTGGGTTGTGTTGATATGTTATTAGCCATTTTATACATACATATATCTAGACATCTAGATATACTTTTTAGTCTTTGAATATTCATTGCCGACAATATATCTCTAAAAATTACAATTAATAATAATTCTTAAAACCAAAAATCAAAATGAAAATAATAATTATCATGTATTTTAACTTCATAAGATAGCGATCCGCAGTAAAAAATATCTCGAAGGACGTCAGTACGAAGGAAGTTGAGGACGTTGCACTTTTTAATGAATTATATCAGAAATCGCATGCGAGTGAGGAAAATGGCGACGTACAATATTAACAAAAAAACCATTTAGAAATTAACACAAGATATCAGCTTTAAAATCATTGTCTGGTAAAAATGTCTTTGACTTGAGAACATTTGTTTGAGTGATGTTACGTACAAAGCGGTTATTAGAACTTCCTGTTATTAGGCTTCTAACATATTTTTATTTTGTTTATAAAATTATTTATTTCGATTTTTTCGTTTTTTTTTGTTTCTGAGGTTCATTTGCTGTTTCGAATACTTTACAGCAAACATATTCACAAGATTATTGATGTGTTAAAATTTTGGTAGATATATGTTAGTCAAAATTATGTTTTTATTCCATTTGCTGTAGAAACTCTTGGCCCATGGAGTCAAAGTGCTAAGCAATTCTTAAAAGACATAACACCTCGTCTTAACGCTTCTACTGGTGACAGAAGAGCTGGCGCATTTTTCGCCCAAAGAATTGGCATTGCCATTCAACGGGCGAATGCGGCTAGCATTCTTGCCACTATTTCACGCGGACATGACTTGTACAGTAATAACTAAGTGTACATTTGTTTTGTATATATATATATAATTAAGTACATTAGTAATTTTCTTTATTATAAATAAAAAAAAACGATTACGTTAAGATACGATGGGACTGACATGTTCTAAAAATATCAAAGTACCTAAATAAAAATAGAGTTAAAAAAAGAAGAAAGCAGGGTTTTAGAGGTCTTAAAAGTCATAAAAATAATTATTTACTGACATTATAGAATATTATAGGAAGCAAAGAGAAATAATATATGCCGTATGTACCTTACAATTTGAAATTATTAAATAAACAATTGATTTAAGATAATGACTTCTTAAAGTTTACATAATCATGTGAAATAATGTATTCAATTCGGCCTTCTTTTATGCAACGTTCAAATACCGTTTGCTCTTCTTTGATTTGGCAATCTTTCAATTAGTTTCTCATCTCAGCATGGTGTGTGTCGATTCCTATAGAATCTATTTACATAATTATAAATAACTAGCACAGTGATTATATCTCGTGAGATATATTTTGAATGAGATAATGATTACCGAGATTATAATATCTATCAAGTTCGTCTTATAAATATTACTAGAGATTACTCTGTTCTAAATTTCATTCAAAAACATTCAACTGTTTTATCGTGAAATAAGAAACAAACATACACACAAATGTTTAGACTTTTTATACTATACTTTTACTACTTTTTATATTATACTTGTCATAATTTTTGCCACTTCATGAACTATGGTTCATCGTAGGTATTTTGTCTATATACTGTTTTTATGTTCTCCTCTCTATAATATTTTTCTTTTAAATTAATAATTTTATTATAGTATTATTATTTTTTATTATATTTTTTTATATCATGTGTTCTTTATTTTTCTGAGCCTGGCAGGGTCGCCAAGTAATGACGTTATTAAATGTGACAACCTTTATGTACCAAATTCTGTTTATTACTATCATAGGTGGCCAGCCGATGCACACGGCGAGCAGAGTCGCGCGCGCACCGACTGGCAGTGTCGCCATGAGGCAATGGGACGAATATAAGCGACTGCCTCGTTACAATATTTCTTTACTACCCTTCACTAAGCCTAAGATTACATATTATATTTATTATACTACTGGTAGGAGGGAGGCACATACCACAACAGTTTTTGTAATAGGCATATAATGAAATAGAAGTCCTATATATATACATTTTATATTTTTATCTAGATCCACAAAAAAAATACAAGAGATATTTCAATAAAATTACTTCAAAAAATAGAGCGTGTGTGTGCAATTCACACATGGTAAAAATGAAACTCAATGTTATACATTTGTCAGACAAAAACAACGGTAACCATGGCAACATGGCAACGTATTCTATCTCATTCTCTCGCCGGCTTAATCCTATATTATTTACGTGTTTGTCTCTTTTTAGTGTCGCATTACCATTTCATTTCAAATCAAAACGATTCTAAAGAAGTTTCACTTCAAGAATATGCGCAAAGTTATAATTACCGACGGACGGTGTACAGTTAGGGCCTGGTTAATAATTAATTCTGCTTAAAATACCTTCGTGTGAAGTCACAAATACGCGGTATAAAACAAAATATAACATCAAACAATGGTCAAGATTTACGATCGAATAGTTTCTAATCTGTAATGTTCGGATGCGCTGGTCTCGCCGACATAAACAAAACTGTTTACTGAAACGTATATGAGAGGTAGCTTAGAAAAATAATTCAAAATCGCGTTATATAAACAATGTTTTGGTATGAATTTTGATTAAATTACTAAAATAGAAATTACATTAAATATATTACCTTAATCTAACACCGATTCATTTCCAGAAGATAAAGTAAAATTAACATTTATTAACGACTACCGACTCACCCTTGCTTCGCTTCGGATTCGTCCCTAGAAAAAAACAACATTTTCTCGGGATGATGTATAGTCTATGGCCTTCTTCAGTTAACGGACTATCTAATGCAAAAGAAATTTATCAAATCGGATTAGTAGTTCCTGAGCTAGCGCGTTCAACCAAACAAAATATAAACAAACAAACTCTTCAGATTTATAATATTAGTATAGATAGATATATAAGTACAAAATCTACTTAATAATAATTCAAACTAAAATTAAACTTCAGTTTAATAGTAAAGATTACATAAAAAACTATTTAATCCATACTAATATCATAATATTTACTTTTATGAACTGTCGTGGGTTTGAAATTCTTTCACGTAGGAATGATTTGATATGTAGTTTTAAATAGTATAGTTTATGGGTACATTTATGGGTTCTTATGGGAAATTTGTTTAATATAATAAATACAGGGCTTGGGATTATCACAAGTGTTTAAATATTCATATTTTTTTTGCTCAACATGTAATCGAAAGACATTCATAGACCTACATATATAATGTGCATAAAGGTCACGTCTTACATTTGTGTATTTAATATATTATATAGTACCTCCGACTTCCGACTATGGTATATATTTATGTATACATATATATCCGAAAATACAAATAAAATCATAAGCTATATCTACACTAATATAATAAACGGGAAAGATTTCAATTTTTGTATGTTTGTAACGAATAAACTCAAAAACTACTGGACCGATTTAAACATGGTACGAAGATAGTTTGAGACCCTAGGAAGGACATAGGATAGTTTTCATTCCGGAAATCATCCCTTGAAATTGTGAAAATGGGGATGAAAATTTGTATGGGGAATCAACCTAGGGACGAACCCGAGCAAAGAGAGAGTGAGTCACTAGTAACATATAAAGTAATAAAAAAACACCAAGCGATTTTGCTCCCATGACATTTTATCTTAAATATTGACAATATTATCTATGTCAAGTACATGACAGTACTAATTACACCGACAGATGTGATTCACATAATTTACATTTAAGCGCTATATTCAATAGTACGATGCGGGTTATTAAACTGAAAAAACTGGTAATTCAAGTTTTGGTGGAAGTTGTTTTTTATGTCAAGCATGTTAATTATTATGCAACTTTAAATGATTAATTTCGAATAAAATTAAAGCCTACTTCATTTAAGTATTGGCCTAAGATATTATTGACGTTTTTATGAATTTATCTATACATATCATAAAAGCCGAATCTGTACATTAAATATTTTTTTGGAAATCTTTTTGAAATAGATATTATTATCGATACAGAGACCGAAGCTATTGTTTTTAGAATTTTTGTCTGTCTGTCTGTCTGTGGCCGCATCACGGAAAACCCACTGGAGGGATTTTGATGATATTTTATATGGTGATAGGTGATTGTTCAGGTCAACACATAAGATACTTTTTAATGCAACTAGAGACAACCCGGGTGTGAGGTTGCTAGTTATACACTAGACTACTTTAAATACCTGAAAAAATAACGTGCAAAACGTTCCAAACATCATTATGCTTTAATCGCAAAAGCAAAGTACATGTATTCTAAAGAAGTACAACCACAAAAAAACTTAATCGTAAAGATGATACAGATTAAATATCTTATTATAAAAAATGAAAATACTCTGAAATTATAACACAAATAAGACTTTATTACTTAATTTTTTTCTTTAAAAACAATCCGGATGGACGGTTCGAGTAAAACCTTTTTCCAACCTATTTCCGTTGTAAATCCACGAGAACCAATTAAATGTTTTTAAATCTTCTCGATGCTTCGGCAAACGAAGCAATGGTGAAATTAGCGGCCTAATTTTGGTAAATAATTTCGCTTTCTTTTAGATTTTACAAACAATTCTGGTTGAAAAAGGTACGTTAGTCGTTTGTACCTCTTGTCAAAGTTAAAGATTTTATTAGGCCAGCAAAGATTTACGATCTTTTACTGAAAGTTAAAACTACTACAATCGTCGCGGGTTCGAATCCCGCTGGGGGCATTCATTTGTGTGATGAGCGCGAATGTTTGTGCTACAGTCAGGGTGTTTATATTTATAATATGTATATGTGTAGTGTATCAACTATCTGGTATCCATAACATGAGCCTCGTAGCTTACCATGGACTTACTAGATGGTGCTGTGTGTTAATGTCCCAACATATTTATTAATTTAATATAGCTTTACATTAAATTCATTGTTAGTTCACAGTGAGAACAGATCACGCTATTCATTATAGGGCGATCATTATAGAACAATAGACGCGTTTATCAAACCCGCACTTGATCTCAAGCAGACTAAAACATTTAATTATGTTATTATTACCTCAATGCCACTATATCTATTTAATCAACAGTCTCAGACTCTTATGATTAACTAAAAATGTGTACTGACCGGTTTGAAACCCCTTTAAATTTAATTATTTCATCCTTAAAAGTAAAGCTTTTTTCTTGAAACTGTTAAAGAGTTGATCTGATCATATAAATACAAAAAAAACACGTTCCAGTTTGATATAAAACTTCCTTTTTTTGAAGTCGGTTAAATTAATAGTAAAAAAAAACAACAGAGGCGAGGGCAACTCAGTAGTATGCATGCATCATCACTACACTGTCTGTCTGCCTGTCTGTCCCTATGCATGCTTAGATCTTGTAAACTACGCATCGGATTTTGATGCGGTTTTTAATAGAGTGATTCAAGATGAAGGTTTATATGTATAATACGTGCATATTATAGTACAGGAAACCCAAGAAATTCAAAGATCTGAATTTTATACTAACCGTTAAAACGTACCTATGGATTTGTCCCTACGAGCGAAGCGAGGGTGACTCGCTAGTGTGGTAATAAAAAATTAAGTTTGTAGTAAACAGCACAATCCAATATTTTTCGCTGAGGTATAAGCTTATTTCAACGACGAATTAACTTTTGTATTAAGATTCTTTTACAGCAAAATTCTTGTTTACGTTTAATTAGGTGCAGTTTTATATTTCAACCTTTACACTTAGTACAATTAACTTATTCACTAATAAGTATTTTTTTTCTATTGAGTATTACTAAAGAGTATTATCTACTGAAAGTTTTATATTAATAACGACAACAAATCTACTAGAATCACTACTTTTTTTAAGAATTACAGAAAAAAACTATCAGAAAAAATATCGAGCGTTTTATAATTTTATAACCATTAATTTTATAATATTATCTATACATACAGATAAATAAAATTGGAGTGTTTGTTTGCAATATTAAAATAACCGTTTTTAACTAAATGCATATGGATGTATACACGTTACATATACCAAAACAACATTTTTTACAATTTTTGTCTGTATGTCTGTCTGTCTATATGTTTGTTCCGGCTAATCTCCGAAACGGCTGGACCGATTTTGACGGGACTTTCACTAGCAGATAGCTGATGTTATAGGGAGTAATTTAGGCTACTTTTATTTTAGAAAAAGAATCAGGGTTCCGTGAAAAAAAATTAAAACCCATGAAATTGTTAACAAAATCCGCGTACGGCGTACGCACCCGAGCAAAACGAGGGTAAATCGCTGTATAATTTAAATAAAATGAATATCTTAGGAGTAGCAAGCTACTATTTATGTATAAACATAGCTAACCGTGAAAACGTACCTAGGGACGAACGCGAGCGAAGCGAGTGTGAGTCGCTAGTAAAAGAAATAAATATCAAAACACTAGCAATTAGTTATAATTTTATTATAATTACAAGCTTGAAACCCGACGAATGCGATTTAATGCATCGTTGCATAAATAAACTGTCTCTAAAACTTTTTTTTTATTTATATTTAGGTTTTGATTTTTTTTTAATTTTATAGCCTATTTATTGAAGAAGTTTATCTTTCTATCCAATATCAAGGATAAAGAGGTGCAATTATACAAAAATAAATTCCCAGAGTAGTGCCGTCGGCTATAAACAAAATAAAAGAATATATCGAAGGTATGCTTAAGATAGTTGCCACATAATCCGTTTACGTAGCATAGAATAACTGAGGTGTTAATGAGATGAATAGTATAAAATGTCGCAGCTGCTCCGAGTGTAAATCTTCTTATCCATTCTATCTCAAAATAACTTACCAGAATCACAATGGTAAATTCGATAGTTGTAAGTTTAAAAGTGAAAAATCTACAATATTTTCTTAGATTTACGCGAATATTTGACAATTTAAATAAAACTAGTTTTGCTTTTCGGTCTTTTGAAAAGCATTTGCAAAGTGGGGAACTAAAAATCTAAATTTATCTGCGAAAAAAAAAACGAAAACGATAGTTTTATTTAAAATGAAAAGTCCATGTTTAAAATACCTATATTTTGTTTATTTTAGACCTTTTATCGGCATAATATTTTTTTGATAAGTACTAGTGACTTACCCTCGCTTCGCTCGGGTGCGTCCCGAGGTACATGCACATAGCGTTGCAAGAGTTTCATAGGAAGATCTTTTTAAGAGAAATAATTCTGTAATACATGGTTTTCATGTAACTTTATTAGTTTACGCGCACGCCAATAAAGCTCCCAGTCGGCATGATCTTTTCCGACATATTCAACAATCATCGTAATATTTCAACCAATTTACACACCGTAATGAATTTGAAACAACTTTAAAAAGAGTTTTATGTGATAAATACGTATCTGGAAAAATCTGAAAAAACTCCTGTAGTTTACCCTTAAAGGTAAAATATTTTAATCGATTTAAACACCATGTGATTATTTAGCTAAATAGTAATTATGTATTTTTTGTTAGTCGCATAGAAGATTGTCTTGTTTTCTCCTCAGTTTAAACGGTGAATAATGCCAATGTCGTACATTACCAGGGCGATAAAAAATATCTTGGCAATAGGATAATTTTAGATCCATCAGAAACAAAAGGTGCTGGAAAAAGAATGTCTTTTTAAAAATAAAATACGGAAAGTTTGTCGTTCGCCAACTATCTGTCGCGATGGTATCCAAAATAGCCACAGTTGCTGCCTAGTTCGAGTCTGCAGACAATACGGCCGTCGGTTAGACTGATTGTCTATTTACAGAAGTTAGCTTGTAGAAACGGATTCAAACCCAAGTCTCGTACCTCTGAGACTGTGTGCGAATCATTTTCAATGATTATCTACTAATTCAGTGAAGCAGTGCATTTTTTGAAACCTGTACAAACATACATATATACCTATTTCTTTGTTGCGGTTGTAGGATATACACCTGTGAGAACCTAACTAGTGTTCATAGTACCTGTAAACTGGCAGACTGTGGACTAATCTTATAATTCCTTACATTGAGTGGAGGCCTGCGCTTAGCAGTTGGACGTTAAAAGGGCTTAATCATTTATATTAAGCTTGTATGACACTCAACGATTAGTTACCATAAGATGGATTGTTCGTCATCTTGAAATAATAAGGCGGAATTTTTTGGGAAATTCTATTGAAAATGCTTAAAAAAAATTAAAGCTCAATTTGGATAAATGAATAAAACTGCTTACTTAGATTTTTGGAAAATAAGAACTTAAGCAGAAATAAAATACTTAAAAATCTTATACAAAAATATAGAGTGGTGAGTAAATAATATTCTCGACTTATTACGCCGTAAACGCGGATTATGTTTGCGTTTTATACTAGTGAAGAGTAAAGAATTGAGTGCGTCATCACTATGTATTTTTTCCGCCAATAAAGGAGTGTGAAGATTGGGCTCGCATTATCAATCTGATTTATCAAAAACGTATTAGACCTTACATGGTTATAATTCAAAAAGTTAAAAGCCCATAGATATTCAGTTTAACTACAATAACTGTACCTATTTAATCATTTTGAATCTTTTCATCTGCTGTATTCTTCTTTTGACAACCAAAAGCAATAAATTATTTATCTATTTATTTAGTATTTCTCTTGTCTAGGAAAATGAAAACAGAACAACGCTTTTCTTTCGACCCTTAAAAAATGTTACATGAGCAAATACACAAATAAGAGAGCTAAGAGCAGATGTTATTTAGAACCATTGAAGATTAGAAGTTTTAAAATTTGTATTGAAATTTTAACTAAGTTATATTGCTGTCATCTGGATCAAACCTACGAACACGAACATAAATAGAAAAAGCATTAACCGTGTCAAATGGACACTTACATAAATAAAAAAGGCGTTCATTTTTGAACGAGTTTGTTTAAA
Source organism: Argynnis bischoffii washingtonia (assembly GCA_033884665.1). Lineage (NCBI taxonomy): Eukaryota > Metazoa > Arthropoda > Insecta > Lepidoptera > Nymphalidae > Argynnis > Argynnis bischoffii. Next base: position 14,805,602 of record CM066609.1, on the reverse strand, counting down.
ATATTGAAGCTTCCAAGGGTACTTAACTCGAAGCGAATATAGTGTGATGCGCAAATATGTGCCAGTTAGAAAGAATTTAGAACAATGGCACTGCAAAAATATTGGAAATACGTTAACGAAATAGCAGGAAAGAGTGAATTAGTGGAGTGCTTCGATAGCAAAACAGTTTTATTTTATATATAAAATACTGTTGACATTTTCATAAATAAATTAGAACGATAAGCGGAATTTGATAAACCACACGTAAAGTATATAAATAATACATATTTATATTATTAGATTATATAATCGGCCAACAGATCGATGGTCTCAGGCGTGACTGTTTTTAAACAGCTCCGGGTTTTCGTTCCGGACAATTTGTTCGTATACTTTCTTTCATATGGGAATAATGTTACCATTACAAAATTTTGATTTACGGAAAAAATCAAGTATTTTTACGTAATTATTATAAAAATATAATTACTTATACTTAAATATTTTAAAAATTCTTACTTTAATAAGAAGGATAAAATTAACATCAACTTACTATCAATGAAATATAATGCGCAATTAGGATTCACTTTGACGTCCACGAAATGGCTTTAAAAGGACGCGCCATGCATAGTCCATACAAAAAACTAGACATGTCAAGTCGATTCTTGATACAGTGTTTATAAAAACCGATCCAGGTCGCAAGAAACCGACCGTCTTCAACCAGTTTGCTTCGTAACTTGTAGCGATGAAGTGCGAATATCGAGTCTTTTGTAATCATATAAAAATCGTTAAAATAATCAATCATTATTTGGTGTGTGTTTTCCTTAGAAATTTTGATTAACTAGCGACATTCCCTGATTTTGCTCGAATTCCTATGTATGTAACGTTAGCTTATGTGTTATTCCAGGCCTATTTGTATACTTAATTTCATCCAAATCCGGCCAGGCGTTTGATCATGAAAGAGCAACAAACATACACCACATACAAACTTTCACATGTATAATAATATCAGTCTTTAAAATTTCATGGTCACTGACAATAATATTATTATGTAAAATGGGATATTTACCATGTTCAGCACTTACTTTGGAGAGTTTCCGATATTTCGGCACTGTTACAAGCGCTATGGTCATGGGTATACTCTCTGTAGAGTACTCTACCAACTAAGTAAAAGTAAGCACTAAGCATAGTAAATATCCCCTTTTACATAATAATAATTTTATAATAGTAGTATAAATGTATAAATTATAAGACGACACGAAACGTTTGGCTCAGTGTGTAGTGACCCTACTCGCTGTGCCAGCTGTCGCAGGTTCGAGTCTCGCTGGAGGCATTCATTTGTATGTGGAGTGTATCAACTATCTGGTATCCTTAACACAGGCCTCGTAGCTTACCATGGAACTAGATGGTGCTGTTTGTTAAGGTCCTAACATCTTTATATTTATATATTTGTTTATATAATATATTAAATTTTAGATACATTGTTCCGGAAAATTTGGTAAAGAACAAAATGAAAACTTGATCTTCATTCCTTGACTTTATATGTACGACAATATAAAGCTGCCGTTGAGCTGCGTTATCAGGGAAAAGAATTTTTGTAGCGCTTACAGAAATTACATTTCACATCAAATTTCAGATGAGCATGTATTTTCTTAGGAAACGCGTCTATAAATTATATCAAAAATATATTTTCCGTTTGATGACGACAAAAGTCGACTGTTATGAGAGTTATTGCGAAAATTACTAATTTTATTTCTTCTCCTTTATGGTTAAAAATCATTTTACGTATTATCTATACTAATATTATAAAGCTGAAGAGTTTATTTGTTTGTTTGTTTGAAAGCGCTAATCTCAGAAACTACTAATCCGATTTGAAAAATTCTTTTTGCATTAGATAACCCGTTTTTTGAGGAAGATGGATAGATTTCTTTTTGTCTAGGGACTAACCTGAAGCGAAGCGAGGGTAAGTTGCTAGTGTAATATTTTAAGAAATTCATTCTCACATTTACTAACGTCAGGCAGATTATTATCAGCGTAGCTACATCAAAAATCTCAGTTTCGACATCCAGGCGAGATCTTATGATGATAAAAACATATTAGGCTGTAATGACACTTTTAACCTAAAAAAATCTCCCGAATATAACATTTTGGGTTCTTATTTACATGTCTTTTTTCATATATTATTTTTAAACTAGATTTCACAATGTTCCCATTGCATCAAATAATAAAAAAAACCTTTGTCACTTATCTATATTCTCTATCTTTAATCTTATATCAACTTTTAAATATAACGTTAAAATATAGTCTAAGCCCTAAGGTTCAGCCATTTTGGACCTTTTTGGTACAAACAGATAGACATTCAATAATTTATGGCTCTTTTATTTTCATAGTATTTGAAATAAGATTTAAAAGCAGATTCAAAGCACGCTTGTTCTAGAAGCACAGTGAAGTGGGAACAAACCCGTTTGAATTATTCACGTTCTAATTTCATTTTCAATTTGATTAACTTGCTGTACTGGTAATATAAACAAAATCGTGTCTTTAAGAAAAAATCACTTCGAGTGTAGCTTAACCCTTTTTTGCATTGAAAGGAGACGAGCTTTTAACAGAGTGGCTTCTAAGAAGCTCAAATTATAATAATCTATACATATAATAAAATTATAACTAAGCCGAATCTGTACATTAAATATTTTTTTGGAAAATCTTATTGAAATAGACATTATTATCGATACACAGGCCGAATCTTTAGATTTTAGGATTTTTGTTTGTCTGTCTGTCTGTTATCGCATCACGGAAAACCACTGGAGGGATTTTGATGAAATTTGGTATGATGATAGCCGGTTATCCGGGTCAATATATAGGATACTTTTTATTGCGGTAAAATAACTCATCTCTGAGAAATCTATACTAAAAGCTAAAACGTAAGTAGGGACGAACCCGAGCGGAGCGAGGGTAAGTCGCCAGTTATTATATAAATATTTGTAATCATATTTCAATGTGAATTAGCTATTAAATCACAGAGCGACAGTTCAATTTAGCTATAGATATTATAAAAAAAAAAACTTAGCTTCCATTTGATATTAAGACATTAGCTTGAGCTACATAATAAGTTGTTTCCACCTTTTTGTTCCAAAGGTAATTACGTCTTCATGTTTTTGCTTTATTACAAACTTCTGTGCTTGTGCAAAACATTCGTGCTGAGCAATTACGAGTTTTCACATGACTGGCACTGAAGGAAAAACGTTGCATCGAAACTTTGAGGGTTTAAGTGCACTTTTATTTCAAAATTCGCTGGAGACAGTTTTAAATATATTGTCGACATAATTGTATGCACGTAAGAGATATCCGAATCTCTATACATAAAAAGTGAAATATAAAATAGTTCAGTACCAATTTTCTCTTGTTTATCAATCGATTTTTGTTTTGTTTAGTGCCTAGCTAGCTATCAAAAAAAAATGTTAGTTAGTTTTTTTATCTAGATAGGTAAATTCTATTCATGTATGTTTATTCAATAATGATAATGGTCAACATTTCGTCTACCGGGCGAACACTAGTATATTTAATTTGCTTGTTGATTTATTACATAACAAGTGTAATAATAATCTTTGCAAGTACTAATTTTTTTTTAAATTATACACTTACAACATTATATTATGCTCTGTCTCTGTAGCCAATTTTTTGCTATACGTCGCGGAAACGCCGAGGACGAACGCGAAGAAAATAAATAAAAATAAAACTTGTTAGAAATATACTTATACTCTTAATATCTATTTTTTTTTAATTTAATGTTCATATAACTACTTTGAAAAAAAATATTAATTAAATGTTAGTCTTACGCTATATCGACTTTTTGTGCTATGTTATAATACGTATCAAAACATCTTTGTATTAAAACGTAACTATTTTTTTTAATATATCATATTATTTCTTATAATTATTATTTATTGATTATATAATTATTATATAGCTAGAAATACGATTTATGTAAATAATAATAAAATAAAAAATAATAATACCACTACACACATTCGTTAAAATTAAATTACCAAAATTTACCAAATAAAAGTCTTCGTAAAATTTTTCAATGGCAATAAAAATACTTCAACGAAAGAAGGACTTCTAAAATTCAACTTGACTCGAACTTTTCGGGAGCTCCATCAAATCTGAGTTGTCAAAGCTCTATATTACGGGGAAAAGTTTGTTTCGCAACGACGAATATTCTAATATTATTCGTGTACGATAAACAATTTTCCGCGTTGTAAACTCTACGTATTGGAAAATTAACAAATGAAAATTTCAATACTCACGTAAAATAGAGAGTCCGTGGAAAATCCGTAAGCCTATTGACTCGTTAGAAATAAAATCACTGAAAGCTTCAAATACACGAGACAAAAACACACTAATATATTTAACACATTAACATAAATACGAAAATAATTTTATTAAAAAAACGTTTTCTATTAAAATAATATAAAATGTTGCTGCAATCGTATTTTAGCGTAAATTTTCGCGGGAAATGCGGCAAGATGTAACACGTCCCGCCCACGTGACGGCCAGAGAGCAACTAAAGACCAAAAAGCGGATTCACCTGCAATGCGTGCGCTGATCGCTTCAGACAGACAGAGATAGAACGATACGTTGTCAATAGGGTTAGAGAGGGATAGATATATACACACGTGCTCACCCCCTCCCCCCTCTAGGATAAAGCCGGTTTCAGGAAAGTAGTAGGTAAAGCTTCGAATGAAAAGTGCGTGCACAGTATTGCAAAAAAAATGGACACGTAATTTATATGGGATTTTCGTTTATTGGTTTAAAAAAAAACTTTTTTTCGCGTCCAAATGAAATATTTGGGAATCAATTAACTTTTTTTTCATCAATATAATTTAATTACATATAAAATACAATATTATTTCTTTATTTCACAGGAACATCGAATTAGTAACGTTTGCTAGCCTTATAATTAGCGCCAATCGAGTATCAGCCACCAAGTCGTTATTTTAATATGTACATATATGTACGTATACATTTCAATGTAAATTTGCTATCCTATGCAAATTGCCCTTGAATCTTTACAGAATTATTCTAAACTTTTTGTATTTAAACAGAAAACATTTATGTAATTCTACATCATTCGCTGAAGGTCACGATAACTCAAAAAAAGCAACGCAAAAACTTCTCTGCGATTAAACATAATTATAATAATTATAATATGAGTAATTGTACACGTATTTTGTATTATAATATATTAGGATGCGACAGACAATGCTATGTTTTATATCTTTTGATGTTGGGATATTCTAAGAAGCATTTAACGCCGCTATCTTCCCAATTAATCTTCTGAAAGCCATTAAATCAAAATTTAATAAACATTTGTATACAAAATATAAATTTTATTAGCAATGAAAAATATGTTTTCCTTTCTTTTTATTGCTTTATATCATTTATTTACATTTACTTTCAAAGACGACGCTTATTATTTCATATACCTTTAAAGATATAATTTATTTTGATACTACCGACTTATCCTTACTTCGCTCGGATGCGCCTCTAGATAAATTGTGTATATATAATATTATATACAGACAGCGCCACCTTTTGGCCAATTATTATAATTAACAGTAGCCTAGGTATTTCTTCAAGTTATGCCTGTGTACTAATGTCCATTTAAATCTAACCATCCGTTTAGTGTGAAGAAATAACATAAAGAAACACACTTTTGCATCAACCAAGAATCGTAGTCGTGAATAATGTAGTATTAGTTTATTATAAAATAAACATAATATATATCCGTTTTAATATAAATTAAGAAGAGTAATTAATAAATGATAGGTAATTGAAGTATTGCATGCAAAAGGCATACCATCCATCAAACCCTTTTGGCTTCTCACACAATTATGAACTACGTATTTAAATATAATCGGTTAGCGCATCACGATGCTTACCACACTGTTGACGTCATACCATTACAGGTACTAATATTATAAAATAAATATGTATAAAGCTTAATAAATAATAAAATAATTTTGTTTAAATAAAATTTTATATATAATACTTATACTATATGCAGTTTTATATATATTTATGTACATCCGTATGTTGAATCTACTTGCTTCCCTAGATGTAACAGTAGCTTTTGTGTTAGGTACTCCAAGTCATAAAAGTTTCATACAAATCCGTCCAGTTCATTCGTGCGACCACCTAACATGACCCACGCTTTATAACAGAGTGCATATAAACTGGAGCTCAACCTGTTCCTTTGTTTACTCGACCAATTAAACAAAATCCTAGTAATCTAAAGTAATTCAAACTATTACTTGTACAAAACCCCATTAAAATCTATTCAGCGGTACGCAATTATCCAAACTTAACGAAAAAAAATTAATGACCGGCTAAAATTAGTATATAAAGACGATATAATATTGCGTGCGGAATATACTTATAGTTAAAAATAAAATGTATAGGAAGATTTATTGTGAACTATCAGAAAAACCATATCGTGTCTTTAATTGCTTTGTCTAATGTATTAGATGACGTAACAAGATGTTAAGTCATTATTTGTAAGTTAATTTCAAACAATATGTAGAACAGAGTTAAAGTTGTTTAACTAAGCTATTATTTATCCCATAACAAAATGTAGCCTTGGATTTAAATTAATTCTGATAAAAGTACTATAACTTAGGTTTTATGCTAATACTTCCTGTTATATTATTGAACTAGCGACTCACCCTCGCTTCGCTCGGGTTCGTCCCTAGGTTGCTTCCCAAAAAAATTTTTTTTCATTGTTTTTTTTTGTGGGACCCTATTTTTTTTCTAAAATAAAAAAAGTCTAAGTTACTCCATATCACATCAGCTATCTGCCGGTGAAAGTCCCGTCAAAATCGGTCCAGCCGTTTCAGAGATAAGGTGGAATAAAGAGACAAACAGACAGACAAGACAGACAGACAGACAGACAAAAGTAGTAATATAATCCATATGCATTTAGTAAAAAGCGGTTATTTTAATATTACAAACAGACACTCCAAATTTATTTGTATACATATTATAACTAACCAAAGAATTGTCAAAAATATTTATAAGTATATTAAACGGTCACCCATCCAAGTGACGACGCTGTTGTTGCTGGTTTTTGTTGATTTCGGTCAATCAGTCATATGGAAGTTTAATTTTGGTCCTTCAGACTAATTAAATATTAATTATATATATATCTATTTAATTATTTTCAATAACAAAAAAGGAAAGATTTAAGTATTTTTTAGAAACACGCCAACCCTAGTAAATAATGAAAACATGTGAGAAAAACTGCACGTTTTAAAGTTCCGCATAAACATGAATATAGTTTGCTAGCGAGTTACACATTTTCACTCCAAACAAGATTACTGAATCTTGAAAAGAGCTCTTAGATCTTTTAACTAGTTTTATACATATGAAGTATAGTAAAGTTTTTATGTTAAGTGTAGTCTTACGCTTGCTAATTTATTATTTAAATAACTTCGTCTTCATACTTCGTCCACTACAGCAAATAGATTTAATGTTACTCTAACTACTTAAGCATATGGATAAAGTCTAGTATTTAAGAAGCATAGTAGCAGGTTCGATATTTGGTCATGGTAAATAATTTTAAATCATAAAGTTTGTATTTAGACATTATAAGCAAAGGAGTCACGAAGAAAATTAGGTAATTTTTACCTTAAACGATTTTCATCATTTTTAAATTTATAGAACCTTATATATGTAGTTACGAATGCACTACAAAACCTATGTAAATAAAAATAAATATTTATAATCTATATATGACGTCATACCTCATAATCTAGGAACAACTGATGAACATTAGGTCTGTTTAAACAACGCTATTAAAACAAACTGACCTATTGTGTGATGCAATTTCAAACTAACGATGACTTGTAGTTACATGTACACCATGATCTAATGAATTATGGGAACTCTAAACCATGATTTATTGTATTAGTATTAAAAATAAATAAATTTTATAATGTTACATTTAATATTTTATTGCTCATTAGCAATTCTTGTATATCTAATATCTATATATAAATTTATTTCGTGTTTCTCGGAAGCAGTTGTTACCATTTGGATTAAATTTTGAATTTAGATAAGGATTTGCTTTTTAAGTTAATTTATACAGGTGTTTTTTTCTGAAAAAAAAAAAACGCACTTTATATATTTTTCCCGACAAAAAAAAACGCCGGTCGTTCATGTAGATACTATTCATTTATTTACGCATAAGTCCATCGTGAAGTTTTATAACTAACTCTATTTAGGTAGATTCGGGATAAATATGCTATGACGGATAGAAAGACAGACACCGAAATGATTATTATAAGGGTTATACGAATATTAAATATTAAGAACCTTATGATATCACATAAAAAAAATATATTTATGGCCTAAAACCATCAGAGTAAATTTCCGCGTCTGGATTTTAGTTTTTATTTTAGAGAAAAAATGAACCCATGTATATATACATCAATCCAGGCTATAAACTACATATGTCTATTCCAAATTTCACTGAAATCTGTTAAGCTGATATAGCGTGAAGAAAACACACAAATTTTCATATCTATACATACATACAATAAAATTGTAACTTAGCCGAATCTGTACATTAAATATTTTTTGGAAAATCTCATTAATACGGAGGCCGAATCTAGTTTATAGAATTTTTCTCAATCTGTCTGTTTGTCTGTCTGGGAACGCATCACAAGAAAACCACTGGACAGGTTTTAATGAAATTTGGTACGATGATAATTGGTTATCTAGGTCAACGTATAGGATACTTTTTACTGCGGGAAAATATCTTATCTCTGAGAAATCTATACTAAACGCTAAAACGTAACTAGGCACGAACCCGAGCGAAGCGAGGGTGAGTCGCTAGTAATATCATAAAGCTAAAGGATGTATTTAAATGTGATAACCTCTGAAACTATCGGTTCGATTTAAAAAATCTTTCCTGTATTTGATAACTAAGTACATCACGTTACTACTTATAAGATCAATACAGCATACATATCTACATAAAAACGCGAGCGTAGCCGTAAAAAAAGTTAATTGTTTATTTAAACAAATCTATTATCTAGTGTTATTTAGAAAAAATGAGTTCATATGTTCAGTTTACTTACAAATACGGAAGCAGTTAGGTAATGCGTACGGGTGCCTCGGCAACCACAAAGTGGCCTTCAAAAAGTTGAATTAGTCAGAATGATGATCCATTAAGTTTAGTAATGGTATTTAAAGGACTCTATGTTTCCATAATTGCTTCGGTAGTGTAGTGGCTAGTATGTACGGATGCACATCAAGAGGTCCTGGTTCGAGTCCCGGTTCGGGCTTAGTTTAGTCTATTTGTTAAGAAAGAATATTGGTGGTGTGTTCCCTGCCGTAGCCTCTCGGAGAGAGCACGTAAAGTCATCGGTACTGCACCTGTCCTCTCATCGATCGTGTCGAATTATCATTACATCGTTTGAGAGTGAAAGGAATAGAGAGTGGTTTCTGCGAGTACATTTGTGCACTATATATATAGTGCACAGATTCCGACACATTTACAATGTTAGTTATTTATAATGTTAGCATAATTCACACTTGTTATTATAATTGAAATAAAACTTAAATAACATTGAAATAAAACTTTTTATAAACTAAATTCAACTTAATTAATTAATTATATTTGAAGTCTGAAGTTATCTCTACATAGATTGAAGTAAAATTATTATTAGACTACATAGTTTTATAAATTATATTTAGCTTAATTAATTATCTGTACATTTTAAGGAGTCGTAATAAAATTCGTGGTTTCGAGTACAAACCGATATAAACGATCGTTAAATAAAAGGCTTTGCCACCTCAAACACCTCTTTAACACTATTTTACTGAAAGTATATTCAATATTGACAATTTAGCTTTAATTTCATTACATTTTTTTACAATAGACATCATATTATAATTTTTACTCAGTTGAAAATGATAAAAACTAGCTTATTTACCATATCCATAATAATATTATAAATGTAAAAGAGTGTTTTTTTGTTTGTCTTTATTTCTCGTCGAAACAGAGTGACGGATTGGCGTGATTGTGTGGAGATAGTTGGAGGGCTGGAGAGTGAGATATATTACTAACTTTTTATTATTTCTTTCCCATGGAGATGGCGGGAGATTCTTTCAATCCCACGGGAAAACATGTTATATATAGTACAAGCCACAACAATTCATCATACCTTTGTATATATAATAAACACTATATAGTCTATCTATTCCATACTAACCGTCGACAATAACAATAAAAATTAATCGTATACCTGATTACCTATGACTGCTTATATCAGCTGGTGTAAGTTATAAATGAATTTAAACAATTTAATTTAACAACAAACAAAATTAAATAAATTTAAACATTAAATTAAATAAATTTAAACATTAAATTAAATAAATTTAAACATTAAAACAAATAAATTTAAACGTTATCAGGAATGAAGGTGAATTATCAAGGACACGTACGAATACATATTGAGTGTATTGTTCTGCAACCGCGTGACGTGTATTTTCCATTAACTTTGACAGGTCGCGTCCTCGATCCAGATGTATATGAACATCTCTGACTAAAAAAATAGACACGGCGCGCAGAAAGAAGTGATTGACGCCTAAAATGGTATGATAATTAGTTATTTATAATATCATTCTCATTGCTGTGTATGCCATGTTTGCTATTAAAATTTTTTTTTTTTATACACACAGATATATTCTATTCATATTTCTTTTTGTCAAATTTTTAATAATGATTATGGTTGGATTTCAACCACTAGTCGAACAATAGTCTATAGAATTTGTCAAAACGAAATGAGTTAAAATTAGTACGTACTAGAAGCCATTGAAGAGTATCTCCTACAGTACACTTCTTGACTCTATTATCATATCGTCTTCAAGGATTATTATCTCAGATTATTGTATTGTTATCCATATTTGACATAGTTAAAGCTTAAAACGATGCGACAAACAGAAGCAGGTCAAAATTGACTCGCGAGATTTTATTACGTGCATTGTTACAATTGAATCCAATAAAAGTGTGTTAAGTAGCATAATTGATTTATGCTGCTTTACTTCACACTTTTCAGAGATATTTTCTCGCAGTAAAAAGTATCCTTTATGTTGACCCGGATAACCAGCTATCATCATACCAAATTTCATCAAAATCTATCCAGTGGTTTTCTCGTGATGCGTTCCCAGAGACGAGAGAGTGTAAAAACCATAGATTCAGCCTCCGTATCGATAATAATGATTATTTCAATAAGATTTTTCAAAAAAATATTTAATGTACAAATTCGACTCAGCTAGAATTATATGATATGTATAATTTCATGAAATTTTATATTTTTAAAAGGAAGAATTAAAACTATGTATGTATCTAGTTATGTTGTTTCTTATTTTTAGGAATTTTGTACTTACGAGAATATAATCTATGAAGATAAACTGAAATAACAAGTACGGTTATGTTTGCTATGTCTATATTAAGCTTAAAGCTCAAGGGGTCAGGTCTGACTGAGGTCGAACCAATAACCTATCCAAGGTCTTTGGTATTTAACTAAAATATATTTCTATTAATGTAAAATTATATATTATTAGCTCTGCGGTAAACGTAACAAATGAGGGTACCTACCACACGAAAGAAATACATTATAATGTAATAATTATTATTAGCCATATACTTATTATTACCATGGAAATTAACAGAGATATTATCTTAAATAATTTAAAATCTAAATATTGAAGTAATACATAAATTATTAGTAAAAATGTTAAAAACAAGCTTTTATATATGTATTTTCTTCTTTTTAGCGCGTTAAAATAAAAGTTTGTTTTTAAAAATGTTTTCCTTTTACTATTAATTCATTAAAAACAATTCATTAAATACAGAACTCACATTACAATCGCGCAAATTGCACATTAAATTGTATGTAAATGTAACGTGATTTCGAAGTACTGAAAAGATAGACAGCTACAACTATCTACTGTATACAAGCTAGTATTTGCCCGCAGCTCCACCTGCGTATTAAGCTTAAAGCTCAAGGGATCAGGTCTGACTGAGGTCGAACCAATAACCTATTCAAGGTCTTTGGTATTTAACTAAAATATATTTCTATTAATGTAAAATTATATATTATTAGCTCTGCGGTAGACGTAACAAATGAGGGTATTAATATATTTTTTTCTCTTCTAAAGATAAATAAGTATGCTAAGTCTAAAACCTTTACCAATAATTACACAAAAAGAATTTTTCAAATGGACGTTGTAGTTCCAGAAATTAACGGATTCAAACAAACAAACAAATTGTTTTTCTTTATATTTTAAGTATACATTGAACTGATAATATACTTATACTTATTATTACGTCGGTTCCAATTTACATCATAAATTTGTTAATTTTTATTATTTTATTATCTAGTTCATTACATGTTTATTGATGTCGATACTAAATTCTCGATAATTTCGACATATTTATTGGGGGTTTAAATCATTAAATTTTATCAGATAAACATTTGTTATCATTACACGTTTTAGTAGTTATGATTAATCTAAATATTTTTATAGTTACTTGTGACGCCACCATTTATAATTTAGAAATATTAATATTATTTACACATTATTTATCCATTATTTGGAATAATAAAAAAATATTCTCATCATCCTTCTGTTAACATTAGAGTTATTTATTGATGTTATTTAGTATTCACATCGTTAAGGTAAAATAAAAAGATCGTTAAGGTATCCTTTTTCTCTATTAACGTATAATCTTTCTCTCTCTCTCTCTTTTTGTATTAAAAAAAAATCATATTACACTATGTATGTATATGTTTTTAACAATAAACCCTCAACCAAAGCATATCCTTTGATAAGAGATAAGTAGGACGCTGTATCGTGCCAGATTAAATTTCGGCGTTAATGCGTGAAAAGATAACAAATACAATTTAGTCGTTACATTTCGATACATCGTTCAATTTTCGCTTTATCGACAGGCATTTATAGAGAAACAAGGTGTAGAGGGGTTTTGATGATAATTTTCTCGTTTCTTACTCGACTATGGTGAAGCCTGAAAGTAGGGCTATGTGTTTTACAGTACGTATACAATATTAGTTATGAAAATCGATTGCTCATTAGTATTCGTTGATCTGTATCCAAAACTAAAATATATTTAAAATTGCAACTGACAAGTGCAAAATTAGCGATTATCTTAAAATATATCGGTATTATCTCCCACTCTTTTAGTCCTTTGAGCTCTACAACATTTGGGTACGGGCCTTCCCCGCTGAACGTCAAGCCATAGCCCACCACACTGACCAAGTGCAGGTTATCCGACTTCACATACCTTTCAAAATTCACATTTTATCAAACATATAAAACTTACATGCCTGAGAGAACCTAATTAGTTTTGAAAGACATGTGATGTTTTTTCCCTCATAATATTTTCCTTCACCATAAGGCGTGAAAAAGTCAAAAACAAATAACAATTTAACACCGCAAGTAACAAATGAGGCATAACATATCTAATATATTGTCATACATTAGATATGTATAAAGTTTTGTATTCTTAAATTCAAACTAATGGCACTTTGTGTATGTTTGTTTAGGTTTGAGTAATATTCTAAAAGGCTTATTTAAGTGAAAGCTGTATGTCCGTATGACACCAAAGCTAAATATAATGTTATATATGCGAAAGTAACTGTCGGTCTGTCTGTCTGTCCATTAGTCTTTCTGTGTGTTACCTTTTTACCCTTAATCCGCAGAATTGATTTACATAAAGTTTTGTATGAAGATAGTTTAAGATTCTGAGAAGGACATAAAATAGTTTTTTCCTGGAAATCATCCCTTAAGGGGGTAAAAAGTTTGGTGGAAGTTTTTTAGGGAATCAATCATTTTTTAAGAAAAGAGTATAATATTCATCATACCTATGTATAATATATAGTCAATCTACTCCACACTAACGGTTAATATTATAAATGTGCTTAACAAATCAACAGATTTCGATAAAATTTGGCAAAGGCATAAATTGAATCCGGGGATGTACATACATAGACTACATTTGATAGATAACACGCGAGCAAAGCCGCGGACCAAAACTACTTTATAACAAATTCAATTTAAATATATTGTACTATCATATTTACATGATACAAGTACTCTACAGCATCCAAACATCATTATTGATGAACGTGGGATGTAACTCGAGTAATATATGAATTATGTTCCATTAATTCAGCTTCATGTCTCTACGGAGCAATACGTGGAATTTTTTATAAGGGACGGTCGAACATGTCGTCAGTGTCACTTTGTATACTCCCGGGATTAGAGTTGCTCGTGTTTACAAGAGGTTTGCTGGCCTACGCCATATATGCATGTATTGAGAATTATGATAAAATGGCATTAATTTTTAAATGAAAATAAATAGCAGTGAAACTAAAATAATAATTAACGTAGTAATTACACAAAATTCTTAATTTGGTTAAAATGTAGTAAACATTAAAATATGCTTTATAACTTTTTAATATATTCTATACTAGCAAAACCCGCGGCTTCGCTCGCGCTAAAACTACAACAAAAAAACTTTGAAAAGGTAGGTTTCATACAAATTTTCATCCCTTATTTTATTTCCTTATGGGATGAATTTCTAAAAACGCTAAAACACGTATTTATTTAATTGTACTGAAGAGCATTAATACCAAGTTTCAAGAAATTCTGATCATAAATATTTTTTGGGTTGTGTTATAACGTGTACTCCCGTGGGAATGAGATAATCTCCCGCGGTAAAAAGTATCCTATATGTTGACCCGGATATCCAGCTATGATCATACCAAATTTCATTAAAATCCCTCCAGTGATTTTTCTGTGATGCGGTAACAGACAGACAGACAAAAATTCTAAAAGCTATAGATTCGACCTCTGCATCGATAATAATGTCTATTTCAATAAAATTTTCCAAAAAATATTTGAGGTACAGATTCGGCTTAGTTAGAATTTTATTATATGTATAGATATACTAACTAATAAATATTATCTTTTCTATACTAGCCGTAAAAACGTACCTAGAAACGAAGCCGAGCGAAATGAGGGTGACTCGCTAGTATAATATAATCATTAATTAAATTTTGGTTCAACTAGTCCTACATCTCATTAATATTATAAGCTAGCGACTCATCCTCGCTTCGCTCGGGTTCATCCCTAGCTCGCTCCCACATACAAACTTTCATCCCCATTCTCACCCCCTTAAGGATTCCCGGGATAAAAACTATTTCACTCAGTCACTTTTCATATCATGAGGTTTAAAAAAATCTTGTTTTAAGTAAAAAAAAATCTTTTAATTTTCTTCTAAACAAAATTTGTCCTGACAATAACAAACATAAAAAAAAAGAATTATCCAAATTGGTGCAGTCGATCGGAAGTTATGCGCGTACCCGTACATACATTTCGGTGATTCATTTTTATTTATATAAATGCGAAAGTTTGGATGGGCGGATGTTTGTTACTCAATCACACCAGAACGACTAAACTTATCTGGATGAAATTTGACACAGAGATAGATTATAGCCTCGAATAACTCCTAGGTTACTTTATATTGTAAGGTTCCCATGGGATAGATTTATTTTTGTTCATCAAGTACTGTCGCTAGTACAAAATAAATATTGAACAGACTGCCGACTCTATAAAAATCTAAATAAATATTAGTAGGCATATCAAAACTATTGATTTAGAGAATAACTTTGGACTGACATTTTTATTATTGATTTAGTTTATTTACTCACAAAAGCGATTTCGTTTCGTTTCACCATTTAGTAAATATTTCAGTAGAAGCAACTGTTGAAACAAGAATGTCCCCATCTTTTAATGAAGGTAAGTTTTCTTAAAATAATATGTAAATGACTTCAAAATCAAATTAAAAGTAATATAATAAGACTTTTAAAAACAAACTTTTATTATTTTTCAGATCCATCTTTACATTCTTGACATTATGTGTAAAAGTACTCATAACAGCAAAATATGCCATCAAGGAGTTCCAGTTAACATAAGTATACCAAATTTCAGTTGAATCGAATACCAAAAAGTAATTGAAAAATGGTGTGTAAATTTTTGAACGGTCAACTCATATACGAACATTGCAAGTTAATTAAAAGCTTGTAATAAAAGAAAAAGCTCTAGAGTTGAATTCCAATAAATAAAAGTTTAGGTGTTACACAATTCGCGTACAAGATCTATGATTGACCTATTTCATCAAATAAATTGGTATGTTTGTTTGGTCGAGAGAAGTACTTATATAACGAATTCGTACACGCTTTGTTCTCATTTTTCATTTTTGTTATTTGTTCTTATATGAAATACTCAATCGAGGCTTATAGGTATTGTGAGATTTACGTTTATATTAAACTAGCGACTCACCCTCGCTTTGCTTCGGGTTCGTCCCTAGACAAAAACACATCAATCCCACGGGAACCGTATATTTTTCCGGGATGATATATAGCCTATAGCCTTCCTCAGTTAACGGGCTATCCAGTGCAAAAAGAATTTTTCAAATCGGGTTAGCAGTTCCTGAGATTAGCGCGTTCAACCAAACAAACAAACAAACTCTTCAGCTTTATAATATTAGTATAGATTTTTATTATTACCTACCAAACAAGAGGTATTTAATTCTGCCGCATATTTCCTTATACGATGTCTCTATCAATTCTAAAATGAACTTTATGACTCTTTTTTATTATCTTTTATTTGACTTGCAATGTTTGTTAGTTGATATGTTTGCAGGGACCAAATGCATGCTGACTGCGTTGAACCATTTTCTCTTATCAAAGTTAAAATTTTACTGAGTAAGTTAGCTCCGATGTCAATGACTTTTGATTACTGTTAAATCTTTACGAAAATGACCCTATTTTAAGGGTAAAATAAATATTTTAAAAATGATTTTAAAGTGTATAGCTCATTTCAGTTCTAATAATCCTATATAAATTAAATATTTCATGAGATGTATGTATTAAAGGTACTCTAATGGTTTCTACTACCAATATAAACTATATTTGGCTATAAACTATAAGCTATGGGTTATGGGTTAAGGACCATAGAAAGCAGAACTATTATACTTAATTAAACTAAACCAACGAAGCCGCTGGCAAAATCTAATATAAATAACTATTACCTATAATAAATCATCAATTACATTGTAAATCTAGTTTAATTATTATTACCTAACTAGCGTCTCACCCTCGCTCCGCTCGGGTTCGTATAAAAGTATCCTATATGTTGACCCGGATAACCAACTATGATCATACAAAATTTCATCATAATCCCTCCAGTGGTTTTTCTGTGATGCGGTCACAGACAGACAAAAAATATTAAAAATTTAGAGATTCGGCCTTTGTATTGATAATAATGTCTATTTCAATAAGATTTTCCAAAAGATATTTAATGTACAGATTCGGCCTAGTTAGAATTTTAACATTGACGTATAAGAAGGTTGTCTCAATTATACTTTATCATTAATTAAATTCATATTTCTGACCATCAAGTGTTAGGTTTTCTCATTCCTCATATTGGATTGCTATTGTATGAAGACCTTGCATTGTTACAAATAAGTATTTCAGAAGTTTAAAACACGGTTAACCCAATGGTGACGTAATTTGGCATTGCTTATAATGCCAGAGGTCCCAAGTTCAATACGTTAAATAAAAGACATGCCTAAACAATTAAAAAAAATAAAAAGTATACATTTATAAAAAAATCCTAAATAAATAGGTATAATATATACCTAATTTTTATTTTAACAGGGACTTCTAGTATCGAGTTGATTTCTCATTGTACTCTCGAATAATCTGTGAATATTTTCAGGTATTTTTACATATTTTTTAGATGCTGTGTATTTGTTGCCAGATCGTAATAACCAAATATAAAAAAAAATATGTATATCTGTACTATCAATACAAATATACACAAAATAGAACCGAATTTGTCACTTAAGGCGTAGAAGGCAGGACTGGCGAAACATATGCCTTCTACATTAAGACTATCAATACCAGATAAGTTAAAGAGGCCGGATAAGTACAATATAAGTTATCTTTATTGCGTCGATAACAAGTTTGACTCGTTGTTTAATGTTAGCGGATGACATAAAAACTCTTTTATGATTTAGTAGCTTTTGCCTGTGACATTGCACGCGTAAATGATATTTTTATTTTAGCTATACATTCTTGCCCTTATAATATTTTAATGGCACTCAAATTATTATAATAACCAAAATTTAAAATTTGGTCTGTGGTACAAAGTTTGTCATATCAAATTACAAACTCAAATCATACAAACTTTCAAAGTGATTAAAATTGTTATACCTTTTTTGATAAAAACTAATTACTTCGTACACATTTTTGTTTCCTTTAATTTTTAATTCCATAGCGATAGAACACTCTATTGATCACTATCATCAATCAAAATGTCGTTATTTATTTTATAGAGCCTCGCTTACATTAGCATAAATGAGTCGACTTGACCGGAAGTACTACCCTCTTCGCTCATTATGAATATATTTATTTTTGTCTGATAGGGTACAAGAATATGGTTTTTGATGTGCGTTTCTATAGTTTTTATTGTACGTAAAAAGCACTGGAAACTTATAAATACTATATAAATCCGAAAGATTGTATTTGTGTGTATATGTTTATTTTTGCTTATCCTTCACGCTGAAACTGCTAAAAGCAGAAACGAGTGGATGCATTTTGATGAAATTTAGTACACACGTAGACTATGTGCGACCTAGATTAATGCTTAGATTACTATTAGTACTAAAATGTGCTATAATGCTTGTGCCCTTTATATAATACTAGCAATTCATACGTCGCTTCGCTCGGGTTCGTCCCTAGTGAAAAAGATAAACAAATTTACAAATTTCACGAGAACTATACTTTTTCCGGGATAAAAAGTAAATTAAACCACTATTAACTAAAACCTATGTACTATTCTAGTTTATAACCTATTTTTGTGCCAAATTTTATCCAGATTCGTTCAGCCGTTCTGCCGTCTTGATTAAGTAACAAACATCCATCCAAACGCATTTATAACATTAATGGGATTAATTTACACTAATATTATAAACAGGTAAAGTTAGTGAGTTTGTGAGGCTGTAGGGGGTAATCTCTGGATCTACTGAACTGATTTAGATGAAATTTGGTAAGAAGATAATTTGAGACCCTGGAAAGGACATACGATACTTATTATCTCGGAAATCATCATTTAAGGGGGTGAAAATGGGGATGAAAGTTTGTATGGGGAGCAACTTAAGGACGAATCCGTACGAAGCGAGGGTGAGTCGCTAGTGGGATTATAAATAGAAAAGCCACTCAGAAACGCACCCAAGCATAGCGAGGGTAGATCGCTAGTAGTGATTAAATAGTATTAATTAAATATTTGCGATTTAAATTTAAGTATCGATCACCTCTACATAATAAAAATCACGAGTACGCCTGTTGTAACGAAAATTCCCTTATCATTTATATGACGACGTTCAAATATGGAACAACGAGTACATCCAAATCAGATAATGACGTTTAATTTACCAAGAAACATGTAAATCACAAAATTATACTAATAAGAGATACATTGTTATTTCCCGTCGCCTTCTACCTCTGGCGTTATCTCGTCGTAATACAGTTTGTTTGTTGTTAAGACCTTGTTGGTGAAAAGGCTACATTTCCATAAATAAGTTCAAGAACGCTTTTGAACCAAAATGGTGCGTCATTAGATCTTAATGTTACTGTGTTGATGTTTTAGATGAAAAGTTGGTGCTGGTTGCAATGGTCGGGAAAATAGGTCCATAACCAATTGAAGGCTGTTTTTTATATAACTTCATCAATTAAAAAAATCTTTTCGTCAGTATGCTATCGGATGCTACAAAGATAGTATCTGTATTAATATTATAAAGAGGCAGAGTTTGTTTGTCTGTTTGTTTGTTTGTTTGAACGCGCTAATCTCGGTAACTACTAATCCAATTTAAAAAATTCTTTTTGCATTAGATAGCACGTTTATTGAGAAAGGTTATTGATTATATTAGGTTTAAAGGTTTATTGATTATATTATATCATCATGCTACTACCCGAGGGAGCGGAACAGTAATAATATAATATACTAGCGACTCACCCTCGTTTCGCTTCGGGTTCGTCCCTGGACAATAACAAATCTTTCCCACGGGAACCGTACATTTTTCCGGGAAGATGATAGCCTATAATAAGCCTTCTTTAGTTAACGGGCTATCTAATGCAAAAAGAATTATTCATATCGGATTAGTTTCCTGAGATAAGCGCGTTCAACCAAACAAACTCTTCAGCTATATTATATTATTAATATAGATAGTCTATCTATTCCCTACTAACCGTTAAAACGTACCTAAGGACGAACCCGAGCATAGCGAGAGTGAGCCGCTAGTGTATAATACAAGGAAATAACATAAAATAATAAATCTTGTGATTATTTTTAAATCTATGCATTTTTCGATTTAAAACGTCATTATAATATATTTCTAGCCTAATACGTTAACATTCCAAGGCTAGGCTATTTAGGTTAAACTAGACAACAAAAAGAGAAGTAGCAACTGCAGTTTAATAAATCAAAAACATAAAACTGAAAACAATATAATAATCCTGAAATATAATTAGTCTGACAGTTTGCTTTAATTACAGTACCGGTAGCGATATCACCTTACTCACGCCAATCAACATCTGTATCAAGTCTCGAGATTTAGCGGAAATAACTTAGAAATATTCTATTACTAGTGGCTCACCCTCGCTTCGATCGGGTTCGCCTCTAGAAAAACAAAAACAAATCTATCCCTCAGGAACCGTATGTATCTCCGGGATAAAAAGTAGCCTTTGTATCATTCCAGATTATGATCTATCCCTGTGGCAAATTCCATCCAGATCCGTTCAGCCGTTCTGGCGTGAAAGAGACAATCGTCCGTACTCACAAACATTCACATTTATAATATTAATACCGATTATTTTATTCCTAGCAGGACTACAATCACCCGTTATTTCAACACGGGATTCTTTACCATTTATTATTTATTGAATTCTTTTTTTAACTAAATATTTAGTTTATAAGTGATAAACCTGTATATATATGTATGTATAAAAATTAAAGTCTCTGAAGACCAAAAGGATCAATTTTGGGTGATGGTTGGTTTTCATATGTATATTGAATAAGGCAGTGGTAGCGCACTGGGAAACCCAAGTGAAGGGTTAAAGTCCCTGTCCTCGCACCTCAAATGTTTCATGTGCGAATTCTTTTTAACATGATTACCATTTGTATTAAGGTGAAAGAAAATATGGTGAGGAATCCTGCATGTCCGAGAGAACCTAACAAGTTTTCGAATGATATGTAAAGTTTGCCAATCTTCACTTGGTAAGCGTGGTGGACTATGTCCCGATTCCCCTCATATTAAAGGGAGGCCCATGACCAACAGTGGGACGTTAAAACAAGCATAATAACAAAAAAAAACTTAATAATAAGTTAGCTAGTCAGTAGAGTCGGAAAGTTTAATGACTTATAACAAAATCGCTACTTTTACTAATTTAGGCCACCTCTGATCCGGCTGTAATTATTAAAGAAGTTTCGCCTATCGACGTAGAAGGTAACTGGATTCAATTAAAAGTTGAACATGGAGTCCGTCGTGTAGTTTTGTTTGATTCGGAATCTCAATAATAAACTTCGGGAATCCATTGTTGACTGTTGCATTAAATTCTTTTGTTTTATAAATCTGCGAATATTGAATGTTTGATTTTGGATGTAAGGAAGTAATAAGGAATAATGTGTTGGCCTGTAATAATGTAATCAATAAATAAATATCGGGTATTCATTCCATTAATATATATTAAATATTATTTTGTATAGATAATAATTATAAACTTATTTAAAAATATATTGAACTAATGTAATTAAATAAAATGTTTTGTTGATTTTGTTATTGAACGGTTTTAGTCAATTGATTGTCTCGGGTAGATTATAAAAAGGTGACACTGTCTTAAAACTAGTTTAGTTCTCAATCAACGCTGGTAAAATTAGAAATAAGAAGTGATTATACAAGTGCTAAACCGTTAGAGTAAACAAAATTGTGCAAAGTTGAAGAGTGTTTTATTACCAATCGCCAACCCAGAAGTTCAAGTGCTAACAAATGAAATAAATGAATTGAGAGGACTTTGTGATATTAGTGTAAAATTATATTCTGCCGAACAAATGAAACAGCAAGACAGCAAGACGAAGGTGGCGAACAGCACTTATGGATCGTTATAGCAAAACGTTATTATCACCGCCTATATTCAACTCAACCCTGATTTCACCATTACACGGCTTTAAATACAAGTACCCGCACTCACGCCAGAATGATCAAAAACCAACTTATTAGAAATAATACATTCTGTTATATTATTAAATATTGAATATAAGTTTAACATTAGTTAAATATTGGATTTGTAATTATGCAAATAATTTATAACTGTAATAAATAGTAATTATTTATACAAAATAATAAAACACACGAGTGAATTGGAAAGATAATACAAAACCCGTTCGGAAACAAAACGCTAATCTATTTTAAGATATTTGAAATATAATTTAGTATTAATTAAATATAGCAATTAAGTAAATATAAATAACGAATTAAATAGCCGATTGATGCCTACAGCACTATTAATACGATTCTATTAAAAGATGTGTTTGAAATATGTTTTGTAACACAAATTCTATAAAATAGAATAAAAACCGTTTTCAAGACACTAATAAGTAAAAAATAACTAAGTGGGGGGTTTCATTTACTATAGATACTACATATCTAATCAGATATTGTCCAAGTCGGGGCCAGATGATGCGAAGCAAAGCAGATCTATTTCGATATGTATAAAATATAAATACATCACAAATTGATGCTCCTTTTTTTTGGAAGTCAGCTAAGAACTGAAACAGCAGCGACAGCTAATTTACAAAATTTAAAAACTAATATAACTATTAAACTTGTGTTGCGTCAAAAATTTTGTTACAGTTGACGTTTAAACTTACTATTTTTTTAAACAGTTATGAATAGTTGAGACAAGCAAACAATTTATCTACTTCAATTCAAAACATAGAAAAAGTTACAGTAAGATAAATGGTTCCTAAAGTGAAGACAGACGTGTGTCAAAAATAAATGTCAATTTGTAGTTGACTGGAGTTTCCGTTGAATTCAAAGAATCTGATTATTTTAAAACACAGCACCATCTAGTTCCACGGTAAGCTATGAGGCGTGTGTTATGAATACCAGACAGTTGAAACACATATATAACTTTAAATACTTACATATTATTATAAATATAAACATCCGTGACTGGAGTACAAACATTCGTGCTCATCACACTAATGAACGCCCCCAACGGGACTCGAACCCGCGACCGCTGGCACAGCAAGTAAGGGCACTACAAACTAAGCCAAACGTGTCGTCAAAATATATTTTTGCATTTAGTATGTAATACAGACGAATAAAATTATTGAAAACAGAATGACATATTTTAAGATGTCTCGCATTGAAAAGAGTCTACAATAGAATATAGTAGAAGTTCTATCAAAGAAAGTTAGTACACATGCAGTCTATGACCTGGAGTAACACATAGGGTACTGTCAGTCATCTAGGGATAGATATACCAGAGAGAAGCAAGAGTAAGTGGCTAGTGATAATATATAATTGAAAATATAATTATGTACATTTTAACATGTGTTTTATTAAAGGCACTTAACCGTAATGTACTGGGTATACAAAACAGAAAGTAAATTTATACATCGCTTACAATCTCACGATGCAAATGCCTTAGGAAAAGTGTATAACGCAATTTATTTACTCTACCTAAAAGGTGGGGTGAATAAGAGCGGAGGAATGAAAACAAAAGATTTTTTAGATTAAAATATATCTGAATTTGTTACAATTCACTTATTTTTATTAAGTTTCAAACTTCGCGTGGAAGGTAAATGTTGACATCGAGTTTGTTTGTAGCACTGTAGTTCGTTTAACTAACATAGAACATTAGTTAACATACGTATGTAAGCTGACTTGTGAAGCTTTTAGATTGTTTAGTAGAATACCTTTTTTTTATTTATAACAAAAAATTAGTGTTGACTTATATACAGGTTAAACAGACAGACAAGAATAAAGAAATCAATTAATTTTCTTTTGTTAATACGCAGACATGACAAGTTTTCACATGAATGTCATAAATTATGTTTAGACTGTTCCATCATACTTTTGAATAGTGCAGATTCTGAAACTCTTATTTAATATATTTACTACCTCGTTCAATTAGTTAGAAAACTATCAAAAGCAAAAAAAACCGACTGGTAGTTCCACAGATTGGTGGGTTCAAACAATAAACACTCTTGACGACACGTTTGGCTCAGTTTGTAGTGACCCTACTTGCTGTACCAGCGGTCGCGGGTTCGAATCCCGCTGGGGGCATTTATTTGTGTGATGAGCACGAATGTTTGTACTCCAATCATGGGTGTTTATATTTATAATGTGTATGTATTTAAAGTTATATGTGTAGTGTATCAACTATCTGGTATCCATAACACAAGCCTCGTAGCTTACCATGGAACTAGATGGCGCTGTGTGTTAATGTCCCAACATATTTATTTATTTATTTAGTTTTATTATATTAGTATAGAATATAGATATTATAAATGTAATGCGTTTGTTGATATCAGTACCACAAATGAGCAAAATGGGTTATATTTTATAATATCGAATGTTATACTATTCTATCTTTTATGCTCTCTGCTTCACTGCCCAATTTTCCCGCTATGTAATCTATAAAAAATAACCAAGTAACTCTACGAGTGTTAAAAGATTGATTAAAGAATATTATTTCAACATTTAATCTGCTAAGTGGTATTATTTATACCCCCGTCACCAAATGCGGGATGTTTAAAGTGTGTGTGTATATCTATCTGGGTATCTGCGTATCGTAGCGCCAAAACGGATGAGCAGATTTCAATTTAGTTTGTTTTTATCTGAAAGGTGACTTACTTGAGAGTGTTTTATCATCTCTCATTTAAGAAAATCCGTTCAACTGCTTGCAAGCCATCAGCTCTTCTCTAGACGGTAAAAGAAGATCAACAACTTTCCCAGATCTAATCCATTCGAAACTTGATACCTCGTCACTTCAATAATATTGCCGCGATATCGTAACGTTGGCCTGATGCTACAGCCTGGAATATGCAAGATACTCAACTCCTTACTAAAATACTACAGAGATATCGTGTTTAGGGTTAGGAGGTTTTTTTAATTTTTTAGTTTAATTTCTTGTATTATATAAAATATGTTTGTATGTATAGTGTATGTAGCTATGTATAACATATAAGTATAAACACCTTCCCTTTTTTTCTTTCTCACATCCAAAAGATGTCCTGGAAGAGATTGCTCACTTAGAGATGAAGTCTCTTGTTGTACAAACTACTTACTATCTATGTATGTAAATTTGTAGTGTACAATAAAGACAATTTGTATTGAATTGTGGTTACCATGAGATATTCATGAAGTTGCCTAAGGTTACCACTCGGACTACTATTATATATGCAAAACTATATGTATGTTTGCTGGTGCATTTGTAACCCCTTGACGGTAAAACGGCTAAATAGATTTGGATAAAATTTTGTACACAAATAGACTTCGTCCTGGAGTAACACATAAGCTAGAATCCCATAAATATTATAAATGCGTAAGTTTGGATGGATGGATGTTTGTTACTCTTTCACGCCAGAACGGCTGAACGGATCTGGATGAAATTTGGCGCAGAAATGGATAGTCTGGAATATTACGTAAATGTAGGGTTCCCGATTTGTTTTTGTTTTTCACTAGGGACGATATATAAAATATATATATAAAAGGCACCTAGAGATTCAAAGCGAGAAAAATAAAGCGTTTTATTTACTTAACATAAAGCAATTCATACCTACTAAAGGTTTTTGCTCGCGCGTACCGTAACCCGGCGAGGGTTACGGGGTTACTTGGACTAATCCTTGTAAGACGATAATGGAGTGTAAATGATAGTATACGTACAAAGTACAAGGCACTCATGACCTTAAATCCTACTAATTATAAGCGCAAATGTTTTTAATTATGTTTGTTACTTTTTCACGCAAAAATTACTGAACGGATTTTGATGAAATTTTATAGTAATATAGCTTATAGATCAGAGTAACACATAGGCTATATATAATTATTAAAGATACAAAACAAAATTGAAATGCGCGTGCAGAGAAGTGGGAATCTCTGGTTTTTAATAATATATTCTTTTATTCAGCCCTTTTTAACGTCCCACAGCTGGGCACGGGCCACCCTTCAATACGAGGGGGTTAGGCCCCCATAGTCCACCACGCTGGCCAAGCGCGGGTTGGCGAACTTCACATGTCTTTCAAAAACTTGCCTGTTTCTCATGTCTGAACATGCAGGTTTCCTCATGTTTTGCTTCACCGTAAGGCAAGTGGTAATCATGTAAGAAATGCTTCGCACATGAAAATATTAGAGGTGCGAGTGAAGCAGATTCAAACAACAGGTCGGGTTTTTAACCCGTTTCACTCAGTTAACAAAGCGAGCGCGTTACCACTGGGCTACCACTGCAATATATTCTTATTCATGATTTATTCTAGATGCAAATGGTATGTCACAGATTTGATTTTATAAAAGTAAGTAATGTACATTTGTCTTCCCATCAGTTATATAACTAGGCTAATACATAAAGTCCGAATTATACTTACAGTATAGATGTTTGTATCTCTGTAATAACAACTAAGTTCAGCGTTGGAAAACGCCATGCAGAAAGTCTTAAAGAAAGTAAAAACAGACAACGAAAAGAACTGTTTTTGCTACTTCTAGTGTGAATCCTACAAGATATTTCTTTTAATTTAGTAGAAATGTAAATGAAATGTGTTTAATTTTTTTTATATCATTACATTACCTAACGCGATCATCGAACCTAGTGTATCAAAATTCTACTATCACTAAATACGCTTTTAATGTCTAGTATTAGATGTATTCGTTGTTTTAATTACAAGCAAACTGGTCAAGTAAGACTAGAATAACGAGGTCTTTCACAACACTATGTGTTTTCGTATGTCTTTTCCAATAAAATGTGTTTTTTATTTATTATATGATGATAATTTAGAGCATTTAATTTTAAGAGTAAATCTACTATTATTATATATCTGACGATACGTTTGGCTCAGTTTGTAGTGACCCTACTTGCTGTGCCAGCGGTCGCGGGTTCGAGTCCCGCTAGGGGCATTCGTGTGATGAGCACGAATGTTTGCACTCCAATCATGGGTGTTTATATTTATACTATATGTATTTATTTAAAGTTATATATGTGTATGTACCAACTATATGGTACATACATACCAACTATATGTACCAACTGTCTGGTATCAATAACACAAGCCTCGTAGCCTAACATGGAACTAGATGGTGCTATGTGTTACTGTCCCAACATATTTATTATTATATATTTATTATATATACGCGAATTTATTCATCATACTGTTAGTAACAAAACGAAAGGTGGCTCTTTTTATATATAATAATCTATACATATAAAAAAAATCTAACCGAGTTGAATCTGTACATTAACTATTTTTTGAAAATCTCATTGAAATAGACATTATTATCGATACAGAGGCCGGATCTATAGTTTTTAGAATTTGTGTCTGTCTGTGTGTCTGTGACCGCATCACGGGAAAACTACTAGAGGGATTTTGATGAAATTTGGTATGATGATAGCTGAGTATCCGGGTCAACATACAGAGATACTTTTTATTGTGGGAAAATATCTCATCTCTAAGAAATCTATACTTAATGTTAAAACGTAAGTAGGGACGAACCCGAGCGGAGCGAGGGATAATCACTAGTATATAATAATATACAAATATATAAATACAAATGTTTGAGTTTATCATACACATATTACACGGTGAAGTTAAGCGAAGGCTTTATTATTCTCACTTTTATCAAATACTCGAAAAGTCATCACGTTTTCATTGAACTCCCTAAGGGAACGAGCATGATTAGTACGAGAAAATCTGTTTATTATTTACATGAAATATGAGCGAATATTTGTATATCACAGTTGCCTATCCATACTAATATTATACATATGAAAATGTTTCTTTGTTTGCCCTTCTTTCACGTCGAAATAGAGTGACGTATTCTAGATAGATACTTTGTACGTACGTAAATAAGTAAAAAAATCCACAAATTATAATTCTATGAGATTCAAATTCAAATTCAAAATATTTTATTCAGCATTAAATTATTACATTTTTTTACTGAACGTCATGAGTCTACTACCAGTTCGGAAAGAAGAAACCTCAGGCCTGAGAAGAACTGGCGAAAGAAACTCAGCAAGAGAAACCATTATACACGATTTAGAAGATGCTATCAATATATTTGTCCATAAGTTGCCTACTAAGAATGTCCTCCTACCAATTTCGGTTACGATATATGTACCGATAATTTCAATGAGACTAGCCATTCATGTATGCAGGATATTATAGTGCACACGAGTGCGCAAACACAAATGCACTCTCTATTCCTTAGGTTCTCAAAGTTCGATGCAACGACTTCGAAAGCTCAAGTTTTTTCCTTTGATTCTACTACAACTATTATTTTTTACCTTAAAAGCTTCAATTTTTTTAAATATCCATTATCAAATACAAGACAGAGACAATGTAGTTAAACTAGATAAATTCAAAAGATCTGAGTCGAATAACTCTGAGACAATATGAATTATAATCATATGATGTTCCTGACGTAAGTATCTCCATCTGGAACCAAATACGTCAGCTGTTACGTATGTACATGCATACACACAAGAGTTCACTCTACACACACGCACACTCGCATTTACACTTGTTACATAAAAATACGATCTTTTGAAGTAACGAGCATGAAATAGGGAGGAGTATTATTGGTGTACAATTTTACGTAGGTTGTTCGTAAGTTTATTATTATATTGTTAGTGGTGATTAAAAAAGTCATATTTTCTATCACATTGGTAGTCTTTTACGTTGAAGCGGTTGGATCGATTTTGATAAAATTAAGCAGAAAAATAGACTATACTCTAGAGTAACACGTAGACTATTAGTAACGAAAATTCTCAAAAGATGGCGCAGCCTGTATATAATATTGTAAATATTAAACCCAAGGACTCATCCGAGCAAAGCGATCGTAAATCGCTAGTATTATGAATATAAGCAACAGTAACGAACCGACGTGTTTATTTGTGTATAAATCGTTTATGGACCGGCGAGTGACTTAGATTCTTTATCTCTAAACATTGTATTGTTCCCATGAGACAGGCTAAAATTGGTTTAAAGGAAATTGTTTATTTTAAATATTTTTTATATGTTTCGGATATTTTCTCGATTTTATTTCACTTTTTTAGGGTTCCGTACCCAAAGGGTAAGACGAAACCCTATTACTAAGACTTCGCTGTCTGTCCATCTGTCTGTCTGTCCGTCTGTCACCAGGCTGTATCTCATGAGCCGTGATAGGTAGACGGTTGAAATTTTCACAGATGATGTATTTCTGTTGCCGCTATAACACCAATATAAAAAAACAGAATAAAATAAATATTTAAGGGAGCTGCCATACAACAAAATTAATTTTTTTGCTCGTTTTTGTTTGATATTGATAATGGCAACAGGTAGACAAAAAAAATGTTAATTAAAATGTCTAATATTCACGATAATCTAACAAAGGAAATTGTTAAACTCAATACTACATGCCTGGGAGCGATTTCTTTGTTCTTTTGACACTTCGTTGCTGATTTGCGGCTCCCAACGCTTCGCTTGGTCTTAACTATAATGGAAAAGCAAACACGATACTTTAAGCATTTTCCGTAGATGGAGATAAATCCAAGGCCTTTTGTAACAACCAGTCAGTCATACTAGTATAAGGCTAAATTTTTATATATGAACGTTTTAACGGAAATAATAATATATTTGATTAATATATTTGACTGGATATAAAATGAATAATATCCTTAAAATAAATTTATTTTAATTAATAATAGTTCCGTGTTTACCATAAAGGCACATAGCCATACGTGCCATGGGCCCCCAGCCTCTAAGGGACCCGAAAAAAAAGCATATATACATGGGAAAGAAAGAAGCTAATTTTTTGTCTATAAAACATTACACTGCTCTGTTTATTGCTCCTATTTTTAGTGTCATTCTTTACGCCGTAATTTTTTTTTATTTTTTAATATCATTTCACTTTTTACTTTCTAAAAGGGCCTTAAATTATTGTGTGCCCAAGGGCATGACCACATGGATTAAGAGAGCCCTGATTAATAGTTAGTATATGCCGTTGTCGAACATGAATTCTTGAATCAATTTCGACACAAAACATTTTTACAGAAAGAAATACCGCAAATGTACTAATATAGTAATTATTGACTATTTACCTATAGACTTGCATATTTAATCCCAAATTCATACTCTATTCATCTCTTTTTAACGTCCCACGGCTGGGCCTCCCTTGAATACAAAAGGGAAGTTTATATTACAAATTCATATATTAACAACTTTTAAGGCATTAATCAATGACGCTGACTTGCCAAAAAGTATACATTTAAAATTCTCAATAAATATTTCAGTCATGCCCGCGTGGCGTGATTTGTTCATGGTGTGCGCGTGAAAATACGGCGATCGGATGATGTCTGATAAGGGAGGACACAAACGATTGATAAACACAGGGTGGTGAACTGGTAGGTTCTTTAAAAACTTTAATAAGAAGTACTAATACATTGTACATTTATATGTTTTTTTTTTTGCGAACCTCTGGTAGAAATAAATATAATAAAACCTTTATAAGTCCTAATTTATGAATTGTATTGATAAATTAGTATTTAGATTTTACCGGTGGTAGGACTCTGTCAAGCCTGAGGAGTCCGACTGGATGGGTACCACCCCCTTATCTATTTCTGCCGCCAAGCAACAATGATTGCATTGTTGTGTTCCGGTTTGAAGGATAAGGTAGCCAGCGCAATTACAGGCAAGAGGCATAACATCTTAGTCCTCACAGTGACAACGCACCTGCGGCTCTGTATTTTTGTTACTTAAAACCTAAGTGCATGAACTGTAGGTGTTATGGGCGACAGGTACTGCTTTCCATCAGGTGGTCTGTCTGCTCGTTTGTCACTGAATGTTATAAAAAAAAAAAAAAGAATTGAATAATAAGTTAAAATTCATAATACCTTATGTTAATGCTTTCTCCATTTCCTTCTTTTTACTCTATTAATCAAATCGTTGTTATGCTGAGTGGACGTTTTCAATTTTACTTTACTCAGCCTAAACCCACAGTACCGCTGGATACATTACATTGCTAAATGGACATACAAAATAACTTTCGTTAACGTAATTATTTCCTTTTTTTAACGCGTCTGTACTAACCCTTAGATTTTTAAATAAATCATGAACGTCACAGTTCCATTCAGCCACGTTCGACAATACTACGAGTTGTCGGATACATCGGAAAATATAGAAGGCGCATGCCAACATTTATTTTTGTAACATTTAATGATTTACTTTGCGCCGATTTATCTAATTTCATTATTATTTTAGACTAGCGACTCACCCTCGCTCCTCTTGGGTTCGTCCCTAGTTACGTTTTAACGTTTAGTATAGATTTCTCAGAGATGAGATATTTTCCCGCAATAAAAAGTATCCTGTATGTTGACCTGGATATCCAGCTATCATCATACCAAATTTCATCAAAATCTGTACAGTGGTTTTCTCGTGATGCGGTCACAGACAGACAGATGAAATTTTAAAAACTGTAGCTTCGGTCACTGTTCGATAACAATGACTATTCCAGTAAGATTTTCTAAGAAATATTTAATGTACAGATTCGGCTCAGTTAGAATTTAATTATTAGTATGGATTTTAATATTAACTTTGTATATTTTTAGTAATTTAATGTTGTATAATAATATTAATAATTTTGTTAAAATAATCTGACTAATATTAGAAAGTTTGTGTGTAAATGTGTGTGTATGTTTGTTATAAATAATCTTTTTTGACATCTAGTAATTATATAAAATTAATTAGTATATACATATATAAAAGCTATGTATTTTCTAAAAGTGCTAAAACAATTGTAAAAGTTGTTTGTTAACTTAGTACAAGCATTTACAAAGAAGTTAGATAGTTAGAAGTTAAGTTATAAGGCTAATAATGAAAATAATTGACAGATGTTTGAAAATAAATCTATACATATAATAAAGTTCCAACTGAGTCGAACCTGTACATTAAATATTTTTTGGAAAATCTTATTGAAACAATCATTATTATCGACATAGAAGGCCGAATCTATAGTTTTTAGGTTTTATATCTGTGTGTCTGTCTGTCTGTGACCGCATCACGAGAAAACTACTAGACAGATAATTATGAAATTTGGTATGATGATAACTGGTTGTCCGGGTCAACATATAGGATATTTTCTACTGCAGGAAAATATCTCATCTCTGAGAAATCTACACTATACATTAAAACGTGACTAGGATCAAACCCGAGCGGAGAGAGAGAGTTAGTCGCTAGCCAATAATATTTGTTAAAATAAAGTATCTATAAGTAGTCTCCATTTTTATATATATAATGATTACCATTGTTTTAAAACCAATATTTGCTATACTCCACTATAACTCATTAACTATTCACCTAATAGAAAAATGTTTTCAATAACGTTATATACAACTGTAAAAGCTACAATAAAACAATGTTTTATCCAAAAAATTCAATAGTAAAGGTAAAAAATGAGTTTTTTAAACGTGTAATTTATAAATGGCCAAGGTAGTTACATATTATATTGCAGGGAAAATGTATTTTTACGACATATATTTTACTGTGGTGCTATTACCGCGTAATGGTACTGGCGTATACAGTTTGCGTACTACATATTGCGGGCGTACGATAGAAATAGGTTTCATTCAAAATTCGAGGCTACATCATTTTATTATTACATACTAGCGATTCACACTCGCTTAGCTCGGGTTCGTCTCTAGGTTAATTCCCCATATAAACTTTCATTCCCATTTTCACCCCCTTAAGGAATGATTTCCGGAACAAAAAATATTCTACGTCCTTCCTAGGGTCTCAAACAATCTTAAGTCAAACAATCGTAAGTCTAATTAATTAATAATTTTACTAGTCTATACATATAATTCTGAGTCGAATCTGTACATAAAGTATTTTTTGTAAAATCTTATTGAAATATCTATTGTTATTGGCTGAATCTATAGTTTTTAGAATTTTTGTCTGTCTGTCTGTCTGTCTGTCTGGGAGCACATAATGAGAAAACCACTGGACAAATGATTTTGATAAAATTTGGTATTATGGTCGTTGGTCATCCGGGACAACATTTAGGAAACTTTTTACTACGGCAAAATATCTCATCTCTGAGAAATCTATAGGTACTAACGGTTAAAGCGTACTAAGGGACGAACCCGAGCGGAGCTAGGATAAGTTGCTAGTCTTATATAAATTTATCTTCAGTATTTTAATATAACGGACATAACACATTACAATATTTTCTTAGATTTACGCATATATTTGACGCATACGCGTGATTTGTAATTTATTTCGGAAGTATAAATTTCGCATACACCGTTTGAAATTTCGGGAACCAAAAACCTAAATAAATCCGAGAAAAAATCCGAAAAGAAAGTTTTATTTAAAACTACAGAAACTATAAAAAAGTATTTAAACGCATACAATTTCAGACTAGTGAAAAGTCGTCTTTCAATATGTAGGTCGGATGGAAAAGATCTTTTAAATTGTTAATCCAGCTTAAGCGGTAGACCATTCATACTTTGCAACACATCATATACAATATACATATCTGTTACATTTTATAAGGCCTTCGAGAAATGAAAGTTAGATTTAGTTTCACATAAAGTTAACCGTCTCTCAGAACATCACAAGGGAAGCCCTGAGGCAAAGATACACAAAGTTAAATTAAAATTTTCAATTTAGAAATTTTATAATAATTTTATATTAAAAGTCCGCCAACCCGCACTTGGCCAGCGTGGTGGACTATGATCTGATCCCCCTCGTATATAAGGGAGGCCGTGCCCAGCGGTGGGGCGTTAAAAAGGGCTGAATACATAATAATTTCTTTAATATTAATTCAATTTTGACATATTTTTCAAATAATATTTTAGCCTCTTGGACTTGTTTTGTTAATTCAAAATTACAGGACAAATTCAAGAATCATCATCGTTTAATAACAATTTACTCTTTAGATTTTTTTTTTTACCTAAGTCCACCACACCTTTGTTTTTGTAAACAAAGTCACAAATATCTACCATTGAAGTCGCCGATGCACGTGCGAAGTTATAGTATTTTTTCAATATACATTAACTTCAACTTTTAAGCTCTCTTTATTGTGTTATCTAAAGTTTACTTAAAGTTTGTGATACATTCAGAGCAGCTTAATGGTAAAATAATCTAATTTAGTCTAGTGGATAACAATGCCACGATAAACACCCATGACTGGAGGCTAAACATTCGTGCTTATCACACAATGAATGTCCGCAGCGGGACTTGAACCCACGATCGCTTGCACAGCAAGTAGGATCGCTACAAACTGAACTAACTGTATAAGAATATATTATTTACATTCGTTTAATCAAAAGTTAAAACAGTTATACTGAAACGTGCTACAGAGAATACAAATTTAAAAGAAAACTCTTAGCCATTCAACGATATCGCTCAGGTTTCTAAGAGAAATACATATATTATTTCGAGCTTAATCTAGCAGCTTTTAGTAGTACCATTTAGATTCCCTACGAAAGCTTTACATCGCACAACACAATACAGACATATTGGAATCCATATGAATACGTTGGCACGAAGAGAATTCATCGATTTATTATGTTAAAAATTTTTACCGTACCATTTTAGTATTCCCAGTTCCCAGCTTGTGTTTATTTTGCAGCTGTGATACGCTAAAAGCATTCATTTTTATACCGAAATTGATTTTATTAAATATTTCTATTCGATTTCAGTTTTTGCCAATCAATGTTTGGTCAGTAAGAGGAAAAAAATGCTATTTTCGAACGCCAAATATCTTTTTTTTTTTGGCCAAAAACACATTATTTCCATTATAAATAAGTGAAAATATTGACATAATCCCAAAACCTATTGAATACATCAATAGGGTGATCTTGTCAAACAAATTACTCGCGCGTTGCCTTCGAAGGAAGCCGACAAGTTTCAATTTCACTTCTGTTTAGAAGATTCAGCGACTTATTAAAGGAGAAATAGTGAAAGACACGTCTCATAAAAGCTGTTTATTTGAAAAGGGTCGAGAAAATCTTTGAAGGAATCTGGTCTTAATATCTCTCAGGGACGGTACGGTCATGTTTGTTTTGAGAATGCGGTTAAGCAATGAACTTAGTTTCTATGAATGTCAGTATTTACATAGGTACCTACTGTTTATAGATATCTTAACATTATGTATTATCCATGCACACTATAATATAGGTTAGTTTAATATATTTACAACGGGTTAATAATTATATTATACTAGCGACTCACTCTCGCTTGGCTCGGGTTCGCCCGTAGGTACGTTTTCATTTTTTTTGAGCAAAACCTTAATTGTTTTTCTAAAATAAAAGCCTAAGTTACTCCTTATAATATCAGCTGCCTGCCAGTGAAAGTCGCGTTAAAATTGGTCCAGCCGTTTCGGAAATTAGCCGGAACAAACAGACAGATAGACAAACATTTTAAAAATTGTGTTTTTCTCATAAGTACCGTGTTTAATTCTATATGTATATGTATACAGCTGTTATTTTGACATCACAAACAGACACTTCAATTTTATTTATCTGTATAGATGAACAAGTTATAAGCGTAATTGGGTAAAATTGAGTAAAAAAAAAATTTATTCCAACATGTCATATATTTTGTAGGTAAGTAGAGATAACGGTATTGCTTCGTATTCTGAAAGTGTGAAATTTAATTTCTTCATTGTTAATGCTTGTTTTTAGAAAAGATACCTAACGTACTTTTGACCCCTATTATCATTTAGGTTTAAGTTTTATGCACACAATTTCGTGACACTCCGAAGTAAAATCCAAGTTCGTAGAAAAATTATGTTTAAATGGCATTAAATATATAAAAATGGCAAAAGATAATGACTTTAATAACCTTTACTGAAGTACTAAATAAAATGTATAGTCACGTTTCATTTAAATAGGTATACACTATTTCAAACTTTCATACATATTGTATGAACAAAAATCATTTATGAAATATTATCCCTAGATAAATAGAATATCCATGTTACGTATTCTATAGGATCCCCAATATTTTCGCTAACAGAAATCTAAAATATTTCCACTTGCTGTACACATTTTACCCTGTTAAAAAATATTCCAGCATTCGAATTTCAAAAGGTCACAACCATTTTCATGCACAATTTGTATCGTACAATGGTAACCGCATCAGTTTGCATCGGTGTGTATTCAGAAACGGTCGTGCGGTGCAATGGACGCTGATATTTTACATGTACCTGTTGCGTGGATCTACCGCTTAGATATGTTAAGATGAATTACCTGAAATAAAAATATATTATATTATTAACTATGCTACAAATTAAATAAACTTTCTACATAGAAAATAATATTATCTATACATAAAATAAAATTGTAACTGAGCCGAATCTGTATATTAAATATTTTTTGGAATATCTTATTGAAATAGACATTATTATCGATACAGAGGCCGAATCTATAGTTGTTAGAATTTTTGTCTGTCTGTCTGTCACCGCATCATGGAAAAGCCACTCGCGGGATTTTGATAAAATTTGGTATGATGATAGTTGGTTATCCGGGTCAACATATAGGATTGTTTTTACTGCGGGAAAATATCTCATCTCTGAGAAATCTATACTTAACGTTAAAACGTATAAAATAAAGTTTTACTAATATTATAAAGCTGCAGACATGCTTTTTTTTCGTTTGAAAGCTAATCTCTGAAACTAACAGGTAGATTAAAACAAATCTTAATGCATTTTATATTCTATTTACTGAGGCTATCGACACGCTACGAACATTAGGAGCGGTGTAATCGAACTAAAATAAAATATGCGAGTGGGACCGCAACTAAAAGCTTTAAAAACTTCAGCTACCGATTAAACTTTAAGAAATAAAGCTATATAAAGATAAGACAGATGTACAGACGGATTAATTCAGTAATAAATTCCAAAATAGATCTCATTAACACTCATTTAAATAAAAAAATGAAGCCCTAGAAACTATAAACTAGTATAGCAAAATTCAAACATACTCGTATTCTTTAAAAAACTCCATTTATCATGAAAATTCTTCGAATCAAACTACTTTTTTAACGTTAATAAATAAAAACCGTATAGTTACATTCATCGGGCATTAAAAACTTGAATTGTTTCCAGCGACTACAATCATTAAGACGTCTGACTGCCTCAAAGAGATTTTATGGATCGTTTAGCGGTGGGCTATTGCTTTAAATGAATTATTTTCAGTCGAGGTGGCCGTTTGAAGTGCTGCTATAGCCACTATTGTTATGGGGCATAACACAGATTTATCTGATAATCATCGCTAAAATATATAAAATGTTGTAACTAAGTATTATATTTTGAGCTTCTCGTATTATTGGAAAGAAAAAATTAAAATCTATAAAGAATTTCCTTCTCTTATATTTTAACTAGGGCCTACCCTTGCTTCGCTCGGGTGCTCCCCTAGGTGTCTCTTGTATTTATAATATCCCACACTCGCTTTCTTTGACCTTCATTATAAAATATCACTCTTCATCTTTTATTTTATATATTTAAACGATAATTCCTGTATATTTATTTATTTATACCGGCGATCTCGGAACCGACGGACCCTAACGATTTCGCAGAAATTTGGTACGTGAGGGTTTTCGGGGGCGAAAAATCGATCTAGATTAGTCTTACGTCTGGGAAAATGCGTGTTTTCGAGTTTCCATGCGTTTCATGTTTTTTTTTTTTATTTATTTAAGTTTTTAGTTTTTTTTTATCTAAAAAATACGATATATCAAAAACGAACTCCGAGAGAAGCTTGGTCGCCCAGGTACTACACATAATATACCAGAATATATAACTTTTCTTTCATTCGCCTCCTTCAAATTTTATTTTCGCAACAAAAACTTGCCCAATTGCCCTTCTCCAAGGTACCAACTATCTGTATACGAAAATTCATCAAAAATGGTTCAGTTTAGGCGTCTAAACGTAAAAGAAAAACAGACAGAGTTACTTACACATTTACTATATTATATATTCGTATGTAAGTATGAAGTACATACTTTTTTGTAATTTTTTATAGCAGCAAAGGAAACAGTGGTAGCCAAGTGGTAGCGCGCTTGTTAGGGAAACTGATTGAAGCGGGTTCAAATACCAGACCCCTCTGATATTTTCATGTGCGAAATTCTAACATGATTACCACATGTCTTAACGGTGAAAGAAAAAATCGTGAGGAAACCTGCATGTTTGAGAGAACCAATCAAGTTTTCAAAAGACATATGAAGTCCGACAGCCCGCACTTGGCCAGCGTAATGGACTATGGCCTGATCCCCCTCGTACTGAAGGGAGGCCCGTGCCCAGCAGTCGGACGTCAAAAAGGGCTGAATTCATAGGTTACTTTTTATTCTAACAACAAATATCTAAATAACGTAAAAAGTAAAATTCAACTTTGCCTCCAAGCTGTAAAATATCACTATACAAACAAAAATAAAGCAATAAAAACATCCATTTGCATTTATGATGTTAATTAGTTTGTATTTTATTTGCGATATAATATAAGTAATCAAAAAGATATAAACAAAACTAAGCTTAATTGGGATCGTAAACAAATAATTAATTGACTACTTTACAGTAGAGCTTTTTCCTCTATTTAAAAAACAAAGCTTTATTTCTAAGACGTATATACATATACTACCGTAACCCGCGGCTACGCCCACATTCAATCTACAAAAAAAAAAAAACTCTTTGGCTTTATGTTATACAGCGACTCACCCTCGCTTCGCTCAGGTTTTAGTTTAGCCATTAAGAAATAGGGGGTGGGGGTAAGAGGGTGAAAAATACTTTACGACCTATTCTTATACCTACCAAATATATAAAAAAAATCATTAAAGTCAGTCGAGCCGTTTCTGAGCAGTTCGACCACAAGTCCCGTGACACGAGGTATATATAACATACTGTAGATAAAATACAATTTTTTGGCTTTCTTTAAATAAAATCTGTATCTAATACCAATAGACATTTGAAAGTCAATCTATACTAATATTAAAAATGTGAAAAATTGTGAGTATGGACGTATGGATGTTTGTTATTCTTTCACGCCAGAACGGCTAGACGGATCTTGATGAAATTTAGCACAGATATAGATTATAGTCTGGAATAACACATAGGCTACTTTTTATTCCATAAAAATGTACGCTTCCCGTAAGATAGGTTTGTTTTTATTTTTCTAGAGGCGAGCCCGAGCAAAGTGAGGGTGAGCCGCTAGTAGTCAATAGTCCTGTATTAAAAATAAAAACTTATTTGGTAAATTGGTCATTAGGACAAAGAAGCAATGAGACGACGATTACACTATACGTATACATTACATTAGAATAGAAGCCAATTAAAATAATTATTTACGTTTTAAACAGACTCGTTCTCTTAATTAGCCTCTAATTTTACAACGAATTAGCATTCTAATTTCGCAGACCAGGGAGTGTATAAATGTTTTTTCTTCGTCGCTGTCAAAAAAATCTCCAGTGAGCTTTACACAATTACGTGTTCAGAATGATCGCCAACTAATAATGAAGTTGGTTAAATGATAGGGATCTTAATTTCAGGTGGTTTCTGAATTTGAATTAGTTTTTATAATGTAGACAGCTAAAACTGTTTATTATAATGTAAAAAATAAGTATATTATATATAAATAAATGAAATTGAAGTATATGTTTGTTTGTACCCGTTAAACGCCCAACACTCGAATAGAAGAATTGCAAAAGTTTAGCAGAATTTTTAACTGGCGTGTGAAAGAATAGGGTGAATCCTAGTATTATACATATAATAAAATTCTAACTTAATCGAATCTGTACATTAAATATTTTTTTGGAAAATCTTATTGAAGTAGACATTATTATCTATCTATTGAATCATCATCTACCTATATATTGAATCTATAGTTATTAGAATTTTTGTATGTCTGTCTGTCTGTGACCGCAGCTCGGAAAACCACGCGAGGGATTTTGATAAAATTCGGTATGACGGTAGCTAGTTATCTGGGTCAACATATAGGAACTTTTTACTGCGAGAAAATATCTCATCTCTGAGAAATCTATACTTAAACTTAAAACGTAACTAACGTAACGCTAATAAATGTAGAATATTTGGGATATATATATATATATATATATATATATATATATATATATATATATATATATATATGACAATACCTGAATGCCTTTATTATGTGGCAGCGTACCCTGGATTAGATGAAGTATAGTTAATGGGATTTTCTGTCTAATTCTCACTCAGGAGTTTAAAGGTCTGCTTGCTAGTTTAGAAGCAAGCAGTTTAATTTCTAAATGATATTTTCAATATACGTAAATACATATTTTCATAAGTAATAATAGTAATTAATAATTACTTATATATATATATATATATATATATATATATATATATATATATATATATATATATATATTTTATATCGGCTTAGGTATACAAAACTTGCATATTATTTTAGATATGTATCGAACTATCGACTCTCGAACGAGGATTTGTGGCTTATCGAATCAGATGAAATGGTTGGGTTTATTCATAGAGTATTTGAACACCGCATTCAATATTCTAATACTCTTGATATTTGCTTTTAGTAAAAATAAAAACTACATTATCACAATATTTTTATATGTAAGCAAAAGCTTGTAATTTTGTGTACGTATGTACATATGTTTGTAATTCCTGTCTGAATTGGCTAAATAAAATTTAATGAAATTTAGTACCTACACAGATAACCTGGAGTAATACATTGGCTATTGCTAGTTATAAAATGTGCCAAGAGGTGACACTACCTGTAAATAAAGGCATCTACGGAAGCATGCGAGCGAAGCGAAAAAATATTGTTTGTATGGTATACGAACGGTTCGTAAGTATGACTTATACCTATTTGGCTGAATTGTTTAAGCGAAACTCACTTTTATTAGAAACACGAAATCGGCTCTAAAATCTCCTCTAATATAATGGGCTTGTCAAATGAGCCTAAATAAGCCCAAACTCTAAACTATTTACTAGTAGCCGTTGAAGATTGTACTATCCACCTTCCGGCCTCACCATCAGTCCAGCTCGAACATACCAAATTACTATACTATCATCGAAAACACAAACACTTACAGTTTCAAGTCGATATAATAATTTAAATTTCATGGTTTTTCACTGATTTTCTCAAAAACTCGTATCTTAAACGAAATTTTACGGGACCATAGAACCTCCTTCTTTATGAAAGTCGGGTAAAAACAGTTTAAACTGATATTATTATTAAATCAAAGATATAAAATGAAAAATACAATGAAGACTACACCTGCATTCCAGACAGGTGGAGAAATGGCCGGCAAATATAAATCACTGTTTCGTAACGTTTGCGAATGCGAAGTGTTTCAGATAAGGAATTTCAGGCACTTGCTAAGTCTAGTACAAAGATATAGACCTGAAGTGTATCGAGTATCTTTAAGGGGTGTAAGCTGCGTTTACTTGCCTCGGTAAGCTTGTTTTGTGAATTTATCAAATGTTATTGTTTATATAGGTATGTCAATATGTCATGAGTAGTTGCCAGGCTATCAAAATTTAGTGAAATTTACATTGAATAGAATACTAATGAAGAGCGGAAATCATATATCCGTGAATATACAAAAGCATTTTTCCTTTTTTCCTGTCTGCTCCACTTCAAATGTATATTTTATGAATGTACAAGAATATAATAGAATACCCTTCCAAATAACATCAAATATAAACATTCCGAAACATATAAATAGTAAAGATTTATATATTTCAAAAGTTTAAAAAAACTGACGGTACAAAACTAAGTTAAGACCATTAAGACACAAGCATCGTAACTAAATAACAGATATAATTTTTTTAAGCAAGTAATTATTATACTCGTTGTACCTACTATCCATACTAATATTATATATGCGAAATAACTCTCTGTTACGTTTAATCGATTAAACCTAAATTGTTGAACCAATTTTGATGAATTTTCTTATAGAGATAGATAAGACAAGACGTTGAAGAACTATATAGGCTACTTTTTGTTGCAAAAATGAAACTTGAAAGTGGCGAAATAGGGGTTGAAAGCTTTATTTGAAATATATAGTATATTCTATACTAACCGTTTAAACGTACTTAAAGACGAACCCGAGCAAAGCGAGCTTGAGCCGCTAATCAATAATGATATTATAAAGAGGAAGGATTTGTTTGTTTGTTTATTTGCACCGAATAGGATCCGAAACTACTGAATCGATTAAGATGAAATTTGGTAAGAAAATAGTTTGAGACCCTGGAAAGGATATAGGATAGTTTTTATCCCAGAAATCATCCCTTAAGGGAGTGAAAATAGGGATGAAAGTTTGTATGGGGAATCAACCTAAGAACGAACACGAGCGAAGCGAGGGTGAGTCGTTAGTAGATTATACATTAAATAATAATTTCGAACAATAGACTCTGAAAGCTGGCCAATAAAAAGAACAAGGACCTACACGAACGTATTGGGAACGTCCGATTTTTCTGTTGACAATACAACTGGCTTTACGGATTACCGACGCGATTGTTCATTTTCAGACCGCACCCGATATTTATTATTCGAATAAAACTGCTGACGTCCGTGATTGTCTAGTACTCTAGTACACTTGTATAAATTGTACAACTGTATCTAAATAAATAAATGCAGATTTACATCATTCTATTTGTTTTAGTACTAGCTAACCATATAATAAAACTTTAAAAGTCGATATTAATTATATTAGTTGTAGTTTCAATTTAAAATCCCTCGTATATTCACCATTCTATGTGACATTGGCGAAGTAATCTGTTATATGGGCACGTTTTGAAGCTAACAACAAGAAAATTGAATTAAATTTAAAATTCTGAAAAATTTTGACGCGAAAACTAACTGGATGGAGGTGAAAAAGGGGTTTAAAATTTGTATGAGGAGCCAACCACCTAAAGCACACTTACAATATACTACTTTATTTTTTACCTACTTAAAACGTACCTAAGGAAGCACACGAGCGAACCGAGGGTAAATCGTATGTTAATATATAAAATACAAAAAAAAGCACAAGTAAAACTGTTAAAACAATATTAAATTCACTTTAACTAATCAATAAAGTAAAAGATAACATTTAAAGTAATTTATCACGGGTTACAGTGATTTTTCTTTGTTAGTGTCGAATTTTTCGGTATGTTAGTCATGTATATGACTTGCTATTTCGGACAAGATGGATGCATTATATGATGTTCTTTACAGGGAAAATTGTATTTTTGGACGACCTCCAACCTCAGTTAATAGATTGATGGAAAAATTTAACAAATTAAACGGAAATTGAGTAAATAAAATTATTCATTTTCTACTAGAAGATCCCAGAAAATGTTCACAAAGTTTTTCTTTGTATAATCTTACTAATATTATAAATGTGAAAACTTATATGTTTAAATAAATAAATAAATAAATATGCTGGGACATTAACACACATCACCATCTAGTTCCATGGTAAGCTGCAAAGCCTGTGTTATGGATACCAGATAGTTGATATACTACACATATATAACTTTAAATACATACATATTATAAATATAAACATCCATGACTGGAGTACAAACATTCGTGCTCATCACATAAATGAATG
This sequence comes from Argynnis bischoffii washingtonia, assembly GCA_033884665.1. NCBI lineage: Eukaryota > Metazoa > Arthropoda > Insecta > Lepidoptera > Nymphalidae > Argynnis > Argynnis bischoffii. The sequence goes on along the minus strand of CM066609.1, from coordinate 14,761,619 downwards.
AATGAATGAATGTTTATAACTCTTTCACGCTAGAGCGGCTGATTGAATCTGGATGAAAATTGGCACAGAGACAGATTATAGTCTGAAATAGCTCATACAATACTTTTTATCCCGGAAAAATGTACAGATCCCGTTGGATAGATTTGTTTTTGTTTTCCTAGAGACGAACCCGAGCGAAGCGAAAGCGAGCCACTAGTATAAAAATGTCGAAGAACATTTCGCAAACTAAGGTTATTTTCATGTAATAAACAATTTTATAGAAATGATGTGAAAACCTGCGCCACTATGCCGTTTTTACGTTAAATAAAATGAGTACGGTTTTAATTATATATTAAAAGAAGTTAATAAAACTTTACTATAGATATATTTTCGGCCAGTTTCTTTTCGTTTCTGACATTTACTTTCAAACTGCTGGCAGAGTTTTCGGCGAATAATAAGTTTATTACTAAAATATCAACATTGAATAAAGATTTGTTGATCTTAATAAGACTAAAAGAAAACTTAATGTGAATACTTAATACGATAAAATTCTTAAGAAAATATTACTACATAGAATTTATTGTGCGAGCAAAATTTTAATATTTAGTACTTTATAACTGTAACTTGGAAGTGAATATAAATCTCATACGAGTTGAAAATCCGCAAATTATATGCGAGTTGGATAGCTCTTGAAAACTTAAGTAGTGTCTGGCACTTATTAATTGGTTTAAAAAGCCATATTTTAATAATTATATACGCGAATAATAAAAATTTTCACCTATGTTTTGTAGTATGCATATAGTTTGTTTTTTGTATATAATGTAGAGCACCGTGTTACTTATACTCTTACCTTTACCTAGTTATTTTGTTACAATAGACCACTTCATTAAAAACCATGTGTACCATAATCAATACAAACCATATCGAAGTCAAGACTAATTTAACAACCAGTGGCTTATAAAGTATATCATAAAGTATCTAATCTAATATATTTAAACGAGCAGTTCCTGTATATTTTTTAACTGCCTCAGTGGTGTAGTGGCTAGCATGTACAGCTGCACATCCTGAGGTCCTGGGTTCGAGTTCCGGGTCGGGTCAAGTTAAGTTATTGAGTCTTTCTGTATAGTAAGACTCAGTAACAGCCCGGAGTTGGGAAGTTGGCGGTGTTACACCCCCGTGCCTCGGAGAGCACGTAAAGCCGTCGGTCTTGCGCCTTAACTCTCACCGGTCGTGTCTCGTGTCGTCCCACCAGAGTATGAGAATGACAGCAATAGAGAGTGCCCTTGTGTCTGCGCGCACACTTGTGCACTATAATATCTCCTACACAGTTGGCTAGTCTCAATGAGATTGGCCGCCGTGGCCGGAATCGGTCAGGAGGACATTATTGTATATTTATTTATTTATACGTTTCATCCTCGCCGCGAGATGTACATACATACATACTCGTATGTATGTCTCCGACTGGATAGTACTATATTCCTTCGTGAACTTGTTTTCATCATTTTAGTTAGCTTTTTAAGTATTTTTAAGTAAGAAAATTAGCGAGAATGGTTGTAAACCAATTTTAAATCATTATATATCCTAAACTGTTATTTAAAATGAAAAATGTTGAAAGAAACTTAAAAATGATTTTTAAATACCTATTCAACGATACCCCATTTGACATAGTGCGTCGATTTTCATTCTTTGTTTTTCACATTATGGCGTCCAAAATCAGGCATTTTGATTATTCCAAATTTTTATGCTTTCTATAACATTCGCGCCGTCATGACAAATCAAACGACGTATCATTTATCAAAATCGGCCCACGCGTTGGGTCTAAATAGTGCCACAAAGGTACAAACCCACATACATACATACATAGGCTGATAAACACATTACCCTCCTTTGCGTCGCGCAGTCGGTTAAAAACCAATCTAAAGTTTTGTAGAAAAAGATTTCCTATGTCCAATATTTTCTCATGAATGGACGTTGTTTTAGTTATTTTTCCTAAATGCTAACATCTGCTTGACAGCCGTTTGTCCGTAACCAAAAACGTTCACTTTCCTGTCAACCTTCAGTAAACAATTTCGCCATGAAAACTGGAACTAACAGCTTTACCAATAATATTATTCTTGATAGAGATTGACATTGTATTATAGATTTATATCTAGTCTTCTCCATTTTACGTAATATGTGCAAATTAATTTGTGCTTAACTGCACGTTTTGAAGCCGTTAACAAGAAAATTGAATTGAATTGTAATACCTAAAATCAAAAGCTCTACAAAGCTCCTTAAGTCCATTATTAAATAGGTAACTATCTCGTATAAACAATTGAAGAATATGTTTTTAAATTTAGCCATAAATAATAATGACACAATTTACAACAGCAGCTATTATTTGAGGCTCAGTATAACGAAAAAAGCTCATCTGTTCATAAAAGATATTACATTCCAAAAAGAATTACAATACGAAAAGCTCATAAATAATTGTTTTAAACAAGAGAGCTATTTTATTATTATTATTTTTTATTTAAAGAAGCTTTTCACTGTTTCAAACTTATCAACAGACGCTTTGATTTCATTTAAGAGTACAGTATATTGCTCATGGTAATAAAAAATAACCGTCATTAGTATGTAAAAAGGTACACGTTTATTTACGTTGAATATTATGTCAATACCCCATTGACATAATATTCAAAATGCTTACGTACCTTTAACAACAAAGCCGGGTTTAAGTCACCAAAAAGCGCAACAGGACACCGAAGGGTACAACAATGAATCGGTAAATTAAAGGACTAGAAACAATCAGTGATACACTCATATAGTATATTTTATATATAAATTAGCGGCTCACCCTCGCTTCGCTCGGGTTCGTCGCTAGGTACGTTTTACATAGATATTTAAAATATTTATTTGCCGTTCCACGGTCCTTCCGTTCTTGAGTTATAAATGGTGTAACTAACCCGACTTTATATATATATATATATATATATATATATATATATATATATATATATATATATATATATATATAACAAAGTCGGGTTCAATACCTTTTTGTACTTTGTTAGTCAGCCGATTTTTTGTTTAATAGCTATATAGAGGAACTTTAGACTTATCAATAAAAAAAAATGGCAACAGTTATTTACTACATAGATAGGTAAATTCTACTCATATATGTTTCCTAAAATTTTTAATAATGATTAGTATAACATTTTCTTAGATTTACGCGAATATTTGACATTTTAAATAAAACCACATATAATATATTCCGATTTTTTCGCGGATTTATTTTGATTTTTGGCCCCCGACGTGTCGAATGTTTTACAGCAATCATGTTCACGGGAGAGACTCGTAGTTTTATTTAAAATGGTTATTATCGTACTATTTCTAGTACTAATAAATCTTTCAATATTTATACAACTAAGTTCATATTTATATAACCATATAACCTATGAATATAAATTGAAATTTCAAACATTCAAAGCGAGCCCCTATTTTCTATTTAAAACGTAACTTACCACTATACCTCTTCGATGAATATCGATCAAATATACAGTAGTATTTGGTCTGTACACAGAGCGTTCAACCTCTCTTATAATATGAGTCCACATAAATCTGTGATATGCGTATTCACTGAATTAGTATCTGTAGTGGGCACATCTGGTCTGGATTATTTAAATGTAATATGCATTTGATTGCTTCTTGGGAAAAGTAAAAGATTTTTTTATATCTATACTAATATTATAAAGCTGAAGAGTTTGTTTGTTTGTTTGTTTGGTTGAACGCGCTAAACTCAGAAACTACTGATCCGATTTGAAAAATTCTTTTTGCATTTGATAGCCCGTTAACTGAGAAAGGCTATAAGCTATATATCATCCCGGAAAAGTGTACGGGTCCCGTGGGATAGATTTGTTTTTGTCTAGGGACGAACCCGAAGCGAAGCGAGGGTAAGTCGCTAGTATCTTATCATATTAAATGAGCAATTCTTGTACATGCACCTTTACATTTATTTCGTGTATCTCGGAAACGCCCCTAACGATTTGGATATATGTAATCTATACTAATATTATAAAGAGAAAATATTTTTTTTGTTTGTTTGTTTGTACCGAATAAGTTCTGAAACTACTAAACTGATTTAGATGAAATTTAGTAACAAGATAGTTTGAGACCCTGGGAAGGACAGAAGATAGTTTTCATTCCGGAAAATATCCTTTAAGGGGGTGAAAATGGGGATGAAATTTGTACGGGGAAGCAACCTAGGAACGAACCAGAGCGAAGCTAGGGTGAGTCGCCAGGTATGTATACAGATAAGATTTTGCTTTTTAAGTTTGTTTATATAATTTATTTTTTACAAAAAGATAAAATTTTAGAACTAATTCTAAAAGCCTTTTTCCTGAACGAGCTACGAACCTACGCACAGCGAAGTTCACTCACCCAGGTAGGTACTTACATTTAATTGAAGTAAGGTACAAATATTGGACATTACTTCGTTTTCGAAGTAAATGAACTTACTTTTATACAAATATTCAAACGGTGCAACACATATTTTACTTATTAATATTATGCAAACACAAACCGAACGTCGTTGCGTAGCTTTATTTATCCAACAACTGTGCATATGATCGCAGACGCCAAAAAGGTGCAAAAACCTAGAGCTATTTACTAAATTGCTACACAAGGATAGTACACATTTTTGTTATATTTTATTTAACTTTTTATTTAACTATCCATATAATAAAATTCTAACTGAGTCGAATCTGTACGTTAAATATTTTTTTGAAAACCTTATTGAAATTTTAATTTTTTTAGAATTTTTGTATGTCTATCAATCAGTCTAGGAAAGCATCAAGACAAAACTATTGGACAGATTTTGATGAAATTTGGTATGATAATACCTGGTCATCCGGATCAACATATAGGATACTTTTTACTGCGGAGAAATATCTCATCTCTGAGAAATCTATACTAAACGTGAGGGTGAGTCGCTAGTTCTAAATAATATCAGGGGAAAACGAGTTTGTTCATTATCATCGACATCTCAATGTCTTAAGACATTGTGACGATGCATTTAATTTTTGTATGGCGAAGAATAAGGCTTATAATGCATTATTAGATTTACGCGATTTTTTGACATAGTAAATAAAACAGTTTCTTCTGTTTTTATTAATATAAACATATAAATTAATTCTAACTAAGCTTTACGACAAATTCAAAAAAAAAATTAATTTCTCAATATTGATGTCATTATATAATGTGACTAAAAAATTATACAGACCAAGGCCGTCAAAATAAACGTCGAAGTCAAAAATAGTAGCGTGATCTTCTGTTTATGCTACTATTCTCGACTTTACCAGATTGTATTATTTAAATTAATATACATACAATGTTTGTGAATAATATATGACTTAATAAAATTAATATATATAAAATTATACTTTATTCTTTTCATTTTTAAGCATTAATTCTCTTCCCTTGAAAGAAATCTCTCTTCAATAAAAATGAGCTTATTAAAAATTTTCTTTATTAGAATAAAATCCGTTAGGATTTTTTTTTATTTATTTACATTTATTTACTTATCATTCAATCAGTATACTAATAGGGAATATGCATTATTTTATTTTTAATTTTTTATACAATACCTAACATCGTTATATAATTGTAAAAAAAAAAATATCCAGCTCCAAAAAACTAAAATGTAATATTTTTTTTAAACAGCATACCGATACCGGATACGGATACATTAAACGCCCGCCATTTCGCGCGCTTGGCGTGACGTCAAACTATTATACATATAAAAATGACGACTTTAATTTGTAGCGACAAAATCGCTGATCTATCTTTTATGATAATACTTTGACGTCATATTCGGTCTGACCAATGGCGTGCGTTTCAACTACTTTGAATTTCCACGTAAATTCACACTTTTTAATAGTTAGTTTCTTAATCAAAAAGAAATTACATTAAAAAATATTAATATAGACTTCATTCAAAAGCAGTGAAGATTATAAAAAAAATATTTGACCTTTATTTAAATCACACGCATATTTCCTATAGTCAATTGTATACTATTTTAAAACATTATAATATATTATTTTAAAATATTATTGTTTAGCTTTATGTTTAGTTCTATGACACTGTCTATATCAATCTTCAGAGGATTTAATATTAAATAACCCTATATTAAACATAATATTCCCATAAAACCACATGTAAACCATAACATTTTTTTTAAATGACATAAGATGCTGAGAAAAATATACATGTATTTCATTCTGAACCTACGAGTATGCTTAAAATATAAAATTGTACATAAAATTTTTAAAGTTCCTCTTTACTTCATACGATGGATACTTTAGACGGTATGAACTGCTTTTAAAGTACGTGTACTATTATGTAGTATGCTTTTTGAAAATAGCGAAGCAGCAAGTACAGAAACAGTTTAAGTGACATAAGTCGGTTAAGTGATATAATTAAATTAAAATTAATTCAAGCAGTTTTGTTTTGATATAAAATATGTTATTCATAAACAAATGAAATAAACAAGAACAGCGAAAAACGTCGCATTTATCGACATCAGTGAAAGGAAACTGGGCTATTTTTATTATTAGTTAAAATCTCAAGTATTGACAATATGTAGATATCGTAGATTTGAGTATTACAAAAAAATGTAAGTAAGTACCTGGGCGATGTTTTTGTGTTGTGTGTTTTTTTTTTTGTGACAGCGTGTTTTTTCGTATTTTTTTCATATAAAATTTTTCTTTTTCCAGAAAATAACGATAGGTATTGATAAACTTAAAACTCAAAAACTTATCCAAATACGAAATTTGATCCGAATTATTAGATTATTTATTATTATAATATAATATATATAAGTGGCAGCAACAAATTAAGATTAAACAGTTCAGTACATTTTTTACATGAGCACTAAAAAATATTAACGTATATAAAAGGTTCCTCATTAATTATGTATTATTTACTAGCGACATATCCTCGCTTCCCTCGGGTATGTCCTTAGCTTAGTTACTCGGGTTTATTTTTGCGCGGAACCCTAATTGTTTTTCTAAAACAAAAGTAGCCTAAGTTACTCCTTATAACAGTTATCAGCCAATGAGAGTCTCGTAAAAATCGGACCAGCCGTATCGGAGCCGACGGAACAGGCAGTCAGACAGACCAAAAATTATAAAAATTGATTTTTCTTATAAGTACCCTATAAAGCGTACCGTACTATATACCTTTTATTTGCATTTAGTAAAAAGATGTTATTTTGACATTACAAACAGACACTTCAATTTTATTTATTTGCATAAATTTAACATTAAATATAGCTGTACTTAATAATAATTATAGTACTTGAATATTCAGATCAACGTTTTCCATAGTGTTGTGTACCAATTCAAATATACAACTCAATTATATCTGGCTTACTGAATAAGTGGGCGGATTATTTTAAACAAAACTGGATTCTGATAATTCATTTCAATAACGAGTTAATTATTTCTTTTACTTATATATAAGGGTAGTTATTTTGCTTATTATAACTTTTAGGGTTTCTTATTCAAAAGGAAGGGTTATTACTCTAACTCTTTAGTTTTCATATAGAAATCAAAGGGAGGATTTGTTTAAAGGACCTTATAGTTTAATATAAAGGGTTGAACTATCGATTAGTTCGATAAAATAGTGACGTTGTAGTTTTTACATATTAGCTGGTTCGATTACCGGTTCTGGTAAGCTTTTTTTAAATATTTAAATGCGTGGATATTTTTTAAAATAAGACAATTCCTTTAATAAAAGATATCTTCAATATTTATGTACTTTTCATGTCCCATTCGGTTGTTCCATCCTGTATATAAATAATTTGCGATTTCATCCGTATTTTAATTGGATAAAAAACGAATCCGAGGTAAGAGAGTTTTCACAACGCATGCCATGATGACCGCGGAAATATTAATTATTATCAATACTTAAGAAGAATGCTGGCTACAAATCCCACAAGAGGGCAATCCTCACATACCACTTTTCGAATTACATCACGTCCATATCGATTAATGAAAATAAGCCCTATACCTAATCTCTGTCTAGTAAGACGGATAATTTATTATATGAACAAAATTATGATTATAAATTACATGTTTTCATTTAATTTTTTTGAAATGTCACATTTTAAATGTGCAACTAACGCCTCTTACTCACTTCATCTCTGTACTTTTTTCATATGCGAAATTCGTAAGGTAAAACGTTTTCCCACTGGAGTTGGTCTAAGTACATTTTACTTTAAAACTTCTCTTATGTCGCATACAAAAGTAACAACGTTCAGGTGAATTTCTTTGAACCCGAATTTAAACCGTTTTATGCCTCAGAGTTGTCGATTCGTTTTGGTAAATGAATATTTGTATTGTAATAGTGTTTTTTACAATTTACTGTATAGCAGACTCCTCACTGCTGGGTTCCGAGTCCTCTGTCCAATTGATGGGATCAGGCCATAGTTCACCATGCTAGACAAAAATGGAATTTCATATATTTTTCCAAAATTTATAAGGTTCTTTGATGATGTTTTTCTTCACCGTAAGGCAAACGATTTGCCCATGAAAATCTCAACAAATGGGAGACCATGGTTTTGAACCAACTTAGTTTTCCACGAGAACACGTTGCCTACACTGTATTAAATATATAATATTTTTACTTTATAATTACGAAACGATATAAAACTTTAATTAGTCAAAGTTTAATAAGTCAAAAGTTAACATAAAAAAAAATAACATGCAAAATCGTCGTCATAATATCCATCATAATGCCTTGACAGTTTCTTATTACATAGTAATAAAATTTGAAATGCCACTTAGTCCTACTTATAGTATAAACGCGATAGTTTGAGAAGATCGATGGGTGGATGTATGATTGTTACTCTCATGCAAAATTACTGAACGGATTTTGATGGAGCTTATACATCAGAGTAATATATAAGCTATGTGGAGCCACACTTACTTATACTGTACACTAGCGACTCACCCTCGCTTCGCTTCGGGTTTGTCCCTAGACAAAAATAAATTTATCTCAAGGGAACCATAAATTTTTCCGGGATAATATATAGCCTATAGCTTTCCTCAGTTAACGGGCTATCTAATGCAAAAAGAATTTTTCAAATCGGATTAGTAGTTTCTGAGATTAGCGCGTTCAACCAAACAAACAAACTCTTCAGCTATATAATATTAGTATAGATTTTCGGTAAAACATATCTATGTACCAAATATAGAGTCACTGTGAAGTGATGGAGAGCAGCCAGAATTCGGTGCGAAAAAAATATGGACGTAGCACTAATGGAATATTCCATGCTAAATGGATTTTCAATTGGAGTTCATCCGTATTCTAGTTTTAGGTCTCGTCAGTTGCTGTGTTTATTTTTAAATGACCTACGATGGGGTTAACTGGAGCTTAAAGGCGGTCTTACTGGAATTAATTTACTTATACATTTATTTTGGTATAGAACTAGCGTTTCTTCCTGGCTTTGTCTAGATGTAAAGAGTCACGGATACAAACATACATACGAGTATGTATAGAAAAATTTACTTAGTGTTATTATGTACATATTTTCAAACTAATAGCTCTTAAACTATAATTAATACGACTAATGCTCGATGTAATGTCCGTAGTTTTATGTAAAAAAATAAAAACTTAAAAAAAAAAAACCGACTTCCAGGCACTGAAAAGTAAAAAATAACTAAAAGGGGGTTTTCATTTAGAATAGATACTTAATCAGATTTTTTCGAAGTCGGTGTGCTTTGATTTGTATTGGCTGGCACCAACTCTTACACAATTATTTACTAAACAATCCAAAAGGACTTTGCATGTTACTTACAGACAAAATTAATTGAAATGTATATAAACTGTAGATTGATATTCTTATAATTATCCTTAGTGCTTCATGATATAGCTCTAGATAATGATTTCTATCTCATAATCAATGAAAACAAGTCCAATAAAAAAAACTAATTTTATTTACTTAACTAAATGTACATCGTCGTATAACACACTCGCTCCGCTTGGGTTCGTCCTGTTACTTTTTAAAGTTTAGTATAGATTTGTTAGAGATGAGATATTTTCCCTCAGTAAAAAGTATCCTATATGTTTTTCTTGATGCGCTTCCAGACAGACAGGCAGACAAAAATTAAAAAAAATGTAGATTCGGACTTTGAATCGATAATAATGACCATTTCTTTTATTTTCTTTTCTCTTTTTGGGTCTACAATAAAGAGTTATTCATTCATTCAATGACTATTTCAATATAAAATTTTCCAAAAAAAATATTAAATGTACAGATTCGACTCAGTTAGAATTTTATTATATGTATAGATGTTACATAATAACTACCTGTTACCAGTCAAGTATAGTAAACTGCAACGAAACTCTTAATATCAGACTACTTTTCTAATTATGAAAGGTTGTAAGTTTGTATGTTTGTTACGTCTTCACTCTCAAACGGCTGAACGGATTTAGATGAAATTTCTATCAGTGGTACATTATCTACTATACGGATAGGCTACTGTTTGGCACCTAGAGGCACATCTAAATAAATGCTAAGTAGCTAATTGAATATATAAATCAAATAATTGAATTAAATTTATATTAATTGTTCGTTGTGGCTTTACAGAAATAATTTAAAGTGAAGCTATTTCTAAGAATTATAACTCTAGCGCATTCTCGATTTTATTACCTATTGCTATGAGAAATTTGAAGTAGTTCGTGGAAACCACATTTAAAGTACATATAGTATACAGAAGTAAATTTCTAACTGTCGGAAAAAAACAAATCTACCCTATAGGAACCGTGCATTTTTCCAGGATGAGATATAGTCTATAGCTTTCCTCAGTTAACGGGCTATCTAATGCAAAAAGAATTTTTCAAATCGGATTAGTAGTTCCCGAGATTAGCGCGTTCAACCAAACAAACAAACAAACTCTTCAGCTTTATAATATTTAAGTATAGAGATTGCTTGATATTTAAAAGAGCAACTGTTGAGTTGCTTGCCGGCTATTCTCCGTAGAATTGCCTTTCATGCCTATGATGGCTTCCTCGCGGACTAAACTGACGCTGCCTAACAAAAAATTTAATTCAATATTTTGTAATCCGTAACAACTACATAATAACTTTGAAACGTCTACAACTTCTCTCGTAACCATGATTGTTATACAACATTCGATATGTCAGGACCAAGAACCAAAAAACACTGCGAAAATAGTTTAAAAATTTTATTTAAAATGTGAAATATTCGCATAAATCTAAAAAAGCATGAAATTCTTGATTCAAAAATGCTAGTCAAATTGAATAAAGTAATTTTTAATTTGCCAAAAATTTTAAAGATCAAAAAAAATTCTTCAAAGAAATTAATGCATTAGAACGTAATATTAATTAGGTTTATTTGCTTGCGGCACGAAGTTTAGAATTGTATGAGGCTACGAACGGAGATGGCATGGATGTCGTAAAAGATGTCCCATTTATAGGGTTAGCTCTATTACTATTTTTACAAAATGAAGCCAATTTTTGAAATATTAGATGTATCAAATATAAATTTTGTTAATAAAAGAAGACAAGCGCCACACCCTCGCTCCACTCGGTTTCGTCCGTAGTTACGTTTTAAAGTTAGTATAGATTTCACATAGATGAGATATTTTCCCGCAGTAAAAAGTATCCTATACGTTGACCCGGATAGCTATCATCGTACTAAATTTCATCAAAATCTGTTCAGTGGTTTTCTTTCCCAGACAGACAGATAAAAAATCTAAAAACTATAGATTCGGTCTCTGTATCGATTATAATTACTATTTTTATATCTCTAAAAATATTTAATGTACAGATTCAACTCAGAATTATATTATATGTATAGATATCAAATATTTTTTTACTTTGGACTACTTGTTAATATTCAAAAGACTGGATATTAATCCCGTTTCGATAATATAATTTACTATTATTGGTCAAATGAAATTGTAATTTCATGATAAACTAGTTGTCTGCTTGATCTATGAAAGCAAAACCTATATTTTAAATGACAACCCTATCAAAAACAGCTTAGCTCTGTCACAGCGGTATTACCGTAGTCATAAAGGTTACGACTATAGTTCGTCTTAGGTCTATATGAGCTCAATACATTTTGACTTAGATTAAACATTCCGACCTATTCTTAAAACTTTATTGACTTAAATTGTTATTTTTAGGGGAGAAAGGAGATTATTAACACTTCAACAGTCAGAGATGGACAGACAATTCATCAAAAGAGGTCCATCCAGTCCATCCAGGTCCTTTCGATCGGTTAAAGCAAATGCTAGATTCTAAGGAAAGCACGAACATATCTGATTTGATTTAAATACCCTTTAATAGCCATTTGAAAATTACAAACATAATAGTAAAATTCTAAAGCCTTTAAAGATTGGGTTGCGTGGGTTACCACAGCGACATCTAAAAAAATCATGAGTCAAACATATAACTATTTAAAAAAGGAATATTTTAATACAACAAAGTAAATAAGGAAGTACATTTCTGTGCAGGCATTCTAATATTTTACTCAGGCCCACGACGTAACTTTTTAAATATAAACCCGTTACTTGCGATTTGAGAACTATTGTTATATACACCTTTAAAATAATATTATAGTGTATCATATGATGTATGTATTCGTATTTCCCTTTTTAACGCCCCACTGCTGGGCACGGGCCTCCCTTCAATACAAGGGCTATCAGGCCATAGTCCACCACGCTGGCCAAGTGCGGGTTGGCGGACAATCATATATCCCATTGAAAATAATCATTATGTCTACTTATGTATTGCCCAACTTAAAAGAATATAAATCACTTATTTTTTAAGAAAAAAGAAATTATATTTCAAAAAGGTATAGGGCCACTTCTCCTTACGTTTGAAAATAAAACATATTCTCCATATACAGTTCAAACGTCTATATATGTATACTATTAATGTAGTATACTGAAGTGTAGTTTGTATAAAAATATATCGAAACGTTGAGAGCAGTTAAGCCACATCAGTAATTGAATGGAAAACGTCGACACTTCGTCGACGTTACATAGTTGGGTTGTGACGTGTATTCGAAATTCTGTATCGTATGTTTTAAAATATGCACATTTATAACTAATTATCAAGAGCATATGGATCGTTTTCAATTTACTAATAGATAAAAGCAAAATAAATTTGGCAACACAGTTCACTTGAAAAATTTAATAATTAAGTTATGTGCTGTTTGAGGAGTATTTTGACAAGGGATTGTAACACTCTTTTTTAATTTTGTATGATGTTTTTCAATCAAATATAAAAAACAATGGAAGCTTAATTAAAAGGTTGTATAATTTAATTTTAATGTCATGAAACCATATAGAAGTTAGAAACATCTCAAAAACTAGGAATTTAATATAAACTAGGGACTCACCCTCGCTCCGCTCGGGTTCGTCCCTAGTTACGTTTTAACGTTTAGTATAGATCTCTCGGAGATGAAACATTTTCCCACAGTAAAAAGAATCCTATATGTGGACCCGGAAAACCAGCCATCATAATGCGAAATTTCATCAAAATCTGTCCAGGAGTTTTCTCATTATGCATTCCAAGACAAGACAAACAAAAATTCTAAAACTATTCATTCGGCCTATGTGTCGATAATAATTACTATTTCATTAAAATTTTCTAAAAAAAACATTTAATGTACAGATTCGACTGAGAATTTTATTATAAGGAAAGATGATAATTCAAAGTAATTGTCTGCAATCTGGATACAATCGAAATATTTTTAACAACTTTTTTTTTATTTTACATTTAGTGACTATTTCAATAAGTGCTAAGAGGGACAGAGAGAGAGAGAGAGAAAGAGAGAGAGAGAAAATCAAAACATCTGAATAAAAATATGTTGTTCCTTTGAATTATAAACCAAGCACCAGTGATACATACGAGTTAAAGCAAACTAATGCCTATTGCAAAATCACTATTTGCTCAGTATAAGAAGATCTACGAGCATCTACAAAATCTGAACCAAAGCAAACAGTATTAGAATTAACATTTATATGCTTGTTCTAAAATAGTATTGGCATTATCAACTTTATTCAAGAGGGATAGAATAGAATTTACCATAGCACAGTACAAACGATAAGCTATTGCACTAATAACGATTCGTCCGTAACGTCAAGCGACGAATTCTTCAGACCAAGCTTTCGAACCACGAATTGTTTGAATTATTTAAAGTTAGGTTAAGCACAGGATAACTATAGTTTAAACACTGTTAAAAGGTTTAAAAAAAAATAACACTAAACTATTATTACTTTAAACTGTCACTTTTTAAATTTAATTTTCCACTATAAAACACATCATCCAAAGTCCATATTCTATAATAACCGCATGCATAGATAAGATAGAGACAAAAATGATTACTTTTTAACTACACTTGTAGCTGTCTTCACTTTGAAAGTAGGAATTCCATTTCCGGGTGAATTATATCTTAAAATATACATTTAATTTTATTTTAATACTAGCGACTCACGCTCGCTTCGCTCGCGTTCGTCCCTCGGTACTTTTTCTCGGTTAGCTATGTTTAGGTATACATAAATAGTAGCTTGTCACTCCTAAAATATCCATTTAAATTATATAACGATTTAACCTCGTTTTGCTCGGGAGTTAAGTTACTCCCTATAACATCAGCTATCTGCCAGTGAAAGTCCCGTCAAAATCGGTCCAGCCGTTTCGGAGATTAGCCGGAACAAACAGATAGACAGACAGACCGACAGACAGACAGACCGACAGACCGACAAAAATTGTAAAAAATGTTGTTTTGGTATATGTACCGTGTATACATGCATATGCATTTAGTAAAAAGCGGTTATTTTAATATTACAAACAGACACTCTAATTTTATTTATCTGTATAGATGTTAGGACATTAGCACACATCAACATCTAGTTCCATGGTAAGCTACGAGGCTTGTGTTATGGATACCAGATAGTTGATAAATTACACATATATAACTTTAAATAAATACATATAATATAAATATAAACACCCATGACTGGAGTGCAAACATTCGTGCTCATCACACGAATGCCCCTAGCGGGACTCGAACCCGCGACCGCTGGCACAGCAAGTAGGGTCACTACAAACTGAGCCAAACGTGCCGTCAAATCACCCTCGGATCACCCTTGAAGATTTTGACTGGTTAAAAAACCTTAACTTAGTACACAGGCTAATATATAAAAAAACACGAGTGAATTAACTATTTCCTTTTTTTCGAAATAAATCTAATTTTTATTGAGTACGGAATGAATAAAACTTTTCGACTAATGTAAGAAATTCTCGGCTATACAAATATCATGGCTACCCTACAACATGTCAAGCGATTTTGAATATCAATGTCGGTCGCATCTCAGGAATCCATTGTGGCTGAAACCTATTGAGTCCTCGCCTATTTATATAACAGATTAACACGATTTGGCCCAAAGTCGATCTGTTTGTGGTTTCGAAAGCAGCAAGCGTTAAATAAATTGTATTTGTGATTTTAGTACGATGTAATGCTATTGTAAACCAATTTAATGTTAGTATTTTAGTGGAAATTATTTCAGCGATAATATTTTTAGTACATTTTTGTTTGTACGTACACAGAGACAACTGAATTGACTCCTTTTTATTCTATTTACAGTGTTCATATGAATAATTAGTTGTAAAGAATAGAGATAGTGCTCTATTAGAGACTTTAACAGTGACTACCAATAACCTATCTATGTGTGATTCTCCTTACTGGAGATAGGAATTTGACACAATTTGTTAGGAACTTATGTCAAATAACTGTCTTTAGTATGCAAAACTAAAGATATATTAATTATTCAGATCTACCGTAAGACGATTTCTTAGCGATTTGGTAACAGTTACAAGACGCCTTCATCCTTACTAGACTAAAATAGAAACATGTTCGTTCAGAAATTCAACTTGTCATTACCGACTTATTATACAAAATATATGTACATGTATATTCTTCTTACTATTACTATAGATGCAAAAAGTGTGTTTGTTTATTTGTCTCTCTTTACCGCAGCACGGAAATAAAAAAAAAATAGTATGACCATCAAAAACCAACATCTTCATCATCACTTCTCTTCTATTTCAACACAAAGTCGTCACTGGGATAAGAAGCAAAATAAAACTCTAAGTATTGTTAAAGCCTGACAAAATCGAGAGCAAACGACTAGTCTTGAGCCAATAAATTCGGTAAGCATGAAACAAAAACATCAAATTTTAAAGCCAATAAAGTAATAACGGAATGAAATAGACGTAGATCCATACAAAATGGTCCATAAATTACTGTTACCTTACAGCTATAAAAGTTCTGCATTTTTATACATTATCATCGTTCTTATTTGTTTATTTTGGCATGCGGTCAAGTTTACTATTACTTACAAACATACCAGTATCATTATTATGTAAAACTAGCGACTTTCCATCGCTTCGCTTCGCATTTTTGAACGGAACCCTATTTGTTTTTCTAAAATGAAAGCAGACTTAGTTATTCCTTATAACATCAACTATCTGCCAGTGAAAGTATCAAAATTAGACCAGCCATTTTGAAGAACAGCCGGAACAAACAGACAGATAGAAAGATAGACAAAAACTTTTAAAATTGTGTTTTTTATAAGTATCGTATATAATATCATTTAGTAAAAAGCTTTTATTTCGACAGAACAAACAGACACATCAATTTTATTTATCTGTGTAGATGAGAGTCGCTGTGAATCAGAGCACAGATATGTATATTAGTATAATACCAAATTATTTCTGCTGCTATTCTCGCGAAAGAAAATAAACTCAAAGAAAATCTTTAGGAAACAACCGATTAAAAGAAGTTACGCTTTATTTAAATTCAAATCATTAATACGAACAGAAACTATGAAACGTGATATTTTAGCTTTTATTACATTGAAATTTAGCATTTTTCATTTTTGTACGTAGATGGTAAGATTGTCCTTCACTACATAGTATAAAACAAAGTCGCCTCCCGCTGTCTGTCTGTCACTATGTATGCTTAGATCTTTAAAACTTCGCAACGGATTTCGATGCGGTTTTTTTAATAGATAGAGTGATTTAAGAGAAAGGTTTACATGTATAATACATGCATATTATAATACAGAAAAGCCGAGAAATTTAAAGATTTGTATTTAATACTAATCGTTAAAACGTACCTAGGGACGAACCCGAGCGAAGCGAGGGTGAGTCGCTAGTGGAAAACAAGAAAACCTTTTAAATAAAACTGTGTTTTCATATTTTTCGCGGATTTATTTTGATTGGTTCCCAACGTTTCGAATGATTTACAGCAATCATGGTCATGGGAGAGTATCTAGACTCGTAGAGTGTCAAAATAAATTGGCGAAAAAATCCAAAAACATAGTTTTATTTAAAATGTCAAATATTCACGTAAATCTAAGAAAGTATTATAAAAAAACCTTGTTCCAACCCAAATCTCGCATTTCTGAAAATTTCTTGTGCGAAGCTAACTTTCAACATAATTATATTTAACAATAAACCACTCCCTAATACGGTGAAAGAAAACATCGCGATGATATCTGCATATATGAAGTAATTTAATTAATTTTCTAAGACGTATGTAGTATGCGGTTAGCACATGTGGCCAACGTGATGGACTTTTGTCTAACCCCCTTCGAATAAATGGACGTTAATATCCAGCAGGAGTTAAAACGTTAAAAAACCAAAACGTTAAAAAGGCTCAAACATATTGTCAGAAGGCATACGAAGAATTATCTTAGATACATACGCATGTATGTGTATTTTATTAAGTTTGTTTAAACAACATGAACACTTCATGGTATATTTTTTGGCCATACGTATGGTTAACTTATAGATATATTTTTAAACGTCTGTCCGCTTCAAAGTGGTTCTATAAATACAATGTACAATTATGTAGAAGATGAAACTTAGAAATTTAAGGCAAGGGCTTACTACTACAATTAGATAAGATGAATGGACTGAACGTGTGAAGATTACTAACGTACATGCAATATAAAAAATTCTACAAGCATTTTAGCGGACTTAGGGGTATTGTGATATAATGGAATCACTTGTTTTTCACACCACCCTTGTCAAGTTGCGATGGCCATATAAATGTGTTTAAGCTTTGCTTTCTAAACTATTCGCGTTTTAGTTTATCCAGTTTATATGACTTAAGAATTATTCACATTATTTCACTTCTACTAGTCATATTTCATTCGATTTGTTTTAATTTATTCTAATAGAGCGAGAAATCCATATCCATACTTCCATAATCGTACTTCCATACTTTTTAATATTATAAACGTGAAAGTGTTTGTTTGTCCTTCTTTCACGTAAAAAAAAGTGACGGATTGGCGTGATTTTTTGTGTGGAAATAGTTAGGATTGGAGAGTGACATAGACTACTTTTTATTTCATTCCCACGGGAAAACGCGTTATAATACAACCCACAACAACTCATTACACCTATATATATGATTATACATATACATATATATAATTAAATATCTACTCCATACTAACCGTTAAAACGTACCTAGTTTAAAATAATTTGTTATTAAAACATATGTAACGTATTATGTAATGACATGATTAATAGTAACTAACTGCTATTCAAATTAATAAACTTTCATAGAATCAGTAATAGTTTCACTAATAACCATTTGTTAGGAATAAATTGTACCGTATGATATGATGTATACTACCTTCTATTACCTATGTAAAGTCGTAAATCGATTTCTATACAGAAAACTCTTAATCGATTATAATTATAGGGCTCTAATGTTAGTTTATATTTGGTGTAATAAATAAATATTAATTTATACAGACATTTTATGTTGATTTTCTCTTAGTATATCTAGATTATCTAGATTAATTACCTGAAACAAAAAAAAAACACATTAAGGTTGGTAATACTTACATAACACTTTAAATTTGACGACACGTTTCTCTCAGTTTGTAGTGACCCTACTTGCTGTGCCAGCGTTCGCGGGTTCAAGTCCCGCTGGGGGCATTCATTTGTGTGATGAGCACGAACGTTTGTACTCCAGTCATGGGTGTTTATATTTATAATAAAAAAAATAGAAAGTATTACGTTTATAATACTACAATATCGTCACTATGTACAGTGTACACTGTATACCTATTGCATTAACATGTATAATGGTAACCCGTTGGCAATGTTCCTTGATTAGTTATTATTTCTAAGTCATACCCCGTGGTAACGCACTCGCTTGTTCAAATCACATGTCTCGCACCTCTGATATTTTGAGAGAACCTAGAAAATTTTCGAAAGGCATGAAAAGTCCGCTAACCCGCACTTGGCCAGCGTGGTTGACTATGGCCCGATCCCCCTCGTATTGAAGGGAGGTCCGTGCCCAGCAGTGGGACGTCAAATAGGGCTGTGTATACAATACATACATATATTAACTGCTAAAGCTGTTCGTAAGAAAAAAATGATATCACTTTCCTCAACGACAATTTATTATATGTTATGAATGTAACATATTTGCTTCAAAGATTCGTAGTGGCTAAATCCAAAATTGATTTCTATGACAACTATCTTTTATTTTGTTAGTAAGAAAAAGTATTGCGATCGCAATATCAGCTGTCAGTTAAACTTGTGTAGTTGACGTGAAAAGTATCAATTTATTGACATCGACGTTAAAGTAAACTAATAGATTTTCTATTTAAGCAGAAGTTTATATATATTTACAACATACTCTCAGATTACCATAATTTACAAACTGGGCTAAAAATTAAAAACTAAAAATTTACATTTACAAACTGGGTGTTAGTGTTCTTAAGCAAAAACTGTATTAGTTGTATAGTTTTCAGGAAATATGTATGTATTTTATATTTAAGTTAATAAGGATATATTATATTATCATGAAAACTATAATTATAGAGGTCAGGCCAATATATACACAGGATATGTTAGTAACAATGAACTACTATGAACTTTAAGTACTAGGTAAGGAAAAAGAATTCTGACTTAAGGGCCATAAAATGTATTGAAACCGTTTAGAACTTTAACCGCA
The DNA here is from genome assembly GCA_033884665.1 of Argynnis bischoffii washingtonia. Taxonomy (NCBI): domain Eukaryota; kingdom Metazoa; phylum Arthropoda; class Insecta; order Lepidoptera; family Nymphalidae; genus Argynnis; species Argynnis bischoffii. The sequence continues at coordinate 14,741,581 of CM066609.1, read as the reverse complement.
AAGGCTGAGGCTAGGTTGTATATCATTTATTAACAAAATACACTCTTAAGAACCCTAGATCCGCATATACTCGCCTAAGCCATTTACTCGTTAACTGAACAAATATTAAAATATTACTACCATAAAGTTAGAGTCAGTGAACATTGCACTCTTTATTTATTGCTATTACTAGCGAGTTACATAGCCTAGAGTGTGTTTCGCTTGGTATGTTTTAATTTTTTTGAACGGGACCCTAATTCTTTTTCTAAAATAAAAGTAGCCTAATTTACTCCTTATAACATCAGCTACCTGTCAGTGAAAGTCTCGTCAAAATTAGTTCAGCCGTTTCGGAGATTAGCCGGAATAAACAGACAGACGGAGAGACAAAAGTTTTTCTTATAAGTACCGTATATAATTTCATATATGCATTTAGTAAAAAGCTGTTATTTCTACAATACAAACAGACACTTTAATTTTATTTATCTGTATAGACTTATTTTATGTTTATATTAAGTTTATGACAAGCCCATTAATCATAACTAATAAATAATTTAAAGGACAAATTTTTACTTTACGATACGAAGTCTTTTGACTAAACATCGTAATACATGTCAAATTAAGAGTTACTGTCAATATTTGCCTATAAATTGAAGTGACATTGATTAGTTTTGCTTAATTGATGTGGCATTGTAAAGGCAGTGACAAAATCCATAGAGGTTTCCGGGCAGGATATTATCTAGAATCTAATATATTTAAACGAGCCATTCTTGTATATTTATTTATTTATATATTTATTTATTTATTTAAACCGGCGATCTCGGAAATGGCCTTAACGATTTCGCTGAAATTTGGTACATGCGGGTTTTCGGGGGCGAAAAATCGATCTAGATTAGTCTTATGTCTGGGAAAACGCGTGTTTTCGATTTTTCATGTAGTTTTCTTTCGCATTATTCCACGCAAATTTCGCACGCTCAGGCATAAGCATCGTGATGACAATCACAGTTGTCCGGGTTCGAATCCCGGTCGGAAAGCTGCACTTTTGACCAAAAACTCCGAGCGAAGCTCGGTCGCTCAGTTACTTATGCATATAAATGATGATGGTTTTCTTTATCCTGTCTCGTAATTCTTTATAATTTCTATTTAAGCAGGACTGACATTAATAGTAAGCTTGATGTTACCGGATGCCAGTGAAAAGCGTTTTTTTATTTTCTAGTTTGATGAGTAGATGTTAGATGCAGGCTCATATTTAGTAGTTTATTGATTGATATACAAGTGTAAGGTTGCATTTATAAATATGAGCGTTTTAATGAAAAATAATGTAATATTTGATTAATTTGTAATGATTTATATTAAAGGCATTTAGTTATGTGACCTTGGCCGATAGGAATGTATTAAAAAATAAAATAAAAAGGACGCGGTTATTAATTTATTTTCCCGCGCTTTTGCAGAGAGATGTCAGTACCACTCTGTAGTGTTTAGTTATGAAATGTTTGTAATACCAAAAATTATTGTAAAAAAACTATGTAACTCATTATTTTAAAAGAGTAACTGTCGAGTTTCTTGCCGTCTCTTCTCGGCAGAACTGCTTTCCGAGCCGGTGGTAGCTTCCACACGGACATATGTATTGACGATTATAAAAGTACTGAATATAAAACCATATACAAGGAATATCTCGAAGTTTTATTAACGTCGTCTTACACAAGTGAAATTAGAAGGGTACAGGCAAAGAACAGGGAATGTCACAATTTTTTTTTTGTTTTGTTCTGATAACAAATCTACGTCTATGTTAATTGCATTCCCAACCATGGGTTTTTACAAATACTCAATAGGACATTCCCTGTTCTTTACCAGCACCCTTCCTGATACTCAGGAATATTAGGATGGGATAAAATATAACAAAATTTTCAAATGAGACTCGTAGTTCAAGATGCGCATTCAAACAAACAAAAAAGACCTTTTTTTTCAAAGTTATAGTAGTAAATATATACTATAACATAGTAAAAAAAAAAAAACATATGTAAGTAATTTTATAAACAACTAGCGATTCACCGTCGTTCCGCTCGAGTTCGTCCCTATTTACGTTTTGAAGTTTAGTATAGATTTCTCAGAATGAGATATTTTCCCGTAGTAAAAAGTATCCTATATGTTGACCCGGATAACCAGCTTTCGTCAAATTAAATTTCATTAAAATCTGCCTAGTGGTTTTCTCATGATGAGTTCCCAGATAGACGACAGGCAGACACAAAAATTCTGAAAAAAATCTAATCTACCGGTGGTAGGACTCTGTCAAGCCTGAGGAGTCCGACTGGATGGGTACCACCCCAAGTAACAATGATTGCATTGTTGTATTTCGGTTTGAAGGATAAGGTAGCCAGCACAATTACAGATAAGAGGCATATCACCGTAGTCCTCACACTGATAACGTACCGGCGGTTCTGTATTTTTGTTACCTAAAACCTAAGTGCATGAGCTGTAGGTGTTACGGGCGACAAGTATTGCTTTTCATCAGGTGGTCTGTCTGCTCGTTTGTCACTGAATCTCATATAAAAAAAATAGATATAATATAGATTCGGCCTCTATATCGATAATAATGACTACTTCAATAAGATTTTCCAAAAAATATTTAATGTACAGATTCGACTCACTTAGAATTTCATTATATGTATAGATGATATTTATGATATATGTATTAATATCCAATTTGCAATCATCTGAACGCCATTAGCTGTAGGAAATACAAGCAAATAAATATTTTCCTCCAGTTACTCAGCGATCAATCTCTTTCGATTAGATTTCTGCGCTAAGAACTGCAATAAATAAGACCGTAATTATTATTGAATAGCATCTGGTTATGAGTGATTTCTCATCGATTTATCATATTTCATATAAATATACATTATGCAGTATAATATGAAAATAACCGAAATAAATATAAAGACTTTATTATGATCAAATATTTGCTAGTAATAAATAAATAAATATGTTGTGACATTAACACACAGCACCGTCTAGTTCCATAGTAAGACGAGTCTCGTATTATGGATACCAGATATTTGATACACTACACATATATAACCTTAAGTATATACATATTATAAAATATATAAACACCCATGACTGGATTACAAACATTCATGCTCATTACACAAATGAATGCCCCCAGCGGGGCTCGAACCCGCGACCTCTAGCACAGCAAGTATGGTAAGTATGGTCACTACAAACTGAGCCAAACGTGTCGTCGTCGTGTATACGATACGATAACACGTGCAAATGATTATTTGAAAGAGAAGCCAATGTACATACATCGGTACGTAATTGACTAAACCCGTGGTTAATATTCAACGGTGGTCATATAAACATATATCATGACGCTAACTAGCAATAAATCAGCGAACGCCGCTATACTGTAGTTGCATGTTGGTATATCAACAGATGGCGTTTGTGTGTTTAGGCGTAATATCATTTTCCTCGCCATGTGTTCTCGTAAGATAAAGTACTGCATTATACTATATCATATTTACATACTACATATATAACACTAATATATGTATGTAGGCGTGTTTGCGTATTTAAATTTAGTTATTATTATTATATTAATTTGTACTTACAAAAATTGTAAAAAATGACATTTGCATATTAATTCTTTTATTTGTATTAATAAAAACTAAAAAAAAAAAAAAATACCTGCTTCCAGGCACTAAAATGTAAAAAATAACTGAACGGGGATTTTCATTTACTATAGATACCTAATCAGATATTTTCGAAGGGTGAGTCGCTAGTTCAAATATATATTTAGCAGTTCTACTATAAGAGGAGCATTGATGATAAGCCACCAACGTTAGAGCTAAATGTAAGCGAGGACTTAATAACATTCCAATCTACAGCATCCGCTAGATGTAGCCCTAAGATGTTACTTTAGGATTATATCCTCTTAACTGAACGGGTCTTAGGTGGTAATAAAAAAGGAAAATTGCAAATCGCCCGGGACGGTCCTATGCAAACAGGGGACGAGTGATCCATCTTCATTTTAGCGGGGTTTGCGTATTGAATTCATAACGAGAAAATTTTGAAGCTATTTCGGTACGCCGTTTGATATTTCCTTGGCAGTTCACTGACTTTAACATGATATTGGATGTGCGAATCGCTTTGTCTATTAATTTAACGGATTCGAGTTTGCATGCATTTGTTATTATTACCACATTACCCAGTAATATCTATAGTAGCTATTAGGAAGATAAAATTGAGACTACTTTAAATATTAACTTAAATCATTTCACTCTGTAATAAAATTAAAATAAAATTGTAATGTGACATTTGTTTCATTTTAATTTCTCAACTCTATATCTTCTATATATAGCATGACTCAACATAGCGGGTTACGTACACCTATACATATAATAAAATTCTAACTGAGTAGAATCTGTACATTAATTTTTTTTTTTTTGGAAAATCTTATTGAATTATCATTATTATAGATACAGTGGCCGTAACTATAGTTTTTAGAACTTTTGTCTGTATGTGACCGCATCAAGGAAAAACTGAAGGGATTTTCATGAAATATGGTATGATGATAGGTGGTTATCCCGGTCAACATGTAGTATATTTTTTACTGCGAGAAAATATCTCATCTCTGAGAAATCTATACTAAATATTAAAACGTAAGTAGGGACGAACCCGAGCGAAGCGAGGGCGAGTCGCTAGTTACTGAATAAAAAACAAAATTTCAACCAAAAATACCAACCGAATCTGCCAAAATATCCGTTTATCACAAAAAAGATAAACATAGCAAATTAGGAAATTACCGAAAACGAGCCATTACTACAAAACAATTTGCACAAATAATCAAAGGTGTCATCAACCGCCCGGCCAAATTTACAATGACGTACCCGTACGTACGTACGGCTTACGCGAAACGGTTTACGATTACGACGCGGTTAAAAACAACCATTACTTAAAATGTACGACGCTACTATTCGCCTGAGGGAAACTTCTTCCTCGAAACTACCTCGTAACAAAGCTCTGGTATATTAACATTACAAGATAGTTTTTGTTTAATTTTATTAAGTTAAGCAAGTGTTACACAATCTAAGAATAATAATCTGGAGTCGTGTAAGGAATATTTTGTTGAAGATCTTGTATTGAATATTTCATGATCAGATCATTTAATCCGAAACACATACAGATTTCATGATTTAGGAATATTACTAGCAGATGAGAAATAAAGCAAATTCATAGATGTGGTTTACTATTTGTATTTAGAAATTTATTATCTATACCTACATATAATAAAACAGTAACTTAGCAAAATCGATGTGCGCGTTTTACGCACAAAGTACTGAACCGATTTTAATTAAATTTTGTGTAGTAATAATTTATTGTATTTATTGTAGTGATAAAAATTGGCTTATAATATTATATTGATATATCTATAAATATTATAGATCTCTGGAATAAGTCTAAACAACGCTCATATTTACTAATTTTACTAGTTCTTAAAGCTCGGAGATGACACAGTTTCAACAATACAAGCTATAATGAAAGCTTGATAACAATGCAACGAATTTCAGCCTGTAAGTAAGAAGCAAAAATTACAGGATCTTAGTTTTTGTGTTATTATTAGCAAAAACGAGTCATACTTCTTTAAAAGATAATATATGTAAAAAAATGTTAAGATGCCTTCCTAGTCTAGTGGATAATTTATATGTCTAAAGATAATTTTCTCCTAGATTCAAGTTTTAGGTCGGTGTTACTTGTTAGTTTTTCTGTTATCAAAGTATCAATAACAGAATAAACTTAGAAAATACACCTAATCGCTTCTCATTTATCCTCGTGAAATCAAGAGTAAGGGAACATAAATATTAAACATAAAGATTAATAATACTTTCTTAGATTTACGCGAATATTAGACATTTAAATAAAACTATCTTTTCGGATTTTTTCGCGGATTTATTTTGATTTTTTTTTCCCGACGTTTCGATTGCTTTACAGCAATCATGGTCACGGGAGAGACCATGTCTCTCCCGTGACCATGATTGCTGTTAAAAGATAGTTTTATTTAAATAAAGATTAATATTTAAAAAAAAAATATTAAAATATTATTTATAAGCAATATTTCAATCTATATAAAAATATTATCAAGATACTAATATCACGCATGCACAACACTTTATCTTGCATTGGCGATACCTTATTACCTCGTATTGACGATAATATTACGCGAAAATCGTTGCTGAGATTTTAGTAATTTTTTAAAAATATCTTAATAATATCGCTTAGACGAGTTTATAACTAAATCTATATTAATATTATAAAGCTGAAGAGTTTGTTTGTTTGTTTGGTTGAACGCGCTAATCTCAGAAACTACTAATCCGATTTGAAAAATTTTGCATTAGATAGCCCGTTCACTGAGGAAGGATATATTATCCCGGAAAAATGTATGGTTCCCGTAGGATAGATTTGTTTTTGTCTAGGGCGAACCCGAAGCGAAGCGAGGGTGAGTCGCTAGTATAGCATAAAATTAACAGACATTGTTTCTCATTTTAATTAATGTACTAAACTTCTATTATACTTTATACAATGTCCCTTTAAAATTCCTTTATTAATAAAACAATAAAATCATCAGCCGTACAAATATTTAGGCATCTGTCAGACACAGAACTGATATACGTTTATATTTACATAATAAAACCGTTACAGGAGCGACTGGAAGCTGAAATTAGCAACTGCCATAAAATAATTTCAAAATATATATTTGTGTTCTTACATGATGCCATTAGAAGTTCACTGCGTGTTATGAATATTTCAATAATACATTTCGATTTAATCTTTGAATTACTTTGAAAGGTTGGTTAAATATTAAACATAATGTCTTGCAAATTAATAGATCGCTAAGTAATATTAATAGCGAGTTTAACCAATATTAAGCTAGAAGATATAGTAGCTCGCCTAAATGCTTCGCCGTACTAAGACAAAATCTGTAAATGAACATATCACCGTATGCATAGCAGAATTTTGAAATTGAATCCTACCATATTTTAAATAAAATTATACCTATACATATAATAAAATTCTAACTAAGTCGAATCTGTACCTTAAATATTTTTTGGAAAATCTTATTGAAATAGACATTATTATCGATACAGAGGCCGAATATATAGTTTTTAGAATTTTTGTCTGTCTGTCTGTCTGTTACCGCATCACAGAAAAACCACTGGAGGGATTTAAATGAAAGGACAATGGGCATTCCGTCCCCAGAGTGTATCAAGTTGAGACTTATGTCATTTTGAAGAGCAGAAGAATTGCTTCAATTTATTGTATGACACCAACACTGAGACTCGTGCAGGGAAAGAACTATGAATCATTTAATTTTATTAAGCCCGTGAAAGTCTAGAACAGTATGACGTATGTGCATCACTTTAAAGGTCATAATAATAGCTATATTTCATTGTATGTCGTCAAAAGTGAGACAGTTGCATGGATGATGGAAGAACTATGAATTATTTTATTTAATGAAGATTACTTTTAGGTTATACACACTTTTTCATACATTTCCTTGTATTTACAGAAATTGACAAAACACTCAAAGGACTTGATTTTTTTACTTTGACTGTGGCTAGTTTATAATGTCTTTCCAGCCGAAACACATCCACTGCTGACATAAGCCTTCCCCAAAGATTTTCACGAATGCCTGTCTTGTACTATACGCATCCAGTGGGCTCCAGCGTTCTTGACCAAGTTATCGGTCCGCCTTGACGGAGTCCTTCACCTTGGGACTATTGGTCACCCGGAAATAGAATAGGTTACCAGATTTGAGCATTAACGAGTTGTTCCTTTCTCTTCGAACTTCCAATAACCCTATGATCCAAAATAATATAATTCCAATAAACAATCTTAACCTGCTCAATTCTTCGTCATTTATTCATTCAGCTATCTTGTACAGGGCTGCAAAAGTCGCAAAATGTGCGAAGGTAAGTGTTAGGAAACACAGACGGCACGGTACGATATAAAATAATATGTATGAAAATATTGTACAATCTAAATTATACTGTTTTACTTTCACGAATTTAATAAAATTAAATGATTCATAGTTCCTTCCCTGCACGAGTCTCAGTGTTGGTGTCATACAATAAATTGAAGCTATTCTTCTGATCTTTAAAATGACATATGTCTTAACTTGATACACTCTGGGGACGGATCTCATACAAAATTGCCCATTCTCCTTTGGTATGATGATAGCTGGATATCCGGGTCAACATATAGCCATTAGGGTAAGCATATATACTTTTTACCGCGGGTGATTATCTCATTTCCGCGGGAATACATGTTATAAATATTTATGATCAGAATTTCTTGAAACTTGGTATTAATGCACTCCAATACAATTAAATAAATACGTTTTAGCGTTTTTTTTTTTAATTCATCCCATAAGGAGATAAAATAAGGGATAAAAATTTGTATGAAACCTACCTTTATAAAGTTTTTTTGTTGTATTTTTAGCGCGAGCGAAGCCGCGGGTTTTGCTAGTTTTAAATAAAACTATCTTTTTAGATTTCCCGACGTTTCGAATGCTTTAGAGAAATCATGGCCACGGGACAGACTTAGATAGTAGTAAAAGTTAAGATATTGTTATTCCCGACAGTATCTACCTACAAATTGTACATTTAAAAAAAATAGAAATGTATCAACCTACTATACTTTTCTTTAATGTTGGGAAATGCATTTACGCATACCACCTGTATACATACAGGTGGTTATGTGGGACTCACAACCAGAAAAGCCACTACCCATTAAAACCCAACATAACCTATCCTAATGCCCCTATCTTAATGGGGCGTCGCAGGATCGTTTACGCACTAAACCACGACGTCTCGACGGCAGATCTACTGAAGCAGACCATAACAACCAAGGGGTTGCTGCCTCGGTCTAATCTGCTGTCAGAGAACAACCAGCAGCAACCCGTATGGCACGCCCGGCTGGATAGCTGGACGGAACACATATGGGGGAGGATCAACCTACGATCCTACTATATACCTCTGTAAGTATGCTGTGTAAGTTTTTCATACAGTATTTCAGTAAAACAAATAAAATTTTGGAATGAGAAATACTTTAAAATAAAAATAGAATAAAACTTATTTAGCGGCTATTCTAGGTCATAGTCCGCCACACTGACCAAATGCGGGTTGGCAAACTCCACATGTCTTTTGAAAATTGGTTGATTGTCTCAGACTAATTTTTGACATAATATTATAAGCCAATATACTCGTACGAGTATGTTTAACGCTGCGTCTATTGGATATATCTTTAGATACGAGTAACTAAACACTCATGACCGGGACTCGAATACACGACAACAGTCTTGAAGATACTGACCACGAAGCAAAACGTCTGTTGACTTTATTTTAAACGCATAACATATATTTTCAATATATATTTCTTGATTTCAATTATAGAATTCCTTTTTATAACCTAAATTAATTGATATATTCTAAGAATTTATGGGAATTAATAAATATTCGAAGTACGAGATATAAGGCTGTTTTCTATTAGCGACAACGTATAATGTCGTCTTGTTTAAACCACCAGATTTGAACTTGGCTTAAGATCAATGAGTACTCACACCATACGTACATATGTACATACATACTGCCTATTAGGAATACCAATGATCAGCTTCCATATACCAGTCACGTGAAGTCACAATACATACATAAATTCTGAATTTCGGGCGAATCTCTCAATGTAAATATTTACTCTTCTCCAATCTTGGGTCGCATATAATACGAATGTACGACCGTATGGGGAATCGCAAATAATTTATTGCTATTGCTTTGTACGTCTATATCTACTGATATTTATCTCATATTTATATATGTACTATATTAATAAACAAAGCCTAAAGCCAAGACACCATTAAATCTACATAGAAGGGTAAGTGATTAGAGTGTATCTAATATTAATGATATAATACAAAACAGATGTTTGAAGTTCACGTTCAGTTTGGGCGATTTTGCTTATTGAGCCATTTTTTTCTGTATTTTAACCAACTTCAAAAAGGAAGAGGTTCTCAAGTCGGATGTTTATATTTTTTTATGTACGTTCGGGCATAACTCCGTCATATATAGACTTATAATTAAAATTCTGTTTTTTTTTTGTTAGAAAGATGTTTATTACGAAATAGTCCCATTTTTTATCGTAACATTTTCTTTAAAAATAGAGATTGTATTATATTATGTCCATTTTTATTATATTTAAATTATAAAATGCCTCTTGACAATAATGGAATATATTTGCACTTTTAATAGAATAAGGATCTCCAGGATCATAAATAATTTAAAAATAGCTACTCAATCTAATATATTTAAACGAGCAATTCTTGTATATTTATTTATTTATTTATGCCGGCGATCTCGGAAATGCCTTCAACGATTTCGTAGAAATTTTGGTTGGTGGCAACTCTCGGGAGCGAAAAATCGATTTAGATTAGTTTTATGTCTGGGAAAACGCGTATATTCGAGTTTTCATGCGGTTTTCTTTCGCATTATTCTACGCAAAATATGTTAATAATTTCGCACACTTAAGTATAAGTGTCGTTGTCAAGCGGCCAAGGCGTAAGATTGATTATCACAAGTTTCGAATCCCGGTCAAATACAAAGTTTTGTTTTTTTTTTGTTTTTGTTTTTAAGCCAAATCAAAAAGAAAATTGAACTTTCAACCAAAAACTCCGAGCGAAGCTCGGTCGCCCAGGTACTATCATTATTATTTGCGCAAAAAAAAAACACTTAAGAAAAATACCGTAAGTATCCAATATCCATGGTACTCATATCATGAACAATCGTATGGATTTTAATGAGGCTTACACAGCTGATAGATAAATTAGGTAAAGACATGAAAAAGGGTATATGATAATGACAACCAAACAAAAACATTACTCCAATTCTTCATACGTGAGCAATAAATCTTCAATGAGGCAGTTAAAATTGAAGAATAAAAAATCGCAACAGATGCAATCAGGCTAAATGCAGACGTAAAGGCGTTACGACGTACAATGGATCCTTTTTACGTGCTACGCTTTGATGTTTGATGTTCCCCGCATTCGGCTTTTAGAGACGCGGTTTTATTTTGACGATTCCGTCATGTGCGGGAGGTAAATTATACCGTTTAAAATTATTCTTGTCACAATTGTGATACTTGTATGGTATTATATTATTAAAATTCATTGTAAGCATTTTAATAATAAGTTTTTATACATTACATGCCCTTAAATTCGTCTTGATAATTTTGACCAGATCTATTGCTTCTTAGCCCAGCAAAATATTTAGATAAAAATCTATGGCACCTTCTATTCTCAGATATTTTTTAATGATCCGTACCAAAGTTTGTCCCACTTTGATCAAAATAAATGGGCGGTATAGGTAGCCGCCATTTAAATAATATTGTTTTATTAAGAGGAAAGCTAAAAGCTCCCATTCAAAGGAGAGATATAAAAGCTTTCATGCTCTTTCCCTCAAAGAAAGTGGTTCCGTGAAAGTTCCCTTAAAACCATTGGATGTCAACTAATTTAAGAATAGCGGGCAGATTTTTTGTACTTTAATATGATAAAACTGAAGAATACTATACTAAAACAAAATTTATCTATAACATTCCAACGAGCAAGTAGAGATGACTAAGCAATCTAAGCATTTCGTCACTACAGTTTTTCACTTTCCATCTTTTTGGTGACACGTGCTGAGTGGCTGTCTATGACGCTTTTTCACTTTCAAACTAAAATACATATAACATACATATATGAAGACACCATTAGTATTGACGATTTTTTTTTGTCTGATTTCATATTTATTATTTAAATAAGTGAATTAACTTTGATAGTAATATTATAATAGTAATATAATACTTAATGCATGTAAAAGTTAAAGCAATTGATCTAAAACTATAATTCTTGACTATTAATTTTCATACTATATTAATATACTTTAAAAACTTTATTACGTCTATAATAAATTTCATTTCATTAAGTTTTTTCCATTATACCTTATTATAAAGTGATAGCAAAAAGTAAATAAATAATTTCTAAGGCTTAGTTATAAATGAAAAAAGTATGGTATAGTGGTCTCAGCATCGAGCATCTTAGGCATGCCGGGGTCTACCTGCCACGCGCCCTATCCCAATTCTATAATCTTTGTCTTTGCCATGGTTATTTACCAGAGGAACTTACTAAAACTATTGTGGTTCCTATTATTAAGAACAGAACTGGGGACATCTCGGATAGAAATAACTACCGTCCCATCTCGCTCGCGAACATAATGGCCAAGGTACTGGACGGCCTGCTTAATAATATTCTTGTAAAACACATAAAGCTGCATGAAGCCCAGTTCGGTTTCAGGAGTGGGCTTTCCACTGAAAGTGCCATATTATGTCTTAAGCAGGCGGTTCAATACTATACGGATAGGAAAACGCCGGTATACGCGTGTTTCCTGGACTTGTCAAAAGCCTTTGACACAGTCCTATATGGTAAGCTCTGGGACAAGCTGGGGAGTGCGGGTGTGCCGGTGGAAGTAGTTTCGTTATTACAGGAATGGTATCGCTGTCAGCGGAACCAGGTGAGATGGGACGGAGCTCTGTCCGAGCCTTACGGCATGGATTGCGGCGTTAGGCAGGGTGGACTGACCTCTCCTTTGTTATTTAATTTATACATTAATGACCTCATCGGTGAGCTCAGCAGCACTCATACCGGTTGTCATATCGATAATGTATGCGTCAACAATATTAGTTACGCGGACGATATGGTGCTGCTGGGTCCAACGGTGGGAGCTATTCGCAAAATGTTGAACATATGTGAATCATATGCGAGGGAACATGGACTGGCGTACAACACAAAAAAAAGCAAAATACTCCTTTTCAAGGGTAAATCAAGCGTATGTGTGCCGGTATCTGTTCCTCCAATTAAATTGTATGGTCAGGAACTGCAGCGGGTATCCAGTTTTAGGTATCTTGGGCATATTGTGACGGAAAATCTGTCCGATGACGCGGATCTGGAACGGGAGCGTAGGGCACTGGCGGTCCGAGGGAATATGATAACTCGTAGGTTCGCTCGCTGCTCCACGCCAGTAAAGTTAACTTTGTTTAAGGCATACTGCCAATCTTTTTACGCGAGCAGTCTGTGGGTGAGTCATACCCGTCGGGCCGCCAGAGTTCTGCGTGTTCAATATAACAACATCTTTAGAATGCTGCTGCGGCTGCCTCCTTATTGCTCCGCGTCGCTTATGTTTGCTGAGACTCATACGGATGGCTATCAGGCGTTAATTCGTAAAAAAGTAGCCTCACTATTAAGACGGTTGAGAGACAGCAGCAACGGCATCCTCAGGATGATTGCTTCACGCACGGATTGCCCGATCCAACACAAAATGATGCGTATTGTAATAGGCCAACATTGACGGATGACTCACTGTTATTTTTATTATAATATGGTATTATTGTATTTTATTATTTATATTATGTTACTATTCTTTTTATTTTTCTATTCTTGACATATTTAAACCTTTGATGTAATGTAATCTAATATTAAGTATTAATTTAATTTGACTGATTGACATGCCTTAAATTGACATATATGATTTATTTATTTCAACGTTAAATTTTTGTATTTTCAATCTGCTTACTTCTGTTATAATTATGTAGTATATTATCTCTATTTCCTGTTTTTAATGTTAAATACTGATGTTTTTTTTTATGGACTTCTTGTCTGAAATAAACGTTTAATAAAATAAATAAATCAATTTTGGTGTAGTTTTGAAATAGCTCTACAACTAATCTTGACTAAATATCAGTTTATCCAAACCAATATAATATAGCTTGCACCCACGAATATTTCCGACAACGCCTGGTGTAAGTGTGATTTATGGCTACCAACTATTTCAATATATCCCTAATAATCTTGTTTAAGTGTTATATTATAGTACAGGAGACCATCTGTTATTAAACTTTTGTTGGCTACAAAATAACAACTTGTTTAACAAATAAATAAACGGTGTGCTAGTTAATTATTATTTTATTTTTAATTTATTTTATTATTATACTATACACAAATAAAATTAAAAAAAAAAACAAAAGTTGTTGATAATTCGTGATAAATATATCAACGATATCATTGGCAATAAATATTATTTATTATTAGTGGATTTAGATGTTGTAAGACGTGACAAGCGAACATAAATAAAGTCTTTGTTACGTCACTAAATAAATTATAATGAAAAAAGTCAACACACATGAAACATAGTACAGAAGAGAAAGTTTAGAGAGATACACAGGAATATCATAGGTTGCAGTAAACACAAGAAGTCCACATACAATAACTAACATAAACGATTAAATTATACAAAACAAATAATTAGCATCAATGACAAAGCATTGACTGACTGCTTTATAAAAATCATAAGTGGCCGGTAGGAGACGAACAAATTCACGCGGCTATGCTTATGAATTTAATAATTAATATGTATAAATAATAATTAATAAATATAAATAATTCAGTACGCGTGTTGTATGTATGTAGGTGTGTGTATATAATATTAATACGTAAATTAAATATATTTAGTTAAATATATAAGTCACTAAACTGGACATATACTATAATAAAACATAAAATATATTAAAGCTAATTTTATCATATTAGTTGATTTCAGGTATTATTACATACAACTCTTAGACTAGACGGCACGGAAGTTTGGCAAGCATTACACTCGATACGAATAGAACAATATTGCTTAGTTAAGATTCCATGAGGCTATAAAGTTACATTGTACTGAATGAACCACAGTTCTACCTTATATATTCGTTGCGTTACAAAGCGACTTTGTTATTGTGTGAAAATTTCGCAAAGTGCGCATTTATCTCGCAGAGCATCTGTTTATTTACTCTCAAAATGTATTTTAAATACTAAATGTGGGATGGATATGCATAAATTATGTAAAATGAATATTAAAAGTAAGAACAATTAAATAAAAGCTGCATGAAGTGTGAATGAGTAAAAAAGATATATAGTAAAAAAAAACGTGTGTGTGTATTTATGTATGTTTTTTGGCATAACAGAACAAAAATAACTAAAGATTTCATCCCATATGTAAAAAAATCATTGAAATTGTTTCATAAAACTGATGAATATGTAACGATGATACATAAATATAATGCTTATAAAAATATTATTTTTATTTATTAATTGTTTACAAAAATGGTGCGTATGACCTTTAGCCGCGGTTGAAGTAAAACTTCTTTAGCAAATATCGCAATAAAATTAAAACAAATCGATAATTCAATAAGGCGTATTGGGCATATTACAATCATATATTTATAGAATATCATTTAAGGAAAGAAAGTATCACCAGGCAGTGGTAGCCCAGTGGTAACGCGTTCGCTTGGAAATCCGAGTGAAGCGGGTTCAAATCTCGGGTCTGTGAAAAGGGATATAGTTTCCTTCCTACCCTACTCCATCAAGTGGCTCTCGTGGGATATTGAAGGAAATTTAAATTGCCTGAGCAAAGTGAGGTCGAATCAATTGATATACTATTATAGAAAAAGTAGATGGCCGTACTGAAGTCTGACGTAGTATATGACTGCTTACAGTATTGAGGTAAACGGGTTTCAATATTTTCATGGACTTCAAAAGTTTATCTCTGTCTATTATCGCACAGTGTCAGCAAACATTACCCTTTAAACTAAAAGCAAATACTACGCTGTAGAAATCTTTAGTTAATTAAGTCAATAGGCTTTATAATTTCTTAAGACATCTAGTTTTATTACTTTCACTTGTAACAAATTGGCACATTTTTGTACACAAAAGATGTTTATGATTTTCCGAGAAACAGATATATTATTATAGCCCAGTGGTGATGCGGTCGCTTGAGAAACTGAGTGAAGCTGGTTCAATCTCGGGTCTCGCACCTTTCTTACCATATTTTCTTGTGCGAATAATTTCTCACATGATTACTACTTATCTTACGGCGGAAAAAAACATAATGATGAAACCTGGATATCTAAGAGAATCTAACAAGTTTTCGAAAAACATGTGAAATCCGCCAACCCTCACCTGGCTAGCGTGGTGGATTATGGTCTGATCTCCTTCGTGCTTAGGAGTAGCCCGTGCCCAGCAGTAGCACGTTAAAAAGAGCCAAATACAGAAATTATTAGTACAGCAACTATTGATTAAGTATAGATATAAGTTCACAATTTTTACCATTTACATAAAAAGTAAAAGAAAGTAACAAAATTGGATCATATACAGTGTGATAGTGTTATCGAAAAAATGAAACAAAAAACAGATCTACAAAACCCCTCTACGAGATGTTAACAATTGCACCGATTGCAGAACTAAAAAGACATCGAATATCTTTAATCAAATTAAAAGTGGAACGTTTCCAGACGGTTATTTGTTCTCGACTTAGCAGAGAATAATAGCCAGAAAACGTCGAGTCGTAAATATTCATTTTATACCGATGGAAAGTATTAAAGGTATTATTTGTTTGCGCTCACAGTCGAGTTGTGCCTAATGAGGAGATATTTGAGCTATAACACTCCCGTTAAGTGCACTCCTTTTGTAATTGTCTAACTGGTCTGAGAACTATTTATTTTGTCAGACCCTTGATTAAAACTATATCTTTTATTATCATTATTTTAAATACTTTATACCAGGTTTAGTGGGACCTGTAAAGTCGATGTACAATGGAATTTTATATCAATTACTGCTTATTTTCTATGGAACTGTACTGAACGGAAAAAAGTCGACCCTACATATCCATTATACTTTAGTAATATATTTATCTTCAATCGAAGTACCAGAATTCAGAAAGAAATATGAATTGCAGTACTACTTACTTTTGTTGTCATGTTTAGATAGTTTGCACTAACAATATTAATTATTTATTAAAATGTTTATAATCCCGTAATATACATATATTTATCTAGCGTTAGGGATGGACTTTTTTAAATGTATGTGGTATCTACTTTCAAAATGTGACATTAATTAACATTCATGAACTTGAATTATGAAAATCGTTTAAAAGTCGGCGAAGGTGTCGCGCAAGATACTCGTACAACAAGAAAACATAGAAAAAAATGTTAACACCTTTTCTTGAACTCGGTCGAAAATTGTAACTAAAAATAAAATCAAATAAAATAAATTCTGATATTTTCATGTGCGAATCATTTTCTAACTTGATTACCACTTGCCTTACGGTGAAGGAAAACATCGTGAGGAAACCTGCATGTCTGAGAGAACCTAGCAAGTTTTCAAAAGACATGTGAAGTCCGCCAATCCGCACTTGGCCAGCGTGGTGGACTATGGCCTGATTCCCCTTGAATTGAAGGGAGGCCCGTGCCCAGCAGTGTATTCAGCCCTTTTTAACGTCCCACTGTGCCCAGCAGTGGGACGCTGAAAAGGGCTGAATACATACATACATACATACATACATACATTTAAGGAAAGAATATAATATTATATATATATATATATATATATATATATCATTTTTCAGACAATAATTTATTTTTAATTACGGTTACAATGGCAACTAACAGTTATCAGCTAACTTCATCATGTCGCTTTTTGGCTGTCGGTGTGTGCGCACATTGTAACAATTTTACTTTCATAATGTTTTCCAAACGTCCTAAAATTGTAATTTCAAAAAATGAAGGAATAATTTATAAACGTAACAAGGTGTTGCATCGTTTTATTATAGTAAATCATCACATAAGTATACTTCGAGAAACGCTATCAAATCATCAATGATTAAACTTCGTCTGTTCATGAGTCTGCGTATTTCATGAGAAAGCTACGAAATGCAGTTTTACTGAGAAGAACCACTAAGAAACTTGTATGGGTGAAAAGAAAATGAAAGGCGCTTCTATCAAACTTAGTCGTATTAAATAAATGCTTAAAAACAAAAAAAAAACTAAAAACTTGAATAAATACAAAAAAAAAAACAAAGTAAAATCTTTATGTACGACCGGGATTCAAGCCCGGATACATGTGATAGTCAATCTTGCGCCTTGGCTGCTTGACAACGATGCTTATGCCCAAATGTTCGAAATTATTAACACATTTCGCGTGGAATAATGCGAAAGAAAACTGCATGAAAACTCGAAAATACGCGTTTTCCCAGACATAAGACTAATCTAGATCGATATTTCGCCCCCGAAAACCCCACATACCAAATTTCAGCGAAATCGTTTAAGCCGTTTCCGATATCGCCGGTATAAATAAATAAATAAATAAATATACAAGAATTGCTCGTTTAAATATATTAGATAGATAGATTATATATAAAATATTCATGTATTTGAAAAACACGTCTCAATTTTTAACACGTCATTTCCCATAATAAAATATTTTTATAACATCGCAAGAAAAATCCATTAAAGTTATCTGCCGTTTTCCTTAGATCATACAATATGTAGCGCAGTCAGTAAGATTTATGAAATCCGTTCGCAAATATAATACGACTAGACACAGCTAAGTGACTGCAAATATAAAATTCACGTTTACGCCAAGGTGAAAAATTTCTGTCGTCACGCGTAAAAGAGCACGTCAACGAAGTCTCCTTCATCTCGTATCTATACTAATATTATAAAACTGAAGAGTTTGTTAGTTTGTTTGTTTGGTTGAACGTGCTAATCTCAGGAACTACTAATCCGATTTGAAAATTTCTTTTTGCATAAGATAACCCTGTAAGTACTGTGTGTCAGTAACTGAGGAAGGCTATATATCATCCGGGAAAAATGTACGGTTCCCGTGGAATAGATTTGTATTTGTCTAGGGACGAACCCGAAACGAAGCGAGGGTGAGTCGCTAGTTTCAAAATATAATCAAAACGCTGAATTTTAGTTCTCTTTTGTAAAATGAATCTACGCTAAAACAATAACGTATGTATATTTGTTTGTAAAATATGTAAAAAAACAACCATACTTTCGCATTTATTATATCTATTATTAAGAAATGTATTGATTTGCATCATATATACTTAAGTACATGCAAGAGCTTATAAAAATATAGCCTTTGAGCTTATTGGTTACACGCTTGCATAAAAACCTATTGAAGGAAGTTCAAATCCGAGTATCGCACTTCTTCCATTCATATGCGAAAAAGTATACATTTCTAACATATACTATAAAAAATGAAGAAAACTTGCATGTCTGAGAGAACCTAAATAGTTTTCAAAAGACGTGTGAGTTTAGTTTGCCTTCGTGCATTTGCCCAATGGCCTAATTTTCTTCGTATTAAGTAAAAATACGTACTCAATATTATATTTAAGTACATTTATAACATTTTAAATAAAACTATCTTTTCGGATTTTTTCGCGGATTTATTTAGATTTTTGGTTACCGACGTTCCGAATGCTTTACAGGAATTATGGTCACGGGAAATACTGAACGAAAAATCAAAATAAATCCACAAAAAAAAAACCGAAAAGATAGTTTTATTTAAAACGTCAAATATTCGCGTAAATCTAAGAATATTAGATTTCTAATAATGAAAAACCTTTCATAAGCAAAGAACTCATTGAACACTTTTTTTCTTATTATGTAATTTTTTATAGACCTACATACATATAATCCTAATCGCACAAAAATTTCTGTAACATTTAGAATACATTAACTGCTATAACCTGCACAACTAACTTCGACCTACAACCAATTTATATATAAAAAAAAAATTGAACCAATGAAAGTGACCTACGAAACCCTACACGTCCATTTCTTTTTGAATTCCTTCGAACCTTATATTGTTACTATTCCTAGTTAGTTTTCCTGTTAGCGGAGAAGGGTACTCAGGACCTCGTTATAGTGGCTGTGGCAACATTTTGTTGAATAACGTAATGAACTAATTTGTCGTAGCCGTAATGGCCCTCAAATCTGGCCTCTGAAGCAAATGACCCTGCCGTAAACATAAGTACGCAAATTCAAAATATCCTAGAACATTTTTTTAAGTACTTTTGTGTTTTAATATTGTTATTATTATAAATTTATATACCTGTAGCTACTATATAGGTTATTTTTACGTATAAATTATATATCTATTGTTCTTATAAGAATAAGGGTTTTATTATAAATACCATAGAGATAAAAATGTAATAGTTATTAATAATTGCTTAATTACTCGTAAATACAACAATAACAAGGACAGCAAAATGACGACACGTTTGATTCAGTTTGTAGTTGCTGTGCTAGTGGTCGCGGGTTCAAATGCCGCTGGCGGCATTCATTTGTGTGATGAGCTTGAATGTTTGTACCCAAGTCATGAGTGTTTATATTTATAATATGTACTCGTATGTATTTAAAGTTATATATGTATTTGTTATATCAACTATCTGGTATTCATAACTTATTTTAAACTTTATTTATTGAATAACAATTTTCTGATAACATTTTTGCACTAGGATATGTTCACCGATTTCTCGAAGACGCCTGAATCGATTTAGAATGTTTTTTATTTTAAAGGGTATACTTCCCAGGTGGTACAATTTAAATTTTATCGATATCGATCGAGCAGTTTTTAAAAAATCAACAATAAATTATTTTTAAATAAATGGCTTCATCGAATGTAATTAAAAAACTTTCTTCTTACACATTACCTGCTTATATATGGTATATATATGCCATATATGGAAATAAAAACTAAAAAAACAATTTTTCAAAAAAAAAAAAAAAAAAACTAAGCTCGGACCCCTGGTAGGTACTCTACTGTTTAAAAGCCATCAGTTTTTTAGTCAAGAAAATGAAAGATGTATTAAAAACTTTGAAGCGTCCCCCCCCCCCCCCTACGCTTTTCTTTAATTTATTTTCTAATACCGAATTGAATAAAATATTCTGACGCCGATTTTGTATGGAAAAAATTAGACTAGCTTTTTATTATCTTAATATACAAAAGGTCTATATATCTAGACTTTTGCTTGACATTGAAAGTTTCTAAATCGATTCTTGCTCGTGTTACATGCATAATACATAGTGTGGTGTCCCTATACTTGAAGTCTACAGAAAAAAAAGCTTGCAAATTAATTCTGCTACTTTTTGTAATTAAGAAGCTTATGTCGACATCCAATGTGACTAAGCAAGTTATAACAGTTTCAGACAAAAACATCTAATTAGGATGTGCGGCTTGAAAAACTTCCTTTAGGCAAAGTTGGTTAAAACCAGACATCAACTACGCAACGAGAGGATCAAGAACATAGGTATATTGCAGGTAGTATTCACGAAGCGAATGTTTTTGTTTGGACGGAAAAAAGGAGCTGGAATAGCGCAGTGCTCATTAACCCGTGCGAGGGCACAACCCTTGAATGAACAAGCCTGAATAGCGCACCGCAAAAATATTAGCACAGGTAGAGCGAGTCGTACGTATTGTCTCACTCAATCAACGTTTTTAAGTAATTTCAGAACATAGTATATGCTTCAGTTATTTAAATATTGAATTTTATAATTATTATTAATATTTAAATTCAAAGTTGCTTTATTACTCCGAAACTATTGGACCGATTTCGATGAAATTTGGTAAGAAGATAGTTTGAGACCCTGGGAAGGACATAGGATAGTTTTTATCCCGAAACTCATCCCTTAATGGGGTTGAAAATTGGGATGAAAGTTTGTATGAGAAATCAACCTAGGGACGAACCCGAGCCAAACGAGCGTGAGTCGCTAGTTTTTACTAATATTATAAAGTGGCAGGCTTAGTTTGTTTAAATGCGCTAATCTCAGGAACTACTAATACTTCTGTTTGCATTAGATAGCTCGTTTATTGAGGAAGGCTATAGGCTATTCATCATGCCAAGGTCTAAAACTATCGTCTTACCAAATTTTATCTAAATTGGTCCAGTGGTTTCGGAGTTTATTGGGTAATAACAAACAAACAAAAATTTCCTCTTTATAATATTAGTATAGAATCTTACAAATCATACATTTGTTACATTATATGTAGATATCACTTAGAAAGCCATAAAAACTGCGATACTACAATATTTATGAATTAAATCACATTTTTATTTTCAAATGATTAGTTATTATTGATATCTATATAATATTTAGAAACGTGAATCATAATTAAAGCATAATTAAATATAGAGCTTTAAACAAAACCTATATCGAATTATACGTGAGATGTAGGAACGAAAATCAAGCTTGTTAACTCTAAGCGCTGGGGCGTACCTAACAGCCGTTGAATGTATTTTAAAATCGCGTACCATGTTATAAGAGAATTTGATATTTTAAATATATAATTTAAAATATTGCAGTTAAGGTCCAAAATATTCAAGGTATGATGATTGTTATTATTCCATTATACATTAGTAAGAGAAAGGAAGTCTTGAGAGATAGAGATAGAAGATCTAGATCAAGGAAAGAAGAGACAGACAACGAAATTTCAGTAGTAAGTGTAATAGTTCAGAAGCTTTTGGTCTTGTATATTTATTCGTGAAAAGTAATGTCTTATCTACTTCGCCGATTTTTAAAAATCTTTTACTAAACTATTCCAAAGTTACATAAGCATTTTTGTCGAAGACCACAAGCAAGGACCGCAGGCAACAACTAGTTTATTTTATAACTGAAACTTATTTGTACAATATTTTCATAGTTCAGTTGTTATTTGACGACACGTTTGGCTCAGTTTGCAGTGACCCTACTTGCTGTGCCAGCGATTGCGATTTTGAGTCCTGCTAGGGGCATTCATTTGTGTGATGAGCATGAGTGTTTGTACTCCAGTCGTGGGTGTTTATAATTATAATATGTATGTATTTAAAGTTGTATATGTGTAGTGCATCAACTACATGGTATCCATAACAAAAGCCTCGTAACTTACAATGGAACTAGACGGTGCTATGTGTTAATGTCCCAACATATTTATTTATTTATTATTACTAAAGCATACATTAATACACATACATACTAAATTAAAAAAAACTAAACACAAGGGCATCTACAATGATTCTCAGAGAGAGCCTCTTCACCAAGAACAAGTGTTTTAATAAAGCAAGTTGATAGTTGTGCCTTTGATACAGTTAGGGTTAAAATAAAAAAAATATATTGAAATGTATGAATAGATACATGTATTGGAAATTACCTTTTGTCTTAAATTTATATTATGTCAAATAAGGAATGACCTGTGTCAATTTCCCACAATTATTCTATCTGTCAGTAGATGTCAATTTTAATAACCGTAATTAGCCCTAACTTCGTTGATTTATCTATACATATAATAAATTTATTTTTTGGAAAATCTTATTGAAATAGACATTATTATCGATACAGAAGCCAAATCTATAGTTTTTAGAATTTTGTCTATCTGTCTGTCTGTGACCCCATCACAATAAAAACCACTGGAGGAATTATGATCCGGGTACCGGGATCCGGGGATACTTTTTACCGTGGGAAAATACCTCATCTCTGAGAAATCTATACTAAACGCTAAAACGTAACTAGGGACGAACCCGAGCAAAGCGAGGGTGAGTCGTTAGTATTAATATAAAATAGAAACACTTGAGTTTTATTAAAAACTAATTTCCTCCAATTCCCTTCGCTACAACGCGAGCGGAAGCAAGGATACGTCGCTATAAAACTTAAGCGTTAATACAGGATATAGCTCTCTCCATTCCATACTTAATCTACTAAAATGTTACAGTGAGATGAAGTACCAATACACTTACTCACTCAATAATCACTCGCATTTAATATATATGTATTTTTATTTTTTATTTTACCATGACTTTTCGCTTCATTAAAAGTGAAGTGGAGTCGAGGGATATATAAAGTATTTACGAGCTAGACGTAAATAGTTACTTATACAAAAAGGGTCATACGTAGGTACTTGTAGAAACGAGTAATCTATAGAAACATTTACCCCATGTGGGAATCAATGTCACAATCCAGAGTACCTCGGAGTTTATACACAATACATTTTTCACGTCCATAAAGTCGCTATCCCATGAAAGACATTTTATTTTTGAATTGGGCACTAGGAGGTGCTTTTCTAACGTTTTTACGATGATATAAAGAAGAAACCGACCATTAAAATCGATTTTAATTTACGGTCATGTGTTAGCTTTCAATGTAGTATTATTGTGGAATGAACAATATATTATGATTGTATTCAGCCCTTTTTTAACGTCCCACTGCTGGGCACGTGCCTCCCTTCAATACGACGGGAAACAGGCCATAGTCCACCACGCTGGCCAAGTGCGGATTGTCGGACTTCACATGTCTTTCTAAAACTTGCTAGGTTCTCTCAGACATGCAGGTTTCCTCACGATGTTTTCATTCACCGTAAGTAAGGCAAGTGGTAATCAAGTTAGAAAATGATTCGCACATGAAAATATCAGAGGTCCGAGACCCGGGATTTGAACCCGCTTCACTCGGTTTCCCAAGCGAACGCGTTACCACTGGGCTACCACTGCCTTATTATGATTAGGTATATATTATTATGTTGAAAAGTTTTGCACCTGGGTGTTTGTGTGTGTGCGTGTAGGAGTGCGACAACACACGCGCGCATGTGTGGGTGTGTGGGTAGGCACATACACCTACACACTCTTATATAAAATTAAAGTAGTAAGAAATTAAATTTTAACTTTTAATATTTTTTTACGTCATATTATTTACTCGTAAACTTTATTACGCGTTATGGGAGCTTGTACTTAATATGATTACTTTGACGAGATCGAAACTAATATCTTTATCTCAGCTTATAATAATTAAAACTGAAATGTCTGCCTTCAAAGAGAAATTTTCAAACAATCGTCAAAAAATAGAAGATTTAAATAAGAAAAACGTAAAAATATTCTTATCCCGTGAAAGAATAGGGGCATCCGTATCATAAAGGATGAAAGAATAATGCTTTAACAGGTATTCAAAGGTACTACATTTCAACTGGTCGGTTTAAATACTTAATTTAAATTTAAAAGCGATTCTGCGAATAACTTAAAAAAAAATCTATAGCCAATTCCAAAACTTCTAGGATAGGGGTAAAAGTTTACTCACATTTGTTAAGTAGGTACCTAAGGGGCGAAGTAAAGCGATGAAGAACCCATACTTAATATCAAATGTCAAAGTGTGTTGGTTTGTTTGCTTTTTTTGTTTGTTTGTTTGTTTGTCCTTCTTTCACGTCAAAACAGAGTGACGAATTGGCGTGATTTTTTGTGTGGAGATAGTTGGAGGGCTGGATAGTGACATAGGCTATTTTTTTATTTTAATAGGGGATGAAAGTTTGTATGAAAACTACCTTTTTAGAGCTTTTTTTGTAGTTTTAGCAAGAGCGAAGCCGCTGGTTCTGCCAGTAACATATAAAGCTTTATCTTAACAATAATTGAATCAGTGACCTTTTCCTTAACACACATACCCTTTCTAAGCACTGTTCAAACACAACACTTAAAATTCCATGTATACTGTAAAGTATTTGGTATACTTTACAGTATACATGGAATCGTGTTTATCGTGTTTGTGGAGCCTATTAAACTGTTTGTATCAAAAGCGTAGAACGGACAAGTTCTAAATTGAATACAAAAGTGATTTCAACAATGTCATACATAAGTTGCATCGCGCAACTTTAGGCGTAGCTCACCGCGTGGCTTCAACTCGGGCTGGCTATTGAAAAAGTTTTCTTTTATCTTTTGTGTTAAAAATCGTCACAGAGTAATTCGATATTTGATGCTATGGCTCCGTACAATAAAATCTTACGAATTACGAATATATAACAAAAAACACATTAAAAAAGTTCGTCGAGGTATAATTAAAAAAAAAATGTCATAAAACATTATAATTCTAAAGTTCATATTTATATATACATAAAATAAAAATATATGTGTGTTAATCTAATATATATCTCGTGTTACGGTGTTTGTTGTCGCACTCCTCCGAAACGGCTCGACCAATTTTAATGTTTTTTTTTGTATATTTGATAGGTATGAGAATAGGTGGTAAAGTATTTTTCACCCTCGTACCGCGATTTTAGCGATGAACCCGAGCGAAGCGAGGGTGTGTCGCTGCAGTTTTCTTTGTAGATTGAACGCGGGCGTAGCCGCGGGTTCTGCTAGTATACAATAATTATTACAGATTAGCTTCCATTTGTTTTTTAACAAATTAAATTTCCTATGAAATATTAGCAATGGAATATTTTTAATTTTGAAATGATATCAAACAAAATAAGCCATTTTTTTAATTATATATGGATTTCATTTCCATTTTAACTCTACTTTCCATACTACTTTATCTATTTAATACATTACAATATATGATTGAAATTGCACACGGCCGAGCCACTGCACCGTTGGGAATACCACAATGTAATCTATGAGATACCTACATTAATTTATTTCATATGCTTACTGTCGGGAAAGTTATATTCTTTTAATTAGCAGATCTAAATATAATTATTTTTTCTCTTTATTAGAACTTAAACATTAAAATAAGCTTAAAGTTATAAAATCGCTCTTCAAACTACTTTAAACACGAAAATTCGTATGTGTGTATGTTTATTAATTCTTCACGTTGCAACGGCTGAATGGATTAAGATAAAAAAATTGGACACATATAGATAACTTATGACTCACCTTCGCTTCGCTCGGGTTCGTCCCTAGGTTGCTTCCCCATACAAACTTTCATCTCCATTTTCACCCACTTAAGGGATAATTTTCGGGATAAAAACTATCCTATGTCCTTCCCAGGGTCTCAAACTATCTCCTTACTGAATTTCATCTAAATCGGTCCAATAGCTTCGGAGCTTATTCGGTACAAACATCTAAACATACAAAAAATCTTTCCTCTTTATAATATTAGTGTAGATGACCTGATATAAAATAAGTTACTGTTAGTAATAAATTGTGCCAATAGATACACAAACGAAGCGAATGTGAGTAGCACGTTTATGATATAAAACTTTAAAATTTCATCTCCTGAAATCAAAAAGCTTCAAGGTAATCTGATTCAACTCTCTAAAGCAATAATAAAAGTGTGCTTTATCTTACATCTAATATAGTTTCGGTTGGTTGTTAGGTTGTATGGACTAAAGCAAAGGGCATTATTATGTAATACCTCGCTATATGAAACCACTGCCTCGAGGAGCTTTAGGGAATTCTTGCACTCAGTAATCTGCGGGAAATTTCACTAATTTACCTATATACAGGTGTGCAAACTAAATGTAATTTTAAATTATGTTAAATGAAATTTCTGTTGTGGAAAAAAGTTGATTAACTCTACTTCAGCATGAATAATTTTTTAAAATATAATTATAAAGTAATAACTAATATTCTGTCAAATTATTTTTCTATACAACAAAAATGAAACTAATTATTTACGTTAAAGTAAATAATTGACAATTTTACTAATATATATGTATATATATATATATATATATATAAGAATAAAATTCTGAGTCGAATCTGTAAATATTGTTTGGAAAATCTAATTGAAATAGTCATTATTATCGATACAAAGGCCGAATCTGTAGTTTTTAGAATTCTTGTCTGTCTGTCTGTACACCGCATCACGAAAAAACCACTGGATAAATTTTAATGTTTGGTGTGATAATAGTTGGTTATCCGGGTCAACATACAGCATACTTTTTACTGTAGGAAAATATCTTATGTCTGAGAAATCTATACTAAACGTTAAAACGTAAGTAGGGAAGAACCCGAGCGGAGCGAGAGTGAATCGCTAGTATAACATAAATAGATATACCTACACTCAATAAATTAAAACGAAAACAGGTCGTCTATTTATAGAGAAAATTTCCATAAACATTCAAAATCAGTGCATTTTGTACATGAAGTAAAAGTTTATATCGAGTTAATATAACGTAACGTCTGAAGATTAAACTCGGTGGAGATTGTTCACCAAGTTAGGTGTTTACACTCACTGAAACACACGTCTTGTCTCCCAACATTGTCAATGACATCAAACAGAAGTTCCCAACTCCACGCCACTCATGCTTAAACTTTATATACTCTAAGAACTTGTCGATCAAATCATAATTAATTGGCGTAAAGATGAAATATCCGATACTTGTTCATAACACAAAGGTAAAACTAATTATAATTGAACCGTTGATGGATTTTGGAGATAAGTTAAAAGTTATTAGCAGATAAAGCCGTCGACGTTTGAAATATTTCAAATAATTTATTAAACAAGACTTTTATTAAATTATTTGACCTAGTTTCTTTAAAAACAACAAAAACTTTTTATATTTTTTACGACACGTTTGGCTCAGTTTGTAGCGACCTTACTTACTCGGTCGCGGGTTCGAGTCCCGCTGGAGACATTCATTTGTGTGATGAGCACGAATGTTTGTACTCCAGTCATGGGTTTTTATATTTATAATATGTACTGTGTATTAAAGTTATATATGTGTAGTGTATCAACTATTTGGTATCCATAACACAAGCTCGTAGCTTACCATGAAACTAGATGGTGTTGTGTGTTAATGTCGCAACATATTTATTTATTTATGAAAGTAGCTTTAACGTTTAATAGATAATCGTTAATACGACAGTAATTTGCCGATATTAACAAAGAAAAAACTGCTACACAAATAACAAATAAACAAAAGACTTTCTGACTATTCAATGTCAGATTTCGAAAGTAAATTTTTTTATAGACATTTTCAGTCAATGTCAATATGTCACAAAGCAAACTAGAACTAAGAATCACGGGAGAGACTGAGGTTTTAGACGTCTCAAAGGCATTATATTCTTGTTAAAGACTACCTAGAAAAGATAGTTATATTCAAAATGTCAAATATTCGCGTATATCTAAAAAAGTATTATAGAACTAAGAACATACCAGCAAAAATAGTTTGTTCATTAATATTTGAGGTGTCCCGTATGCCGGTTACATCGCAATTTAACTTCCATCCCCAGCGGCGTTTAATTTAACAACGCGACAAATGTTTGTGATTTTGAGTTTGGTGGGCTTTATTGGCATAAATATATTATAAGTTAATAATTACCTTCGTGTATTCAAAGTTTACAGAAATAAATAAGGGTGTGTGAGAGATAGTGAATATATTCGCTTTAACTACTGGTACATTTAACTTTACTAGGTAGTAGTAGTCCAGCGGTGACGTACACGCTTGGGAAAACGAGAGAATCGAGTTCAAATCTCTGGTCTTGCATCTTTTATATCCTTATACACGAATTATTTTCAACATGATTTCCACTCAGCTTGAGATGAAGGAAAAAATCGTTATGATACCTGCATGTCTGAGAGAATTTGTCAAGTTTTCGAAAGACGTAAAGTCCGCGAACCCGCACTTGTCCAGCGAGGTCGAATATCTACCATTATTAAATATTTTTAACTTATTATGATGGTGATGTACCTACTGGGTCAAAATGTTATTAATATCAAGATTTTTTGAGGCGTTACTGTATGAAGAAATAAGAAACAAATACTATTTATTGCAATATTAAAAAATATATTATATCAAAGCATTGAAAATAACAGCATCAAAGTTTTTATCTCTAAAAGTTAAAGTATAAGTACTAAGTCGTAATCCTTGTATCAAATAGGTGTGTAAATGTTAACTTATCACAAAACTAAGTCTAGTGTAGCTTCAGTTAATCTAGAAGGCTTACTGTACAAATTTTATCAACTTAAAATTCAGAATGTATATAGCAAAAAAAAAATGCGAACCGCATACGTTTTGAAAAAATAAACCGTTGCAACAATCGTATAGTACAGGAGAACGGAAGCTGTAGAAGTGTTTTGTATTTTTTACATTTCCAGTCCTGCACAGGTTGTAGTTGAAAGAGAAAACAAACAACTTTTGATTCCATAATCTCTTTTTCACTACCTGCATTGTAAATAGTGTTACGAAAACTAGTTTATGTAGAAGTATTTGCGTATAGTACTTTCTTAGATTTACGCGAATATTTTTCTGTTATGTTTAGATTTATTATTTGATTTTATTATATTAATTACAGGATCTCACGACGATGGTGGTACCCAGTCATCTTCCCTATTGAAATTTGGATGTTTTTTTTAATTTCTATGGCTTTCCGAATCATTCTAGAGCGATATCGGTTCCCTTTCGTGAGGATTTGAGGTCTACCGAAGCAAATATAATAATATAATTTTATTTTCTTTATGTTTATAAATATAATAATGGCAACACTAAATAAGATTATTAAGTAATTCAGTTTTCAGTTTGAAAAAAATTGTAATAGTTTAATAACAAAACCTAAAATTATTTAAATAATAGTCTACATTCAATTATAAAACTTATTAAATTTATAAAAAATGTTTAATTAAAATTAAAGGTAACAAGGTAACTTTGATGACATTTTTGATATTTTGAATTCATTTTTGTTAATTTGTGGGTAGGCTGTCTGTAACAACTATATAATACTTTTGAGACATCTAACACCTTTGTCTCTCCCGTGACCATGATTGGTGTAAAGTATTGGAAACGTCGGGAACCAAAAATCAAAATATAATGATAGTATGTAATCAAGTTCAAACAATATAATAATATAAAGACATATAAAAATTAAGAATTTGTTTTTGTTTGTTTTGACGCGATAATCACCGGTATTACTACATAAATCAACTATGGGAACAAAGCTGCGAGTAAAAGCAAGTACTTCGGATAAAATTATTTTCCTAGAACAAACTTAAACGTTCTTTAAAATATACATACGTTATTTAAAAAACCTATTGCGATACCTATCAGGATACAAACTAATAGAATGTAATATTCAAACATCGAAATTGAAAAAAAAAAATTAATGATCTACTGAACTTCGGTTCTAGAAATAATGTGGTTTTAATATGAAAAGAAAAAATATTCTGATATCAATTTCAGTCTTTCTTAGATTTACGCGAATATTTGACGTTTTAAATAAAACTATCTTTTCGGACGGATTTATTTTCAGTCTCTTCCGTGACCATGATTGCTGTAAAGCATTCGAAACGTCGGGAACCAAAAATCTAAATAAATCCGCGAAAAAATCTGAACGAAAAGATAGTTTTATTTAAAAAAATTGTCTTCTAAATTATTATTAACGTTATAAATGCAATACATGATTTAAAAAATAACAAAATTTTGTTGCACACAAATTTAGATATTATATATATTTACATAAAGAAAACTTTATGGTGGTTTCGGATGGAGTTTTGAACACGATGATTATTTTTTCTGAGAGAAACTAAATATCTGTTTTATTCGAAATACAAATATAAATAAATTATAACTAATAAAAGTGTTACTATGTTAGTATATCTAAATCAAACTATATATATATATATATATATATATATATATATATATATATATATATATATATATTTGTATAAAAGCGCTTTTCTGATTCACTACGACTATGCTACAACAGTCATCAACAAGTAAATAGTATATGTTCCAACAGAACTTTGTTCGCGCCAAGTTATCTTCCATGTTATGGCGAGGAAATAATAAGAACTCGAGCACGATTGTTACCGCGTGGAGTACTTTTGTATAGATAATAAATAATTTGGAAAGTTGCTTTGAGTTTATCTTCTTCTGGGGGGTATGGTGTTACTATTTTATTATTAGATACTATTATATTTGTCGTTTAGTAGTTAGTAGTGATATGCCCTAATTTCGCGTTAGTTTTCATTAAGCCCCATGGTGATCCATCCTAACTTCACGTCAGTGCTCATTAAGCCCTATGATGAACTGCCCTAACTTTGACTCAGTGTTTATTACAACCCCATGCTTGAAAATCAATCGAAGCCTAACTTTATATCATGCTTCAATTTGAATGCTTCAATTCTTCTATCAAGCAGGGAATAGCCATTATATAACAGACATAACATTTCAATTAAATTTACATATAAGTACGATAATTGAAATCATATAAGGTACTACCGATTCATCCTCGCTCTGCTCGAGTTGGTTACGTTTTCTCGTTTAGTATAGATTTCTCAGAGATGAAATATTTTCCCGCAGTAAAAAATATCTATATTTTGACCCGAATAACCAGCTATCATCATACCAAATTTCATCAAAATATGCCCAGTGGTCTCGTGATGCGTTCCCAGACAGACAGACAAAAAAAAAACTAAAAATTATAAATTCGGCCTCTGTATCTGTAATAATGACTATTTCAATTAGATTTTCCAATAAGTATTCAATGTACAGATTCGACTTAGAATTTTATTATATGTATGGATTTGAATAGTCATAGATTTAAACTATAGTATAAGTATAAAGTTAAGTAAAATGTTTGTATACATTTTGAGACTTTTGCTTGCTTTTATTTATTTTTTATTTTGCCGTATCATTAAACAAAAGATTCCAAATATAAAACACTTAAAGCCTTTTAGTGGAAATACAATTTAGGTTTATTTACTTCAATATATTTTTAACACAAAAATTACTAAAATCACCAAGTCAAAGTGTTTACTTAATATCCTCTTTCCATCTCTTTAAAAAAAAACGTTTTCAATATCCTTTTAAATTTTTACATTATGATGTTTATATTATCTGTACTAATATTTTAAAGCAGATGAGATTGTTTGCTTGAACGAAGGTAATCTCTATAACTACACGGTCGTTTGGAATAATTTTTCTTACTATTTATTGGGAAAATTATGCTTTCTGAAAAGTGCTAAGCCTTACAAGTGGAGGAATATCACATAAAACATTATAACGCGATCACTTGGAAAACCGAGTGAAGTGGTTTCAAATCCAGGGTCTCTTCGATATTTTCATGTGCGAATAATTTCCAACATGATTACCACTCGTCTTACGGTGAATGAAAACATCGTGAGGAAATCTGTATGTCTGAGAGAATCTAGCAAGTTTATGAAAGACATGTGAAGTCCGCCAATCCGCACTTGGCCAGCGTGGTGGACTGTGGCCTGATCCTCCTCGTATTGAAGGGAGGACCGTGCCCAGCAGTGTGACGTTAAAAAGGGCTGAATACATATATGTAAACTACTTAAGCGAAGCCACGTGCAAAATATAATAAAATGAGACTGCTTTTATAAATATCGAAATATGTATGTATGTTTGTTAGTCCTTCACGTTGAAACGGCTTAACGAATTTGGATGAAATTTAGTATAGAAATAAATGTGGGGAGTTACATGGGCTTTCCTTAAGCACGTAGGGTCGTACCTGAGGGAAGCGAGTGGCTTGCATATTTATAAACACGCTGCAATATGTACATATTATACAATTTTATCCGGAACCCAATGAATTATTCAAATAGTAAAGATGTGACGAAACGATTTCTCCAACTACAAATGACAATGATTCAAGCGCTATGGAGGTCGGGGCTTTAAATTTAGAAACGTTTGGTATACATCACTACGCTTCCGCCATGTCTGCAGACACAGTTACTACAGTACATAGCGCAAATTATTCTATTCGGATATACTGTTATATTCCCCGTCATATTTAATTCGTGGTCGACAAATATTATGATCCATTGCTTATTTCGTTTGATATAATAATAATTATAGGTTAATGAGACTTATAAATATGCTTAGTTACGAAAAATGGCTCTGCAGAGCTTTTACAACTTTCTAGGTATTCCTTGAACTGTTTGTCGAGTTTCTATATACAGTTCATTTTTTATAAATAAATAAAAAATATTCATTAAAATATAGCATAATATGAGTTGATCATAGAAGCATGAAAATTAAAAAATATAGAGATATATAGAGCTTTAACTTTTAATTAGTTAAGTATTTTATTCTGAATACATTTATTCAGCCTTTATGACTGACTAGCGACTTTCGCTTTCTTCGCTCGGGTGCGTACCTAGATACGTTTTAACGGTTAGTATATTTTTTTCAGAGATGAGATATTTTCCCGCTGTAAAAATTATCCTATATGTTGACCTGGACAACCAGCTATCATCGTACAAAATCACATCAAAATCTGTCCAGTGGTTTTCTCGTGATGCGTTCCCAGACAGACAGATAGACAAACAGACAATAATTCTTAAAACTAGAGATTCGGCCTCTGTATCGATAATGACTATTTCAATAACATTTTACGAAAAATATTTAATGTATAGATTCCACTCAGTTAAAATTTTATTATATGTATAGATGATGGTTATTACCGCATAAGTTATTTTTTTTTAAGTTTCTTTAAACATAATTACTTACTTATCCATATATTAATATACTAAATTAAAAAAAAAAACTATTTTTGTCACATTATCAAAGTTTCAATTAAAAACCTAACCTTGACCTAAATTTAAATCGATTTCAGATCGATATATATATTGTTGGAGAAAAGAAAGCAGATCACCCAATTGGCGTATTGCCATGCCGGTTGTAATATCGTAGTGAGTCGCAGACGTCATTAATATTCGTTTGAGAAGCAACGTTTTCGTCAATATATTTTATTTGGTTCCGTTAATATTAACGCGATTTGCTGAGCTAAGTGCACCTACATAGTACATTCGTAGCTTATACACGAGTGTAGTACAAATCAAAAATTTAAAATCTATAGTAATATTATAAAAAAAAGTGAAAAACCATATATATATATATATATATATATATATATATATATATATATATATATCTCGTATCTTAAGAACAAAACAACAGACTAGAAGTTAACCTACAATGGATATTTAAAATCATACGAACTTATATTTAAAAAAAAACCTTTCAATCCAAAGTTCTAAGGTTTTAGCCAGAATACAATACATCAATTGTAAATAAAATTTTCTCTTTGTCTAACAACAGACAAAAGAATGGATAGAATGGAAAAAAAATGGAAACTTTTTGAATTCTCGATACTAAACGTTTACAGTGCGGCGCAAAAAAAGTTAAATAAAAGTTACTAAATTTAAACGGGGATGTGTAAAAGTATATAAACAATGTATAAGTATAAAGACCGCTCGACCGTTAAGTTTTAATTACATTTACAAATTATATGAAATTTCAAAATCATTTTGAATATAAAGTAAGCTCGTAAAATATTTTAAGCTACGTTATGTCATTTTTGATACTCAATTCGGACGATGTTCCGCGAAATATTCAAAGATGGTCCAAATTTTGAAGGAAATGCGTATCTTGGGAGAACAGTCTTGAAGAAGATAAAGATGCAAGGAAGAACATCTTCTCAGTTAAAAAATAATTCATTTTGTTTTTAGCTTAATTAATCACTACATAGTATAAAACAAAGTCGCTCCCCGCTGTCTGTCCCTATGTATGCTTAAATCTTTAAAACTACGCAACGGATTTTGATACGGTTTTTTGTAATAGATAGAGCGAGTCAAGAGGAAGTTTTATATTTATAGTACATGCATAATATAGTAGAGAAACACTGATAATTTTAGAGGTTTCTAATGTGATGTCGTAAATAAACACGTTTTTTTTGCGCTTACATTGCAAACGCTGGCGCAACGCTACGAGATAGATCAAAATAATGTACTACAGTATCATACACCTTAAAAGGACTACAAAAAGTCCGCGATGACATATGTCTATTGTCTATCTCTTAAGGATAACATACAGTATATCCATTTTACTATATCCAAAGTAGGGTCGAATCCGAGCGAAGCGAAGCTAGTTCACTATAGATGAAGTATATAAGGACACAGGTAATATTTCATTTTACCTAAAACATTTTACAAAGTTAAGCTTTCACAAAATAGTAGAACTAACTGAGAAATAATTACAGTTTGTTGAAAATATAACAGCGAAAGTAAATAACGTTAACGATTGTGCTGATGGTTTTACGTTATGTACGATCGTTGAAAGCATATTCTTGTTCTTACGCCAAGTCTGTTACATATGTAGTTACATGAGAGTATCTTTTATTAATGGTATGACGTGCGAGGATTTCAAATTAAAATAACGCTCTATAGTTGTAGGAATATTGTCAAATTATACGTTGTTTCATAAAATATAGACCTATAATTTTATCAAGAAAATGCTTAGTTATTATGTTTATTATGTTTATATAATACATGTATAATCTTCTTGACACACTTGATTTTTTCTTAGTGTACTAACACCGTGCAGCTAAATAAATAACAATTAAAAAAAACATTGACTTCAAAGTCACTTACAGCCCTTAGAGATGGATCTTTTTTGAAAAATGAAAAAAAAAGCTAAATTTAGTAACCCTTATTTTTTGTAGTCGGTCAAATTCTTAGGTGAATTGCAATCTTTTCAATAGAACCAAAGTTACAAGTGTATCTTTTTGTAGATAAGCACTAACGACTATGGTAGCTGAAAAGAAATAGATATAAAAAGCTTGCTAGCTAGCTGACACAAAATTTGTTAAAAACGGAATCCATTCATCACACTACAATTACAAATGGGGAAATTTGTATGTGTGTTTGTTTTTTTACTTCTTTACAGTAAAACATCTGGACCGATTTGAAAAAAAATTCGTGTACATATAGATTAAGACATAGCATATAGGTTACTTTCAAGAGGCACTGATTGTTGTGATTGAATATATAAAGCTGAAATTATATGAATTGGTTTCTTTGAAGAATTTGAAGGTTATACGCTATCTTATATAACACTATGACATACGAGAGAAAAAAATCAAACGACGCGAGAAGAACCGCAAGAGAACTTTACAATTATATTTCCATCCCTTGTTTTAACGGGCCTTCCTTCAATACGAGAGGGATCAGGCTATAGTCAACCGCACTGCTAAGTGTGGGTTGGCGGTTTCACATCTTTCTTTCGAAAACTTGTTAGGTGCGCGATCCGAGAATTAAACTCGCTTCACTTGGTTATTAAGCGAACGCGCTACCACTGCGTATTGTATGTATTACTATTGTATATAATATAAAGAAAAGTCTATATTTTTTTTCAAGTTGCAAAAGACACACGAGAAAAGCGAGGGTGAGTCACTAGTAAATTCTGTCAGAATGAAAGTCGAACGCGCTTCAATCAAATCGACATGTAATCCAATACAGTCATGTTATAACACCGTTATGGGAAAAAAAAGTTGATGCGTGTAAACAATAAAAGTATTGAATCTGTTTAGCAAAAAATTTAGAAACCAAAAGGTGTTTGGCTTTAAGTTAGGTTTGCATGAATGTATATGATTTATAATATTGAAACCAGAATTGGTTGTTAAAATTTGAATAGCTGAAAAATAGTTTTATTTTGTCTACATTTTGTAAATATTTTTACACAGTATATTAAATCATGGTGAAATCAATGCACAGACCAACCCTTAAGGCTAGAAAATTGAAATTTCGCACACGCATTCCTCATATGACGAAGGCATCCACTAAGAAAGGATTTTTCAAAATTCAACCCCCAAGGGGGTGAAATAGGGGATAAAAGTTTGTATGAATCTTTTTATTTCTTGGACATATTTGCATGAAATTTCGTATTTTTCTTAATTTGATCGTGAGCGAAGCCGCGAGTTCTGCTAGTTTAAAATAAGGAAAAAAACGTTCCGTTCCTTACCAATCAATATTATTACAAATTAAAAAAGTCCCTTAAAATTGTTACCCCCAGGGGTGAAATAAAGAAAGAATCACAAAACTTCTGTCTGCAATAGGCAAAGATATCATATATGATAAACATCCACCCAAACTAGTACTTAGTTTGAGTCTGCCTTTTCGAAGTTAGTTAAAAACACTATATATAAAGAGACATAGACAAAACAGTTCTGTACCTTTTTCTCCTCTGCTTGCCAAACGATTTTTTTTTCTTTTTATGTTTAGCAGCTATAGTTGTCAATAAAAAAAATGGTTGAATTTTGACCGTTGAGAGAACACTGGTTATTGTAAATTAAAGATTATAAACGTTCTAGCACATGTTTTTGTACACCGTTTTACTCACATGGTAAAGCGATTCGTTGCTAACCGAGTTAAAAAAAAGGTAATACGAAGGCAGACAGAGTTACTTTCACACTTACAATATTAGTATGGAAGTATTGATATA
The DNA here is from genome assembly GCA_033884665.1 of Argynnis bischoffii washingtonia. Taxonomy (NCBI): domain Eukaryota; kingdom Metazoa; phylum Arthropoda; class Insecta; order Lepidoptera; family Nymphalidae; genus Argynnis; species Argynnis bischoffii. The sequence goes on along the minus strand of CM066609.1, from coordinate 14,703,717 downwards.
TCACTTAGACAATACAAATAAAACCATAGATTAATCTTATATATATATAAACAAATTCGTGTTTGTTACAACACTTATAACTCGAGAACTGCTGGACCGATTTTTATAATCTTTGTTTTGTTGGATTTGTCTTCACTCCGAATAGCAGAATAACTATTAAAACGTCGAAAAAATTCACGAAGGAAAAAAAATGAAATAATATCTATTCCTGTGAAGAAAACCACCAGCGTACACTTCAAACGTATAATAATTATTGATTTTCATATAAGAATTACAACACACTGCATATATCACTGCTTTATACTAGAATTTACACAACACTGTTTCAGCATAATTACACAGTAACTCTTCCTGAACAAGAATGAATCCCAATCATAGAAAGCACTCCTTATATATTAATTTTAATTTCAATCAACCCGCCTTTTTTAATAATTTTAATGTAACTTCAACTACTTCCGGCGTAATCTTTAAATCATAGTAGTCAATTAATGTATTTAATTTATAAAAGCATACTTAAAATATAAAACATAATTCATTGAAACTTTAGTTAATTACAAGAAATATAGGTAACTTTAAATATGTCTAACAATATTAGCACTAAAATTAATGAATCATAACATTCCATACTAAGCGTCAAAACGTACCTAGGGACGAATCCGAACGGAGCAAGGTTGAATCATTAGTCAAGTATACATATAAATTCAAACGATATTTTCCACAGCAGTGACACGTTTAATTACCAGTATTCGTTCTATTGTATTACATACAAAATTAACATTGTGTTTTTATTTTTCATCATTTCAAATTGGCATAAAGCCAAAAAATCGATGCGTTTTGGCCCAAAGCCAAGCCATCTGTCGGCAAAACAAAAAATAGAAGCCTTAGCCTCCACCTGATAACCGAAGCACCTCATTTACGTGAAATGATTAACTTGGGTCGTGTCTTATAACTTTGTTAAGCTTTATGATAGCTACAATATTTTTTTGACTTTTTTGACAGATATTAGGGTAAATAAAGAATGAAACAAGGTTGATGCATGCTTAAATTGGGGGGTAAGCCTACGAATAATAAGTCTACTTATTCGTAGGGGGAAGCTGGTGAATGCGTTACGAAAAAAGGTACGTACGTTTGTTGCCATGGTAACCGTTGTTATTGTCCGACAAAGAGATATATAATATTATATTCTTTCCTTATATGATATTCTATAAATATATGATTGTAACATGTCTAATATGCGTTATTTCTAGTATCTCACCTATTCCAATTATTTAAAACATAAATTGAATTTCACACATTCATACACGCACGTATTGTATGATAAATACAACACGCATTGTTGTATTTATCACACAATGGGTGTTTCTTAAGACTGGCAACTCTCCGTCTAGTGACTTCCATATAAAGCACACGCAATTACGGAGAACAAAATAAAAAAACATAAAAACGTTACAATATAAATTAGTTAATTAAACTTCAACATAGTCCAGATCGAGAACGTAGAACGTATCTCATAGAAAACCAGAAAGTTTTTTTTTCATGTATATATTTTAATTTTAGACAAATTGTTCAAAAAAAACATAACCATCGTAATTTGAGCATGCAAGGTAGTTAAGTAAATAGGTGTAGAACAATTTATTTAATCGTTTCTTACCAATTAGAAGAGTGACCATTAATACAATTTATTACCAAGTTATTGGCTTAGCTCCAAAGAAACAGTTGCAAACAAAAAGTATGGAATGAACAATTTATGTTACGCAGTGTGTAATAATATCAAAGGAAATACAATAAAATAATATAATAGGTTATAAAATAGCTACAAAATAACAATATAGTTATGGGAAATTATTACGAGCTTTATTATCAGTAAAATACGGCTAAAGATGTTATAGAAGATTGAATTAAATAATAATAACAAGCAATACTTTTATATTTTAATATAGGCAGTGGTAGCCTAGTGGTAGTGGTAGGTTCAAATCATTTCTAACATGATTACCACTTGCCTTACGGTGAAGGAAAACATCGTGAGGAAACCTGCATGTCTGAAAGAACCTAGCAAGTTTTCGAAAGACATGTGAAGTCCGCCAATCCGTACTTGGCCAGCGTAGTGGACTATGGCTTGATCCCCCTTGTATTGAAGAGAGGCCCGTGCCCAGCAGTGGGAGGTTAAAAAGAGCTGAATACAACAAGCAATATCTATTTATCAATTTATAGTATACGAGTATACTATTTGGAAAAAGCAGTTAAGTTTTTCTTACTTTTTCCGAATTTTCTTAAAAAGAGTTATAAAATTAAGTCATACAAAGGAAAATAAACAGGAGAAGAAAGAAGGGATAAGAAGGAGTGAATGATTAGGTCTCCTGCGCTGTTTACTTAGGAGTTACATAAAATATGTTTAGCAAATGTTAAGAGCAGTACAAGAGTATTTTAGATGGTGTTTTTAGAAATTCTCTGTAACAGCCTTAAGTTAAAATGTTGTCGGTATTTCATTCACCTAGGAGTATCTCTCACCGGTCGTGTCCAATTGTTGTTCCACTGGAGTTTAAGAGTGACAGAAATTAAGAAAGAACCTATCCATACCATACTATCTCCTGCGCAGATGGCTAATCTCAGTGAGATTATTATTCAGGACATTGTTATTTAGTTACTGGCGGGGACTCTACAACAACATAAGTCTTAAAACTTTATAATTCCATTTTATCTAGAAAGGTATATCTTTAAGATTACCTTAAAACTTATTCTTTCAAAGTGGAAGTTTCTTCGAAGTTCGAAAAAATCATTTCACAGCTGGCAAAGATTGTTCGAAGTTGAATATATAAAGATATATTGTGAGTGTTCACAAAATAAAGACGAATAAATTTTAGTTTTTTTATAAGTATAATAAACAAATTAAACAAAAAACTTTAAAATACGAGCAAATTTAAATTCAAAACATATGAAAATATTAAAAATTATTACACATATATATGTAGCTTCTAAAATTTATGACGTAATATAACGGTAACTTTACTTAGTAAATAATTTAAGAGCTAATCTGCGTGAAGCAAACGAGCCGCATCTTTGTTACAGCCTCTTAACTAACATAAGCAGATACATTAAGCTTTACTAGGCATTATTATGATTAAGGGATGTTTGGGTTAGGTCTTTGACACAAAATAGGCTTTTATTTTAATATAAAATGTATTCAACATGTCATATTGCGTTAAATATGGGTATAAAGTTTAGGGATAATGGAATTATTAAGTTTTGCGTTTTAAAGTTTCCTATATTGTGTTATATTTTAATATTATTGGAATAGAAAATATGTAAGCGCTTACAATAATTGAATTACTCATCGGACTATTACTATAAATGTGAAACATTGTTACGCTGAAATGGCTGGATGGATATTGATGTAATTTAGTCCATAGAGACTATTACCAGAAGGTTACTTCTGTTATATGTTAATATATGTACCTAGGGATGCACCTAAGCGAAGCTAGGGTATGATACTAGTGTTCAAAATATTTTCATCCTTCCAGTTGTTGATGTCATCGCACGTAACTACGTTCGTAAACAACACTGTAATAAATTTTCAAGTTTACACTTCATTTTATTTACACTCTAGAATAAGTAACTTGATTTTCTTGGTGGTTTTAAGCTTCCATGTAATCAATATATGAAGGAGAATCATAATATGTATGCCAATCCCCTATGCATAGGTACAATTACATAGTTTTCAACAAATTTTCACTATAAACAGTGGCTGTTGTAAATTATCCTCAGAAAGCACATAAAAAAGCTTTAAAACACTATAACCAATAGTAAAAACCACACCAAAATCCATTATATTCCATACAAGCTTACAACAACTCATTAATACCAACTTTATAGGAACATTTCATATTAAAACAAATGGACAAACTATGTAGACTATAGAAAAGCTATTTTTGACGACAGCTAATAAAAAATAATACATTTAAAACAAAGCTAGGTCGATCATAGCAAAATCTCGAACCCGGAACCCTTGGCACACATGCCCAGATCCCCAGACGACTGGTAGTCACACCGCTTCTTTACTGTCATTCCGTGTGACACCAGACGCGCACGTGTTTGTGTCTCGATCTATTTTAATATCGATCTCTGTTATGTTAATCTATGGGTATCTAATTGGTTCACGTGTAAATGTACGGATGTATACTGGCAGTGGTTTTACGTTTTATTTGCATCGGAAATATCTTAGAAGGATTTATATGTGAAACGTATATATCTATATACGACTACTGGCAGAACTCGCGGCTACGCCCGCATTCAATCACCAAAAAAAAAACTCTTTCGCTTTATGTTATACAGCGTATATGTTATACATATTTTATGTAATATTGTTCCTACAAAAATACTAAAATCGAGCCGTTTTTGAGGAGTGCGACCACAAACAACGTGACAAATTAGATAAATACCTAGGCAAAGACAAAACAGTTCAGTGTCTTTTTCTTTGCTTTTCAATCGATTTTCCTTTTTTGTTCAGTAGTTATTGACGAGCTTATACGACCAATAACATAATTTTGGGATCCGTTTTTATTTATATTTTTTAGTTTCTACTTCTGCCCATTTTTGTATAGACACCTACAACTTACTGGTATTATTATTCTTTTAATTTATTAGGTAGATACAACCAACCTTAAAATCACGTAACTTAGAAAACCACCAACTCACCTTAAAAAAAAGGGAAGAAGTATATACTCCCTTTTTGCAGTTAAAATCTATACATATAATAAAATTCTGAGTGATCTTTTTGGAAAATCTTATTGAAATAGTCATTATTATCGATACAGAGCCCGAATCTATAGTTTTTAGAATTTTTGTCTGTCTGTCATCACGAGAAATGTACTGGACAGATTTTCATAAAATTTGGTATGATGATAGCTTGTTATCCTAGTCAACATATAGGATACTTTATTGCGGGAAAATATATCATCTCTCAGAAATCTATACTAACCGTAATAATTATTGTAAGAAATCACAGCCGTACTTCACATTTCCCTTTCATTATCAAAGAATCTCAATGATTGATACAGGTTTCAAAGAACAAAAGAGGTAATATCTAGTCAGAGATAATTTTAAAACACGCTACATTGAATAGCTGTACTTTGCATAGCAGATATTACAGCGGCGCGCTGCTATGACAATACTCAGCAATTCCCCATTACGCCAGATGGGCGAGCTAGACTACTGATTGCGCATTGTTTGCATGTGCAATACACTTCTTACTTTCTCGAATGTTGGAAAATAAAACATAACAAAAGGTATGACTTATTTAAGCTATGTCAGTTTGTATTTGTTTTTAAGTTAATATTAATTCTTTTATTTCAATTAACATTTCTCATTAAAATATGTATAGTTATTTAAATTACAAGCCAGCCCTCTATTTAATGTCCCACTGCTGGACATGAGACTACTTTTAATACTAGATGGATCAAGACATTGTCACCCACACTGGACAAGTGCAGGTAGATGGTTTAAAAATTCGTATTTCATTTAAGCGGTCGCCAAGTCCATAGGGAAATTCAAAACTCGATGAAATCGACACGATATACAAATTAAAAAAATGGGAAACAAAATCTTGAGTACTTAATAAGGTGTTGAAAATGTCCTCCTAGTAATTATATTAGACTACACGAGTGCTGGAAAACATCTCTTATAGATGCCGGCGAAGTAGTAGATAACTGAGCCGAATCTGTACCTTAAATATTTTTTGGAAAATCTTATTGAAATAGTGATTATTATCGATACAGAGGCCGAATGTATAGTTTTTAGAATTTTTGTCTGTCTGGGAACGATCACGAGAAAACCACTGGACAAATTTTGATGAAATTTTGGTATCATGATAGCTGGTTATCCGAATCAACATATAGGACTTTTTACGGCGGGAAAATATCTCATATCTGAGAAATCTATACTACCCGTTAAACGTGAGCGGAGCGAGGCTGAGTCACTAGTGTAATACAAAGTTACATTTCAACAACGGATTTAATATAAAACAGGTCGCAACAGCTAACAGCAATAACTTACTGTCAACACCATTATTGAGTATTAGTCTTCTTTAGTGCTACTACTATACCAAATTCTTTTGAAGATAATTTTTATATAAGCATACAAGAAGTAAGAAGTCAGCTTTCTTTCAATTGTTTCATTAGTTATGTTTAGCGACGGATTTCGCCCCCACTTTACTGAACTGACCGCACATTTTAACTGAAAGCTAAGCTGATTTCGATTACGTCACGTAAGATTTCTAACTTAACATCTGACATAAAGGTGTCAGAAAAAAAAAACATATTTTTTTAAATGGGAGAGTTTGGTTTCGTAATATAAATAAAAATAAACACCCATAACTACGAGTAGGTACATCATTACATATTAAGAATGAAGTTCCTCGGCCCCCTGAATTTGTGTTCGTTTGGGATAAACGCAGAAACTACTGTATGGATTATCATACGGTTTTCTAATAAAAAGGAGTATTGCGAGTAAGTATTTATAGGTTATAGCTTGGATATAATAAAATGGATATAGTATGTTATCCTTAAAAGATAGACATATGCCATGGGGGACTTTTTTGTAGACCTTTTTAGGGTGTACAATACTGTAGTACATTATTTTGATCTATCTCGTAGGGTTCAGCCAGCGTTTGCAATGTAAGCGCAAAAAAATGTGTTTATTTACGACATCACGTTCGAAACCTCTAACATTATCAGTGTTTTTCTACAATATTATACATGTATAATACATATAAACCTTCCTCTTGAATCACTCTTTTAAAAAAGTTGATCACTATTAAAAAAACCGCATCAAAATCCGTTGCGTAGTTTTAAAGATTTAAGCACATATAGGGACAGACAGCGGGAAGCGGCTTTGTTTTATACTATGTAGTGATAATTTACGAAATTGTTACGAAAATGAGCTACTGGTGAGATGATATTTATGAAGGAAGTCAGAAAAAAGCTTCCTTTCTGAGAGCTTCCGAAACAAAATAAATGTGAAGGGCACCTAGAGATCTTTATTATTAAAGCAAGAAAAACTCATTTTAGTTAAATCAATATATTTATATTATAAAACATCATCTGCATATACAGAAATAGAATATATCATTCGGTATAAGACAAAATAACAAAATGTACTTTTGCCAAGCCAATAAAATAAAATCTGCAGTAGCAGATGGTATCCGATCAGTATTTTTTTTATTAAACTCTATGTTTTTTATATAATAGACGACGATTGACGATGTACTTCGATGTACAGATAGTACCTACGCACTAAATTATACAATGTAATACAACTTACTATAATTTTGTAATTGGAGATTGACAATATTGCTACATTCGTAATGGGTTCGATTTCGGCACGGGATAAAAGATTTTGTGTTGATATTATGCCTGAGTTTTAAAACATAAAATGTGGTAGAAACTCTGTGGTAGATCCAACAAATAGAAAAAAAATAAAATAAAATTAAATCCAATACTAGAGACGCGTTATTTTTTGTCTCACTTAATCGTCGTAAGTATTGAGACATAATGATAATTATTTATATTATAATGATAATTATTTACGTGACATTGGCGAAGTAATCTGTGCTCAACTGGCACGCTTTGAAGCCATTAACAAAAGAATTGAATTGGATTGAATAGAATAATAATTGTATTCAGCCTCAGAGGCACGGGCCTCCCTTCAATACGAGGGGAATCAAGCCATAGTCCACCACGCTGGCCAAGTGCGGATTGGCGGACTTCACATGTCTTTCGAAAACTTGCTAAGTTTTCTCAGACATACAGGTTTCCTCATGATGTTTTTCCTTCATCGTAAGGCAAGTGATAATCATGTTAGAAATGATTCGCACATGAAATTATCAGAGGTGCGAGACCCGGGATTTGAACCCGCTTCACTCGGTTTCCCAAGCGAGCGCGTTACCATTGGGCTATATAATGTCATAATTATGTTAATATATCTTACACGCAAAAATTTGACCGATATTTAGTAGATAATCTTCTTTTTGCGCAAAGCGATTAATGAAATAAATGAACTCGTACACGAAACTACAATGTTTATGAGAAATAAAAAAACATTTTACACATTTCTATCACCTTATAACCCAAATATCTCATTTGCGATATTTTTATTTCATTTCTCATGAAACTGTTTTAAGCCTATAGCGACACGTGGAAGCGAATTCCGAATTTAAAAGACAATAGGCCAAGTTATTAGCAAAAAATAGAAATGTAACAGCTGTGAGTTGTATTTTAAATAAAAGACAGTCACCGCGCGTCGTAGAATTTTTAATAGTTGATTTGATTGAGATAATTAGAATACTCACTTTTATTGCTCAGTTTACATAGTATCTAAAACTATATCTAATATATTTAAACGAGCAATTCTTCTATATTAATTTATTTATTTATACCGGTGATCTCAGAAACGGCTCTAACGACTTCGCTGTTTGGTGTGTGGGGGTTTTCCGGAGCGAAAAATCGATCTAGATTAGTCTTATGTCTGGGAAAACGCGTGTTTTCGAGTTTTCCTGCGGTTTTCTTTCGTATTATTCCGACCAAGGTGTAAGATCACAGGTGTCCGGTTACGAATCCCGGTCGGATACAAAGTTTTTACTTTTGTTTTTTTGTACTTATTCAAGTTTTTAGTTTTTTTTTATCTAAAAATACGATATAACAAAAAAGAACTCCGAGCGAAGCTCGTTCGCTCAGGTACTATATTATTATGAAACGTTTATTGATAAGTTTATATATTTATAATAGAACTAGTGACTCACCCTCGTTCCGCTTGGGTTTGTCCCTAGTTACGTTTTAACGTTTATTATAGATTTCTCAGAGATGAGATATCATCCTGCATTAAAAAGTATCCCATTATGCGGACCCGGATAAACAGCTGTCATCATACCAAATTTCATCAAAATCTGTCCAGTGGTTTACCATGATGCGTTCCCAGACAAACAGACAAAAATTGTAAAAAACATAGATTTTGCCTCTGTATCGATAATAATGACTATTTCATAAAGATTTTTCAAAAAATATTTAATGCACAAATCGACTCAGAATTTCATTAAAATATATGTAACTATAGGTTATCTTTACAAGCATTTAGCTTAATAATAACTAATTAATATGTTTATTTAGTTCAAATCTTGCTTCTGTAGGTCAAATCTAGTAAAAGAATTGAACGTAAAAAATATAGGTACATATGTAAAATATTAGTCCAAAGCTCGATAATTATTTTTTAATGTTTTATGTAGGTACTTATAATGTTATTTTTTTAAAGATTTTAAAGAACATCAACCTTTTGGAGGATAAAAAATGGTTTTTTTTGGTTGTCTTTCTTTATGGAGCAAAAAATTATTATGAACTTTTCATAGATATATTTTATGACTTGGAGAGTGACAAAAACAAATTATAATACTGTGTCTACTGTAGGATGACACTAATAATACTTCAAGATGATCCTTGCATATATTCTTATATTCAGTACTTTTGCAACATCAACTTATTCTATATTCTATACTGATATTATAGAGGTAAAGTTTGTGAGTTTGTGAGGTTGTAGGGTGTATTCTCTGGATCTACTGAAAAGATGTAAATGAAATTTGGTAAGAAGATAGTTTGATCCTGGGTAAGACATAGAATACTTTTTGTCCCGGAAGTAATACTTTAAGGGAGTGAAAATGGGGATGAAAGTTTGTATGGGGAATCAAGCTAGGGACGAACCGAAGCGAAGTGAGGGTGAGTCGCTAGTGCTTTTACAATCGTAGAACGTCTGTCCGTGTGGAAGCTGCCACTGGCTCAGAAAGCAATTCTTTTGAGAAGAGCCGGCGAGAAACTCAACATTTACTCTTTTAAATAATGAGTTACGTAATCTATATAAATATAAATGAATGTTGGTAAGCGCATAACTCAAGAATGGCTGGACCAATTCGGCTAATTTTTTTGTATGTTCCTTAAGGTCCACGGAAGATTTTAATACTTTAAAAAAAAACTATATCCATGTTACTATACCTAAGCTAGGGACGAACCCGAGCGAAGCGAGTCTGAGTTTATAATAATAATTTACAGTATTACAAACAATTCATGACTAGACACTACAAGGTGGTGCCATGTCCATTTTTTCTTTAAATACATTCCTATCGGCCAAGGTCACATAAATAAATGCTTTATACATACGTCATTACAAATTAAATCAAATATATATATATTTTTTAACCGACTTCCAAAAAAAGGAAGAGGTTCTCAATTCGACCGTATATTATTTTATTTTTTTTTTTATGTTTGTTCGGGCATTTTTTCGTCGTTTATGAACCGATTTTGATAATTCTTTTTTTGTTGGAAAGGAGATATCCCAAGAGTGGTACCATGATAAGGAAACCAGGATCTGATGATAGGATCCCAAAGAAATCGAGGGGAACTTTCGAAAATTGTAGCGGCGACTAGTGCGTTTGTTAACATTTTCATTAGGTATTTTAAAGCACTACTATTTAATGAAGGTATGGAGTCGATCTGATGATGGATCCGAAAGATAGTCGAGGGAACTCCTCAACGATTTACTGCAATTACCTGGTGTTTGGGCTTGATTAATTTGTATTGATGATACGTCTACACTAAAACTGGAAAAATAAAAACTTAAAAAAAAAATAAAAACCGACTTCCAGGCACTAAAAAGTAAAAAATAACTAAACAGGGGTTTTCATTTAGAATAGATACTTAATCAGATTTTTTCGAAGTCGGTGCCAGCCAATACAAATCAAAGCACACCGCTTATTATTCGCTTTATATAATAAAATAAACATTTTTAAATCCCATGTTCTGGATATTGTCACGTAAAAACGAAAAGTATTCGCGACTTGGAACGACGAAAGTAGACAAATTAAAGATTGCTAAAGCGGCCGCATAAAGAACGCTATGTGTGTGTTTAATTATAAAATGACTCCCTACTAACTTTGAGACTCGAGATTTTTAATTACAGTGTATTTGTTGCAGAAATTGTGAAGCGTCAGTGACACGCTTGAAGAGTTGCTCCATATGCTTAAAATACCGTTAATTTTTGTTGTGCATGATATTGTATATATTTTATACTAGCAACTAGCTACTACAAGCTTGATTCCCCATAGAAATTTTCATCCCCATATTCACCCCCTAGGGTATGATTTCCGGGATAAAAAGTATCCTTCTCAAAGTCTCAAACTATCTTCTTACTAAATACATCTAAATCGGTTCAGTAGATCCAGAGATTACCCTACAACGTCACAAGGTCACAAACTCAGAAAATCACAATACATAAACACATACAACCATAGCCCCATATGGCCCTTCTATTTGTGTGCAACAAATCAATGTCAACACATTGCACCGTTATTGCCTGAAAAGGAGTCAAACAACAAAAAAGACTAGTGATTCCACCTAAATTCACTCAGATACTCTCCGAATTTCTGACCTTTACATCGTATACTTATCTATATATAAATACGCAAAGACAAAACAATTTTAGCTTCTAGTAACTTTTTCTCCACTGTTTGTCAACCGTCATTTGTTTTTTGTTAAATTTGGCATGTTTTTATGAATGAAAAAAATAGTTTTTTTTTGTTATAATATGTAAAGACAAAACAGTTCAATATTATTATTTGTAAATCTTTAAAAATGATTATGGTTGAATTTTGACCATTGGTTCGCCCAATATTTATAAAGTACTAGCGACTTACCCACGTTTCACTCGGGTTCGTCCCTAAGTTGATTTCCCATAGAAATTTTCATCCCCATTTTCATTCCTTTAAGGGATTATTTCCAGAATAAAAAATTGCCTATGTCCTTCCCAGGGTCTCAAACAGATAGTTTGTTGTTGTTTGTTCTTACCAAATTTCATCTAAATCAGTCCAGTATTTTTTGAGTTTATTCGTGACAAATCAAAAAAAAAAAAACAATCAAAAAAATTATATATAATCTGAACTTCTCACCGCAAAATGTATATGCTTGGCTGTGAAACTTGCTGGTTAATATCATCCAAAATACCTGAAAAACAGACGTACGTGGTTAAAATATATATTCTGCAATATTTATAGGGTAACAATAGTACAATTTTCAACTTTTACTAAATAATATGTAATTAATGCATATAAAAAAAGTAATTAATAAACAAATTGCATTTACCTAAACCTACATCAATACTTTACTGAAAAAAACTTAGAAAAATATAATAAAAACCGACTTCCAAGAACTAAAGAGTAAAGAAAAATAACTAAACAGGGGTTTTCATTTAGAAAAGATACTTAATCAGATATTTTTGAAGTCGGCGTGCTTTGATTTGTATCGACTGTCACCGACTTCGAATATATCTGATTAGGTATCTAAATAAAATCCCCCGTTTAGTTATTTTTTACTTTTCAGTGCCCGGAAATCAGTTTATATTTTATTTTTTATGTTTTTATTTTTCCATTATTAGTGTAGACGTAATAAGCAGGTAATTTGTAAGAAGAAAGATTTTTAATAACATATTCGATTAAGCCATTTATTTAAAAATATATTTTTTTTGATTTTAAAAAAACCGCTCGACCGATTTCGATAAAATTTAAATGGAACCACCTGGCAAGTATAAGCTTTGCAACAACAAAACAACTTTCTAAATCGGTTTAGGCATCCAGATTCCGACGAATTGAAAACGTCCTCCTTTGTTGATGTCGGTTGAAAATAATCGATTGACTAAGATTATAAAAAAAATACTTTTTAGCATTTATAATTTAAAATCTAATAAATATTAATTTAAAAATTTAAAGTCTAATAAAATAAATTTGAAATACTCAGCTTAATACGTTAAAAGACTAAGAAACAAGTCAATTCAATACTCTTGTTAATTGCTTAAAAGCGTGCCAGTTAAGCACAAATTACTTCGCCAATGTCACGTAAAATGGAGAAAAGTGGAAAAAAGGAAAGAGTAATATATCTCAATAATAAAGGTCGACAGAACCATGCTAGCTGACAGCCTATTAAGTATTAACTCAAATCAGCGTGTGCTACCGTGAAAGGAAAGCATTCAAAACATCCGGACATATATTATTTACTAGCGACTAACCCTCGCTTCGCTTCGGGTTCGACCCTAGACAAAAACAAATCTATCCCACGGGAACCGTACATTTTTCCGGGATGCTATATAGCCTATAGCCTTCCTCAGTTAACGGGCTATCTAATGCAAAAAGAATTTTTCAAATCGGATCAGTAGTTCCTGAGATTAGCGCGTTCAACCAAACAAACTCTTCAGCTTTATAATATTAGTATAGATGTTACTTACAATTGCAAAGTAATTTGAAACAATTCAAAATTAAAAAGAAAATATGATTGTCAATTAATTAAAATTTACAATAGAAGCTATAACATATTAAGGAAATGCGATATAACGAATTTTATCAGGAAAAAATCAGATAGTAAAACGTTTTCATCTCCACACTTCCATTATATTATAGTCTAGATGTACGTGACTCTTACAAGTCAGTGGTACTCTTGCAAAATCTATTTTCTCATTCTAGATAGAACAAAGAAACTATCTAGGCCAGTTCCATCTTAGTGTGGCGTTCATAATACTTTCATCTTCCTGACAACATTTGAGCTCAAACATTCTCGATGTATTGGAAATGTTACGCATTTGAAAGTATGACAGTCGGCAATTTATAATTTTAATACTAGATAGTACCTATGTCTAATTATTCAACAGAAATTTAGTTATTTCAGTTTAAATGGTTTAGCTTGTTTTATAACTGTAAAAGCCTCGGGATCAAATATATTATCTATAACAGGCAGGTACGAAAATAGAATATTCTTACGTACTGGTTTCCCAGTGATTAAAACATTTCGATTTAGCTTTGTAAAACAGAAACATTACACTGAGTGTTTTCATTGACATAAATAAATAGGTCTAATTAAATCTTCTGAACGACAGCTTCATTACTCATACCCTTCTTGAAAATCAATTATACCCTCTAACTGGTACAGCTACGAAATAATTATAAAAAAAAAAGATATCACCCATGAGCTAATTACCGCCTCTCTTGACAATGGTTCTTGATTGGCCACTGATTTCAACGCCCACAAAACCGTAACACCCACAGATCTATGCCAGACTGACAATGGCAACCCGCCAACCAAAGACCAAACTTTTAACCACAAAAAAATGTATATAATTGTTTAGGAATATTATTAGGATAACCTAATAAAACTATGTTTTTTTTTTATATTTACAGCTCTTGCGTTAGCTTATATCACACGTATTGTGTGACGAATGATGATCCTAACATTATATATTTATTTACCACAGTAAATGATCTGAGGAGTAATTTCAATGCACCGCGCGGGACTCAAACTTGCGGCCTATTTCATAGTATGTTATTGCTAAATATTCATCATATTATATTAAAGTAACTAACAAAACAGATATCCGTATCCCATACACTGTACACACTAGAAGCATATTCTCCAATCAGCTATGCCAAGTAGCAAATGGAACTGGGTCATTAACCGATTTCGTTTTCAACCGAAGTCCATTTCCCTCATTCCCTAGTACCGTACAAACATCTGCTTGTAGTTTCCGATAACCTAAAGTCTAGACGTTTATCCAGGTATTTCCTCAGCCCTAAGTATTTCTACGTTCATCTGGCTCAAGTCCAGATATACACCTGTTACTAACAATATCACACATTGATGACACTGAAATGATGTCATAGGATTATCTTATCCAATGTGTTAGTTATATTTGAGAAGACAATATTTTTATATATTAAAATACAAGCTTCGATTTCTCAATAAGGTAGGTATGAATACGAGGAATAATTCTTGAAACATGCTTTCAAAAGAATCAAATGTTAGAAATTTTTTTTAAATGCAAAACAATCTTTGATTTCTTTTGTCATTCTTCTTGTTTTTTATTTGAATTGTAACCTTTTTCAAACCCATACAAATAATAAAATTCTAACTGAGTCGAATCTGTACGTTAAATATTTTTAGGAAAATCTTATTGAGATAATCATTATTATCGATACAGAGGCTACAGCTATTTGAATTCTTGTCCATCTGTCTATTTGAGAACGCATCACGAGAAAACCACTGGACAGATATTGATGAAATTCGGTATAACAATAGCTGGTCATCCGGGTCAACATATAGGATACTTTTTACTGCGGGAAAATATCTCATCTCTGAGCGCAGCGAGGGTTCGTCCCTAGTATTGGATATTATTTTAATTATGTTGGTATAAATTGTAATATAATTAATTTATTATTGTAGTAATATAGATATTATAATGTTATGTTATGTTATGTTATGTTATGATAATTATTTTATTAAATCGCCCTATTCACATATGGTATTCATCTTGAAAGGTAATCCATTTTGCTATAAGACCAATGACCATACTAAATTGTAATACTGTAATTACCACTGGTAAATGTAATAAATAATAAATAAATAAACATATTTTATTAAAATAGTGTTCACGGAGTGGTCTAAACTCGATTATACTCATTATTAAAAATTTGAGAAAAACATATCTTAACATATGTCTTTGTCTATTTATATATAGCACATATATTATATAGACCATACAAATAACAAATAATTAAGCTTTTAACATAAAACTATATTTTTTTCATTTTGTCTTCACGTCACTTTCCCTTTCTGAAATTCGATGCTTCTCATAAAAGTTGAATCACTTAACATTTACTTCCTATTTGAAGTTACTTAAATGACAATTTAGGTAGCCACAAATCATTTGGACAACAAGAATTTCGACTATATAAAGTAAATAAACCAATACTTAAACACAACAAATATTTATTCAAAGCTGGGGTTCAGTTACAGCATTTTGGTATACTGCTCATTATACCCTTATTCAAAGTGATTGACAGATCTCGCACTAATGGTATATTATTTAGAAAGTCATTACTGTAGTCGTTTACTCAAATATAAACTACGTTTATATAAAGTAGATTAGAAATATAATTTATGAAAAATGTTAGTCAATTAAAAAAAATTGGCCAAGGGCGAATCAGGTAGAAGGGTTCCGTAAGGGTTTCAATGAAGTCATATTTTTTTCGGAATCATTTAGCATCGAATCGACACAAAAGTTTTACGTAATGTCCAACCTTCATACAGTATCTTTAAAATTTTTCAAACATTGCATTTTGATACTATAAAAAAACGTGTGTGTGTACTTATTTGCGCACGTAAGAAGTTATACTTCTTTGGCGTAACAGAATAAAAGTAGCTAAAGGTTTAATCCCGTATGTCAACACTCTCTGTTTGTAAAAGGAATGATAAATTAATAAAATAATTAAACAAGGCATATAAGGCATATTACAATCATATATTTATAGAATATAATTTAAGGAATGAATATATATATATATCATTTGTCAGACAATAACAACGGTTACCATGGCAACAAACACTTATCAGCTAACTTCATCATGTCGCTTTTTAGCTGTCGATGTATGCGCGCATCGTAAAAATTTTACTCTCATATTTTTTTCCAAGCGTCCCAAAAGAAGTATACCTTCAAAAATGTCCTTATAGAGAGATCTTCAACGACTAACAGAACCCTAAAAATAGGAGAATAACAAAGACATATAAAATATTAAAAACGCGTATAAAATATTAAATTAAAACAAAGAAGCGTATATTAACATGAATATTGCGAGAGAATCCATTACTTCATCAGACAGTTCTGACAGATGATAGCAGTACGAGGTATAGTCCGGTTGTTTTATAATAATCGCGCACGTACTTCATAAATCTGGTAACGCTATAACACAAACATGTTAACTGTTCGTAGATTTTCTGTTTATGAAAACAACAATAAATAATTGAGTAAACAACGAAAGACAGTATATTTTATTTTTTACTAGCAACTCACGCTCGCTTCGCTCACGTTCGTCCCTAGGTACGTTTTCGCGGTTAGCTATGTTTATACATAAATAATAGCTTGCTACTCCTAAGATATTCATTTAAATCATATAGCGATTTACCCTCGTTTTGCTCGGGTGCGTACGCCGTACGCGGATTTTGTTCACAATTTCATGGGTTTTAATTTTTTTTCGCGGAACCTTGATTCTTTTTCTAAAATAAAAGTAAGTTAAAGCCTAAGTTACTCCCTATAACATCAGCTATCTGCCAGTGAAAGTCCCGTCAAAATTGGTTCAGTCGTTTCGGAGATTAGCCGGAAAAAACAGACAGACAGACAGACAGACAGATAGACAGACAGACAGGCAAAAATTGTAAAAAATGTTGTTTTGGTATCTGTAACGTGTATAGACCCATATGCATTTAGTAAAAAGCGGTTATTTTAATATTACAAACAAACACTCCAATTTTATTTATCTCTATAGATTTATTTATATATGTACCATAAAATATATGTTTTACTAAATAAAGTAACAGAATGTCGCCAAAGTATAACTTATCTTTTTAAGAGATTTCTTACAGAAACTCTTCAGAAGTGATAAAATAAGTCAATTTAGTGCGGTGTAGGTAGGGCATAAAATGGTATTAACTTAATATTAAAATATATCAAATAAATAATATTATTATACAAAAATAAATATATTTATATACACATACATACATTCGAACATATATACTTACATATACCTACATACTTATATACTACTAGTGACTCACTCTCGCTTCGCTCAGGTTCGTCCCTAGGTACGTTTTAACGTTAATGATTCCCATAAAAAATAAACCGTTCGGAACTTTTCGATTTCCCAGCTGCTTTTTTGAGTTTTCCGTGTCGTTTTGAAACAAAAAAAGAATTGTTCGAATCGGTCTAGTCGTTTTTGACTTTTAGCGAGACTAACGAACAGCGATTGATTTTGATAAATAGTGCTGTTTAATTCTAAATTTATATGTTATGAATAAGGCATCATCTTTAAAAATATAATCAGGCAGTGAGTTCCACAGTTTATCTATACAAATAATAAAAATTTAACCGAGTGGAATCTGTACATTGAATTTTTTTTTTAAAATCCATAGTGTTTGAAACTTTTGTCTATCTTTCTGGGAACGCATCACAAGAAAACCCTTGGACAGATTTTGATGAAATTTGACATGATGACAACTGGGGACCAACATTTCAGATACTTTTTACTGCGAGAAAATATTTCATCTCTGAGAAATTTATACTAAGCGCTAAAACGTACCGCTAGTTTAACTATATAAACTTTACACACAATCGTATTGTATTATACATATGTTCCTCATTAAAAATATGTACCTACATGTATATATTTATTTTTCTACATGCTAGCTGAGACTTAAATAAATAAACTATACTCAACTGGCACGCTCAAAAGCCATTAACAAGTGAATTTAATAACATACCGATGTCAAGTTATATCTTAGGATCTATTCGACTTACTTAACTAAAGCATAGTCATCGTTAGTAATTTTTGGTACTAGTTAAAAGTATACGAAACTACAATTGAAAGACTACCTATGGAACAATGGTACGAAGAATTTAATACCTGCAGCCGTTCTCGAGTGATGAGCAGATGAACGGACGCATAGTTTATGTGGGATATATCCGACATAAACTTTGCGTATTAATTGTCACGTCTTAAATATCTACTACGGACCTCCCAAGCATTTTTTTTTTAATTTTCAACCCAAATATATTTTATCTCATATTTTATCTTATACATATATTTTATCACTCTCGCTTCGCTCGGGTTCGTCCCCAGACGTTTTAACGGTTAGTATGAAATGCAAATCTTTGAATTTCTCAGCTTTTCTGTACTATAATATGCATAATTTATTTACATAAACTTTCCTCTTGAATCACTTTATCTATTAAAAAAACCGCATCAAAATCCGTTGCGTAGTTTTAAAGATCTAAGCATACATAGGGACAGACAGACAGCGAGAAGCGACTTTGTTTTATACTATGTAGTGATTAACACGTCTTAAGTATCTACTAAGTACGTCCCAAACAATATTTTTTTTTTTATTTTCAACCTCAATCTATTTTATTCTAAAGATTTCTTCTTTAAATCAAAAATATATATTACTTAAATGTCCATCTACATGGCGTCGCTTAGGTATGAAGTACATACATACCTACATACATCCTTATTATTTAGTCACACATACAATCCCATACAACTCGATACCATTAATCCTAATGAAATGTAAATTGGAAATAAAACTCACTAAAGTTTTATTAAAATCCAAAGAAAAAAATCATACATTAAAAATTACAGTTTCTTTCTATACATATATAGATATTAAAATTACCTTTCTAACTTACAAATTCATGACGCAAACTTTAAAATATCAGTATTCTAAATTTCAGAAACCAGTCGTATAAAACAGTACTGTTATGCTTTGCTCTGAAAATAATATTTACTGTATTCCCGGGCAAATCGTAAATCTAGGGTATGCCATGGTATGCAAATTTAGAGCTTGCAGGTAAATTGTGTGCTTTCGGAGAGCTTAAAAGCCCCGAAGACTCGTGTAATGAAGTAATATGCGCTTTGCAATTCATGTAGTCACCGTAACTTGGCCACATGTTGACGTTTTGAACCAATTAGAGGAGCTTGTTGGTGTTGCCATAAACTTTTATTGCTTTAGAAATAGAAAAACTAGTCTAAATTTTCATTGTCATGAGAAAGAATAGAATGCTCAATAACAATTGCTTTGTTCTTTTAATCATTTCATTAACGTACAAGAGCATCTTTAAAGTTAATTAGTTGAGGTAAAGTAATTAAATAAATATAAAAATAAATTGCTATACGCAAGTGGCAGGAGCACTCTGACCTCAATAAGAAAATATTGTTGCTTTGATTAAAGATGACTGTCTGACATTAAAAATTATACAATATCAATACAATTACCATGAATTTACGTATACATATAATAAAAACTACTTATCTAATATTTTTTCAAATAACTATTCCAATCAAACCTTACGCTACATAGAAAATTTGCTGAAGTGTTTTATTCGATAGTGTAGTATCATATTGTAGTCCATTCCAAGTCAGTAAGCACCGTAGATGCTCTTTCAAGCGAAAAACCGGTTTCTTTGTAGGACATAAAAAAATATCCCAATCCTTCTATGAATCGTCTCAAACAAGCCCTAACGTCACTTTCGGTGGTTGCTCTTACAATGTTTCCTTTTAAGTAGGTTTAGGGGACCAATAACAATAATAATAAAAGCAGTGGTAGCCAAGTGGTAACACGCTCGCTTGGGAAACCGAGTGAAGCGGATTCAAATCCCGTGTCTCGCACCTCTGATATTTTCATGTGTGAATAATTTCCAACATGATTACTACTTGTCTTACGGTAAAGGAAAACATCGTAAGGAAACCTGCATGTCTGAGAGAACCAAGCAAGTTTTCGAAAGATAGCTATATTAAGTCCGCCAATCTGCACTTAGCCAGCGTGGTGGACTATGTCCTGATCTTCGTATTGAAGGGAGGCCCGTACCCAGTAGTGGGACGTTAGAAAAGGGCTAAATACAAGGGACTAATAAATTGTAGGAAAACTATAGACAAAAACAAATAATATTCTTAGCCCATATAAAATAAGAAAGAATTCTTGAATCTCATATCTGTTTAACTTAGTTGTACATATTACTAATATTATAAAGCTGAAGAGTTTATTTGTTTGGTTGAACGCGCTAATCTCAGGAACTACTAATCCGATTTGGAAAATTCTTTTTGCATTAGACAGCCTGTTAACTTAGGAAGGCTATAGGCTATATATCATCCCGGAAAAATGTACGGTTCCCGTGGGATAGATTTGTTATTGTCTAG
Organism: Argynnis bischoffii washingtonia; assembly: GCA_033884665.1. Taxonomy (NCBI): domain Eukaryota; kingdom Metazoa; phylum Arthropoda; class Insecta; order Lepidoptera; family Nymphalidae; genus Argynnis; species Argynnis bischoffii. Next base: position 14,682,902 of record CM066609.1, on the reverse strand, counting down.
GGACGAACCCGAAGCGAAGCGAGGGCGAGTCGCTAGTCACATATAATTTAGTTAACTAGCGTAGGCTTAGTCGGAATTCGACCATAATTTTTTTATTGAAAACAAAAAAAATCGGTAGACAAACAGAGAAGAAAAAAGTACAGAACTATTTTATCTTTACCTATTTATACATGAGATGGCTCAGTATTACAGAATCCATCTCAGATTTAATTCTTCCAAGGTATGCTTTCAAATTTCGTCCATCTTTACGAAACTCCCAAACAATGTCTTTAAAATGCAACAACTACTTACTATGATTAAATAAAACTAGTAGCTATCATATTTTGTGCATTTTCTTAAGGTTTCCACTACGTTATTTGCCTTGCATGTTAGACATTTTGCAATTTTATAATGAAAACCTTGAAATTAGAAAGTAAAAAGGAATACAACAAAGTTTTGATATTAACACACGTATGGTTTAGTTTGATTTAGTTTAGAGCCTACTTGCTAAGCCAGCGGTCGCGGGTTCGAGTCCCGCTGGGAGTATTTATTTGAGCGCTGAGCACGAATATTTGCAGTTTGCACTCCAGTCAATGGGTGTTTCTATTTATAATATGTATGCATTTAAAGTTACATATGTGCAGTGTATCAATTATCTGGTATCCATAACACAAGCCTCGTAGCTTACCATGGAACTAGATGGTGCTGTGTATTAATATCCCAACATACAAAAAAAAACCTATTCCTAAAAAAACATAAATTGTCAAAATTTAGCTCTTAGCGTGATAAAACAATTCAGGATAAGTATTACGATAAGTACATACATATCAATTGTAAAAAGGGACATATAAACTATAGTAGGTACGTTATTGGAAGTTAGTTTTAATCGTAGTAAAGAACTATGCGAGTAAGGCATAGTGCAATATCATTAGGATTTAGTTACTGAATGTAACGTTTGTATTATCGAGCCTGTAATTTACAAAACACGATTACTAACAATTTTAGGCAGAATTTGCGCACATTCCTAACAATTTCACACCTATATTAACATTCGTGGACTCTTTCATCAGAGCGAATATAATACGGCTTTGTAGAATTAAATTATCGATCTTCCTCTATGGAGGCATTCGTTTTAGAATCTCTGTGAGCATTTCACTGTAACTTCAGTGTAAATATGAGCGTATGCTGCGCTTATATCTTTTTTTTAGTAAGACTGAATAGGCTATTGCAGTTAATTTAAAAACAAAAAAAAAAATAGAAAAGTTTAATGATTAAGAATGCGAAGCCTTAGTAAATTTTATTTTTTATGATTTATAATTTACAAAACAACCTTTAGTATTGCCCTAGCAGATAAAAAATTATAAACTAACATTATAAATAATAAATAAACAGGATTTAAAATGGACCCTTAATTGTGCCTATGTCCTGACCCAATTATGTAAAGTGACAACATTTTTTACCCAGTAAATGCTACTTTTATATCAGACCAGCGACTCACCCTCGCTTCGCTTCAGGTTCGTCCCTAGCCAAAAACAAATCTAACCCACGGTAACTGTACATTTTCCCGGGATGATATATAGCTTATAGCCTTCCTCAATTAACGGGCTATCTAATGCAAAAAGAATTTTTTGAATCGTATTAATATTTCCTAAGATTAGCGCGTTCAACCAAACAAACAAACAAACTCTTCAGCTTTATAATATTAAGTATAGATTTTATATAGACTAAATCGGCCTTTGCTAATAGTTTTTGAGCGAAAAATTTTTATCCACTCGAGGTATACACAAATCAAATATGAATAAATCTAGAAATGAAAACCTTACATATTTTAAAATTTGTATAGATCAAATAAAACAATCAAAATTTGATAAAAATCACTTATAATAATCAATCATCATACCACAATATTTCTATGTCGATATAACAATCTATCTATACATACTTATATAATAAAATTTTAACTGAGTCGAATCTGTACATTAAATATTTTTTGGACAATTTTATTGAAATATTCGTCATTATCGATACAGAGGCAGAATCTATAGTTTTTTGAATTTTTGACTGTCTGTCTGTGACTGCATCACGAGAAAACCACTGGACAGATCTTGATGAGGTATGATGATAGCTGGTTATCCGGGTCAACATATAGGATACTTTTTACTTCGGGAAAACATCTCATCTCTGAGAAGTCTATACTAAACGTGAAAACGTTATAAAGGTAAACACTATCAACATTTTTAATATCGAAACATATTAGTAATTTCTTTAAAAGCTAACATAAATATTAAGCAACAATTAATATAGAGTTAAATAAAAATACTCTTTGAACTCGCGAACAAAAATATTTGGACGACATAAAAGATTCAACATCACGAAGGAACGGAAACGTGGAGTTAAAACGGACGCGACGATGAACAGCTTCTAGTAATAGTCTTCTATAAATATATTATCTATGATAATATAAAAAAAGAAAGCGCGACCTTGGTTACTACATTCGGTCATGGCGATTCCGTTTAATTTCATCTTAACTAAAGTTTAATAAATAATGAATTTAAATATTGTAACTTAAACTTAAACGTGGGTAATAATTGTATCACAAATTGATTCACTAGTTTGATTCCCAGCTATTGCTAACTTCTACATCGTTACTATTAAATATGTATACTGAAAACTGTGTTTTCATTGCGCTAATCTCTGGACTAACTATCTGATTTGAAAAATGTTAGTCGTTATTACGACTGTTATAGGCTACCTAATATCGAAGTACAGGTATAAGAATCATAATAATTATTATATGTATTATATAAACTATGCGAACGGACCAAAACTAGTTTTCTACACTAATATTATAAAGAGAAAAAAAATTTTTTTTGTACCTTTGTATATTTTTTGTGATGGATAAACTTAAAAACCACAACTGATTTTAATAATTCTTTCATCTATAGAAAGCCACATATCAGCAAGTAAAATAAGCTATATTTTTTATATACATATAATAATCAACATATTAATTAGTACATTTTATGCGAAAATTGTTTTGTTCTGAACTAGCAAATAGAATTGACCGTCGCCGTTAAAACCACAACATTATATTATTTTATGTTTCCCTACTGATGTAGTTACCATATGCTATTATTTACTACTAGCGACTCACCCTCGCTTCGCTCGGGTTAGTCCCTAGCTTGCTTCCCAATACAAACTTTCATCCCCATTTTCATCCTCTTAAGGGATGATTTCCGGGATAAAAAGTATTATATGTCCTTCCCAGCGTCTCAAACTATCTTCTTATCAAATTTCACCAAAATCAGTTCAGTAGATCCAGAGATTATCCCCTACAACCTCACAAGCTACCTCTTTATAATATTAGTATAGATGAAATAATTGCTTCCGACTTGACTTTTATACAATAATTTCTATGAAATCTTGAATGCTATTATTGAATGCAATTTATTATACAGGCAATTTTGATACAAATGTCTATCATCGTGTAAATAAGCCTTACGAATGCGTGAGGCGGCCGTAAGTCAATAAATCTGTCATTGAAGCAATTGTGACCTTTATTTAAATAAATGCGAGATCATGTAACGTGAAGATTGATGAGTTGATGAACAAGATTGTCTAAGATTCAAATTATTTGATATCTGGCATCAAACTCAATGAGATTTGCCGTAAGAAATTCTAAGAGATAAGAGTGCAAAAGAAATAAAGGATATAAACTTAAATAATACTAGCGGCTTACTCTCGCTGCACTTGTGAGCGTTTCTTGGGGCTTTTTTTATTTATAACTAGCGACTTACCCTCGCTTCGCTCGGGTGCATCCCTTCGTACTGTTATGAGTCCCTGGATAAGACCCTTTTTAAAAAAAAGATTTATTTATCACTGAAAACACTTTAATTACTTTTACAATAATTATGGGATTTGAAGAGCTAGTGCTCTGGACCGACGATACTCTCGAACTCAACTAACTTTTAATTACAGGGCTTATATATAGAGTACAAATGACAATAGTTAGTAATAATACATATAGAATAAGATGAACAAGCAATAACCCATACAGCCAAGGGGTATAACACCTCCCCCGTTAAAATAAACTTCGGGCTTTTCTAAACCGAAGTTTATGAAAATTAAATGTTACATCTGATTGATGGATAAGAGGGTTGTTCCTCTAAGTTAATATTATCAGGGTTATTTTCTTCTTTTAATTCTATATTAAGGCCCAATGATTTATTACATTTTTTATAATAGTATATAATCTTAATACTAATAAAATAAGCTAAGACAAAAATAATAATAACCAATATCATTATAGTTAATATAGAATAATGTGTCCCATATTTAATTATATGAGGCATATCTGTATCTATTTCAGTTTCTAATAATTTTCTTTTTAAAGATTCTTTTTGAACTGTTAAATTATCCAAATCTATTTTTTCTAAATTAATAGGAGACACATTGTACTTAGCCTTATCTAACTTATACTTATTACAACAAGTGTCATTAATAATATTATAATCAAAGGTAATTATTTCCGAATGTATACTCTTATTAATTTTGCCTATCAATACTGTGTTTTTATTATAGCCAACGCAGGATTGGGGTAGGCTTAAAACACCTGTTCCCAGTAATTTATTTTCATGATGTATTTTCAATTTTTGACACTCTATTATTATTTTACTACTTTCAGACTGAATAAATATCCATTTATTATTATTTAAGTTTTTCCAAATATCAACTTTACCATATATAAATTTTGTTTCACACTGGTCGGGAAGTTTATTAATAACCTTTGATAATAATTCACTTTCACAAGTAATCTTAGCATCAGTTGAATATACATTAGGAACGTCGCATATAAAATGTTCATGATTTACAATTAAACAATTATTCAAACTGTCCAGATCAAAATAATGATTTTTATCAATCGTTATTGCGATATATTTAGCACTAGGGATTATCAGACTGAAGGTCTCTGGATTTTTAATATTATGCGGTGTAGGTAAAGGTATATTATGATATAATTTATATAATTTATTAGTCACTAGCGGTATTTGCAATACAAATACTAGTCGTGGTTTCATAAAATAAGATGATACTTTGGAAATATTCATAATAATATGCATCATATTAATTTCAAGAGGGACTGGTAGTTCGAGTCCTTGTGGTAAATATCGAAAAGAATCGACTAGCTCTTTATGAAGCTGTGTCGGTGTCATTATTGCCGGGTGCAGTTTATTGAGACTGCTGAACATTATGGCATTTATAATATCTTCTAACTGAAACGATAAGGTAAGAAGGGACATTTCAAGGTTGCTAAATAACTCATTTATACCTAACTGTAACTGAATTTTGTCGGTAGCAATAGATATATTTTCTACTACTGAAGAAAATTTATTAATCGCTTCATTTAAGTGATATTCATTTAATTGGACCTTTAAAATTGTTTCATTAAAACGGGTAATTATAGAATTCGTTACTAAGACATTTTCTTTAATTAATGATGAAATTTTCTCCTCGTTTTTTAATACGGACTCTATTGCATTATTGAAAACTAGACCATCGTCCTCGTCTAGAGTTCCGAAAATATGTTTCATCACTGAACCAATGCCGGCAAACCAGGCACTACGTTTATTTTTTGTATCTAATAGATGAGAAACAGCAGAAAATTGTTTTAAAATATTATTGTAACGAAATATTAATGGTTCAAATATATTATAACATTCTATGCTATCTGGGGTTTGGTTACAGTTGTTTCTAGCTGTATTAATTACTGAATTTATGTTTTCAATATGTGGTTTTATAAAAGATGTATCTATTGGAATTAGAACATTTAATTGTCCTTCAATTATTTTTGCATTTCCTAAGTAATCAAAATAAATGCCGGAGCTTGCGGAAATTCGTTGGATGAATTCCTGTTCCAGTTGGGCGGATACACTGAAAATATTATAATATGTTAATTATTTTTAATTTACGTAATTAACCCGATGCTATAATTATTTAACCCTTAACTTGAATATAATCAAAATAAAAATAAAAGTGAATGTAAATAAACTGTAAAAATTAAAACTTATATATAACTAGTTTAATTAGTAGTATTACTAGATGTATCAGCTAGTTTTATTTGATCATAATGGTGAGTAACATGTCGTCTATTAATTAATAGTGATAACGTATTGTTACCAAGAATTTTCACGATCTTATAAGGTCCCTTCCATACAGGAGATAAGGCCTTCCGCATTCTTAAATGGTTCTTTAGGTAAACATAATCACCTACTTTATATTGCTGTGGTTTACTGTGAGAGTCATAATAGCTTTTTGAATTGATTTTTGAATTTTGTATATTTTGAATTGCCTTTTCTCTTGAGTATTTAAGACGGTTTTGCAGCATCTTTACATATTCTGGGTAGGTTGCTCCGGGTGATTCTTCGAAAATAGAATTTGGAATAAAAGGCTTGTGAGCAAACATTAGCTCATAGGGTGTATAATGAGTAGTGCAATGCACACTGGTATTATAAGCTAACATTGCAGTATAGACGTAACGAGGCCAATCAGTTTGTCCTTCGTTGACATATGATTTCAGATATTCCTTCAGGGTGGAGTGACTTCTTTCCAGCGCTCCTTGCGTTTGTGGGTGGTAAGGCGACGACCACAACTGTTTAATTTTTAAAAATTTGCAAGTTGTTTTGAATAATTCTGCTGTAAAATTTGTTCCTTGATCAGTAAGGATCATTTTAGGAATTCCGAACATAGCAATAAAATGAAGAAGACATTCGCTTGTCTCTTCTGCAGTTGTACTGCGAATTGGGTAAGCCACAGAAAATTTAGTAAGATCGTCTTGAAGTGTGAGAATGTATTTTAATTTAGCTGTTCCAGATTCTGGAAGTGGTCCTACTATATCTAAGCTAAGACGTTGCCAGGGAGCAGTAGAAGTACTGGTTATTTGCATTGGCGCTCTGTTTATTTTCCTTAGGGCTTTATTTTCTTGACATGATTTGCAGGCTTTAACATATGTCTCTATATCTTTTCGCATACCTTTCCAATAATACATATCTTTTATTCTATTATGCATGCGGACAGAACCAAGATGTCCTGCAATGGGTATATCGTGATTATCCCGTAATATCTTTTTTATTTCGGTAGGTGAAGGATAAATTATGTTATTATGATATATATTTATTTTTATGTCCGTATTATGGAAAAGATACATCAGCATATTATATATCTTAGTATATGAATGTTTTTCGAAAGGATTCTTAAAATCTGAAATTGCTATTTCGTTTATATTTCCGAATATTAACAACCTATTTCTGGCGTTTTCCAGAGTTTTAAATATTTCAGCATAACGTGATTCCTCAAAATAATGTACTCTAGTAAAAAGAAGAAGATAGGTTTTATTAGTGGATTCTATTATTTGGAAAGAATGTAGTTGCCGTTCTGTTTCTACAATCTCTTTTGAATTTTCATGGTTACCTAAAATCTCTTCTATATAAGGATTAGATTCATCAAGGTCTATTGAGGTAGGTATTATTATAGTTTTTATGGTAGATTTCATTAAACTTTCATTATGTTCTATAATTTGTGTATTGAAATTTCTATTTTTTTCAGATGTTGCTTTGAGAAATGTTGAATAATCATCAGTAGGTGGGCTCAATTCTCGACTTGGTAAGTCAATTTGTTCTGGAGAAGGTAAGTTGAATCTTTCTCGTTCTGAAAAAGGTAAGTTGGATCTTTCTCGTTCTGAAGAAGGTAAGTTAATTTCTTCTGAAGAAGGTAAGTTAAGTCTTTCTTGTTCTGGAGAAGGTAAGTTAAATCTTTCTCGTTCTGAAGAAGGTAAGTTAATTTCTTCTGAAGAAGGTAAGTTAAGTCTTTCTTGTTCTGGAGAAGGTAAATTAGATCTTCCTCGTTCTGAAGAAGGTAAGTTAGTTTCTTCTGAAGAAGGTAAGTTAAGTCGTTCTTCTGTATCAGAGAGAATTTCATCTAAACGGAAAGAAGGTGGAGAAATTAGCAGTTCTTCTAGATCTCTATCGATATTCATAGTTCCTTGTTCAGAAACTTGAGGAGTTTCTGGATTCATTTCATTTGTATAAACTGAAACTGGATTAACTGGGTATCTTGAAAGAGCATCAGCATTAGAGTTAACTTTTCCTTTTTTATATTTTATATTGTAATTATATTCCTCTAGTTTTAGTCTCCATCTAACGAGTCTGGATCCTGGATCCTTACAGTTAAAGAGCCATTGGAGGGGCTTATGGTCTGTGACAATGGTAAAGGTATTTCCGTAAAGGTAAGGTCTAAACATTTTAGTACCAAAAACTATTGCTAGACATTCTTTTTCTGTAGTACTATAATTTGTTTCAGCTTTATTAAGAGTACGGGATGCAAATGCAAGGGGACGGTCCTTTCCTATTTCTCCTTGAGATAGGATTGCTGAGATGGCATATTTCGATGCATCACAAGTGAGAACAAATGGTTTAGTAAAATCTGGATAAGAGAGTATAGGAGCTGTTAATAATTTACCTTTCAAGGTTTCGAATGCAAGTTGCTGTTCGTTATTCCAGGTAAATGACGCGTTCTTCTTTAAAAGTGAAGTCAGAGGCTTAGCTAACATGGAAAAATCTGGAATAAATCTACGGTAGTAAGAAATAAGTCCTAGAAAGGATTTTACGTCCTTTGGGGTTTTTGGAGTAGGAAACTCTTTCACGGCTTTAACCTTGTCAGGATTTGGTCTAACTCCCTTGTCCGTAATTATATGACCTAGGTAATTTACTTCTTTGCGGAGAAACTCGCATTTGTCTGGCTGTAATTTTAAATTGAATTGACGTAACCTGTTGAATACTTTTTGTAACTTCTCTATATGTGAATTTAAATCGTAGGAATAAATGACAATGTCATCCAAATAAACATAGCAATGTATACCTTGAAGACCAGATAATACGGTGTTCATTAGTCTTTGGAAGGTAGCTGGGGCGTTTTTTAGCCCAAATGGCATCCTCTTAAATTGGAAGTGTCCTTCTGGAATTGTAAAGGCTGTCTTATCAGCATCTTCTGGTGCTATTTGAATTTGATGAAAACCTGACGCTAAATCGAGAGTAGAAAAATATTTACTGTTACCTAATTGGTCTAGAATTTCGTTTATTTGGGGAATGGGGTAAGATTCGCCTATAGTTATATCGTTAAGTTTTCGGTAGTCTATTACTACACGCCATTTTCTTTCGCCAGAGGCATCAATCTTTTTTGGTACAACCCATATTGGTGAAGACCATGGTGATATGGATGGCTGAATTATATCCTGATCCAACATCTTATTTATCTGTCTGTGTACCTCTTCTTTATGACACTGTGGGAACCTATATGATTTTGTATTAATAGGAATATTGGAATTAGTTTTAATTTGATGTTTTAATGCATTTGTATATGTCAGTTGGTCATCAGGTAAATGAAAAATATCAGAGTACTGAGAACAAATATCTAGGAGTTGTTCACTTTCTTCATGATTTAGATGAGATATTCTAAGAGAGTCTAGAACTTGTTCAGTTCTTTCTATTGTACTTTGGCAATTGTTTACTAATTTGACATTCTGTGATGGAATTTTCTCTAATTTGAGTTGTAAATTAGAATTTACTTGGACAGGTTCTTCTGTAATATTTAATATAGTAATGTTAACTCTATTGTTAGGTTTCACTCTTACCATACAATTTGAAATAAGTATTTTATCCGAAATTTTCTTATCTAATATTAATCCTTCTTGAATTTCAGGATTTACAACGGTGCATTCTATAACGGTTTCAGATCTAGGTTTTATTATATAGGTAGGTTCGTGAAACATAAGGTAAGTTTTATAGTTATTTATTTCTAAGCTATTGGAATTGTAATTAATTTGACAGTTATATGCCATAAAAAGGTCAGTACCAATAATACCATCATATGGAAGGTGTAATTCGTCAAAAACATGAAATTTATGACATATATAGTTGTCACCAATTTTTAATTTTAAATTTACATAACCTAAACTTTTCAACGGAGGTTCGTCTTTCGAATTTATTCCTCTAACAGAAATATTATTAGGGTAGACTTTTAAGGTGTTTGATAGTGCTGAACTTTTAATAAGGCAAACTGAGGCACCTGTATCTATTAATAATGACAAGGGTCTGGAACTTCCAGAAGTTGTCAATTTGATATGGGGTAAGTATCTATCATTATTATTATTTGTTATTTTATAAATCTTATTCGTGCCGTTTTTAAGATTTTGTCGCGCCCGACACGTTAACGGGACAATTACTCGTTTAAAGGAGGCTGTTGACAGTCATAGTCGACGTCCTCGTTAGGTTTATCCTCAACGGGCTCATACGTTTCCTCATAAGGGCATGAACTCCCTTCTTCTTCACAGTAAGAAGGATCATCCTCTACAAAATTTATGCGAGGTCTATTAAAGTTATTCGGATTTTTATTACTAAATTGAGGCCTATAGTTATTGGTAGGTCGATTATATTGATTAACTTGTCCTTGACCCTGAGGAGGTCTTGGGGTAAATGTATTAGGCGCACCATTAGAATAACGCTGCAAAGGGTTAGAAGACCTATATTGATTAACCTGCCTGGGTACATTATTAAAATAATTATTTCTATGAAAATTATTACTATTTGTAACTTTATTAGGTTTTTCAAAACTTTCCGCTTTTTTATATAATGTTTGCTGAATTTTTTCTTCAGAAATAGCTAAGCTAATAGCTTCATTTAAATTTTTAGGCGATCTACACCTAACTATATTCGATATACGTGGATGGAGACCCATCAAGAAGTGGTGGAGGGCTAAATCCTCCATAGCAGCTGTTCTGCCTGGAATCTCTAATTTTTTGGTAGGATTCATAGAAATCTCAGTCAAAAGTTGAGATAAGATCGATTCAATTTTAATAGAAAATTGCGTGACATTTTCCACAGATGTTTGTTTACATTCCTGTAATTCACTAATTAAATGAGAATAATGTTTCCTTTGACTAAACTGAGTCTTAAGAAAATCTTTTAATTGATCATAGGATGTAAAATCTTTTATTGAGGCTGCTATTTCAGCCTTGCCTTGTAATTGGCTCAAAATGTATTTAAATAAAATATATTTTTGTGACTCAGATGCAAGTTCATAAGCATTATTACAATTCGTCAAAAATGAATTTATTGTATCTCTAGAACCGTCATATGGTTTAATAAATTTTAAAAGAATATTTAAATCGATTTCATTTATATTCAATTTCTTTTCCGTTTTAGAGACGGCGGGCGAAGGCGCTTTTTCTCCGTCACTAAGCGGAAGAATCGGAATGTCGACTTTTTTCGCCATTCTTATATTATTTTAAATATTTGATCTGGATAATTTGTTAGAAATTATTTTATTATTATATTGTAAATATTACACACAAAAAAAAAACTCAATAAAAAATAAAAACAAAACAATCAATAAAAAAAAAAATGATATGCAAAATCAATCAAAAAATAAAAATCAGTATAAAATATTAATAAAGTATTATAACTTCTTTTGTTTCAATAAAATATTCGTCAGAATAACATTTTTATATATTAAATTTCATATAAGTAAGTCTTTAACGCGCAACTTCCAATAATTGTTTTTATTGTAATACTATCTTATCACTCACGTGTGGGCTACAAGGAACACGAACACGACGCGGGTGGCGGCGAGCTGCATTCTTGTAGATAAGGCCAGACCTTGTATACCCGCCAGCTCAGTGGTCACAGGTTCAAACCTGGCGTCGTTCCGGACGGGAGACGAACACGGCACACGTACTAGGTCCTCTGCCAGTAGATGTAGGCGTCTCACTCTCTGGTGGACAACCTGAATTTTCACTTAACACTTCACAGCTTTTCACAGCTTTTCACTACTTTTCACTTATTTATGTGGTTCCCCACTTTAAATAGAAGTTACGCGGAGCCGAGAGTTCGCGGTCACTTAAGGCACAGGAATTTTCGTTAATCCTGGGGTAACCGGGATTATTATTATCCCAAGGTATCCGGGATTATTAGTATCCCACCGCTGCCACCAATTGTTATGAGTCCCTGGATAAGACCCTTTTTAAAAAAAAGATTTATTTATCACTGAAAACACTTTAATTACTTTTACAATAATTATGGGATTTGAAGAGCTAGTGCTCTGGACCGACGATACTCTCGAACTCAACTAACTTTTAATTACAGGGCTTATATATAGAGTACAAATGACAATAGTTAGTAATAATACATATAGAATAAGATGAACAAGCAATAACCCATACAGCCAAGGGGTATAACAGTACGTTTTGTATTTTTTAGGGCGGGACGCTAATTTATTTTCTAAAATAAAAGTTACCTAAGTTACTCTTTATAACACCAGCTATCTGCCAGTGAAAGTCCTGTAAAAATCAGTCCAGCCGTTTCGGAGATTAAACAGAACAAACAGACATACAGACAAAAAATTAACAAATTGTGTTTTTCTTATAAGTACCGTATATAATTTTATTTAGTAAAAAGCTGTTATTTTGACATTACATACAGACACTTAAATTTTATTTATCTGTATAGATATTTATTATTATTTCATATTGTTCAGGAAGTGCACACTGATAAAGCAAGTCAACAGCCAGTTTGTTTTTAACTTTTATTAGATTTCTGACACATTTATACATATCTATACATATAAATAAAATTAAACTGTCAGTTTGAAGTGTCAAAATAACAGCCTAGCACTCGGTGGGAATGTAGCATCCTATTAATGTTTTTTTTTTCTATTAAAGAATTTTTAGAATTAGATCAGTAGTTTCAGAGATTATCCTCTACATCCAAACTTATAAATATACAAACTTCATATTAGTAGAGAAAATAATATATTTATTTACATTTGGTTTTCCGGAAGTCAATAATTTTTTCTCAACCCTGGATGCTTCAAATCTTAACCAATCAGGAACAAATTTGCCAATCATGTAACCTGTGAAAAGGGATATAGTTTCCTTCCTACCCTACTCCATCAAGTGGCTCTCGTGGGATATTGAAGGAAATTAAAATTGCCTGAGCAAAGTGAGGTCGAATCAATTGATATACTATTATAGAAAAACGTAGATGGCCGCACTGAAGTCTGACGTAGTATATGACTGCTTACAGTATTGAGGTAAAAGGGTTTTAACATTTTCATGGAATTTAAAAGTTTATCTCTGTCTATTATCGCACAGTGTCAGCAAACATTAACCTTTAAACTAAAAGCAAATACTACGCTGTAAAAATCTTTAGTTAATTAAGTCAATAGGCTTTATAATTTCTTAAGACATCTAGTTTTATTACTTTCACTTGCAACAAATTGGCACATTTTTGTCCTCAAAAGAGGTTCATGATTTCCGGAAAAACAGATATATTATTATAGGCAGTAATAGCCCAGTGGTGATGCGGTCGCTTGAGAAACTAAGTGAAGCAAGTTCAATCTCGGGTCTCGCACCTCTGTTACTATATTTTCTTGTGCGAATCATTTCTAACATGATTACTACTTATCTTACGGCGGAAAAAAATATAATGGTGAAACCTGGATATCTAAGAGAATCTAACAAGTTTTCGAAAAACATGTGAAATCCGCCAACCCTCACCTGGCTAGCGTGGCACGAAGGGGATCAGACCATACTCCATATGGTGCTTAGGAGTAGCCCGTGCCCAGCAGTAGCACGTTAAAAAGAGCTAAATACAGAAATTATTAGTACAGCAACTATTGATTAAGTATATGTACATATAAGTTCACAATTTTTACCATTTACATAAAAAGTAAAAGAAAATTACAAAATTGGATCATATACAGTGTGATAAAGTATAATCGAAAAAATGAAACAAAAAACAGATCTACAAATCCCCTCTTCGAGATGTTAACAATTGCACCGATTGCAGAACTAAAAAGACATCGAATATCTTTAATCAAATTAAAAGTGGAACGTTTCCAGACGGTTATTTGTTCTCGACTTAGCAGAGAATAATAGCCAGAAAACGTCGAGTCGTAAATATTCATTTTATACCGATGGAAAGTATTAAAAGGTATTATTTGTTTGCGCTCACAGTCGAGTTGTGCCTAATGAGGAGATATTTGAGCTATAACACTCCCGTTAAGTGCACTCCTTTTGTAATTGTCTAACTGGTCTGAGAACTATTTATTTTGTCAGACCCTTGATTAAAACTATATCTTTTATTATCATTATTTTAAATACTTTATACCTTTTGTGGAACCTGTAAAGTCGATGTACAATGGAATTTTATATCAATTACTGTTTATTTTCTATGGAACTGTACTGAACGGAAAAAAGTCGACCCTACATATCCATCATACTTTAGTAATAATATATTTATCTCCAATCGAAGTACCAGAATTCAGAAAAAAATATGAATTGCAGTACTACTTATTTCTGTTGTCATGTTTAGTTAGTTAGCAGTAACAATATTAATTACTTATTAAAATCTTTATAATCCCGTAATATCCATATATTTATCTAGCGTTAGGGATGGACTTTTTTAAATGTATGTGGTATTTACTTTTAAAATGTGACATTCATTAACATTTATGAACTTGAATTATGAAAATCGATTCTAAGTCGGCGAAGGTGTCGCGCAAGATATTCGTACAACAAAAAAACAGAAAAAAAATGTTAACCCCTTTTCTGGAACTCGGTCAAAAATTATAACTAAAAAATAAAATCAAACCAAAAACAGTTCATAATTTGAGCTAACTACATATATCTAATAAAATTGTAACTAAGCTACACTACTACATTTTTATCGATACAGAGGCCGAATCTATAGTTTTCAGAATTTTTGTCTATTTGTCTGTCTTTCTGTCTGTAACCGCGTCACGGAAAAACCTCTGGTGGGATTTTGATGAAATTTGTTATAATTATAGCTGGTTATCCGGGTCAACATATAAGATACTTTTTACTGCGAGAAAATATCTCATCTCTGAGAAATCTATACTAAACGTTAAAACGTAAATAGGGACGAACCCGAGCGGAGCAAGGGTGAGTCGCTAGACATATAATAAAAAGTTATTCATTATTAAACAAGTAAGCAATATAAAAACACATCGCTTTATTAACAAGAGTATTCGCGTATCGAAACATTTCAATTTATTTAAGGATATGTCAGTTGCACGAACGCACTACACATACTATTTTCGTTGAAAAGCATATTTTTATACATTTTCTTCTTCCATTGTTCACTATCAAAATAAAATTGACATAAACAAAGTGTTTATTGCTTTCAATAATGGTTAAATCTCATAGCAGAGTCTGCATATTAGCATTTTTATTTCCTGTTATGTATAATATTATTTTTTCTATACTAGGTTAATAAATTTGTACATATGAAATAGTAACTCTTTTTTTCAAGTTAACTATGTATGTAGGTGCTTCTTAGAAGCCGATACAGCGTATTTGTGGCAAAATCGTAACAAATATCACTTTACATTTATAATATTAATAAAATACACTTCACTAGCTTTCAAAGTTTATGTAAATCAAAAAGCTTGAAGTAAAAAAAGCTTTAAAAGTATTAACTTTAGAAGTTATCGTCGCCATATAAACGTTTATATAGTGCCACCACAATTGTACTATTATAATAGTATCTATTTACATTAATACTGATATACTCTACCAACATCTCTCCCGATAACAATGGAAATGACTATATCACTAACAGACAGCATGTGATCTAATAAATAATTACGATATTGCTCCGGGCATTAATTCTAACCGTGTCTACCTTCAATCGGGCCAGTAATATAGACTACATACCTACGTTATGATTTTACTATAATTAATAACAAGGAATTAATACCAGCGTCTGTCTAACGCTAAATTATTATATCTACGAGTAATTCTTTAAGCTATTGAATTCGACTAATATTTTATACTAACAATTTACACTTGCTTCGCTCAGATGCGTCTTCAGTTTCTTTTTGTATTTGTATGTAATACTAGGTATATACACTAAATGTCATCTTTTGACTAATTTTATAACTAACATAAATAAATAAAACTACATATAAATTATGTTGGGACATTACTACACAGCACCATCTAGTCCTATAGTAAGCTACGAGGCTTGAGTTATGGATACCAGATAGTTGATTCACTACACATATATAAATTTAAATACAAACATATAATAAATATAACACCCATGACTGTAGTACAAGCGTTTAATCGTGATCATCACACAAATAAACACCCCCAGCGGGACTCGAACCCGCGACCGCTGGCACAGCAAGTAGGGTCACTACAAACTGAGCTAACCGTGTCGTCATAACAATAGCCTATCTTCTACTTCAAGTCATAGTCTCTCTGAAATTTCATCCAAAGCGTTTTTTAACATGTAAGAATAACGAACTTACACACATTTATTAAATTAATGTGGTATGAAAATGTGTAAATATGTTCAGATTCAGTTAGTTAGTCGCGCGAAAAAGTTAAAAGGATTTGGATACAATTTGGCACACATACTGAATCCGTCCTGAATAAATACTCTCTTTGATACGGAAATGTCCTCTCGTGGGATAATAGTTAAACTTTTAAACTATTTAAAGAACACTTTAGTTCTGCCCTTTTTTATAGATGTGCCGGTTCCTATGTATCTAGCAAAATTTACCTTATCTTTGGCTTAAAATCCATTAGTTATATAATATGCTAGCGGCTCACCCTCGCTTCGCTCGGGTTTGTCCCTAGTGGTTGATTTCCCATACAAACTTTCACCCCTTTAAGTGATGATTTCCGGGTTAAGAAGTATCCGATGTCCTTTTCAGGGTCTCAAACTATCTTCTTACCAAATTTTATCTAAATCGGTTCAGTAGATCCAAAGATTACCCCCTACAACATCACAAACTTTACCTCTTTATAATATTAGTACAAACTACACAATAAAATACTACATATGTACTCGTAGCAGTGTAGTGGACGATATAACATTATTCACATAAACTTATCCTAAGCTACCCTCTGGACTAGGATTTGCTAGCGAAAAACTTTATCCATTAAGAGTGGGCTGGTCATTAGTTACTCTCAGTCTGTTTACTTATTTTGTACTCAGAATCACGTATCTTTTGTTAAGCATAAGTCACCTAGACCGCAAATTTCTCATACTGAAGTTACACTTAATTAAAGTGTGCACAAAAAGTCTTCATAACACTTAGGTATTAAAGAAACAAAAGTATCAGAGATATAACAAATATGAAAAATTATGTAATTAATCACTATGTGATCCAAATAATTTTATTTGAACGCTTTACTATCTTCACTTGTAATATCTATACAGATAAATAAAATTGAAGTGTCCGTGTGTAATGTCAAAATAATAGCTTTTTACTAAATGCATATAAAATTAAATACCGTACTTATAAGTAAAACACAATTTTTTAAAATTTTTGTTTGTCTGCCTGTCTGTCAGTTTCGGCTAATCTCTGAAACGGCTGAATTGATTTTGACGGGACTTTCACTGGCAGATAGTTGATGTTATAAGGAGTAACATAGACTACTTTTTTAGAAAAAGAATTAGGGTTACGCTTAAAAAAATAAAACGTTTTTAAAGACGACCCGAAGCGTGTATAAGTCTCTAATATTATATAACCGTGTATAATTCGAAAGCCTAAAGCTAATCCATGGATTGAACTAGAAGACACTTTTGAGTTTGGGTTCATTTGATTTATTTTAACCAGTACTATATAAAAAGTTGTTATCAATTATAGTTTTTTTTAAGTTTTAAGCAATAATTGATAACAACTTTCCGTGTAGAATCAATTCGTCTAAGTCCGCAGATTTAAAAATTTCTATTAATAGCTTTGTTCCAAACAAGAATATAAGCGAAACTGTTTTGAAAATAATTTCTGAAATTATACATTCTACTCGTAAAACAATACATTGCTTTTGTTAAAATGACAATTCGAGAGGAAATTAACTAGTCTTCAAATACTTCTCTTGTTTTAAAGAACGTATTATTTAAAGGAGTTTTTCTTCTTAAAGTATGAAAAAACCGGCCAAGTGCGGCCGACTCGCACACGAAGGGTTCCGTACAGTTATGTATAAAAACAGCAAAAAAAATCATGTCGATTGTATGGGAGCCCCACTTAAATATTTACTATACTTTGATTTAATTATTTATTTGTAAAGTAAATATATAACTAAATATTCTGTGAATATTTCAATCGTCTACCTGTTGCCGTTATCAATATCGAGTAAAAATGAGCAAAAAAAATCACGTTTGTTGTATGTGAGCCCCCTTACATATTTATTTTATTCTGTTTTTAGTATTTGTTGTTATAGCGGCATCAGAAATACATCATCTGTAAAAATTTGAACTGTCTATTACAGTACATGAGATACAGCCTAGTGACAGACGGGCAGACAGACAGACGGACGAACAACGAAGTCTTAGTAATAGGGTCCCATTTTACCCTTCGGGTACGGAACCCTAAAAAGGAATTGGATAAGTCAATACGTAATTTATAATTAATCTACTTTCAACAGTACTTGTATTCGCCCAGTAGTACAAATTCGACTGTAATTATTATTGAAAAATAATGGATAGAGGAATACATATAATAATACTATTTTAATATATATATATATATATATATAAATATATATATATATATATATATATATATATATATATATATATATATATATATATATATATATATATATATATATATATATATATTTCTACTATATACTACCTACATAACTTCTAAAATCGTTTGACGAACATAAGATAGTTATTTTAATTTACATATGCAGATGCACGATATAGTATGCGAGGAAAAATATTTTTTCAGATATTGTTTGAAGCATCTCATGATGTATATATAATACCCATAATCCATATAACTCTTTGAACTGGTATTCAATTCTACATGAAATATTATTAGCATACTCTCATAGAAGCAATATAATGTTCAGTTCGGTGAACAGGAAGATGGAAAGTTTTCTCAAATCGTGGTAATACACCAGTACCAGAGTATACTTAGATCAAATACGTCTTTGACAAAGGATTGCTTCTATTTTACTTTAGAAAGTAATTTATTTCTTGAGGACTAGGGATGATGTACATAGAATATCTTTTGTGTTAAGCTAATAACCACATTACTAAATCTGAAAGCTTATATGTATGTTTGTTTGTTACTCGTTCATGCTATAAAAGCTCGACGGATTGGATGAAATTTAGTACACAGATGACCTAGCAACACATAAGCTACTGTTAGTTAAAAAAAAATGACAAAAGACAGCGCTGCCTGTAAATAGTATTCTAAACACAAAAGGCGCCTAAGATCATACATGAAGGAAGCAAGGCTAAGTCTCTAGTTACAAATAAAATATAATAAATCCTTCAAAGCATTGATGAGTACGTGTATTTCTGTTGCTTTCTCACTGCCAAACCAGTAAGTCGATTATAAAGTTTGGCACAGAATATCTTGCACTCTGGAGGAAAGAAGGAAAGAAGTTGTGCGAGAATTCTGTTAGGATATAGCAACTACTAATTGCCTTTTATTCATTTATTTTAGTTCAATAAATATTATAAAAAATCTATGTGATGAATTAAGAAACACAAAGAAATAAGAATTAAATTATTTTAAAGCTATCATCAAAGCTTAAGATACTTAATAGTTCATATAATTACACAAACTAATGATAAGCTGAAAAAAATCAATATGTTATATGCATAATATTATCTAATATATAAATATCTCGCGTTACGGTGTTTGTGGTCAAACCCTTCGACACAGTTCGACCGACTTTAATGAACTTTTTTCGTATATTTGGTTGGTAATACATACTAATGACGATTATATATATAATCGTCATTACACAAAGCACAGTGGACTTGAACAATACACCCGCATGAGCTTTTGATAAATGCATTCGGAAGTTCAACACCAGTAAATCAAATAAATAAAAATAAACATTATATAAGACCTTTATTTAATTGCGTACAATAGGTTATAGTAATTTTGAATTAAACTTCCATTTGTATATTTTATTTAAATTTTTTATATGATTATACTTACATATAATTATTATTGAAAACTAGCAACTTACCCTCGCTTCGCTCGTGTGCGTCCGTCCCTACGTACGTTTTAATTTTTTAGAGCGGGACTAATTTTTTTTCTAAAACAAAAGTAGCCTATGTTCCGTCAAATTCAGTTCAGCGGTTGCAGAGACTAGCCAGAACGAACAGACAGACAGACAAAAATTTAACAAATTGTGTTTTTCTTATAAGTATCATATATAATTTCATATGCATTTAGTAAAAAGCTGTTATTTTGACATTACATACAGACACTTCAACTTTATTTATCTGTGAATAGAATTTACCTATTTATCAAAAAAATCCTTATTTTTTTATTTAAAACACTATTAAGTTCGTCTAGTCTAGCTACTAAATAAAATTGAAGTGTCTGTTTGTAATGTCAAAATAACAGCTTTATACTAAATGCATATGGAATTATATACGGTACTTATAAGAAAAACACAATTTTTTAAATGTTTGTTTGTCTGTCTGTCTGTCTGTTTGTTCCGGCTAATCACCGAAACGGCTGGAACAATTTTAACGGATCTATCACTGACACATAGCTGATATTATAAAGAGTAACTTAGGCTATTTTTATTTAAGAAAAATAATAAAGATTTCGCTCAGAAAAATTAAAACGTACCTAGGGACGCACCTGAGCGAATCGAGGGTAAGTCGCTATTTACCAATATAACTTACTAGTGACTCACCCTCGTTTCGCTCGGATTCGTCCTTAGGTACGATTTAACGGTTAGCATAGAGTGGGCTATATGTATATATTATGTATATACAAACAATACATATATAGCTATAGAAAAATAGGGAAGTACTTTAAAAATAAAAAAAAATATCCCTTACTTGAGAAAAACTAAACTTGGCCCAACCCGAGACTTGAACCCAGGACTTACAGATTTTCAGTCGTAGTTCCACTAGACCAGCGACGCTGTTAAATAATACAAGTATATATGAAAAATATGATATGATTTATAACCATAAATACTGTAGTTATAAACCTATTAAAATAATGGATAGCTGAGATTAAGTGCGAGACATACTCTCAATTTATGGACAAAACAGTGTCATAGCAAAGGAAAAGGAGACGAGCAAAGTCCTTTAACGGTAATTTTGGGTAATTTATTATGCTACATGATTGTTGTTATATTTTATACAAATATCTGAAACCTATTATAACAGTTCAGGTGCGTCCCTAGGTACGCGGATTTTATTAACAATTTCATGGCTTTTTTGTGTGGATCCCTGATTCTTTTCTAAAATAAATGTAGTCTGACTTACTCCTTATAATATTAGCAATCTGTCAGTGAAAAATACGTCAAAATCAGTCCAACCGTTGGAAAGATTAGCTGGAACAAACAGATAGACAAGACAGACAAGACAGACAAAAATTTAAATTTTTTTTTTCTTATTGGTACTGTGTAATATATATACATACTTTCATAAGCATTTAGTAAAAAGCTATTATTTTGACATTACAAACATACACTTTATTTTGTTTATCTGTAGGTATAATGATTTGAAATAATAATAATAATACTCTTTATTGTACACCAAACAGAAAATACATAAAGACATTAATAAAAAATAAAAAAAACAAACTGTTAAAATACGGAGATTTAGCCAAAATTTACGTAAAAATGTGTTAAATTACGTGAAAAGGGTTATTTGGTAATTACAAAATTGACCACGTTGTTATTTTTGTCAAATCACCGTCCCTCATCTATACAGATAAATAAAATTGGAGTGTCTGTTTGTAATAATAAAATAACCGCTTTTTACTAAATGCATATGGATGTAAACATGGTACATATACCAAAATAACATTTTTTACAATTTTTGACTGTCTGTCTGTCTGTTCCGGCTAATCTCCGAAACGGCTGGACCGATTTTGACGAGACTTTCACTGGCAGAAAGCTGATGTTATAGGGAGTAACTTAGGCTACTTTTAGTTTAGAAAAAGAATCAGGGTTCCGCGAAAAAAATTTAAAACCCATGAAATTGTGAACAAAATCCACGTACGGCGTACGCACCCGAGCAAAACGCTATAAAATTTAAATTAAATGAATATTTTGGGTAGCAAGCTACTATTTATGTACATCAAAACATAGTTAACCGTGAAAACGTACCTCGCTAGTCTATACTAAAAAATACATCTAAGCCGATGCTTTAGCAAATTTCCGTAAGTACTTTTAATTAACCCGGCCTCAAAATTTTATGGTGCCCTTGCTACAAATTCTTTCTTAAAATTATGTAGTCTACAGTAAAAGGTTAAGTCTAGGAGAAATGTAATTAAATTCACAATTTGACATAACTTAAACTTACACCAGCTTGAAGTAAATAATACAACAATAATGTATAGAAACATTATAAGATAAAATCGTTTTTTCTTTGTTCGAACACGCTTATGTCCGTAACTACTAGACGGCTTTGAAAAAATCTTTTTTTATTCTATAGTTTACTAGCTTTTGCCCGCGGCTTCGCTCGCGCCATGTTTGACTTTGATTGGTAAGTTCTAGTTTTCGCATTTTAGTTTTAGCATTCATAAAATGATAATTTTTGGGTCTCTTTTACTTACTTTATTGTTCAAGTGTAATAAATTTCAAAATTGATGACATTTACGTGATCTATGCCCCGATGAACCTTCCAATTGACAACCATATTGATTTCTAGAATATTTAACACTTTTCACCTGCCGAATGGATCATTCTTGTAAAAGCACGAACTATGTGTTTATTTATTAGTTGACAGGAGTACCTATTCTTGCGAATGTTCGAATTGATATATATATATATATATATATATATATATATATATATATATATATATATATATATATATATATATATATATATGCATGATTCATCCATACACATTTTGAACCCTCGTTTCATTCCTTATGGCGCTGAAGTTAAAAAAATCCGTTCAGTGGATGTCTATATACGTCTTAATAACTTTCTGTGTACCAAATTTTAATCCTATGCATTCAGCTTTTCGAGCTATGCGTTAATAGATCAGTTAGTCAAAAGAAATAGTCCTTTTATATACTTACAGATTTATCGAGGCAAGTTATAGTTAACAACACAATATTATTCTTGAAAGCAATTAATTATATTATGTAGGTGTATGAAGACTAGTCTCAGTAGGTATAAAAATTAAAATTTAAATGGTTCAAAATATTCCAAGATATCGTATTGCAAGATCCCTAATTTCTTCTAAATTCATTTTTGAAGTTGACCAAAAACTTTTACAAATTCATAACACAACGCAGTAATAATTCTAACGGAATTAATGAAAATAATTTTGAAATACGTAAATACCAATTTTTGTTACAATTTCTTTTTTGTACCATCCCCAACTTTTAATTGTTGCCTTGATATTAAGTTGCTTTGGGCTCCATTCATATATATGTTTCGTATATTATCAAGCTTTGAACAAGTTTAATTCACTTTTGATATGGTCCTTGAGATGTTTTTAAACATTATAATATTATCTTATGTCGTAAGCATATTTGTTTTATTATTTAAGACATTGTCGTAATAGGTATTTCGAAATATAAAGTAAAATGTCTTTCTATATAATTATGAATTTATATTTTTATTTATACATACATCTGAATCATAACAAAATACTATTATAACAATAAAGATTTAATGAAAAATTGTTTTTGTAAATAACCTACACCTAAATAATAAAAAATACTATATAATATACATGTCCATATAGTATTGTAGTGACCGTACTTGTTGTGCCCAGCAGTCGCGGGTTCAAGTCCCGTTAGGGGTATTCATTTGATGAGCACAAATGTTTGTACTCCAGTCATGGCTTTATATTTATAATATGTATATAAAGTTGTATAATATGTATAGTGTATCAACTATCTAATATCCATAACACAAGCCTCGTAGCTTACCATGGAACTAGATGGTGCTGTGTGTTAATGTCTTAACATATTTATATTTATTATTATTATAAGCAACAATATTTTTCGTGTAAAACTATCAATACACAAAATTTTGTTTGCAGTTCCAGTCGCATGGAGAGTCGATGAAAAATAGCCTATATTTAGGCATAGCGTAGCGTACCTTTCCATAAGTCGTATTAGTCGGTAAGCTACAATCGGTTAAATATTTCGAATGCGATTATCTTCTATAATACAAACAAATGTGTTTTACAAAGAGATTGTTTATATATAAAATATAAAATAAGTATTCGTATAGTAAAAAATATTAGTAATATATCTTATAATCTATACAGACAAATAAAATTGAAGTGTCTGTTTGTAATGTCAAAAATAACAGCTTGTCCGTCTGTCTGTTTGTTCCGGCTAATCTCCGAAACGGCTGGGCCGATTTTGACGGGACTTTCACTGACAGGTAGTTGATGTTATAAGAAGTAACTTAGGTTACATTTATTTCAGTACAAGAATTAGGGCTCCGCTTAAAAAAATTAAAATGAACCTAGGGACAAACCCGAGCGAAGCGAGGGTGAGTCGCTAGTTATTATACAAGTTTGTGAAATTTACGAAACGACACAACTTAAACTTTTAAGAAGACTAAAATAATTAGATATGCTATACTGCATAAATATTGAATTGAAGGGCCCATGCCAAGCAGTGGGACGTTAAAAGGAGTTAATACATACGTAGGTAGGTATATAATCGTACATACATAAAAATAAATTCACATTTATGAATTATCTTTATCTATACTTATCCATACTTAATACTTATTATAAATGTGAAACTGTGTTTGTTTTGTGTGTTTGTTTGTCCTTCTTTCATGTCAAAACAGAGTGACGGATTGGCGTGATTTTTTGTATGGAGACAGTTGGAGGGCTAGAAAATGACATAGGCTAATTTTTATAGCGGGAGATCACCTCATTCCTACGGGAAAACGCGTTATAATACAACTAAAAGTATAATATTTATAATCAGAATGACTTGAAACCTGGTAATAATGCTTTTAATTCAATTAAATAAATACGTATTTCAATTTTTTTTTAAATTTACCCCATAAAGGGGTAAAATAGGGGATGAAATATTGTATGAAACCTACCATTTTAGAGTTTTTTTTTGTAGTTTTAGCGCAATTGAAGCCGCGGATTCTGCTAGTTATACTTATAAATTAGAAAAAACTTTAAAATTTTCTAATTTATTATATGTTTATAGATATATAAGGTAGAAAGCTATTATTTGAGGTAGTCATTAGCTACTGTTCTTTCTAAGACATCGTTCATTATGCATACTTGTTGAGTAATCTTAAAACTTTTAACCTGACTTTGAGTATGTGGGATATGCGGCCTTTGTAAGTCAATTGAGTCCTTACATTACCTCGTTATCGAGCCTTTTGCACACTTTTTTCGTTTCGCTTTTATATTTTTCCTTAATACTTTCTCAGATTTACACGAATATTTTACATTTTAAATACAAATTTCTTTTTGAATGTTTTCGTGGATTTATTTTTATTGTTTGGTTCCCGACATTTCAAAGAAGAGACTGAGACTCTCTCGTGATCATAATGATAAAATCCAAATAAAAAGCTTTATTTAAAATATTTTTTGTGTGGTGTTCGCAAGTTTTATTTAACTTAGACAAAGATTTTGTTGAATTTTTCAGTTCGAAATACTAACAGATACTGTGCTTGCCTATCCCCCAAAGTATGTTTTTAGTTAAATTCTCAGCCATCTTATCTTATCACATACAAAAATCCGATGTGCATGTTTTCGTCACACTTCAACTTGATCCCCTGGATGGTCTATAACTTAGCTTAGCTGCAGTACCTGGTGGGACCTGTTAAGTAATCGGGTAGCAAGTGATTTTTTTTTTAATTTTTCCATGAAGCGACAGGGCAAAGATCTGCCTACTACGTCCGATAGTATCACTATACCTAAATAAGATTTAAAAACCTAAAAACCATAATAACCAACCAATGATTTGAATTTAAAATTAAAGCGTATGCTAGGTAACTTAAATTCTATTATATTTAGAATTTCTTTCAATATTAATATTATAAGTCCACGTAGCAGGTAAGCGGGAAGGAATATTTCAATTAGTGACCTCTGACGTCATTAACAACATTTTGCTTAACATCAGTAAATTCAGAATATTCAATTAGTACTATAAATAGCAGTAGTTTACAGTATCTGTATTATATATTTTTAAAGTTTTCATTTCTAATAAAAAGTCCCCCTATTTCAATTTTTTATACTTTGAATTTATGGCTGAAAATAGAACTAAGCACGGTCGCTACGAGATGCGCGCACCTGCTCTAAAGATTATTTCTTTATAGTATTAAAAATCAATTTAAAAACATTGTAATACTTTTTTCTACACGTCATTCCGAATCCAATCACTATCACTTACATATTTATAGAAGCAATTTCAACATTTAACACCATGTTTAACTTCTGAACTAGACTAGTTCCTATAACAAGTGGTAATTTTTTTGCTTGCAAATATTCTTTAAGCAACAGAATGTCACTATACATACTTTTTGTTACTGACATCAATATAAATTAAAGCGAAGACTCATGAAATGAAACTCTAGAGAAGACAGATGTTACTTACTTCTACAAAAAAAAACAAAAGCTTTTTCTTACGATTTTTAATAAACTTTTTTTAACATACAACAACCATTGCATTTTATTTACATTAATAAGCTTTCTCAGAGTGAAACGTAAAGATTCCGTAACGTTAAAAACCGAAGTCGATCCATCATTCTGGGTAGAGACGCAAAAAGGCATGTCAACTAAGCTCGAGCTAAACGTGAATGGATATTGCAATCCTTTCAAAAGAAAGATGCTTTTGTCTTCCCGCTTGAGAGCAGTTTACATTCTTCACAATTGTTGAAATGCTGAACTATTTTAGGAAGTTTTTTATTTGATTTCGAAATTCTGAAGCCTACCTTTATAGACGCATTTGTAGAATTTCGGGTGAAATTTTGTACAAAATGCTTAGATTATAATATTTAATTACAACAAAAACTAATGAAGTATATAATATATAATAAAATGTATAAAAAGTAAAATGAACAATCCCTATATAAATCTAATATCTCGTTAAACGAGCAATTCTTGTATATTTAATTATTTATTTATATATATTATACCGGCGATTACGGAAACAGCTCTAACGATTTCGCTGAAATTTGGTATGTGAGGGTTTTCGAGGGGCGAAAAATCCATATAGTCTTATGTATGGAAAAAGGCGTGTTTTCGGGTTTTCATCACACGCTCGGGCTTAAGCATCGTGGTCAAGCGGCCAAGGCGCGAGATTGACAATCACAGGTGTCCGAGCTCGAATACCTGTCGGATACAAAGTTTTTACTTTTTTTTTGTATTTATTCATGTTTTTAGTTTTTTTTTTTTGTTTTTAAGCCAAATTAAAAAGAAAATTGTACTTTTGGCCAAAAACTCCGAGCAAAGCTCATTCGCCCAGGTACTAAACATAAAATGACCTTATGTCGACACGTTGCTATATTTTATTAAAAGTTCTACACTAAAAGCTAACAAGTAGGTAACTGTCCTTCGTATCTTCAAATGTGATAATAACCTTAATTATACATACATTCAGCTACAATGAATATGTGGAACAAAGAACACATCTCAGAACGAGAACAATATCAATGCTCTACAATTTCACGCTATTCTACATCGTGATAAGCAAAAACAGAGGTAAGGCACTTGCCTAATATAAAATAATACATGTAAGTACGTTTTAAGCTCTTTTGACAAGTAACAAGCTCTCTCAGTTCTTATGTATTACGAAGGATTCACATTTAAAATTCAACCGAATTAAAATATTCGTTTCGCATTGAGTTCATATAATTATTTACACGCTACCAGAGGTCAGGTGTGTTAATTACTTTTGTGCTGACTTTTAACAAAAAATACATCGACTTCAGAATTATTAAATACTAGCATTTTTCCGCGACTTCGTACGCGCAGTTCAAATATTTGTAACTATATCTTCATAAACTATAGTATTTGTGCAGTTACTATGATGTTTATGCTATATTACTGTAAAGTTTCATCAATATCCGTTCAGTGATTTTTGCGTGTAACAAACATACATTCACACAACGTTGAATAACACAAACTTTCGCGTTTATAATATTACTAGTACAGTTCAGTTCATACCGGTGGTAGGACTCTGTCAAGCCTGAGGAGTCCGACTGGAAGGGTACCACCCCCTCATCAATTTCTGCCGCCAAGCAACAATGATTGCATTGTTGTGTTCCGGTTTGAAGGATAAGGTAGCCAGCGCAATAACAGGCAAGAGGCATATCACCTTAGTCCTCACAGTGATAACGTACTGGCGGTTCTGTATTTTTGTTACCTAAAACCTAAGTGCATGAATTATAGGTGTTATGGGCGACAGGTACTGCTTTCTATCAGGTAGTCTGTCTGCTCGTTTGTCACTGAATCTCATTAAAAAAAAGAAAAAAAAGGATCGGAAGTAATTATTCCAACCTAAGGGGTGGAAATTCCCATTAACACAAAGGAACACGATCATTAAAATCGGTACACCAAAAAAGCATACACGCCATAAATACCTCATTTTTCGAAATCGGGCAGAAATAATATTAAACATTAATGAAAAGCATGTGTTACAGCAAAAGTAAAACTATTTTAATAAATGAATGATCTCTATGTTTGATATTCCTCTGAAATTGTAGCTTTTGATCACTACTTTGTTTCGAAGTTGGAATAGTTTTGTAATAACTATTTTAAAATTCGGCTGTTTTAATAACCTAAAGTTAGCAGCGAAATTAATTTTACTCTCATCAAACTTTGTATGATGAACAAAAAATTTTAAATTAAAATTTTCAATTCTTTGTTAGATGTTTTTTAACATCAAATAAATAAAATTGGGACATAAACACACAGCACCACCTAGTTCCATGGTAAGCTACGAGGCCTGTGTTATGGTACCAGATAGTGGATACACTACACATATATAACTTTAAATACATACATATTATAATCCATGACTGGAGTACAAACATTTATGCTCGTCACACAAATGAATGCCCCTAGCGGGACTCGAAACCGCGACCGCTGGCACAGCAAGTAGGGTCACTTCAAACTGAGCCAAACGTGTCGTAAAACTAAATGGCTACAACTATAACTATAATTTAACTAATAATATGTGTTATAATCTGTTTTTATTAGAATTATTATCTATGTTTTAGTAGGTCAAAGAGTACTGTATAATCTGTGGAAAGTGTTGATTAAAGATTGCAATTAATAAATTTGCACGTGTACATTTATTTAAACCATAAATATAACATCGAGATACAACAATATGTATAAAAATATTTTATTTATGAAGGAGATTATCTTCAGAACTTCTTATTCAATTCTTATTTTTAAGTGCTTAAGACTTCATTCTGATAAAGCTAAGTCTAGATGTGATTATAAAAAGTATAATATCTGCAACTCTCGTCTTTTTAATTTGATTTAATAATATGTTGAGACATATGTTGATGGAACATGCTGCGACACTAACACATAACACCATCTAGTTGCATGGTAAGCTACGTCTTGTGTCTCACAAAACCGTATTTGTCATTTTTAGACAGTTCCCGTTAGGCGGTGGTCAAAACATCAAAGACCACCATAATATCAATTATGTACTTTAAGCAATACTTTTCATGTATTAAGAAATTGAACAATATTATAAATGGATAAACTTTTATACAAAGAGATCATTTCAACAACTACTGAATCGCTTTTAAATATTATTTCCAAAGAAAAAGCTACACTATCTCTAAAGAAGACCATTCTTTTATTAACGTTCCACGTAACCACATAGGAAGCTAAGCTAAAACTTAGTATAACATATAGGTGTTAAATTTATAGGGTTAAAATGGTTGTAGCGAAGTCTATGATATTTCAAATACATATTGGAAATGAAAAAATCAAATTAAGTCAACAGTAGGAGTATCCACTACGTAAAAATGCGCCAAAAGTACCCTAAAAATGTACCAACTTATCAAAGCTTTGATCATCATTATATAAAACGTGAAGGCAATGTTAGTAGCACTCGCAGTATATTAACTGTCCTGCCACTAAGGTCCCTTTCACATGAATTCGGCTCTGGGGGATCGTAGGTGCCGTACGAGGCAAATACACGTCGCTATACTTTACCTGTCTACAGCAGTTTATATAAGTGTGTCAACCTTCACTATTTTCACTAGGGACTGATAATGTACGGGCTTTCTAATATTACTACAAAAGTATTACTTATCATTTTTATGTTATTTAAAACTATCAAATGAAACTTGCATATCCATACTAATATTATAAATATGAAAGTGTGTTTGCTTGTTTGTTTGTCCTTTTTTCACGCCACACTTCCTTTTCCTGACCTTTTTTGACACTGTTTCGTCACGGATTGGCGTGATTTTTTTAGTTTTGAGATTATCTCATTCCCACGAAAAAACACTTTATAATACAACTCAAAAAAAATATGTATGATCAGAATTATTTGAAACTTGATATTAATGCTCTAAAATACAATTAAATAAATACGTGTTTTAGTATTTTTCGAAATTCATCCCATAAGTGGGTAAAAGAGTGAATGAAAGTTTGTATGAAACTTACCTTTTTAGTTTTTTGTAGTTTTAGCGCGAGCGAAGCCGCGGGTTCTGCTAGTATATCATAAAGTTTAATATGAGAAAGCGAGTTTACTTAAAGCAGCTCTAATCATTTTTGAGTCATGAATTACTTCACACCATAGACGATGACGAACCTCAACGCTGTACGATAAAGTTATGAAATTAATTTGAAAGTTAAAACGCTCAACAATGTATTGAATTGTTAATAAACATTTTAAATAACATAGACGAAAATGGTAGCCTAAATTGCAAGTT
Organism: Argynnis bischoffii washingtonia; assembly: GCA_033884665.1. Lineage (NCBI taxonomy): Eukaryota > Metazoa > Arthropoda > Insecta > Lepidoptera > Nymphalidae > Argynnis > Argynnis bischoffii. Next base: position 14,651,980 of record CM066609.1, on the reverse strand, counting down.
TATAATAAAATCTCACTATACGATATTATCACCAAATTAAATGCCTTGGAATTCGATAATGGATTGGAACAGGTATGTTACTAATTTCTTTTATATATATATATATATATATATATATATATATATATATATATATATATACATACAACATATACAAAATAAGTATTGTCTCGCAGATCTAGCGGCTAGTCAGAAATGGCTGTACTTATTTTTAACGTTTAGTTTTTGTCGTTTATCTGATCTGCAGCCGTACATGCTAACCACTAGACCAATGACGACACGTTTAGCTCAGTTTATAGTGACTCTACTTGCTGTGCTTGCGGTCGCGGATTGGAGTCCCGCTGAGGAAATTCATTTGTGTGACGAGCACAAATGTTTGTACTCCAGTCAAGGGTATTTATATTGATAATATGTATGTATTGTAAGTTATATATGGGTAGTGTATTAACTATCTGGTATCCATTACACAAGCCTCGTCGCTTACCATGGAACTAGATGGTGCTGTGTGTTAATATCCCAACATACATATATATTATATAATGAGACAGTCATTCTATGAATAAACTAATAACAATAAACATAAACCGTTCATTATATTTATTTACAATTTCGAGATTCCAATAAAGCTTACTGAAGCGAAACTTTTAAAATAAAAGCACTCTTATATAGAGTACCCTTCGTGTTTCAACTTTGATAAAATAAATATGTACCTACTGAACGTCAGTCCAATATTTATTTGAATGGCCGAGTTTTAAATAGCGAAAAATATGTTATGTTTTATTTTAAACCTTTATTGAGTTTATATATGACATACGAGCCATATATCTTTGTCAGAGTTACTGTTTTATTTAAACTAGTGATCGCCGCGTGGTTGAAAATCAACCACAATTCATTAAGTTATATATTTATTGTCTTGCGTATATTACAATATTAATCTATTCTCAATTTGACCACAGACTTTAACAATAAACAAAAGAGTATATATGCGTGTGTGTGTCAAATACATGGTAGTGTGTGTAATGTTTTTTTTTTATTAATTTAATGTATTTTTTATGTATATTTTTAACAAAATATTAGCATTCTGCACTCCTTCTCTATACAAACTATAAATGTGGGAAATTTCATACTCCTCCGTCCGCGCAATTTTCGTAAAAAGGGATACAAAAGTTTTGCTTCACGTATTAATATATAGAAGATGATGCTACCTTGTCTCTTGTTTTTTAAACGAACAGCAACTTATAAAATATTTTTTTCAATACACTATTGCTAATAGGTGGTTTAAGCAGGTATTCCTTCATTATTAGAAAGCTACACTATCATGAATCACACAGACATCATGGAAGTACGAATTCGAATAGAGATGCAAACAAAGGTTAGAGATCTTTTTCCAATTACTTATAAATATTCTTCTCAAAGACCTGGAACTTACCAAAAAAAAAACTTCAAAGAAACAATCGGATAACCACATATTCAGAAAGTTTTGAAATAATAATAAATATAAATATGTTGGGACATTAACACACAGCACCATCTAGTTCCATGGTAAGCTACGAAGCTTGTGTTATGTATACTAGATAGTTGATACACTACACATATATAACTTTAAATACATACATATATTATAAGTACCCATGACTGGAGTACAAACATTCGCGCTCACACAAATGAATGCCCCCAGCGGGACTCGAACCCGCGACCGCTGGCACAGCAAGTAGTGTCACTACACACTGAGCCAAACGTGTCGTCATATAAATATGTACTTTGTCATGTTTTTAGTATAATAATATACTAAAAACATGACAAAGTATAACAGAAGTAACAAAACGTAGAACGTAGATGCATACATATAAAAACATATGAAAAAGCTTAATCTCTTCATTTCATACATTAACTAATTGATTTTACTATGAAGGTACCAATTTCATAACGAAAAATGATAAATACTGTTCTCGCATGCATAAAAAGGAAAAAATATTGCTGATGAAGCAACCTCCGTTAGAACGAAAGGTACATGAACTAATAATATTACGATTATAGTTAAGTTTATATTATAGTAACGGTTGGTATATATTTCTCAGAGATGAGATATTTTCCCGCAAAAAGTCCTATATGTTGACCCGAATAACCAGCTATCAACATACCAAATTTCATCAAAATCTATTCAGTGGTTTTGTCGTGATGTGTTCCCAGACAGACAAAAAATCTAAAAACTAGATTCTGTATCGAGAATAATAACTATATCAATAAGATTATCCAAAAAATATTCAATTTACTGGTTCGACTCAGTTAGAATTTTATTATATGTATATATTTGTCTTCATAGAGCAGTCGCGGTAAATGTTTTGAGCTGTTTTTGTCCGAGATTAGAACTGAAAAGAAATGTAGATAAAAAAAACCCATTTCTGCAAATGATGTTTTCCACCAACCCTATAATTATATGTAGGTAATTAGACGAGACTACGTAGGACTAATCCTACTTAGACATTAACAAAAACTTTATACCGTGCAGGAAGGATTTTACGTACAAATCTTTATGACACCATCCTATAAAATAATAACTAAGAACTATGAATCATGACTTTTTAAATTAGCGAAGACATTCACAAGAATAATCTAAGTTGAATATATAACAATTTTTTGAAGTCGTTCAATACATAGAAAGGATTCGTACAGGAACGGCTTTACCGGTAGTAGGACTCTGTCAAGCCTGAGGAGTCCGACTAGATGGGTACCACCCCCTTATCTATTTCTGCCGCTAAGCAACAATGATTGCATTGTTGTGTTCCGGTTTGAAGGATAAGGTAGCCAGCGCAGTTACAGGCGAGAGGCATATCATCTTAGTCCTCACAGTGACAACGCACCTGTGGTTCTGCATTTTTGTTACTTAAAACCTAAGTGTATGACCCATACGTGTTATGGACGACAGGTACTGCTTTCCATCAGGTGGTCTGTCTGCTCGTTTGTCACTGAATTTCATAAAAAAAGCAAATTTATAAGCATAACAATTCCATCGTCGAATCATATCGATTCAACGATTAATTAAATTGTATTAAAATGATATTGGAATCCCAATATTTCATTCGTAATTATACTAGTTGGAAACTACTTTCAAAATGATTGATACTGTTGTATAGAAACGGAACAATAATTATAAATCAGTTTTATACTTTTGCTGATTCGTTTTAATGAATTGAAATATTCTGATATTAAAGATATCAAGAGCACTAAAAAGCAACATTCGATGAGCTTCATTCAGAAGTCTGAATCACAAAGAGATCCATGTTTTTTTTTATATGTAGGTACCTATATGTATTTACAAAATTTTACTTGGAATACAGAATGAAATCCAGTGTGCTATTGAGATACTTCATTTTTTTCTATATAAGTATATATGTAGCATGGTACGAGTATATAACGTTTAACTAGAAATTTCAATTGGGGTGTTTTTGGGTAAGTAAACATACTTAAGATAACGTGATATCTTCGACTATAGTGCATTGATTTTAATAATTTTAATAAATAATTATAAAATAATTCTCGAGAGAGAGTTCATAAAAATTCCAAAAAAAAAAAACACTTCTATGGTAATAATTACTTTTATGATGACTTTGAAGATGTATCTTTTCAGTAAATAAGTAATTATTTATATTGTATTTAGCACTTTTTAATGTCACACTGCTGGCCACAACAAACCACTCCTTTACAAAACTCTAATGCGATGGGAATCAGGCCATAGTCGACTACTCTGGCTAAGTGCGGTTTGGCGGACTTCACATATCTTTCGAATACTTGCTAGGTTTTCTCAGACACACAGGTTTCCTCACAATGTTTTATTTATTTATTTATATTACTGTAGAAAAATTTTTGGTTATATTTCATGACGCGACCATTTTGCGTAGTGCTATGGTAGCTGTTGCTACGCCGTAAGGTGCGGCTTTACCTCGAGGAAATCTATATAAATAAATAAAAAGTCCACCCAAAACAAAGGAATATTTTTTTATATCTTTAAAGTTCCATTGTATGCCTTTTGGTTAAAACTAATTATTTTTGCTTTAAGTATAACCGATCCTTGCGTATTGGACGCAGTAACTGTTGCTACGCCATACGCCGCTGTTTTACGTAATGCTTCGCCCTTATTAATTATATAAGTCTAATTGTGCGCCTGTGTATTTTTTTTTTATTTCTTATCTATACAATGTACATTCATCTACCCCTTAACACAATAACAGGGGTAGCGTATTAATTGAATTTTTCATTGTTAATTAATTAACGAGATTGAAATTGTTTAAGGGTCGAAGTTGAAATATTATTTTATTATACTAGAGGAAATATATCAAGCGAAAAAACTTTTCATCTACAAAAAGATAAGAAGATTAATTTGGAAAGAAAATATCTAAGTTAATAAATCAAGCTTTTTATTATATTGATAATAATTTATATAGCCCGAAGACGATTATGTTATTCCCAAGGTGTTCATTTTATGAAAGCATTTATTTTATAATCACCTTTGGTATACAAAGGTTTTTACAAAGAAATCATGTTTTTGGGGATGATAATATAAAAATGCAATCACTGCAAATGATAATAATATGCATATAAAAATGTTAAAAAATTAAAATTAAGAAATATTATTATTAAAATTAAAATTTATTATTAAAATGTTTTGTTTTCATTTTGTTATTTTGTGAGTAGGTTGTCTGTAACAACTATATAATGCCTTTGAGACATCTAATACATTAGTCTCTCCCGTTACCACGATTGCTGTAAAGCATTCGAAATGTCGGAAAACAAAAATCAAAATAAATGCGCGAAAAAATCGGAAAAGATAGTTTTATTTAAAACTGTCTCTACTATCATTCATTTATAGTTTAAGTTAGTAGTTGGTTTCTCTTAAACAGACGACCTATCACTTATACTTACCACTAACTCTAATTACAACTCAATATATGGCTTATAATGAATTGTTTTAGCATTGTATACTATTAGTTTCATAAGATTTTCAGTTTGTGTCACAACCTACACAAAATCTAAAAGGTACCTCATACGTTAATGTCATTCATTCAATCTGCACCATGTTCATGGTACGAAAACTAGCGATTCAGTTTAAAAACCTAAACTGAACTGCATCACAAATAAATCGATTTTAAAGTTGATGGCAGGTCTTTAACACAGCATTCGCTAAAAAAGATCATTAAGGTTCATATATTATTACAACAAAACCACTATAGTTGTTAACAAAAACACGATAGTGTAATTAATTAAATAAGCTAGTAACTTTGGTGAAAATTATTCAACAATATTATTTAATGTTGAACCTTTATATAATAGGTCATGTGAATTTCAAAAGCCATGCATTATCACGACTTCCTACGTATTACATAATACTCCCATATTGAATTACTCAATGCCGTAAATCGTATTTAACTGGCAGCGTTTTCCGACAACTCATATTATCTGTTTGTAACGTTGTATTCACTTGTTTGGATTCATTCGAATTAATGATTCAAAATCACATTTTAATACATTAATGAAATGGTTCAGTAACCTTTGTTTTATAAATTTGAGAGCTTTTTGTTTAACTTTTTTTGTAATCTTTAATTATCATTAGAAAGTTACTCGTAGATTGTCCTTCTGACCGATTTCGGCCGCGGCAGCCAATCTCACTGAGACTAGTCAGATGCGCAGGAGACATTATAATGCACAAGTATGCGCGCAGACACAAGCGCACTCTCTATTCCTGTCACTCTCATACTCCGGTGGGACGACTACTCGACACGACCGGTAAGAGTTAAGGTGCAGGACCAACGGCTTTACGTGCTCTTCGAGACACAGGGGTAACACAACACCAACTTCCCAATTCCGGGCTATTTTCCCAACCCGGGACTCGAAGCAAGGACCTACGAATCTGCGGTGTTACTTTTTAATTAAACTATTATAAATACGAAAGTAGTCTATGATCAAGGGTAAGGCACAGGTTACTGTTAACAAAAAAAATTGCCAAGAGGTAGCGCTATGTGAATAATTTTATAAATACAAAAAGCACTGAGGGATGAGTAAGTCGCTAGTTTCTTACTAATGAAAGCAAAGCACGTTATGACGAGTACTGTTCTTTAAATGACACGCATTATTCCGTTTTTTTTTTTCATTTTCCCGTTCTTCTATTTATATCAATTCAATCACCAATTTACTTAAATGTTTATTGTGTGCATATTCAGCCCTTCTTAACTTCAGTATGAGAGGGATCAGGTCATACGCTGGCTAAGTGCGGGTTTCCTGACTGCACATATCTCGAAAACGTGTTAGGTTCTCTCAGACATGCAGGTTTTCTTACGATGTTTTCCTTGACCGTAAGACAAATGGGAATCATATTAGAAATGATTCACACATGAAATTATATCACAGTTGCGACACCCGGGATTTGAACCTGCTTCACTCGGTCTCCTAAGCGAGTGCGTTACCACTGGGCTACCATAGAACTATAAAAATGCATATATGACTTATAAAAAACTTTCATTAATAAAACAATATAATAATAAACGCTCGTGGACGTGGTAATTCTAGCTACTTCTAGGCTAAGTTGCGGTCAAAACAATAAATACTAGCATATTAGTATTGAACATTTAAAAAAGTTATTTCTCTTCTGAATAGTAATAACTATATGCTCCAATTCATATTATTTCATATAGACTTCAATAATCAAGATATTCATTGTATTCTAATAAATTAATCTATGCAGATAAATAAAATTGAAGTATCTGTTTGTAATGTCAATATAAAAGATTTTTATTAAATGCGTATGCAATGATGTATGGTACTTATAAGAAAAACACAATTTTCAACATTTTTGTCTGTTTATTTCAGCTAAACTCCGATGCGTCTGGACTGATTTTGACAGGACTTTCACTGGCAGATAGCTGGAGTTATAAGATATAACTTAGGTTACTTTTATTTTAGAAGGGGGTTTCGCTCAAAAAAATTAAAACGTACCTAGCACCCGAGCGAAGCGAGTGTCGCTAGTTATTTAATAAAATACATCTCGTGCTTGTTGTATATTATTTTTTTTTCTTATTATTATGAATATTTAAAGCAACATTGTCACATTTTTGGTTTAATGGCTTAAGTTAGAAAAGCTCATTAGCTGGGTGTATCTTTACATTAATTTTAACAACCCCTTTTAATGCCTTAGCGGCCGAAAAATTATTTATTGATGTAACCCTTGGGTATGTTAAGTATAGGTAAATATGTAATTGAGCTGTTTCCTCTTACAATTATACAAAGCTTGGTCAAGTATGAGTCGGAATATCATGGAGATTTTTATATATTACTAGCGACTTACCCACGCTTCGCACGGGTGCGTCCCTAGCTACGCAGATTTTGTTCACTAATTCATGGGTTTTAATAGTAGCCTCAGTTACTCCTTATAACATCAGCTATCTGTCAGTGAAAGTCTCGTCAAAATCTGTCCAGCCGCTTCGGAGACTAGCCAGAATAAACAGACAGACAGAGAGACAAAAAATTTTAATATTGTGTTTTTCTTATCAGTAGGTACCGTATATAATTTCATATGCATTTAGTAATAAGCTGTTATTTTGACATTACAAACAGATACTTCAATTTTATTTATCTGTAGGTATACCTAGATAACAAACACATTCTTTAGAGTAGAAATAAGCTAGAATCAAATCATGATGTAGTACCTATTTAAATGAAAATGCGATCAATTCAATTTTAAACGAAGTATAGTGTATACTAGCGACTCACGCTCGCTTCGCTCGCGTTCGTTCCTAGGTACGTTTTCACGGTTAGCTATGTTTATCAATAAATAATAGCTTGCTACTTCTAAGATATTCATTTAAATTATATAACGATTTACCCTCGTTTTGCTCGGGTTCGTACACCGTACGCGGATTTTGTTCACAATTTCATGGGTTTTAATTTTTTTTGCGGAACCCAGATTCTTTTTCTAAAATAAAAGTAGCCTATGTTACACCCTATAACATCAGCTATCTGCCAGTGAAAGTCCCGTCAAAATCGGTCCACCCGATTCGGAGATTAGCCGGAACAAACAGACAGACACACAGACTGGTGTAAATATGTACCGTGTATACATCCATATGCATTTAGTACAAAGCGGTTATTTTAATATTACAAACAGACACTCTAATTTTATTTATCTGTATAGATAGACAACTAAGAACAATGACAAGAAGTAATAAAGGACAATGCATTTGTTAGGACTGCTGGCATATACTTTTTCTTTTGCCACTAATGAAACAAAGATCATAATTAGAAGAAGAAAATATTCATAAAAATAATATGTATCTACCCAAACAGTTTGCTATACAGTTTGCAACAACACTAGTAGATAATTTGTAAATTATAAATTTAATATTTTTTTTACCCAAGTAACAACTTTAATAAATCAAAAACACTCTACAGCGTCTATTGAGATTAGAACGGCAACGTGTTGATTCCTGCTCATTGGTTACGCTCTGTCGCATCACGCTGCGGATGTAAATAAATATTTACGATAATTAACGAGTATTAATTTAACAGCAAGCAATCTTATATATTAAGTTAAACGATTACGCTTGATTATATTAAATTTAATACAGACAGAAGTATTGTTAGTTAAAATATAACATGTAATAATTAAAATGTATGGTTTAATAATGTTATATTTAGTTAAATTACTTTTAACAAGAATATAACAGAGGTATAAACAACTTAAAGCAGTCAAGTTGCAGAGTTTATATCAAAACTATGTCATCACTATAGTAAAAACATTATTCGTACTATATTTATATACATATACATATATTTTTAACCGACTTTCAAAGAAAGGAGGAGGTTCTCAATTCGACCGTATATATATTTTTTTATATTTAATAAAGTTTCACTAAGATTTTAACTAACTTTGAATATAAAACGCAAACCTGTAAAATAATCAAGAATTTATCCAACAAAATTATAATATCAAGTCAATACCTTCTTCAAGTGGTTAGACGAGCAGCGTGTTAAACCTTATCACGTCTATATAACAACAAACACGTTACGCGGTCGATATGCCGGCATTCGGCGTGCGTCGGTACCGACGTCGAAACAGAAACTGCTAGGGCGGGCGGGGATCAAGTGTTTACAGAACAAATTCGAAGTGACAAAGTCTATACTTAATTTATTATGATTATTATATATTTATATTAATACTATGTTGCATAAAATAACTTTTTTCTTATTTTAAATTCAAAGAAATATGCTAAATAGGTATGTTATTATGGGCGGAATCGTGGCCAACTTCAGACTACTATGCTTCATGTACTAGAGGTAACAAGTTAAAACAAGGCACTGTGTCTTTATTTATATCTATATAAATTTTCTTTTCAACCTTAGATATTACAATAGCTTAGAATCATCTTAAAAACCAACATGAAATGGAGAACCGACAAGGAAATTACTTCTAATAATAATAATTTTGAAGTAGGATATCTTTTTTAATATACTTATTCAATTTATAAAGGTTGTTGCTGAAAATTTATGTATAAAACATGAAGAAAATTATGCTATTACAATATCGTTTTAATTTCAACAGAAGCCGTAGTCTAACTTTCGAAAATGCCAAATATCTTGAAGCATTGTTCGGATAATTGAATTTGAAATGGCCTAATTGCTTTCATTTCCATAGTAAATCGTCGTAACTGCCGATGGAGAAGATTAATAATAATCATGAATAGATAAAACAGGGTTTATTTTATCGTTAATTCGAATTATGTTCCCACGCATCCTTTAGCGACGTCTTCATTTGCAATTCAATGTAAAATTACATAAATTTAAGCATTGTCGACATTCACACTTATAAGCGAGATTAATCTCTCCCTATCTATAAAATATGTTAATACATACTAATATTATAAATGCGAAAGTAACTATGTCTGTCTGTCTGTCTGACTGACTCCTTTTCACGCTTAATCCGCTGAACCGATTTAGACGAAACTTGGTATGGAGATAGTTTGAGACCCTGGGAAGGACATAGGATAGTTTTTACCCCGGAAATCATTCCTTAACAGAGTGAAAATGGGGGTGGAACTTTGTATGGAGAATCTATATTATATATATACATATATATATATATATATATATATAGTCTATGTATTCCATACTAACCGTCATAAGGTATCTAGGGACGAACACGAGCGAAGCGAGGGTGAGTCGCTAGTTTACTATGAATTCCTAATCTATACATATAATAAAATTCTTAGTCGAATTTGTACATTAAATATTTTTTTGGAAAATTTTATTTAAATAGTCATTATTATCGATACAGAGGCCGAATCTATAGTTTTAAGAATTTTTGTCTGTCTTTCTGTCTATCTTTCTGGAAACGTATCACGAGAAAACCAGTTGACAGATTTTGATGAAATTTGGTATAGAGATAGCTGGTTATCTGGGTCAATATATAGGATACTTTTTACTGCGGATAAATATCTCATCCCTGAGAAATCTATACTAACTAACCTTAAAACTTAGGGACGATCCCGAGCGGAGTGAGGGTGAGTCGTTAGTAATATATAAATGTGAGACGATATGTAAATATATAATATATGAGTTTTTGTTTGTGTGTCTCTCCTTAACACGGTCATGGCATAACTATGACTAAGTGTAAATGATGACCATCATGGCACATAAATCTGTTGCATACTATATTACTTAGAAAATGATACTATATTGCTTAGAAACTTAGGTCAAGATGCGACAGAAACTACAGAAAATGTTACTAGTTTACTTATTTACTAATGATAAGCAAAAGGAAAATTTTAAATTTTAATTTTAAAACAAGCGCAGGCGAAGCTGTAAACTTAATTAAGTCAAAGATTTAGATATTACTTAAGCATCATACGGGTGTATTAAGAAAAGCTCGTAAGTAGACTAGCTAGAATATATCAAGAATTTCGGTTTCAAGAACTATGTTTTTTTTTCTTTACTTACAAGTCCTTTACATGAAAAACTTACATAATTGCTATAATACAATATGACACTTAATCGGTTGAAACTTGTAAGAAAATACTTATATAACCTAGACTTTTCTTTTTTAATTTTTATATAATTAAACTCTTTGAAAAATGTCTAATATAGTTTTTAAAATATTATATATTCATTCCTTTTCAACATTCTACTGCAGGGCACTGGCCTCTTAATACGAAGATCAGGTTATAGCCCATCGCCCTGGCCAAGTGCAGGTTGGCGGACATCCCATGTCTTTCGAAAACCTGCGAGGATCTCTTAGACAAGCAGGTTTCCTCAAGATGTTTTCCATCACCGTAAGATAAATGGTAATCATGTTGGAAACAATTCGCACATAAAAATATCAGAGGTTGGTGACCCGGGATGTGAACCCGCTTCACTCAGTTTCCCAAGCGAGCGCGTTACCACTGGGCTACCACTGCCTATAAAATATTCATAAGATTTTTTTATATAAATTACTTAAAGTGACAAATAAGATACTATTAAAATATATTTACACTAAAAATGTATGTATGTATACTATCTCTTAACTCAGGTTGACTGAAAGAGATCTCTTCTAGATATGAGTCCACCTTTGCTAATTTTATTGTATGTTACTTTCTGTTTTTTTACATATAAGTGCTATAAAGAATAGCATATATATGTGATAATACACCTTCCTTATGAGAGGGATAAAGCTGATTGCACGAAAGCTTTGTTTCTTCTTTACTTTTGTTGCATTTAAAGTTAATATACATCAGTAACATAGTCCTAAAAGTTAACTACATAGTAAAGTTAAAATATTATATGACACTTCAAAAACATTTGTATAAAATAAACCTCGTAGTTAAATCACTTACTTTCATCAATTTAATTTATTGATTGGGTTATTTTAATATAAAGTTACGAGTACCAACGTATTAAACTAGCATAGTATTTTATAGCTTTAGTCGTATCGTTTATTTGCCTTTTTATATGGAACTAAAATTTACTATTGCATTTTATTGGCACTTATAGTTCTTTAAAGAAATACTGAACGTATTTAATTGATTAGAAAATATAATCAACGGAATATAAAGCACAAGGGTTTTATAAAGATAATATACTAGCAGAATCCGCGGCTCCACTCGCGCTAAAACTAGAAAAATCTCTAAAAAGGTATGTTCATCTAATATTTTATCTCCTTATGTCAAGTGTGCGTAAAGAAGTTTTACTTCTACTTCTACTACTATAAATAAATAAATATTAACTTTAGGATGTTTCGATTAATAGCAAACCATTGGTTTTATTTCATAGCTCCACGGTGGTGTACTGACAGTGCTAACTTAACCATTTTCTACTTTTTAATTACTTAAGCAAACACATAAAAATGACGTCTTTCATCCGATTGTGATGAAACTTTTACGAGTTGTTATGACCGTGAAGGTTCCTGGCTAAGAAAATGAACTTTGTATGATTAATCTTCTTGTCTTCCTTAACCATTCACCTATACTGAAACACCCAAGCGAAGCGAGGGTATGTCCCTAGTATTATATATTAATAATTTAATATTTATACCTAATATATAACCTTTAACTGCCTCGGTGGTGTAGTGGCTAGCATGTACGGCTGCACATCCTGAGGTCCTGGGTTCGAGTCTCGGGTCGGGCCACGTTTAGTTATTGAGTCTTTCTGTATAGTAAGTCTCAGTAACAGCCCGGAGTTGCGAGGTTGGCGGTGTTTCACCCCCGTGCCTCGGAGAGCACGTAAAGCCGTCGGCCCTGCACCTTAACTCTCACCGGTCGTGTCGAGTAGTCGTCCCACCAGAGTATAAGAGTGACAGAAAGAGAGTGCCCTTGTGTCTGCGCGTACACTTGTGCACTATAATATCTCCTGCGCAGTTGGCTAGTCTCAATGAGGTTGGCCGCCGTGGCCATCGGTCAGGAGGACATTATTATTATATACTTAATAAAAAAAAGAAATATTTATAAAAAGATATGTTGTAATTATTTTACTAAAATATACTAGTGAGATCTTTGCTCTTCTATTAGTAGGTGATGTAGTGGTATAAATGGTGTTTTATTAGTAAACGTTTGATTATGTAATTAAAAAATAAAAGTTTTATTACATAAAAGTATTCTATCGTCATCTAATACATTAAATAAGTACAATAGGTTTGTTGCTATTCGCTTTGCTTTCTCTACTACCTTTCTCCTCAACTCTTCTCAGGTATTTTCATTCATTATTAACGTCCCACTGACGAGCAACGGGTTGGCGGGTACACATAACAATATCAGACGTGTGAGACTCGTGATTTCAACCCACTTTACTCAGTTTTCCAAGGGAGCGCGCTATCGCCGGGCTATTACTGAAAAATTACCTACTAGACCAGTTCGGTCCCTCTCACCAGTGAAAGGCCGGTTAAAAGCAATTAAACCTTTCTTTTAACATTTATCACGTCCCTTATTCTCCCTCTATCGTGAGAACCATTTTTATCACTATCATAATAAAACAAGGTATTATATTTAGTGTATATTTCTTATTGTATATAATATGTAACGCGATATGTTGTTAGGACATTAACACACAGCACCATCTAGTTCCATGGTAAGCTACGAGGCATGTGTTATGGATACCAGATTGTTGATATACTACACATATATAACGTTAAATACATATATATTATAAATATAAACACCCATGGCTGAAGTATAAATATTCGAGCTCATCACACAAATGAATGCCCCCATCGTGACTCGAACCCGCGACTGCTGGCATAGCAAGTTTCAACTGAGCTAAACGTTTCGTCAATCTTTTACAAATTTTTCATCCAATATAAATAAAATGGAAAATTTTACCTCTACGGGAACATTTTCCCCCTTAGGGTGGATATAAATACGCCAGTTTATAACGGAAAAGTTAGTCATATATTAAAATAAGCTTTTATACGTTTTACTTTCCACCAACTGAAACTAAGGCTATCACCAAACCAATTTCCCTATGCATTCATTTCTACAATTCAATACGTTTCTTTTTAGAAATGGTAACCTTTTCGACTTGATAACATCGCGGCACGCGAATCAGCCATGGAAATTGACGAATACCTTCAATTACACAGCCGTAGACCGTTTATTGTTTTCGGACGATAATTGAAAAGTCAAATAGGTATATTTTTACTGCATAAACAAATTAGAACTAATTGGATTGAGGTCGGTAGATTACTCATATCGCTTATACCGAGTAAGAGTGATAGTATAATTTTCTGCTATGACTGTAATAGTGTAATAGTTGAAAATGTACTAAACAAGTAAAAAGCAATTAGCAATACATACATAACTACCAAACAAAACGCTCACACAACACACGTACGCACCGAGAAAGAGAGAGCGAGAGGGAGAGAGAGGGAGAGAGGGAGAGAGAGAGAGAGAGGAAATACTCATCCGAAAGAATCCTCTGAACGAATACTTTTACAACTATTATCATCAAAGAAAAAAATTATGTAACATATAATTTCTATACTCGCGATATTTTTTACTTGATTAATTAAATTAAATATAAATACTTTGAATATAAATACAAAACTTTCCTAATTTCCATCTTCTTTGTAACAAACACAACGTACTTAAGCTGATTATCTTATACAACAACTTACAAAGAATATCATAAATAGCTTTTAACCTTTCTCGTTCTTTTACAATACAAAATTGTTATAAAATCTGTTAAAATTATCATATACATAAGTATATATATATATATATATATATATATATATATATATATATATATATATATATATATATATATATATATATACATAGTACAAAATTATCATATACATACGGATATAATACTTAATATTATATCGGTTTATATTTAACTAGCGATTCAGTAATTCTATCTCCATGTCGCATTTTCAGATATATTAAAATCCTATGAGATGTCCTGAAGTGACTTCCTGGAATAATAGGTAACCTACGTCACTCTTCGTCACCCCTTGACCGACTTCTACGAAAAAAAAGAGGTCAATCAGTAACTTAAAAAACAAATAATAATAGCAATACATATTTCAATTCTATTTTTTAAATAAGCAAAATAAATGTTTAGTAAAGTAAATAATAATATAAAAAATATATTATTTACTTTATACATATCATTGGATTTCTAATAGGACTAAAACTTACTGACTAAAGTTTGTATGTGTGTCTATGCTGAAACGACCATCGATCAAAAAAGTACTAGAAACACAATCCCATGCAAAAGTTCGCTTTAAAACTATCACCAGTTGTGTTTAGGTATTTAATTTCGTTGAAATAAATATACAACAATGTAAATTTAACTTTAAATGCAATGCTTAAAATTATTTTAATTAGAAGCGCGCTCAAAATGTTCAAATGAGCGCTCATTAGGTGAGGAAATTTTTTGTTGCTGATTGTGTACATATACCTACCAATACACCATATACGGTACATATATCAAAACAAAATTTTTTACAATTTTTGTCTGCCTGTTTGTCTGTTTGTTCCGGCTAATCTCTGAAACGGCCGGACCGATTTTGACGTGACTCACTGGCAGATAGCTGATGTAATAAGGAGTAACTTAGGCTACTTTTATTTTAGAAAAAAAGGGCCAACCTAGGGACGAACCCCAGCGAAGCAATGGTGAGTCGCAAGTATGATATAAAATTTTCAACTAAGGTTTTGTTTGTATTAGAATTTAGATTTGTTAATTTATTCATATAATAAACTTCTGAGTCGAAAATCTTATTGAAATAGTCATTATTATACTCGCGCCTCGTCCTCGAGATTAGTAAACTAGATATTATTTACACATGTAGTTACGCATAGATGTCACCACTCTTGCACTAAGTTGAGAGAGAGAGAAAAAAATATATATATCATTTTTCTTTTTTACCGTCATTTTGTTTTTATTTTATTTTTCTTTTTGTGTGGGTACTTCGTTTACTTACGCCCTCGAACTAGTATCGCCAGTCATTCGCATTTTAGTGCTCAACCACTCAACTGTTATTTCGTGACTTCGCAAGTGTTTGTTATAAAAATGCCAAAACGTAAGCATTATAAATCTCGTGAGGAAGAAATTAATTATTTTAAAAATAAAATAAGAAAGTTAGAAAGTAAGATTCGTGATCGCAGAAGAAGTGCATCAGAAAGTATACCGGTCTTGGAGGAAGAGACTGCCCTTACACACGACGAAGATATTAATGCAGGTATTAATATATTTAAAAAAAAAAAAAAAAAAGTGATAGTGTTTTCGTACCTATTTAGGTATATTTTTTATGCAACCTGAACAGTCATTGGGGCTGTTTAAACGCATTAAAATATGGTTGGCGTTCCTTCCGCTGGGGATTGTAACCTAACCTATATTTATATGACTAATCTGCAAACAAATTATTTTCCACCTAAGAAAATAAAGTTAGTCATGGACTTATTTAGGTCCGATTTTATAATACGTAAGTTATTGAACTTACATATTTAAAAATTATCATATAAATCCTATGATAATTTTCAGATACCCCCGCACTGCGCCCGGATGATTGGTTATTAGAATGGCCACCTGAGAATGAACCTGTACAAAACTCGAATTGTGAGCCTCAGCCAGGTCCTAGTTCTTCTGTAGAAGCTCCCATGGCCCAGGTAGAAAATATTAGTCCTGAAAATAATGTTCTGGATCTAGATACAGAAATTTTAGAGATTTTAGGCGACGATCCTTCAAATAAATCGAAATATGGACCGGAAGTACGCAGCGAACTTGCGAATCGTTTATTGCACATTGTTAAAGATGGTCTTAGTAAGGAAATCCGTAAGGAGTTGATTTCAAAATATCAATTACCAATAAATTGCATCCAGATAGACGCACCTAAAATAAATCTAGAAATTAAAGCGGCTATTACTGACGTGGCAATTAAACGTGATAGGGGCATTGAAAATAAACAAAAGCAAATGTCAAGTGCAATCGCTTGTTTAACTGAAATAATAAATTCTCAAATTATTTCGAAAACAATAACTAACGATCAGTTGCAAAAATTAATGGATATAAATAGAATTTTATGTGATATACAACATGCTGATTCTGTCACACGCAGAAATTTCATTCTATTTTCCCTTAAAAATGATCTGAAAGACCATCTTAAAAACACCAAGATAGACACATTTCTATTCGGGGAAAATTTGGCTGAGACACTAAAATCAGCAAAGGCTGTAAATAAATCAGGGATTGAACTAAAGGCCGTATCCAGCAACAGGCCTACAAATACTAATTCTAAAGTACCACCTGCAGGGGCTTTAAACCGCAGGGCTGTCCCTCAGGCGCGCAGGCAGCCTGCGGGGGCAGCATTACCAGCGCAGAGGAGCCGCGAGCCTGCAGCGTCGCGCGCTCAGTATCTCCCACCAACTCATTACCAGCCACCGCACGCACACTCATCGAAGAAGTCGTCGCAGAATCAACAATCGACGTATCCCCGTCGCCGTTACTAGATACAGTTAAGTACGCAGGCCGTTTATCTAAATTTTATCATCAATGGGCTTTAATCACAAATGATCAAACCATACTATCCTGGATAAAAGGTTATAAAATACCTTTTGCGTCACCTGTTGTACAACATAGGTTTCCTGCTAAATCATCATACACGTCTAGTCATAGATTACATTATTTAGAGGTTATTAATAACTTACTAAAGTTAGGCGCCATATCAGAATGTTTTCCATGTGAAAATCAATTTGTGTCTAGTACTTTTCTAGTACCAAAACCAAATGGCAAGATGCGATTAATCTTAAATTTAAAAGATCTTAACCAATTTATTAAAACAGATCATTTCAAATTAGAGGATTTAAGAACAGCGTTAAAAATTGTTACTTATAATTGCCACATGGCGTCAATTGATCTAAAAGACGCTTATTTTTTAATCAAAATTCACAAGGAATCTCGTAGATACCTAAGATTTGTTCTTGAGGATAAATTATATGAATTTAATGTCTTGCCGTTTGGTCTGAGTACTGCCCCATACGTGTTCACAAAAATATGTAAACCTATAGCTAAGCTATTGCGCTCTGCAGGCCTTCTGTCCACTGTCTACTTAGATGATTGGCTATTGTTTGGATACTCTCATGAGAAATGTCTAGAGAACATAGATATAACTAGAAAATTGTTAACTTCACTTGGTTTCATAATTAATACAGAAAAGAGTATACTTTTACCTTCAACTCAATGCAAATTCTTAGGCATGATTATAGATTCTCATAGGTTTCATGTTAGCTTACCAACTGATAAAAGATTAAGAATTAAAGCACAGCTTCTTATGTTTTCAAAATTAAAGCGTTGTAAAATTAGGACTTTTGCTCGCTTATTAGGCTTATTAGTATCCGCCTGTCCAGCCATCGAATATGGATGGCTACACACTAAAGATATGGAAAGATGTAAATATCTCAACTTGAGAGATCATAACGATTATAATAGATTTATGAGTTTGCCTGAATCACTTCAGTCTGATTTTAACTGGTGGATAGATAATATACAGCACGTTGTTCATCGAATAAGAATCGATGTTTATCAAGTTGAAATATTTTCTGACGCCTCAACGACGGGGTGGGGTGCTGCCTGTAATGGAAAGTCAGCAAGCGGACAATGGTCAAATATCGAACGACAATGGCACATAAATTATTTAGAGTTGCTTGCAGCATTTATAGCCCTAAAAATTTTTGCAAAAAATCTTTTTAACTGCCAGATATTGATACGTGTTGATAATTCAACAGCAGTAGCTTATATAAATAAGATGGGCGGTATACAATACCCTCACCTCACACAAATAACTCGTGATATCTGGAACTGGTGCGAAAGCAAGAGGCTATTCGTTTTTGCCTCTTATATAAAATCTAGCGACAATAAAATTGCAGACTTGGAATCGCGGAGAACTCACCCAGACATTGAATGGGAATTGTCCGATTGGGCCTTTGATACTCTCACGTCCACATTTGGTCGTCCAAAGATAGATTTGTTTGCAAGTCGTATCAATAACAAATGTGCCACATACATTTCTTGGCACCGAGACCCAGACGCATTCGCGATAGACTCATTTACAATTTCTTGGTCAGATTACGATTTTTATGCATTCCCGCCTTTTTCAGTCATACTTAAAACTCTTAGGAAGATAATTACAGACAAAGCACGAGGTATCATGGTCGTGCCATTTTGGCCAACACAACCATGGTACCCCATGTTTAAATCCCTCCTTATTTCAGAAACCTTAACATTTCCCCCTAAAAGCAATGCCTTATTATCTCATTCCAGTTTCCGTCAGATACAAGGCTCGATTACCCTGGTGGCAGGCATATTATCCGGAACGCATTTTCAAGAAGAAATGTACCAGAATCAGCGCTTGATATAATGCTAGCATCATTGTCACCTAATACAATGAAACAATATGACGTTTACTTAAGGAAATGGTGGGATTTCTGTAAAACAAATTCGGTAAATATTTACAATGCCTCTGCAATCACAGTAATTCATTTTTTAAGCCAACTCTTTAACAAGGGCTGTCATTATGGTACACTCAATTCTTGCAAATCTGCTCTTTCTCTGGTATTGAGCCCAGAACTACTCAAAGATGATAGATTAAAGAGACTCCTTAAAGGTATATTTCGATTAAAGCCACCAAAACCTAAGTATGATGTTACCTGGGATACCAACCCTGTATTGGATAAATTGAGTTTATGGTATCCTAATGAGGAACTATCTTTAGACAAACTGTCAAATAAAACCATTACACTACTTGCACTTTCGACCGCACAGAGAGTTCAGACTCTCTCGAAGATAAAGGTTAGCAATATCCAAAACTTTCCCCAGCGTATCACAATTAAAATTCCGGATATTATAAAGACATCTAGACCGGGATTTCAACAACCAATTATTCATTTACCTTTCTTTTTAGAAAGAGCAGCTATTTGTCCAGCTACAACTTTACTCTGTTATTTAGAACGCACATCAAATTTAAGAATATCAGATGATTTATTTGTTGGTATTAGAAAACCTTATAAATCAGTAGGAACGCAAACCCTTAGTCGCTGGATAAAGCAAACGCTCAGTAAGTGCGGGGTCGATACAAGCATATTCAGCGCACACAGCACAAGACACGCAGTGTCCTCGCGCGCACACTCTCTCGGCGTGAGTATAGACACTATCCGTAAAACAGCAGGCTGGAGTAGGAATTCAACGGCTTTTGCAAAATTTTATCAGAGAGTTATTATTGATGACGATAATACTACTTTAGCAGAAAGGATAATAAATCCGAGTTCTTCATAATATATATTTTTTTTATAAATATTTAAATTATTTGATTGTACACTGTGTAATGGTTAACAGATTTACTTATGTTGTATAATTATTACCTAAGAATTTATCAGTCGAAGAAGTTATTTGTTATGTTTATTGATTGTATGAATAGATAATTAAAGGTGTTATTTATAAACATTGTTGTTCATTGATATTTCCGCATCAGGTGATTGAACATCCATAAGTACATACTCTCAAAGTCTACATGTGTAAATAATATCTAGTTTACTAATCTCGAGGACGAGGCGCGAGTATAATTAATGATTAAACGAACTTACCTGTACGTGAAGTTCTATCATAATTATACGAGCGCCGAGTCCGAAGAGATTAGTAATCCCACCCACCCAGGTATATACCCAAAGAATATTTTATAAATATTGTGTTACGGAAATACATCAATGAACCAGAGGATCTCTTACTCTAAACGAAATGACTGGCGATACTAGTTCGAGGGCGTAAGTAAACGAAGTACCCACACAAAAAGAAAAATAAAATAAAAACAAAATGACGGTAAAAAAGAAAAATGATATATATATTTTTTTCTCTCTCTCTCAACTTAGTGCAAGAGTGGTGACATCTATGCGTAACTACATGTGTAAATAATATCTAGTTTACTAATCTCTTCGGACTCGGCGCTCGTATAATTATGATAGAACTTCACGTACAGGTAAGTTCGTTTAATCATTAATTATCGATGAAGAAGCCGAATATATAGTTTTTAGTATATTTGTCTGTCTGTCTGTCTGTCTGCCTGTGACCACATCACGAGGAAACCTGACAGGTCTAGACAGATTTTGATAAAATTTGGTATGATAATAGCTGGTAATCCGGGTCAACATATAGGATACTTTTTACTACGGGAAAATATCTTATCTCTGAGAAATCTATGTAACTAAACGTTAAAACGTTAATATAGTTGATATATGTATATCGCATTATCCTGGACAAACTAGCTACATTTTTAATACCTACCACGAAGCTTTAAGCTTATATATTTTAATAAATTAACTATTAAATAATTCATTACTTGCTTACAAGAAAGTTTCGCGTTAAGTCATAGGGAGGAAAGTTTCTAGACAGGTAAGCAAAACTTTAAAGCCACCGCCTAGCGATATTTAAGCACTGCTAAGTCTTACTACTTCTAAAATTACCTTTGATATTATTGCCTGGAGTAAATTTAGTCTTAGGCAATATTCTTAACTAGCTCTAAATTTTAATTATTTTTTACTAGCGACTTACCGTTGCTTCGCTCGGGTACGTCCTTAACTGCATAGCGTTAGTACAAATCATAGCCTGTGTATTAAATTTATTCAAAATCAGCTCAGATATAAAATTTTCGACAACTTTAACTGGAAAGACCTGTTCTACATTTTTTTTTAATTTTATAGCATTATTAATATTAATTATACTTAACAGGACCATAAAAGAACGAATTTTAACACAAGAAGTTGTATTTCCAGCCACGTGTTTACTTCAATAAGAATATATAACATTCGTTTAATATGTTCATTTAACTTGCGGGTCAAAACATAAACAATAACCACTTATCCTATACAAATAAAGTCATTTGTAAATGAAGTAATCATATCAAAATTTACAGTTTTCTTTATGAAATAGTTCAAATATTTAGTGACATTAGATTTTATTAATTTAGTTAGTAAATTTTACCTCTGTGATAATTGAAAAACCCTTTAACGGACTTAAAAAAAATTATTGATGAAAAATTTCAAGCTAGCCTTCGTGCCCTATCTGGAATAGAGGGCAATATCCATCAAAGCTTATCGCCTTTGGTAGGATGCAATAGGCTTTTGATGCGACGATTGCCGCTTACAATGTATCCAATAAAATCTAGATCTGCCGATATGGCTTTGGATCTGAAGTTTATAATAGAAAAACTTCATCTTAGATGTTTTTGTACCTTTATTGTTAGAGAAAAATATTAAATTTCTAATTAGAAGTTTATATATACTAAAGAAATACATGGCTTCTAAACATTTTTTACACTTTGTGCCATATATAACATCTTTACAGTTAACCTGCATGCAACCTGCTAAAACTTTTACCAGTTATACAATACACTAGCGATTCACCCTTGCTCCGCTCGCTTTCGTCTCTAGTTAAGTTTTATCGATGAGTATAGATTCTCAGAGATGAGATATTTTCCCGCAGTAAAAAGTAACACATATGTATGTTGATACCAAATGTCATCAAAATCTGTCCAGTGGTTTTCGAATCAAATCCAGATTTTTTTCAATTTTTTTGTTTCTCTGTCTGTTTGTCTGTTTGTACGGACTAATCTCCGAAACTATTGGACTGATTTAAATAAAATTTTGTATGGTGGTACCTTATATCTCCGGTCAACATCTTAGATACTTTTCATCCCAGAAAATTAAAGGTTCCCGTGGGATAGTTAAAAAACTATAGTAAATTATACAGCTTAGTACACAAAAACTACTGATTGGATTTTAATGAAACCTTACAATAATATAGTTCATACATCAGAATAACAAATAAGCTACTTTTTAACTCGGAAAAATGTACGGTTCCCGTGGGATAGATTTGTTTTTGTTTGTCTAGAGGCAAACCCGAGCGAAGCGAGCTTGAGCCACTAGTATTTAAATAATAACGTAACCCAGTAACGTATAGATATGCATATATGGCTGATATGAGTACTTTAATAAAACTTATTGTTTCTGAAAACAATGTCATTGTTGTTTTCTCCGCACCTCTCTATTTTATTCCACCGCAAATTCAATTTTCCTTACAATCGAGATAAAGTTGTAAATTCGCTATTTTATGAATGTAGTGTAATTGGAAAAGGTTTATAGAAAATGTAATGTCTTATTATCCAATTAACGTCTTTTCATGATTTCGTTTCAGTACGATTAATATAAACATATAAATATAAATATGTTAGGACATTAACACACACCACCTTCTAGACCCATGGTAAGCTACGAGGCTTGTGTTATGGATACCAGATAGATGATACACTACACATATATAACTTTAAATACACACATATTATAAATATAAGCAC
Organism: Argynnis bischoffii washingtonia; assembly: GCA_033884665.1. Taxonomy (NCBI): domain Eukaryota; kingdom Metazoa; phylum Arthropoda; class Insecta; order Lepidoptera; family Nymphalidae; genus Argynnis; species Argynnis bischoffii. Next base: position 14,628,621 of record CM066609.1, on the reverse strand, counting down.
CCATGACCGGAGTACAAACATTCGTGCTCATCACACAAATTAATGTCCCCAGCGGGACTCGAACCCGGGACCGCTAATACAGCAAGTAGGGTCACTGCAAACGGAACCAAAAACGTCGTCAAGTCGATTGGTATTATATAAAAGGTTTTCACGATGCAATTTATTTTTAGTAGATCAGAATAAAAAATGATAAGATTAAAATTAAACCTACTTCAAAGTCCCATTAACTTCGAATCTCGATTATGGTAGAATGTGCACAAAATCAATCTAAAATTGAAATAAAACGTACTTACTTACCCTACTTGGTAAAACTTATGTACCAGAGGAGATAGATACGCCTTCGCCTGCATTTTTTAGATTGCTGGCATTGTTTATTCATTTGTAGTTGTAAATGTCATATTGACTAATGTTAATAATAGTTTCTGAGTAATATTAGAACAAACATACAAACTATGAAAACACACTACACGTATAGATGTTACTTATTAAAAGTGCGTTGTTTAGACGAGAAAGGTTTATCCATCTGTTACATAGCAATGTATTAACGTTCTTTGTAGCCAAGAGAGTGACTTTTACTCGGTACATAAATTAATTCTATGGCACAATGGCTTAAACACAGTGACAACCTAGTGGTAACGCGTTCGCTAGGAAAACCGAGTGATGCGGGTTCTAATCCCGGGTCTCGCACCTCAGAGGTGCGAATAATTTCCAACATGATTACCATTTGCCTTACGATGAAGGAAAACATTGTGACAAAACCTGCATGTCTGAGAGAGCCCAGCAAGTTTCGAAAGATATATGAAATCTGCACTTGGCCAGCGTGGTGGGATATGGCCTGATCGCCCTGGTATTGAAGGGAGGCCCGTGCCCAGCAGTGGTACGTTAAAAAGGGCTGAATACAATGGCATAATACTCTATATCAAAGTTACCTAGTCAATATTAGTATTATAGATCTATTCAAATTATTTGACATAAGAGGTTTGAGAACTGGAGTGTTTACCTCCTCTGTATTAGGTCTGTGGCTACAAAGGTACGGCGGCGTCATGAGTCGAAATTAGATTCAGTACAACATGCGGTAAGATAAAATTAGTTTTACTTACTATATTTCAAGAATATATTTGTAGCTCTATATCTATACATATAATAAAATTCTAACTAAGCCGAATCTGTACATTAAATATTTTTTGGAAAATCTTATTGAAATAGACTTCAATATCGATACAGAAGCCAAATCTATATATAGTTTTTAAAATTTTTGTCTGTCTGTCTGTTACCGCATCACGGAAAACTCACTGGACAGATTTTGATGAAATTTAGTATGATGATAACGTTATAACGTACTTAGTTAAGGTACGAACCCGAACGGAGCGAGGGTGAGTTGCTAGTTAATATATAAATCTTTCTTTTGTGTGTTTGATTTCTTTCTTTGTAAAGCAATAGAGCAATGAATCGACGTGACGTGTGCTATTCGCATAGGTGAATTACGAAATACCACTTCATACCCAATTCGAAAGTATCTATATATGCTACAGTCTGTGCAGCAGGTATGTTCCTCATAGGAAATAGGTATCTACTAAGAAAGGATTTTTAGAAATTCAATCCCTAAAAGGGTAAAAAATGTGTTGAAAGATTGTATGATTACTTTAACAGTTACAGTTAAAAGTTAAAAATGGCGACTTATCTAATTTAAAGTTTAAGTAGCACATTTTCCGAGGATGAAAAATGGGGGATGATGTGAAATTCTACAAATTCTTCTTCTTAGTCGTTCACTCTTGACAGAGTGGTCGTGGTCATGTCTCGGTCGAGTCTTGCTACAAATTCTACACTCCTCGTTTTGAAAGTAAGAAACATGGAGCAAACAAATTGATATGGAGACTTTATACAGGGTGTAAGAATCGGCACTGGTTGTATGGCTTCGCTTGGGTTCGTTCCTAGGTACGTTTTAACGGTTAGTATGGAATAGATAGACTATATATTAGGTATATTACTGCTCCGTTTCCTTGGGTAGAAGCAATTAGCATGATGTAATATCTATATAATAGCCTGTACTACAGGCCCTAGTCTCAATAAACGGCCTATCAAATGCAAAAAGAATTTACCAAATCGAATTAGTAGTTTCTGAGATTAGCGCGTTCAAACAAACAAACAAACAAACAAGCAAACCAATACTGCCTGTTTATATTATTAGTATAGATGAATACAAAAAGCACGTTGGGAAGCGAGGGTGAGTCGCTAGTATATTATCCCCATGGACGGAATAATTACATTAAACAGATTTTGAGTATGTTTACTTTTCTAAATAAAAAGTAATCATTTAATAAGTTTGTTCTTCCGTCCGGATGTTTATTCAGTAATATGTAATATATACGATGTACCTTTTTAGTCGAAATTACGATTTGATCTTTAAAATAATTTAAAAGTTAACATACAATATTTTTTATTGGTCTGAGATTTTAGATTCAAAAGATAGATATTTTTGAAACTTGTTAGCGAAACTCAAGTAAAAGTTGAGGCAAGCTCAAATCTCGATCCTGAGATACAACAACACATGAATATCTATTGAAAAAAGTTATTAAAGTAACTTTTATAAATTTGTAAAGTAAATATTTCTTACACACATATTATTTCCATATAAAATCCAATTATCATATCATATTTTCGTCTAAATATTTATTTTGTCACAAGAATTAGGGTCTATGTACATCACGTTTTATATTATATATGCTAAAGGTACTAATATAATGATCTTTTATGGTTGTATATATAAAATAAAAGTTTTATGAACTTTTTGGCACGAAAAGTGATACCGAAGGGAAGCGAAAGCGTGTTGATTGTTGATTATAACTTTATCTTAAGAATTACGGTACCGTGAATAAATAACTGACTGGCACGATGAACTTAAGAGATTAGGAAGTATTACTTATTCTCAATAAAACCAAGGGGTGTACCCCCGAGATATATGAAATTTCATTAAATTCAAAAGGATGCATCAGCAAATAAATAGGTAGTTGCTAATAAAACTATATATTTTTTCATATAAACAGATTCATTTACAAAAAATATTTTTTTCTTCATAAACAATATCTGATTAGGTATCTATAGTAAATGAAAACCCCGTTCAATTATTTTTTACTTTTTTAGTATTATTTTTTGAAGTCGGTTTGATTTTTTCTTAAAATTACTTTTTTATTTCGTAATTTTTAGACCTATAAAAATTTGTATATTTGTTTGGAAGCCCTAATAGATTATCTGAAGTGAATACTTTGCAGTTCCAATTTATTAAAAAAAGAATGATCAAGATCCAGTTACTATGTATTGTTTGTATAAACACCTATAAAAAATGTATATTTGTTTGGAAGCCCTAATAGATTATCATATGTGAGTATTTCGTAGTTCCAATAATATATTTCCATATGTACATACGTGTTGAATTGATAACCTCCTTTTTTGAAGTGGGTTAGAAAGCTGAACATTCCGCTATTTTTTATATAAAAAAATGTACAAATTTTATCAGCGTTTATTTAAAATTTTGTGTAATTAAAGCTACTGGATCCATTCAAAAGCAAACAGAAACTTTGAAAGTTACTCCAAAAGCTGTAAATCTGCACAAGTTAAATTGACTTAATCTGTTTTCTGCGTAAAAAAAATAATGGTTTATTTTAACGACGATCCATCCCAGCGGTTTACGCGCTTTTGTTTGATAATACCAATTAGATACTTCGCGGATCTTTGATCTTATGGCACCTAATTTGAACAATTTTCAAGTTTTGGATGCAACACTTTCATTCTTTGCCTTCCCTTAAAGAATTCGTATTTTTATAACGGAAATTCTCAATCTTATTAAAAGATTTTAAGCGTATTTTGTAGTTTCAATTTCTAAGAGAAAGGAGATACATAATTGCATTTGACCAGAATATATAGGTACGTTTACCAGATTGAATAACATATATAATCTACGCAATATACATATAAATAAAATTGAACTGTAAGTCTGTGATTTTAAAATAAGTATGTTTTCTCAAGTACATAGAGATAATTATATGATACCAGTACCTAAACAACCTTTTTTTAAATGTTTGTCTGTCTTTTTGTTTGTCTGGATGTAATCTTTCGAACGCCTTAACCGATTGTAATGGGACTTTCACTAATAGATAAAAGAGTTTGAAAGGCTAAATATAGGGTGTGTTATAGGTAGGTATGTCGGAAACATTTAGAGTTCCAAGACTGTCAGAAACCAAAAATTAAAATAAATCCGCGAGAAAATCTAAAATAGTTTTATTTAAAAAGTATTTATATGTATGTAAATAAAATATTATGGGTATTAAGATATGGTGTTGCACAAACAAACATATGAGCTCAATATTCCGTAGCTATCGTTAAAACTAGCGTCAAATTACAGACAGACACTATTTTATATATAACTTTTTATATATACATAACTTCATAATAGAGCTTAATTCAAGAGCTTAAATATTTACTTCTGTTATTACACAAAACTTTCATATTATATGTAGTCGTCGTAAACCTCATAACATTTTTATCAAAGGCACTCAACAAAACCAAGCCGTTTAATAATATCAGAGTAAAGATTATTAATACACTTCATAACTTATAATATTCCCGCATTCTTAGTTTGCGCTCTTCATAATGAAATGCGCTTCGCAGATGCAACTTTCTCTATGAAATATTAATTTACAACGGTCCTTTCTACTTATTTTTATTATTCACAATTTCTATTTCTTGCTTTTTGTATTGTTGCTGAACATTCTACTGTGTGCTTAAATAAGATTAAGTCAAATCATGAGGAATTCACTAGTAAAAATATTCATTTGCATAGTTCTGCAAAAGTTCGAAAACAAGTCAAGTCTAAATAATTTCCAGCATCATCAACTACCGTATCGTACTTATCTGTCGTCGTCGTACACTGTCTGTAAGTATTAAATGTATGTAAAGTACCTACCTACCACCTAAGAACCTACGACTATTAGTCAACGTCTACCATGTTTGAGTTTTAAAATAAGATTTTTTAACTCAAAAAAGAAGTCCAGAATATGCGATTCTCAAATGATTTGAACTGACACTTAAGTATTTTTTATTGATTAGCAACTCACCCTCGCTTCGCTCGGGTTCATTCCTATGTTGATTACCCATACAAACTTTCTTCCCCATTTTCATTTCCTTAAGGGATGATTTCCGGGATAAAAACTATCCTATGTCCTTCCCAGGGCCTCAAACTATCTTTTTATCAAATTCCATCTAAATCGGTCTAGTAGTTTTTGAGTTTGTTCGTTACAAACATTCAAAAATACAAATCTTTCCTCTTTATAACATTAGTGTAGATTGAAAATATATGTACATTTGCTGTTGATCAACTTGGGCTGCTTTAAACAACGAGATACAAAATCTGTATCCCAACTCGCATTTTTTCCACATACCAATGTGGATACATAAGTTTTTCTAACAAAAATAAGGCAATCATCGTTTACAAGCAAATAAACAGTTTATAGGCATTCAAATATACTGAATATAAAAAGATGATAGGGATATTTCACACGTTTTCTCATTCCGAAGGGCTGGATATTTATTTTGTTTTTAGCCTAAATATTTACCCCAAACTCTTGAATAAATATGATCGGCATACGATTTATTTTGATTGGAAGCCTTGACCATAAAGAATGTAGATATAATTTTAAGGTAGACCAAATAGGTATGTAGAGAAATTCGTAAATAATGAGGGCTACCGTTTCTGGTGGCAACAAGTGGCGCCACTGGCGACTAAGGTCCTATCGTTGTCTTTGAAACAGTATTTGTTAGTGCGGTAGGGCCAATTTTATTTAAAAAAAATAATTGTTAGCGCGAAAACAGTTTTATCAGGATATAAAATAATTAACCATACCCAAATAAATAAAATATTGACTTTTTCTTAACTTTTATTTTAAAGGAACAAGATGTTTTAGCCGTACCGTGTCTGCCATAACTAATCAGGAATGGTACATTTTTTACAATAATCATGAATAATAATTAGTGAAGTTATGAATCATCATATAGAAAGTTCAGAATCATTTGACATTCCTAGAGACCTCACTCTATACTAGCGCCCTCTCACAACGAATTTAATCGCGGTAGCCCTCATTATCTCTGTCAATTGTGTCTCGACAGTGTGTCACCCAAAGGACCGATTGACGTCATTATTTGATATTTTTGACCAAATTATGTCTGTTTTTACGATAGATAGTCATTCATACCCTAAAAATCATAATCCTTTTTCCTAATTGGTAGGTAATTAATATCTAAAGAGATACTGCACATCAATTTTAAGAAAAAAATCACCCAAACAATTAAAACCCAAAAGCTTAGCATAAGAAAAGCTCACAACTAAATATCTTAATTAAACATCATACTTAAGTATACTGAAAATAATTTTATTGCCACAAATAACTGAATAAATTCGGGAAATTTACACAAAATATTCTATTCTACATAAATACGTTATTTACCCTTCACACTTTACCGTAATAATCAAATAAATAAAATTAAAATACTAACACATTCAAGCCATTCAAACCGACTTAATCTTTACAGATTCGGTATCCCATCCAAAGAAATACTGTACGCATCTCTGGACCCAAACGGGCTCATCCACTGTTATTCTCGTAGTAAAATAGAACGGCCGGCTGCAATAGACGTTTATTGAAATTATGGCGTCGTATCTTCGAATGAATCTTGTGACCCTTTTCGTAAATTCAATGAGTGGATAAAGAAATTTCATATCTCAATTTAAAGATACGCTTTTCTTGTTACTGGCTTCATGGCTTCACTTACAATAATATTTTGGGCCACCATAGTTTTACTCGGTGTAACTTTCTCACTTTTGTTATTTTTTTGTTTACAAGTTGCAAATTTATACTAATATTATAAAGCTGAGGAGTTTGTTTGTTTGTTTGGTTGAACGCGCTAATCCCAGAAATTACTAATCCGATTTGAAAAATTCTTTTTGCATTAGATAGCCCGTTAACTGAGGAAGGCTATAGGCTATATATCATCCTGGAAAAATGTGCAGTTCCCGTGGGATAGATTTGTTTTTGTCTAGAGACAAACCCGAAGCGAAGCAAGGGGGAGTCGCTAGTATATAATATATGCTACAATTTTATTGTTATACCTAAATTATAAAAAAATCAAACTAAGTGCGCGTTATAAATCACCGCCTTACATGATTTTACCTCCGACTAAGGAATACCTAATATAGACATTGTCCTAGAACCAAACATAAACGCAAACAATAATGTTTTAAAATAGTATACAAATTAATATGTGTATAATGAGTGATAGGTAAATAAATGCTAATAATAAAAGTAGCTAGCGGATTTTATTATAATTGAGATAAGGAAAAAAAATAAGCTCATATTATGATATTTCTCTTTTAACGGAAAAGAAAATTAATAAGTACAAAAGAATATAGTATTATTATTACTATTTATAATTTATTTCCGAAAACTGCATATTAATTTAACTAATACATATATAAAATTTTCTTTATTCTTAAAAAAAAGGTAACAATCTGTGTATCAAAATCGAGAATAGTAGCATAAACAGCAAATCACGCTACTATTTTTGACTTTGACATTTATTTTGATGGACTCCGTTAATATTATAATTCTGCCCAAATGGCACGCTTATAAGCCAGAGAACAAACTGGCACGCTTTGAAGTAATTAACAAGATAGTTGAATTGGTGTTATAATTCTTTAGTCTGAGGATTTTACCTAATCCAGCGATTTTACCTAGGATTTTACCTAGAGTGTCCCGACATTAACTTAAGTCCTGTTGGAGGGAAATCATAATTTATATACAATATACATATACACATATTAATATTGACACAATCTATACTACCCTAAGCTATAATAATAATCTATCAACGTAATATATATGATCATATTAATTAAATTATCTACCTGTCATTGATTGATAGTACATATGTGTCTTAATAACGTATAGCGTCGTGACATGAGCTTTAATAGCTGTTGTGTAAGATTGATAATGAAAAATAAAATACCATTTAATAGCAAACATGGCTCTACATTAGTAGGGTTTAGTTACGATAGTTTAAAATAAGTGAAATTTAAAAACTCTTTATTTATTTGGGTAATAATAAAGGAAAATCATATCATATACTGAAGCTAAAACGGTATGTGTTATTCATTATTTTAAATGGTCTCTGGACCTACGAAATCAACTTTTAAATATATGATTCCTCTGTACGTGTGTATGTCACTGCACTCCTCCTAAGCGAATGGACCTATTTTGATGACTTTTTTGTGTTTTTGAAAGGTTCCCTGGATGAATAAATTCAGAACTGGACCCTGATGGTGATGCTGTAGCAGGATTCTACAATTTTTTCTTTTTATTACTAGCGGATCTGACAGACGTTGCCCCGTCTGAATATATAAATAATTCTTCTGTACGTGTGAATGTCATTACCTCCTAAACGGTTGTACTGATTTTGGTGATTTTTTACGTATTTATCTTATAGTATTTGCTTTATTGTCGAAATCAATTATGCCACCCAAACGAAAAGTCAACGTTTGGGCGGAACAATGTCTGTCAGATACGCTAGTTATTTATAAAAATAATAGTTTTTGTGTTTGTAGGTTTGAAATCAATTGCTCAATGTGATGTTCTACATATAAATATCTGCATTTATTCAGAGCAAAAGAAACACAACTTTGCATGTAGGTATATACAAACTTATGTATTTACATATGTATATATTAAGAAAAAAGTTATGAAGACAGCCGTTTTTAAGTACTTTTATTAATATTAATAATAAGTAGTATTATAATGTTAATATAATAAAAATGTATTAGTTTGTTAGTTCGTCCATCTTTCACGACGAAACTAATGGACGGATTGATTTCATTTTGTGATTTTTGTATTGAAATAGTTGGATGGCCTCAAGAGTCCTAATCAATTTTATACTAATATATAAAGGAAAAATATCTCACTCCCACGAGAAAACACGTTATAATCAAAAACTCATGCAAAGAAAATTTCGATTATGTGCGTTTCTCAATAGAGGGCTCTAGGCTATGCGGTATAGGCCTGTTTACATAATTACTAAAAACAACAACATGAAATACTTATTATATCAAAATTCTAAACAGTATTTTCATATCATGCGATGACATTATCCTGTACATTAAAATATGGTTAATTAGAATGACAAATTAAATTCAGTTTCAGTGACCTACCAAATCCTTTAAAGATTTGCGACCTCTACGAAGGGACCAGATGGGTTGGTGCGATAAGAACGTGATACTGATAAATAAATAATACATAATAAAACCGGACGGTCCGAAATTTTGGAAACATCCACAATTGCTTTTCCCTTACATATACATGTATTATACAGACACGTAATATACGCCTAAAAATGTTTACATTATCTAGTGTAATTAATCTTAATCATTTATATAAATATGTTTAAATTTCAGAACCATTTATCACTTTCGTGTGTTACAACGATAAAAATGGCCTATATCAATCTCTTGGTGAAAATGGTGTTTTCTCACTACCCTTTAATAAAAATACTTTTAAAATTCGTTTAAATACGTTATAGAGATAAGAGGAATGGCTATTTAGTCTTTGGTAATGTGTAAAATCTTTAAAATAAGCTCATAGTTGATAGCTTTAAAACATTAAACACGTCATGTTTCTTTTATTATGAGATATAGGTCGACAAGTAATTTTAGAAAATAATTAATAAAATCTTTACTATAATATTAATTACAGGAAAAATTCCAAAAAATAAGAAAAGTAGAAAATTAAAGTTAAACAGATTTCTTACAAATTTGTACGGAACCCTCGCTGGGCGAGTCCGACTCGCACTTGTCCGGATTTTTGACGTACATACTGGATACAGACCTTCCTACAATACGGGGAAATTACTCCTATTAAAATGCTAACGTTTGCGCAATTGATCAAAAAAGCAATATATAAAACCCAATTAATTAATTATCTTTACAACCGATCTAATATAAGCCCACACTATACGCACTACGTTTGAGTACACGACCTTTAAGAGAGTGATGTGGAATTTAAAGAGATTAATTAGACTCCAAACAAATCGCCGTCTATCAAGACAGACACTTCAAAATGGTAGTCTAAATGTGGTGTGTGTAGTACTCCTTCCTTGTTCTAATGTAGACTACGTCTGTCTCTTGCGTTGGTGGAGAAATGCTACATTATATGTTTAATTTAAAACGTAAGCTTAATAAGGAATTTTACATTTTAACCGAATTACAAAAAAGGGGTAAGTCATTAATTTTTTTTATATGTTTATATAGGCAATACTCACTCACCCTCGCTTCGCTTCGGCTTCATTCCTAGACTAAAACAAGTCTATCCCACGGGAACCTTACATTTTTCCGGGATAAAAAGTAATCTATGTGCTATTCCAGACTAATCTATATCTGTGCCATCCAGATCCGTTAAGCCATTCTGGCGTGATATACTAACAAATATCCATCCATCCTCACAAACTTTTACATTTATAACATTAGTATGAATATACATATAGCTATGCGATATTATCGCCAACTATAAACCCATTTTTATTATTATTTTTATAATATTTTATGCGTATATTTATATTCATTGTATTTATTTTATAATTTCAAGTCAAAACCCCAATCTTTAAAGACAGTTACTTTTAAAGAGATGCCAGCTTCCCTATTGAAAAAAAATTTTGGCCTTTGTACGATTTGATTAGAAATAAATTGTAAAAAATTAGTCTGTCTTTTGTATGGCTTAAGCTTCACTACAGAAGCAACTTAAGCGGAAAGCTCTAAGTGTTTTTGATAGTGATCATTAATGTGATACATATTGTGAAAAGGTGTGATAAATACAGCATAGTTTATTTATTTACTTGTATACGTCATGCTGTAAATACTATCTTATTAACAATATAATATTTACATGTAAATAAATAATAAATGTTGGGACACTAACACACATCACCATCTAGTTCTGTGTTATAGATACCAGATAGTTGATACACTACACATATATAACTTTAAATACATATATATTTTATAAATACAAACACCCATGACTGGAGTACAAACATTCGCGCTCACCACACAAATTAATGCCAGCGGGACGCGAACCCGCAACCTCTGGCACAGCAAGTAGAGTCACTACAAACTGAGCCATGTATAAACATAGCATACGATTTAATTGACTTCCTGCTGTATTCAAAACAAGGAATAAAAAATAACCTAATATTGACTATAACGTTTAATTTTTTACAGTTGTCATTTGATGAAAATTTAAAATTATTTGGTAGCAAATCTCAATAATTTTAGCTCATCTCTTATTTTACAATTTTCGCCAACGACTTCATTCGCAGAGAATATTTTTTGTGAGTGCTATATAATAGATATAGTAGAACTATACTCCAATGGAAGCTCTACGATGGTAAAAAACATTATGTGCTAGTTAAAAACATGATCAGATCCCAATCGGACGACGGACAGCGAATCCCAATTATCTATTTATCTTGTGGTTTTGTATAGCGCTAATATCAATTTATCTAATAAGGAAAACTTCAGATAAATAGAATATTGAGAGCCACCATAAATCAGTTCGACAGTACACGCGTAATTGAGTAATTATTATTTAAACATCTTCACAAAGTTTTACATTTATAATACTAAAACGATAAAAAACGAAAAACTGTGATTGATGAATTGTCTCTTAACACGCATCAAATCGTTGCTATACTCATTTATAGGACGACACTACTTAAGCTACCAAAGTAGTAGCAGCAAAAAGCTATTTACAGACGTCAGTTTAAAATACGCGTATCAAAACCCAAGACACTAACACACTAGATAGAGCCAGTCAGACTGCATGCACTGACACATTACTCCACCGATTGTCCCCCACAAAATTATAACAATGACATGGCTGTTGCTTCAAACCAAATCAACCCACTTAACTACACGACAAAAGATATTATTATTAGATCTTGGCAAGCCACTGACTGGTGGTCAATTTATTACCAACCTCCCGTCGAATATCTCGCGTATGTACTACATTTACGTTAATACAATTACACTATTTAATTCGAACGCAATTAGTATAAGGTGTTGAGGCGTGATTTGTCAGTGTCAGTTGATTGGGCGTGTAGTTTAAAAGCGTTTATGTTCGAGAAGTTGTAATCAAAGTGCAATATCAAATTAATCAATGCTCATTATCAATCACGACTGTCTTGTGCGCACGGCACCATCTTATTGATATTTAATATAAAATATTTGCAAGCAACAATCTCTTAACTGTATATAAGTACGTTGTACATATATTATAGTGCAACACTTAAAATTACCTTATAATTTTCAAATAAATATAGTAATTTTAAAGGTTTCAGGTTTTTTTTAAATGTGCTTTACAAAGCTTTTAAATGTTATAATCATCAAACTGTTTCAAACTTATACTGTTATAGGAAATCGATTACCACGAGACAACTAAATTGTTTTGCAAGTAAAGCTTGACAGAGTCCTACCGGTGGTAGGACTCTGTCAAGCCTGAGGAGTCCGACTGGATGGGTACCACCCCCTTATCTATTTCTGCCGCCAAGCAACAATGATTGCATTGTTGTGTTCCGGTTTGAAGGATAAGGTAGCCAGCGCAATTACAGGCGAGAGGCATATCATCTTAGTCCTCACAGTGACAACGCACCTGTGGTTCTGCATTTTTGTTACTTAAAACCTAAGTGCATGAACCGTAGGTGCTATGGGCGAGAGGTACTGCTTTCCATCAGGTCGTCTGTCTGCTCGTTTGTCACTGAATTTCATAAAAAAAAAAAAGTAATAGGTAATTATATTTATAATAACACAACAAAACAATATCATGTACCCTATAAGTCAATATCTAAACAATGGCCTACACAGACAATCATTCACTAGACTGCAAAGTGTAAATGTTAGTTTTAAACTCATTTCGTATTCTTATGTAGATACTCGTAGTTACTAATTACGTAGCTAACCGTGAAAACGTACCTAGGGACGAACGCGAGCGAAGTGAGCGTGAGTCGCTAGTTTCATTATATAACTATATATGTTTTGCTGGGTTAATAACCGAGATAGTTATTCATTTTTAGGGTTCCGTACCTAAAGGGTAAAACAGGACCCTATTACTAAGAATTCGCTGTCCGTCCGTCTGTCTGTCTCTCTGTCTGTCACCAGGCTGTATCTCATGAACCGTGATAGTCAGACAGTTGAGATTTACACAGATAAAGTATTTCTGTTGCCGCTATAACAAAAAATACTAAAAAATAGAATAAAATAAATATATAAGGGTGCTCCCATACAACAAACGTAATTTTTTTGCTCATTTTTGACTCGATATTGATAACGGCAACAGATAGACGCTTGAAAATACACAGAATATTTAGTTATATATTTACTTTAAAACTAAATAATTAAATTAAAATAAAACAAATATTCAAGTGGGGCTCCCATACAACACACATAATTTTTTTGCCGGTTTTATAGATAATGGTACGGAATCCTTCGTGCGCGAGTCCCACTCGCACTTGTTATAGACTAGTTCGTTTTTTATACACTGGACGAACAGCCCAGTGGTAGAAATTCAACAATAATTAATTTTTAATGTAATTTTTTTATTGATAAAGCTCGTCAATAGCTACTAAACAAAAAAAAACAGTTGATCAACAGAGGAAAAAAGGTACTGAACTGTTTTGCCCTTACCTATTGATATATGGATTATAGATAATGAAGTATTTATCAGAACAAAGAATCAAACCTACACTACTGCAATCCTCTAACAAATCAGCATATCGTCTTCTTGTTAATAACATGTAGTAATCGAATGTACGAGTATATACTAAGTAGGTATACGCTCTACGCTTCGTAGCACATTCACAGCCTACGCCAATTACTCTAATTTCTAAGTACTAGTAATATTCTAAGTAATAGTTATATTTACAAATACAATATAGATTAATTAATATCATCTAGGTCAGTCCTGTTTTAGATTAAATCCGTTCGGCCAAATAATAAAAAAATAAGAAAACCAATTGATATTAAAAATGATATTTTGAGGCAAAATAAATATTATACGCGACGTTTATTTAGTAGAAAAATACAAAAATCATAGAACGATAAATTCTACGATAAACAACGTATAACACGAACTATATAAGTCGCCATGGAATCTTTATTACTAAAATAGCACATAAATAAATAAGTAAATAAATATGTTGGGACATTAACACACAGCACCATCTAGTTCCATGGTAATCTACACGAGGCCTATGTTATGGATACCAGATAGTTGATACACTACACATATATAACTTTAAATACACACATATTATAAATATAAACACCCATGACTGGAGTGCAAACATTTGTGCTCATCACACAAATGAATGCCCCCAGCGGGACTCGAACCCCTCGAACCCGCGATCGTTGGCACAACAAGTAGAGTCACTACAAACTGAGCCAAACGTGTCGTCATGTGACATATTTTATTATGACCATTTAATTAAACCCCTTAATAACCTTCGTAATTATATAAGCACATATGTATCTACCTCGAGCCTTTAACCAACCGTTAATTACTATTGGTTAACCGATAATTTATAAATCTCATTTACAAAGCTTAAACAGTGCGCGTCGATACCACAAGTCACTAAGGGATAAGATGACACCTAACTAGCTAATTCTAGGTAAACCGTTTTTAATATGTGATATAGGATTTTGAACCTTAGCGTAAAGAGATAAGTGAAATAATTAACAAACTCGGGCTATACACATCCTGTTAATAGATTGATTGCATCTAATGAGACACTTCTTTGGTGTGAATTAACTCAAAAACACTATTGACAACGAAAGGTTATTCTACATTAGGGTATTTCAAAAATATGTCATAGAAGCTAGGCGTACTTCAAAGAAGGCGCGGGTTCAATTTCTACTTTAAAAAATACGTTTTTAAACAACTGTAATATATAGAGCTCGTCATGGGCTTAAATTAGGTTTTACTATTAGTCATTAAGGAGGTCCATTGTCCACATCATGGCCCTATTATCACCAGATAAGCTCGTTATCAAATAATAGAAATTTCATCCGGATATCCCATACTTACAAAATTTACAACAAATAGACGACTTAATTACATTTAAGTAGTGGCAAGTGAAGCTAATCGAATGATATTAATAGTTTAAACTTTAACCATTAGACCACATAGTAGTGTTAAGAGCTCATTTTGTTTTAATCTAAACATATAATAAAATTCTAACAAAGTCGAATCTGTATCTTAAATTATTTTTAAATCTTATTGAAATAGACATTATTATCAATACAGAGGCCGAATTTATAGTTTTTAGAATTTTTGTCTGTCTGTCTGTCTGTTACCGCTGAAAAACCACTGGAGGGATTTTAATAAAATTTGGTATGATGATAGCTGGGTATCCGGGTCAACATATAGGATACGTTTTACCGCGGGAATCATCTCATTCCCACGGGAATACACGTTATAACACAACCCAAAAAATATTTATGATCAGAATTTCTTGAAACTTGGTATTAATGCTCTTCAATACTATTAAATACATACGTGTTTTGGCGTTTTTTTGAAATTCATCCCATAAAGAGATAAAATGATGGATGAAAATTTGTATGAAACCTACTGAAGTTTTTTTGGTTGTAGTTTTAGCGCGAGCGAAGCCGCGGGTTCTGCTAGTTATGTATATATTTATACATAATTAAAGGCTATAGCTAAAATTTTTGAGACACAAAATATTCCAAACATTCAATGAACTAAACGTAATTCATGTACCTACACTGTGAAGAATGTTTCTCGTAAACGTTAATCGTTCTAGTTATACAGTTAATTTGAGATGTAACTAGACAGGAAGTATTCATTAGTTTGAGATGACTGATTGGATATTTTAATTAAACGTTAAGCTTCATACAAGCAATATTTGATACTAACGTATGTCATTACTAATAATATAATAGATTATAGAATAACTCACTATTATCCGCATTCCGTAATAATATTATAAATGCGAAAGTTTGTAAGTATGTATAGCTGTTTGTTACTCTTTCACGCCAGAACGGCTGAACGGATCTGGATGGAATTTAGCACAGAGATAGATTATAGTCTGGAATAACACATAGGCTAATTTTTATCCCGGAAAAATGTACGGTTCCCGTGGGGTAGGTTTGTTTTTGTTTTCCTAGAGGCAAACCCGAGCAAAGCGAGGGCGAGCCGCTAGTATTATCATAATCGGACTATTATTGTACATGCAAAAATTTCGAAATAAATGAAATTTAGTACATACGTAGATTTGACCTGAAGTAACACATAGGCCGGCCCCTGCTAGGCACTCAGGAATGCACCCGAGCAAAGCGAGAGTGAGTCGTTAGTGTATAATAAATATGATATTTTTAACTAGTTAGTTATGTATGCATGTATAGTATGAATGGACTTGTTCATGTGTATGTTTTTTCTTTAAATTTTTGAAGAGAAATAACAATAAAAAAAAATTATCAGCTTGATGCTTGCTTGCTATGATAGATTTATTTAAAATAATTTTCTAGGAATGCTTCTTAATATTAAAAAGGTAGTATTTACTTACATTTAAAAATATTTTATGTGTACGTAAAAAATAGTTTTTTTTTCACGTTGAAAGATTGCCTCAAACATACCTGAAAAAGAAAGATAATTTTCTTAGTTTAAACATATTATAAAATTTAAAAAATTAAAATCTTGGTGACTGACCTGCTGTGCAGGTTTTTCAGCGCTAAATACTGTTGTTTAATGAATTTTTAAAAGCTTATATGAATGGATAGTATAAAAATTTAAAATATTATATACTTAAGAGTATGAACGTTATATATTACTATTATTAACGTATGAATCTTTAATTTTTAATTCAATTTTCTCGTTCATGGCTTTAAAACCTGCCAGTTGAGTATAGATTACTTACACCAGTGTTATATGTACCTACGTAGGATCTTTAACTGTCTCAGAAGACCTAATTTTAAACTTTTAAATCTTAGAAGTCATAGTATAATTTCAAACGAGGGTTGTTTTTGTGACGAGGGTGAAATTGAAAAAAAAAACGTTATATTGTGTAGGCAACTAAAATATCACAGGAATGTCTTTATGTACTAACAAATAAGATCTAAACTAAGAAAAAGATCATATCTCTTCGATTCATGAACTAAAAAACACACTTTCTTTTTATAGCATTATTTTTTCTAGAAAACTAAAGCATTGCAGGACTTGACCATATAAATACACTATGATAATTCATCATATCGAATCTTTCTTTCAACGGTTTTTCTAAACTAATAAAATTACGTTTTGTTAAAAAATTATGTTATAAAACTTTAATAGGTATTGTTTTCACAATACCTATTAAAGTTTTATAACATAATGATACTTGACCTACGATTTTCGTCATTGGATATTTAAATAATAGAAAAAATAAAAAAATATATATGAAAATAATGAAATTTCACTTGCTTTTCAATATCTCAATAAATCAAAATTAGCTTTATTGTATGCTACAGGCGGAATACAACACAGAAGTGAAACAATATTGAACTCGAGTTGCAAGTAATAAAATAACAATAGAAGAAATTCAAGTCTCTCATTGCGGGATTTTTAAATCAGGCAATACTTTTTTTTAAATATTTACTGACTACAGTTATAAGAATACGCATAAAGCTTTGGTAAAACTACATTCTTAATATTATACCGTGAATAGACGTTTCTATAAACGTCCCACTGCTGGACGCGGGCGTCATTTCATGACTCAACCTTTGATGTAATGATTTTATTATTTATTTAAATTGACTGATTCACATGCCTTATATTCCGTATTTCTTTGCTTACTTCTGTTATAATTTTGTAGTATTTTATTTCTATTTTCTGTGTTACTGTAAAATACTAACGATTTTTATGGACTTCATTCCAAGTGCGAGTTAGTGAATTTCACATAGGTACAAATCTTTCGAAAACTTACTAGGTTCTCTCAGACATGGAGATATTCTCACGATGTTTTCCTTCACCGTAAGACAAGTGGTAATTATGTTGGAAATAATTCTCACATGAAAATATCAGAGGTGCGAGACCCGGGATTCGAACCGACTCCACTCGGTTTCCCAAGCAATCTACACCTACTATCTACCACTGGTCTACACTGCGTACAAGATATATTTATATAGCTAGTAATAAAAACAAATTTTAGAGCAAACAAACTTTCCTTTGAACATATTGAAATAGAAAATATATAAGTACTTTAAATTCCTATGCAATAATCAAGGTAAAAAGTGGTTTCTTACAATCACAAATCACGTTTACCTAACGCTGTCTGTCCATATGTCATAGTAACCCATCGTATCGGATGATAAATTAATGAGACTCCGTATGCGGACACTAATTAAATGTGCGAGCACTGTAATAGGCTTGAAATCTGCTTCCGTTTCACATTCACTGAGTAGCGAGTATAATGGACTAATACTAAATCAATATCTATAACTAAAATTATATTTTCTGTATGTGCTTTCAAATAGTTCTTTTATATTGCAGGAAAACAAGTGTTTAGAGCAGAGGGATAGGGATAGGGAGTGAGTTACAATCCATCAAAAGGGATGAAAGTTTCGTCAGGGAATCCGTTGCAACAGTGGAACACTTTAATTTTTTTTTAATTAATCATTCAGACGGCTTCGTGACTTGAACCGACATCGAATTGTAATTATTAATAGTGCAAATAGTACGTAATTAAATAAAGTTTC
The DNA here is from genome assembly GCA_033884665.1 of Argynnis bischoffii washingtonia. Taxonomy (NCBI): domain Eukaryota; kingdom Metazoa; phylum Arthropoda; class Insecta; order Lepidoptera; family Nymphalidae; genus Argynnis; species Argynnis bischoffii. Next base: position 14,609,786 of record CM066609.1, on the reverse strand, counting down.
AAGTCCAGAAAAGATAAAACTTTCATTGAAAGTTAGTACTATAGGAAATATTATCTATACATATAATAAAATTGTAACTAAGCCGAATCTGTATATTAAATATTTTTTGGATAATCTTATTGAAATAGACATTGTTATCTATACAGAGGCCAAATCTATAGTTTTTAAAATTTTTGGTTGTCTGTTACCGCATCACGGAAAAATCACTGAAGGGATTTTGATGAAATTTAGTATGATGATAGCTGGTTATCCGGGTCAATATATAAGATACTATTTACTGGGGGGAAATATCTCATCTCTGAGAAATCTACACTAAATGTTAAAACATAAGTAGGGACGAACCCGAGCGGAGCGAGTTTATTATCGCTAGTTTATTTATAAACTTTAATAATATAGGATACGTGTCAATATTCATTTTACTAAACCATGAAACTCTGAAATAATTAATGGAAAATAAATTTCCATCACCAGCTAATGGAACCGACATTATCGATATTACGTTCGTATTGTCTCATCGTGTTTCAGTAATTAAATTAAGTTAAAAGATTTTAAACAGATTACTACTACTAAACAGATTACTAATACTTTATTAATAAATATAAATATGTTGGGACATTAACACACAACACCATCTAGTTCCATGGTGAGCAACGACGCATGTGTTATGGATACCAGATAGTTGATACACTACACATATATAACTTTAAATATATCTATACCTACATAAAAAATTCTAACTAAGCCGAATTTATACATTAAATATTTTTTGGAAAATCTTATTGAAATAGACATTATTATTAGACAAAAATTGAACGCAGTACTTGTATGAGGATACATATTTATATCTGATTTAGCTGAGTGGATACTTCTCTGATTTAGCAGAGTGGACTATGGAGCAGCCCCATTGGTTAGGTGGCCGTAAGGCCTGCCGCCGGGACGTCGCGGTAGTTATGCGTAAGCGATCCCGCGGCGCCCCACTAAGGCGGAGGGGAGGGGAAAGATGGGGTTTAGTGGGTAGTACCGGCTCTTCTAGCCGGTGAGCCCCACATAATCACCTGGGGGACAGGTGGTACGCGTAAATGCATTCCCCAACTATAGAAAAAAAAGATACATTTTTATATACATTAATCATTTTTATAAGAATATATACCTACATAAATAGGCAATGATAAAACAGTTCAGTTCCTTTTTCTCCTCTGTATTTCAATCAATTTTTTTTTGTTAGTAATTATTGGACAAGCTTTAAAGTTATGAATTTACGATCGAATTTCGATCACTGGGCGAACACTAGTCTATACATATAATAAAATTGTAACTGTTCGCTGTCTGTACATGGAAGATATTTGAGAAAAACTATTATTGAGGATCTTTATTAACGCAATAGAAATCAAAACAATGGTTTTTGGTTTTTTTTTGTCTATTTGTCTGTGGTTTGTGCGCGCTACTCTTAGAAACGGATTAACTGATTTGGGTGCGGTTTTCACTAATGTATTGTGGTAAGCTTGACTTAACATTTAATATTTGTTTTAAAAATCAAAAGTTATATCAATTTAAAGTATCTATAATCAGAATCAGAATCGAAATCAGAATAATAAATAGAATAAGTTGTTGCATTTTATTTTTATTTATTTTTTTAACGTTGGGAAATGCATTTACGCATACCACCTTTACACACAGGTGGTTCTATGGGGGAGGTTGTTATATACCTCAAAGTTACTATAATTTAAAGTATTTTCACCCTTCAAGATGAAACAATTATTTTTTAAGCGATGTCAAGTACATTTTTACATCTAATTTCCTTCGCAATGTAGACATGAAGCGTCATACTATTTATAAAATAATGACATTTTTAAAGATGTTTTCGTAGGTTTTTATTTTTATAGGTAAAACTGGCGACTCGCCCCCGCTCCGCTTGGGTTTATCCCTACATACGTTTTACCGTTTTAATATAGATTTCTCAGAGATGAGACATTTTCCCGCAGTAAAATATATCGTAGATATTGACCCGGATAACCAGCTATCATCATACTAAATTTCATCAAAATCTGTCCAGTGGTTTTCTCGTGATGCGTTTCCAAACAGACAGAGAAAAATTCAAAAAACTAAAAACTATAGATTCGGCCTGTATCGATAAAAATGACTACTTCAATAAGATTTTCCAAAAAATATTTAATGCACAGATTCGACTCAGTTAGAATTTTATTATATGTATAAATAAAAATAATCGAATATGAAATTGTTCATTTATATAGTAATTTCGAGGTCGCAAACAAAGGCATAAGGGTTTTAATCAGAGATTGTAATCAACGAGCGAATAAATTATTTGCAGCAGACATTGACGGGTAACGGTTTCATTTATGAAATACACCGATTTAATTCCGCAGTAAAGCAAACACATTGTGAGTTTTATTAAATGTAATTGAACGTTATAATTAATATTTTATCGACCCGAAAATGATGGAGCCATGTTGCTATTGTGTTTTAATAAATGAATGTTTTACGTATAAATAATATTTTAATACTATCAATCTTCTTAAGATTTTCATGGGTTTTGACATGCCATAAGAATAAAACACCTTTATTAAAATAGATACAACAAAAACGTGTGTGTGTAAAGTTGTACTTCTTTGGCGTTACAGAATAAAAATAGCTAAAGATTTCATCGCGTCACAACTCTCTGTTTGTAAAAGGAATGCAGCTAACTTCATCGTGTCACTTTCAGCTAACTTCATCATGTCGCTTTTTAGCCGTCGGTGTGCGCGCGCATCGTAAAAATTTTAGTCTTATAATTTTTTCTAAACGTGCCAACCGACTTATAACTTCAAAAAGAATAAAAATAACAGTTAAGTCTGAGTATTACTAGCGTATATACATATTATGTGTTGTTTTTAATAATAAAACTTTCATAGAATAGCCTTAAAACTTCACGTATTCGAATATCAATGCAAATTCGAATATCTCGATTTTGATTCCAGTTTGACGCTTGTTTATTATAACCTGTACCTAAACATGACTCTGGTATCCCCATACCTTCCATCTTAATTTTGTTATTTTTTGCTGATACATACCCACTAAGTCAACAGTGGAACTCAACTATATAATATATTCTACTTAAAAAAACCCCTTAATCCTTTTTTGTTCACTATATTTTTTATAAGTAAAGTAAACTTATTTAAGTAAAAATCTCAAATGGTTTTACGAAGCAAACTAAATATCTACTAATTGCGCGAGTGTAACTGCAGTCAACAATCTCATGTCGCAAAAACTGGTTTATTTAACACAAAGAACCAAAAGTTGGCAGTTGCAAACCGGAACTGCAAGCAAATTGTGTTACGTGCTTAGCGTTTGGATGTAATAATTTTAAGCCACTTAGTTTAATATAAAAAATATAAGCAACTACTTTCGAACAACGACTCCACTCGCTTTGAGAAAATGTCTATATAAGGAATAATGTACTTTTCTACTATATAACGGCCTCTTGAATAGATGTGATTATTTTAGGAATATTAACATATTTAATATTTTTACAAAATTTTAAGATAAGCTTAACGTCGTAATACTTTCTTCTGCTTACTGACTTTATACAAATCTAGCGACTCACCCTCGCTTCGCTCGGTTCGTCCGAATACAAACTTTCATCCTCATTTTCATCCCCTTAAGGGATGATTACCGGGGTAAAAAGTATCCTATATCTTTCCCAGGGTCTTCAACTATCTTCTTACCAAATTTCATCTAAATCCGTTCAGTAGAATCAGAAATTACCCCCTCACAAACTCACAAACTTTTTAGATTTTTTATAATGTTAGTATAGATTAAGTTACATTTTAATCTATACTTAATATTATAAAGAAGCAGAGTTTGTTTGTTTGAACGCGCTAATCTCAGGAACTTCTTTTTGCATTAGATAGCCCGTTTATTGAGGAAGGCTATAGGCTATATGCCACATAGTATACAGTCTCTCTATCCCATAGTATCTAACTTTTAAACCTAGAGACAAACCCGCGCGAAGCGAGGACAAGTCACTACTTTTAATTATAAATCCGAATTCAAAAGTTGTTTTGGGGCTGTTTAAGATTTTAGCAGATTTCATACAAACAATAAAGAATTTCACCCATAGAGGTGGAATATTTTAAAGTATAAGTTGTAAAGAATTTTAAGACTAATGAATCCGAAAGTTTCTATATGCGTGTACGAATTTAATTTATATTTAATTAATCATATATATGTATGTACATACATACCTACATATGTCTGATGCATAAAACAATATCTAATATTTTAAGCCAGAGAAGCACATCTTATGCTAATATGTTCCAACCGTTCCATTTCATGTTGAAATTCAAACCAGAGCAATATGTCACACTTGCAGTCGCGTCGTGAGTATTCACTTAATTGAGATCTATAGAGGAATAGATTTTGTATTTTCGTATTAGGTAGATATTTAAAGTATTTAATAATAAAAACATGCTTAAGCATGTTTATATTATTAAGACTTGAGTCTATTTAAAAAAAAAAAGAACTAGTGTTCGTGATATTCGACCATAATAAAAAAAACGGTTGACTAAATGAGAAGAAAAAGGTCTATTAATATATATATATATATATATATATATATATATATATATATATATATATTAATAGTTCAAAATTAAATAAAAATAAACATTAATTACTATTATGTTATTATATTCACGCTTATATTGTAAATGCGATAGTGAGTGTATTTGTTACTACTTTTTGCTGTAATAGATCTATAACTAAATGAGTGAAATTTTGGTTTTCTGTCACAGTTCATGAAATAGATCTTTAGTCCATTGAAATGTTACATTTTTTAGGCCTAACCTTGCGTTTTTTAGAGGACGTAATTTTATTTTTTTCATGTGTAGGGGGGGTCAGTGTAAAGCTAAAACCAAGTTTGTGGGGTCGCCACCCTTGTCCCACGGCCGCCATCTTGAAAATAGGGGTTGAAACGGTTTTTATGATATATCTCTTAAACTATGTATTTGATAAAAAAAATTTGTTAACATTTTTTGTTGCAAATTAAATTCTCTACAACTTTGGTCCAGTAACTTTTTATCGTAAAACTATAAATAAAAAAGTTATAAGCGAAAATCTTCAGAAATTCGAGAAAAAAATTTATATTTTTCGATATAACTTTTTTTTTTATCATTTTACGAAAAAATAATATCAGACCTTTTTTGTAGATCGTTTTTTGAGGAACAACTTTTATTTGCATCATTTTTTCATTAAGTTAATAGCTAAGGTTTTACAGCGCTCCGAAGTGAGTACTATTGTTTAGTACTCTTAACTATACCTATATTATATGTGTGTACTAATAATATGTCATCAGTTATTTTTTTTTTTTTTTTTTTTTATTTTGTTATTATAACTTTTTTAATTACAAATTTAGCAATATTATTAATAATTAATTATTGACTCTTTCTCACTCCATAACAGGATTTAACAATCTTGGTAATGAGAAGAACAAATCAAACTTTATTATACTTCTTAAAACTGTATTCTCGGATATGGGTTTCACTGTTGACCAAGCAGAATCAGACGCAGACGCTCTTATTGTTAGCACTGCTCTTGCTGCATCTCCATTATTTGATACCGTTACTATTGTAGCTGAAGATATTGACATATTAATATTGCTCACAGCACTTGGCAGAAAACAAGCAAATGTATTTTTTTTAAAACCATCAAAAGGACGAACAGCAGAACAATTATATTGTGCGTCAGGTTTTATGTACGGAGATGTCATTGCGAATAACTTGCTGTTTCTTCATGCTTTTTCCGGATGTGACACAACTTCAGCTCCTTACAATATCGGTAAAATGAAATTTGTTAAAACCCTAGAAAAACATTTAGAGTTTGCAAGTGGAACGGCTTTGTTTCTCAACAAGAGTTGATCCTGCTTTGCTCACTGTAATTGGTGAACGTTTTTTTATCTCTTTATACGGTGGTAATAAAGATGATAATTCTCTTGACAGCCTAAGATACAAACAATTCGCCAAGGCAGTGACAAAAAGTACATTTAACTTCCTAATCTTCACTTCCTCCAACACAAGACACAGCTCGCTTTTATACTTTCCGAGTCTACCATCAGGTCCAGTCGTGGCTTGGTAATTATAATGATCCTGAAGACTGGGGCTGGAAAACTCTCTTGTTGAGAAACAAAGCCGTTCCACTTGCAAACTCTAAATGTTTTTCTAGGGTTTTAACAAATTTCATTTTACCGATATTGTAAGGAGCTGAAGTTGTGTCACATCCGGAAAAAGCATGAAGAAACAGCAAGCTATTCGCAATGACATCTCCGTACATAAAACCTGACGCACAGTATAATTGTTCTGCTGTTCGTCCTTTTGATGGTTTTAAAAAAAATACATTTGCTTGTTTTCTGCCAAGTGCTGTGAGCAATATTAATATGTCAATATCTTCAGCTACAATAGTAACGGTATCAAATAATGGAGATGCAGCAAGAGCAGTGCTAACAATAAGAGCGTCTGCGTCTGATTCTGCTTGGTCAACAGTGAAACCCATATCCGAGAATACAGTTTTAAGAAGTATAATAAAGTTTGATTTGTTCTTCTCATTACCAAGATTGTTAAATCCTGTTATGGAGTGAGAAAGAGTCAATAATTAATTATTAATAATATTGCTAAATTTGTAATTAAAAAAGTTATAATAACAAAATAAAAAAAAAAAAAAAAAAAAAAACTGATGACATATTATTAGTACACACATATAATATAGGTATAGTTAAGAGTACTAAACAATAGTACTCACTTCGGAGCGCTGTAAAACCTTAGCTATTAACTTAATGAAAAAATGATGCAAATAAAAGTTGTTCCTCAAAAAACGATCTACAAAAAAGGTCTGATATTATTTTTTCGTAAAATGATAAAAAAAAAGTTATATCGAAAAATATAAATTTTTTTCTCGAATTTCTGAAGATTTTCGCTTATAACTTTTTTATTTATAGTTTTACGATAAAAAGTTACTGGACCAAAGTTGTAGAGAATTTAATTTGCAACAAAAAATGTTAACAAATTTTTTTTATTAAATACATAGTTTAAGAGATATATCATAAAAACCGTTTCAACCCCTATTTTCAAGATGGCGGCCGTGGGACAAGGGTGGCGACCCCACAAACTTGGTTTTAGCTTTACACTGACCCCCCCTACACATGAAAAAAATAAAATTGCGTCCTCTAAAAAACGCAACCCCAAATGTAACTTTTCAATGGACTACTTATAGTTTATAAAATTTTAAAGTACACAGTATTGTAGTGAAGATATTATAATTAGGCGTAAGTTATATACGTAGTTAGATACCTATCACAAATTTTACACAAAGACAACCCAATTAAATTGATAGCTGGAATAGTGTTGACTAATGAACTGAATGACATTGACAACCGTTTGACGAAAACAGAGTCTACTAGCGAATTCGCTTGTAATGTACTTTAATCAGTAACCAATGTCAACTAACCACTGTTTGGAAACGTTCTACGCAAGTGTTTGTCATCGCCACAAATGAACAACAGTGAAATGAAAACTAAATTAGTATTAAATCTCCTGCAATATTAATTAAATATCCTCCTATCTCCTAGATCCTTTACATCTCATCTGATCTTCCCATCAAACAATAGTTTATATTTTTAATACTAAATTTCCAAAGGTTGGTAGGGACGCTCCATGTAATTAATTTGTAACAAATACAAATACCAAAGTAAATACCGAAAATATTAAGCAGAGTAATTCATTACATATCCGTCAACAGAGTAGAAATACCTCGAATCAAATTAAGCCTAGACGCCACTATACGCAAACGTAATTAAGGCAACGTGGCTGCATATAACATAATATTATAAATGTCTCGGATGGCGTACATTTGCTACAAAATTTGAAAAGCAGAGTTATGATACACGTACATTTTAGTAATTTAATCGCGACTTTACCTGACTAATCATAACAATAATAATACGAGAGTTTGTGTTTGTATATGTCTGTTTATCACTTTTTTACATTGTAACATTTCAACAGATTGGAGTCCAATTCAAAATATAGATAAGTTTTATACGGAACTAGCGAATCACCCTCGCTTCGCTTCGGGTTCGTCCCTAGACAAAAACAAATCTATCCCACGGGACCCGTACACTTTTCCGGAATAATACATAGCCTATAGCCTTCCTCAATTAACGGGCTATCAAATGCAAAAAGAATTTTTCAAATCGGATCAGTAATACCTGAGATTATCGCGTTCAACCAAACAAACAAACAAACTCTTCAGCTTTATAATATTAGTATAAATTAACAAATAGGCTAATTTTTCAATGTACTTTTTACGTGAGCGGAGCCACAGATAAAAACATGTGAAACGTACGTCATCAAAACAAATTATATAAAAATATCTCTTTGCTTGTCTGTTTGAGCGTACATACGTAACCTTACTGGTCCGACTTGGTCCATTCTATGTTTGTATAAAAACTTGGAAGGCTGACCTGGTTTCAGTACTCTATAATATGATAGAATATAGTTTATTAAGAGATCACTATATGTAGCAGTAGTACATTGTTAGTATTAAAAAAAAACCAGAGCTCGTATACCAGATTGCAGTCTACACCAAAAACATATTGCCTCAAACAAATAATTAAAAGCATATGCTACCATTAGGTATTATATCCTTTTAACCAATAAAATCAAAGTCACTTTAACAATAATTTATTATTCTTTTACTTTTAGAATGTATTCAGCCTTTTTAACGTCCCACTGCTGAGCACGGGGCTCCCTTCAATACGAGGGTGGAACAGGCCATAGTCCACTATGCTGGCCAAGTGCGGGTTGGCGGACTTCACATGTCCTTCGAAAACTTGCTAGGTTCTCTCAGACATGCAGGTTCCCTCATGATGTTTTCCTTCACCGTAAGACAAGTGGTATAAGTTACAATAGATTCGCACATGAAAATATCAGAGGTGCGAGACCCGGGATTTGAACTCGCTTCACTCGGTTTCCCAAGCGAGCGTATCACCACTAGGCTACTACTGCCCTAAAATAATAATAAAATAGAATAGAAATGTAAAATATTGAAGATCAAAAGTTTTAGTATAAAAACAGATCTACATATACGAGTATATCCGGTAAACAATGGTTCCTCTTCAGAGATACTATCAATTCAAACATTGGGATTCCACGTTCAATTGCAGCCGAACGAACATCAATTAATCAAACGATCCACCTTAAAACTTCTGCTTCCACATCTACTCTAGTTAGATAGTAATATGTGATTAAAGACATTTTAATCATGGCCATATTTTTTCAGGCAGTAAGTAGACAGGCAGTAGTTTAGTGGTAGCGTGTTCGCTTGAAAAGTAAGCGGGTTCAAACCTAGGGTTTTCTTGCATCTCACAATACATACATATACATATTTTCATGTGCTAATCATTTTCAATATAATTATCACTTGTCATACGGTAAACAAAAACATCGCGTCGCGCGTCGTGAGGAAAGCTACATATCTACATATACATATCTGAGATGACCTTATTAGTTTAACCACTCTGTTGTTGACAAGATTTGTTATATTCTACATACACACTGTATTATTAATAATACTAATAAAAACTAATTGTTATCAGTGACTTAAGAATAAGTTTACATCTACAAAATAATGGACTTTAAATAACATAAATACCCATCATTTATTCAAGATTACAATAATATGATTTACATAAGCGCATCTTAAAAACTATAACAAAAATTATATCTTAACATGCCATATAATTGAATCTGCTTAAATAATCCGTTGAGAGGCGCAGACACGCCGGTGTGTCAGTTGAGACTTAGAAATTATCCAGGAGGTGCTAAATCGATGCGCGGATTTATTTAGATTTTTGGTTCCCGACGTTTCGAATACTTTACAGCAATCACGGTCACGGGAGAGACTAAGGTTTTAGACGTCAAACGTAATTATATAGTTGTTACAGACAATTATACAAAAATAAATCCACAAAAAATCCCCGAAAAGATCAAATATTCGCGTAAATCTAAGAAAGTATTGAATCAATACGCTTCATACGAAGAGTATTCTAGTAATACATACGTAGGTATTAGACCAAAAACAAATAATTGTTAAATCAACAATATTTAATGTAAACTATGCGCTGTCTAACTTGTGCTTTGATGTAGGTACATCTGTGCGAATTGAAGAATGATAATAGCGTTTGAAGCCAAGACGTAAATAAGTTTTTGAATTCTCCCATTGGAATATCACTGTAACAGAATATTTTTGGGGAACTGAAAGACAAAAAATGTCACTATATAACATAACATAGTATTTTATGATACATGTTTACAAATAATACGACTATGTTGAAAATTAGTAGGCTATGTCTATTTGTAGAATGGTTACTTCTGATAGTATAGATAATTAGATTTAATATACGGTTTTCTTTAAAAAATAGTTTAATTAGTTACTAAACTAGTTCTTAATGAAGTAATCCAATTTTCAGAAGATTTTTTGATCATTTGACGTAACATTTTCTTATTTCACTTTTTTTTACTTTTCAATAATATAGACTTGATGGATATGGACATGGATGGACGAAGACAGGCAAGTCTCTTGAACTGTGTTAAAATTTTATTCGGTATTATATGTATATCGTTGCTTTGATACTTATTTGTTTAAACTATCAATACATGTCGTACTTTACAATAGTGAGATATTTTTCTCTATTTTAAAAACAAAGCTTCACTTCTAAGACTTATATACATATGTATATAGATAAAAAATTTAATTTTTATTTTTCGACTTTTTTAAAGTAAAATCTGTATTTTATACTAATAGAATTTATATTTAAAAGTAAAATTTATATAATAAATATAATAATAAATATGTTGGGACATTAACATACAGCACCATCTATTTCAATAGTAAGCTAAGAGGCCTTGTTTTATGGATACCAGATAGAGTACAAACATTCGTGCTCATCACACAAATGAATGCCACCAGCTGGACTCGAACCCGCGACCGTTAGCAAGCAGCAAGTAGGGTCACTACAAACTAAGCCAAACATGTCGTCAAGTAAAATAAAAATTCATTCGGCAAATTGGTCGTTTCGACAAATACTAAGACAACGATATATACATATATAAAGTATGTATGTACATACATATGTATACCTATATAGAATTTGAAACTATTTTAATTGGAATACACCAAATCGCTTTGTAACATAAAGTAAATGGGCATTAATTAATCAAACGCTGCACCGTCAAACAGCGGCTTTGATGTGCGCCTTTGCTCGTTGAGGTGTAATATCTATGATTGGAGCAAACTGGCCGCGACTTCAACGAATTCCTTCGATTTGTAGCGGCCTAAAGCGATAGCCTCGTCTTACTTATTTTAACTACCATTTCTCTATATTAAATTCTTAATCTATCCTAATATTATAAAAATACAGAGTTTGTTAATTTGAACGCGCTAATCTCAGGAACTACTCATCCGATTTGAAAAATTCTTTTTGTATTAGATAGCCCGTTTATTGAGGAAGGCTATAGGCTATGTATCATCATGCTACTACCCAAGGGAGCGGAGCATTAATCATAAATGTCAACAAATCGGGTGGACTTCCATATCTTAAGAGGGTAAAGCCGCGGGTACTGCTAGTTAGCGAATAAAATTATCAATAATATTCAATGCTTACTTTTAAAATAAAAGTTCAAACAGGTATATACCAAACAATAATCAAAATGCGATTTGAATTTGTGAAAAAACACAACTGAGCCAATAAATCTTCTTTAGATTGTTCATAAATCTAAATATATGGACCACTAAAACTGAAAAGTTTAGACGTGGTAAAAATTTTCGTGTTAGAAGTGGGGTAACCATTTTATAACAAAATACATTTTTGTATGTAAGTTTTTAATAAAGAACAAGAAGTTTTTAATAAAAAATATATGTTCTGAATTTTGCTAAAAATGATATTGCTATTTTACTAATGTTATTCAAAATCACTCAAAAGTAATTTATTGAAGGATGGAAACTCTTCGGGGTGGATTTTCAAATTTATATAGCATAGTCCGGTCAAAACAGATATTTCAATTTAAACTAAATTGTGTAAAGCTAAAATTTCATATACATATATCTTAGGTATTACAAATAAAATATCAAAAATCCGTACCCATCCTACATCTGCTAAAAAATTATCGAAGCACATGGGTAAAAAATATCGGTTTTATGCAGTTTTCTGGAAAACGGTAAATGTTATCGTAAAATACAGGTCAGACAAAAATTGTAGATCATTTATTTTTTATCTACGTGAATTGTTCGTATACATTTTTTCTAATAATCACCATTTCTGAGATATTGCAATGATAATAGTTGAAGAAGTCGTATTCTACATAATATACACACAGTATTCAATAAACGGATTATAAAAATTGACTAATTCAGTACTTCCCCTTTTTAAAGACGGTCAAAAATCTTTTGAGTAAGTTCAAAAATATTTGAATTTAATCATTTTTATTTGAATTATTTAGTATTTTAAAATATAATAACAAACGTGGTAGCCTGCCATAAATAAAAACTTAGGCAAAAGAGCTTAACAATTGGCTGGAGCTTATTTTATCATGTTTAGAATATCCTGTAACTTGCAAAATCTTTGTTGCACGGTCGACGCAACTTTGTTTTGACACCTGTTCCGTTGTCATTTGTGAACTTTTTGATTTATGCCCGCGCCCTGTACACAAAGAGTTAGTTAGATGACAGTCCTTTGAAATAATGGCTGTTCTATAATATTCATATTTTTATACTTCATAAAAGTTGAAGTGACGAAAATATTTTCATGTCTTGAAATATAAATAAAAGTACGGCCGAGTACTAGCATAATGTTGTTGTCACTGTGACATTTTTATTTGACAGATACCCTGAGATTTTTACTGTTCTTTCATTGTTATTTACAGCGAAGGTATAAAAGAGATACGCAGTTCACATAAAATAATAATAAAAAAAAGTTTAGTTTTTATATGAAACAAGAATATTTAAAACAAAAATCAAGTCAATATTATTAATGAAAATAATAAAATTATAGTACAATTCATATGTTTTTTTTAACTAGTGTTCGCCCATAGGTTGAAATTCTTTTTGAAGTGAAACTTCTTTACGCACGCTTGACTTGGGGATTAAGCTAGTGAATTCGTGACGAGAGCGTTACGAAAAGTGTGATCGGGCGAGGCGAACGTTTGTTGTCATGGTAACCGTTATTATTGTCTGACAAATGATATATAACCCCCCTGGATAATTTCTAAGAAATCAATTGTCAACTGATACGCCGGCGTGTACGCGTTCCTCAAGGGGATAATATTATATTCCTTCCTTAACCCTGATAACCGCGGGTACACCGGCGTGTCAGTTAACAATTAATTCCTTAGAAATTATCCAGGAGGTGTTAAATGATATTCTATAAATATGTAATTGTAATATGCCTAATATGCGTAATTTTTTTTTTTTTTAGTATCTCACCTATCCTAATTATTTAAAATATAAATTGAATTTCATAAAGGGTACCGATAACCTACAGAATTATTACTTCTTGCGTGAGAACACATTCATACTTTAATTTTTGCTTTAATTTTTTTATTTATTTTTAAAGCTCATCAAAGCATTAGAAATGCCACTTAAAATACAACATAATAAACTTGAAGAAAAGTAGAGTATTTTTGATGTCTCAATTTTCATTTAAGCTATATAATTGAACAGTATTTATGAATCATTTGCTTTTAGGCGGAATAGATTAATATAAAGTAATAATAAAGTAAACAATATTTACTACTTTTCTACCATTTGGGAGGTCCATTAAAGGCTCAACGGGGAGCGACCCAAAACCGCGTTGTAAATATACGCAGTTACATTACCCGCCTTCCTTATGCTGAATCATGATTTTGGAGACTAAAATAGTGAACAACCCTCATAAGTACTTAACATCAGAAGGGATAATGATAGGGGTAGTTTTAGAAGCACAGAAGAATTCTCATTTTTTTTCTACAAAGTTAAAACCCCTATTGCATAAACGTGCTTAACCCTGATTTTAAGGGTAAAAGTAAATAGATACAATTTGAAAATCATAATACATTACTTGTACATAGCAAAATCCTTTATATTCTTAGTCTTTCGTTTTGTCCTTTGTTACCAATAAAATAAAAGTTTGATGCACTAGCTCTATGGTAGGTTTTCAAAAGTGCAATAACTGTTTTAGCAGTCGAGCCAAACCCAAATTTTTTTCTGGCTTATATTAGATTTTGAAAAACTTTAATCGAATACTTATCAAATACAGTTTAAAAGATTTAAGCCTTTGATATATTTAATGAAGAATAGACGAACAGAGCCGCGAAGTGAGGGTACTAATAGGGTCCCGAATCGACCCTTTGGGTACAGAACCCTAAAAAATTAGATGTTCTGAGAATTATATACAAAGTTAAAACATTAATGGAAGGGTCGCAATTACTCGCCAATCACTTTTGTTTTAATGAATTCATTAAAACATGTAATTGTGTTCAATTTTTAATTTACCCTCATGCGTACTTCCACTTAATTTAAATAATTTCTCTTAAGCGTTCTAAGTCTTTTATTATGCAAAGGAAAATTTTATTTGTGAATTTCAGTACTAGACACAGATTTCAAGACTTAATATACCATTATAAAATGCCTGCCGCTCAAAAGTAAAAATATTACTAATAATAATAATATTTTAGTCGAAACTTTGCTAATACTAATATCAATTTACTAGCGACTCACCCCCATTTCGCTCGGGTTCGTCCCTAGGTTAATTCCTCATACAAAATTTCATCCCCATTTTCACCCCCTTAAGGGATGATGTCCGGGATAAAAACTATCCTATGCCCTTCCCAGGGTTCAGGTTTAGTAGTTTCAGAGATTACTTCCAAGCAAACTCACAAACATGCAAAGTTTACTTCTTTAAAATATTAGACGACACAGCCAAAGCTCAGTATCAGTTTGTAGTGACCCTACTTGCTGTGCCTAACGGTCGCGGGTTCGAGTCCCGCTGGGGCATTCATTTGTGTGATGAACACAAATGTTTTTACTCCAGTCATGAGTGTTTATATTTATAATGTGTATGTATTTAAATTTATATATGTGTGTATCAACAATCTGGTATCCATAACACAAGCCTCGTAGCTTACCATGGAATAAGATGGTGCTGAGTGTGAATGTCCCAATATATTTATTTATTTATTTAATTATAATATTTTAGTATTAGAATATATCTTATTTAATTGAATTGAAATCTTAAAATTTCATTTATTTTTAAAAAAGCATCACGAGTTTACTACATACCGCTTCGTTAAGATAAACCTAGTAGGTACTAAAGAAAACTGGCAAAACATACTAATAACATATGTCTCTAATTCTGCTTTAAAATATTATTACACACTATAAAATTGATAAGAATACTACAAAGATTTATCTCAATATAACTTCTACTTCGTTTGTTATTAATCCTTGAAACCACAATCACCCAGTTTATTTAAAATAAAATTGCTTCCAGTACAAAGCCAAATTTTAATTTTCTCAAAAGCAGCAAACTGCTCTAATTTTCTCCGCTTCTCCGCAGGGTTTAACCTTTAATCTAATTCTCGGCTTAATACCTACGTTTGATTACGTCTGTGATAGACATCAAAGGGACAGTTTTAGGGCCACAAAATTACTTAATTTAGTGAGCAACTGGTCTCCCAATACACTAACCAGCAACCCTATTTAAATCACTCTAATTTAGTGATTAAGATAAGTTTGAAATTAAAATATAATTTACTTTAGGGCGGTCCCTCACAGAGAGCATTCGTCTGTAATGTATGTTCAGATTCGAGCATTACATCAGTGAGAGAGGAAAACCGAGTATTACAATGCGCAACATGTAATGATACAATTTGTAACATCGAGATACAATCTATACTTGTTTGATTGTTTGTTCGTTTCTTTTAGTTTTTTTTTCGTAAATATCATGAGCGAATCAATATTACCGCGCTCAATATGACCGCTTTGTCCGACATTATAAAAACAACTGACTTAACTGCAGGCGAATCCACAAAATCGAATCTAAATTGTTACGTTATAGGCGAATGCTCATCAGTCAGTGACGCAGTACTGTAACGTAATGCTCAACATCGAATCTAGATTGTTATATTACAGATGAGTGCTCGTCAGTTAGTGAGGCAATGCTGTAACGTAATGCTCTACATCGAATCTTAAATTATTACATTACAGGCGAACGCTTCCTGTGAGAGGCTGCCCTTAAACACAATAAAACTTGAAAATCGTCTTAGAAGATTTCTATATGTCTTATTGACAAAACTTTATACACATAATGGAGAAATTTTCAATGGGTACTAAGTAGCACAGGTATAACCGTACCAAAAATATTTTAAACACTCTCGCATAAATATGTACTTTATGTTCACATAATCTACTTGACGCGCTGAGACCAAGATTACCGCGCTCATATAAACCTTCCGGAAAAATCCCCTTAACGGTCGTGAAACCCATATCAACATCAAAAGTACTAATCACACAAACAGAAATGCGACTTTATTTTATACTATAATACTTTTGTTAAAGATTACGTTTTAAAGTATGTATGTGTATCATTTCAAAATTATAATGGCACATAACTTCTATGATAACAAGACTAATAATATGGTATCCTTTATAAGAACAATACAGGCGAGGCTAATAAAAGCGTGTAAAAAAGACCAAAACAATAAACAATCGCCGGAACAAATGAAGCTCGTTTTCGGATAGACGGAAACATTTCCAATGAAATCGATCCTCTACTCGATTTATAATAGAAAAGCTATTGACGGGTTTCTCTTTTGTTTCATTGTTCAGTGAAATTTTTATCCTAACTTGCAGTTTAGTGTTAATCTCATATTTCATTATATATTGCATCCAAATAACCTATCCATCTGTAGTTCTCCTTACTAGAGATAGGAATTTGATATTTGTAGATGTTTGTATGTACGTCGTATGTTTGCAACTTCGTAAAGAGATTTAAATGAAATAGTTTATAACCTGGAAGACTGACACCTAGGGACACTCCCGAGGGAAGCGAGTATAAGTTACTAGTATTAAAATATAAACTTTTTTAAAATTAAAAGTAACCTTAAGCATATTTCATTAGGCAACCCATCTGCAATATATTTGTTTTTGTATTACATTTAATACAAAATACTTTAAATCTGATAAGCAATCTTGTACATGATACAAATAAAAATAAAATATTTTCTTCAACACGTTTTCCCACTATTTTCCTTCATAAGAACAATGAATGCGGCCAAAGTGCATAATTTGTTTACAGAACTTTATATCTAGACTCAAGTAACATGTGCAACATTTATCTCGAGGGTTAAAACGCGAACCACGTCCCGAATAAAGTGGATGATCGAGTGTAAGTATGCGCGATAGTAGATGAAAGTTTTATTCTACAAAAACAATATCGAATCGTGCCAATTGTTTGGATTCAAGAAGAGAGCAATAGTTCTTGAAATATACTTGAGTAAGTACTTTACATGTGCGCTTTAAAAGTTTGACGATAAAAATGTTTTGTTGTGTCAACCTTTTCATATGAAATATTGATTTTTACAAATTGTTTCAAACGGCCAATATTGATAAAGATATATTTTGAAATATTTAATGGAAACTACAGTATGTTTATATATTTTTTTATAAAAAAGATTTTACTTGCTACTTTAAGCTTTTTGTTCTTGAACAAAAGCAAATTATTATCGATGGCACAATGACAAACTACAATGAAGTGAGAAGGGACTATCTATATTATTATAGTGTTCACGCACTTAGTGATACATACAATAATAATAATGATATTATTATTGTAATTATTTTCCTTTTTTTTATTAACAATCATTCATCAATCATCTGCATATAAATATTATGAATGTGAAAGTTTGTGAGTATGGATGTTAGTTCCTCTTTCACGCCAAAACGGCTGAACGGATCTGGATGAAACTTGGCACAGAGATAGATCTTTTTGTCCCGGAAAAATATACGGTTCCCGTGGAATAGGTTTGTTTTTATTTTCCTAGAGGCGAACCCAAGCGAAGCGAGGGTGAGCCGCTAGTCTTAAATAAATAAAAAGTCATACCTTCATAATACATATTTCATTAATTAATATTAACAAGCTAGTAACAAGCTTTTCACTCTTAAACCGCTGAACAGACTTCGATAATATTTGGCAAAGACATAACGTGCATTCTGGGGATGGACCAATGGACATAGGCTACCTTTGATCCTCGCTCTAGTTATCACGCGAGTGAAATCGCGGACAAAAACTAGTATTATGTAATACTGAGTCAATGAGACGGGTGCTTACAACAAACTTTTTTAAATTAAAGAATCTAGTCACCCATTTATTACAATTAGAAACAAAAAAAAACATAATAACATATACCTATCAATAAACTCAATAATAATCGTCGAATAAATGAACAATTTTACTTTAAACAACCAAACGAAAACTAATGCAAGAATAAAGGAGTTTCTTTTTCAATTGTAATACTGCCACTCATGAATTTCAGCGGAAGTGGTGGCACATCACGTGGAACCGTCCGTCACGATATTTCCTGCCTCCACACTATTTATGTTCGCGCACCTGGAGACGGATTAGGGTATTTGGTAATATACTGATGTTATAGATACCGAGAAACGTGCTGGTAAAATGGTTGTATGGTAAACTAATATCATGTAATAGTGATTCGTTCTGGCTTTGACCGAGTGGTTCTTTATTAAGATAATTTTAAAAGTGATTTTTTTTTAAATTGTTGTGATTTGAAACTCGATGAAACGAAAATGCGATACGAGAAAGAGACAAACACATAAATACATAGGATTGAGCCGGCGAAAGAATGAGATATATGTATGTTATGTAATATATGTTAAATAAAAAGTAAAATAACTTTTAAACTTGGTAATAAAAACTAAACCTTACAATTATCCTACTCCTGATACTCTATATATGTTCATCTCATTCTCTCGTAGGTTACTTTTTTGAAGTTTCACTTCTACCGTGAGTCAATTGTATACACACACACTTTTTTAACATAATACTTATATATTTATAAGTAAGTTTTTTACTATAATATAATCTATTTTAAACCTAAGCCTTTAAAAGTATACATAATGTAATTAAAACTACTAAAACTCTCTAAAACTTCGACAAATCAGGATTCACCTCTATACATATGTGAACCAAAACTATATATAAGCTGTATATAATCCATTATATGGACCTATAAACTTATTATATATTTTTGTCAATACCCAGCGCCTTTCTAATTAAAAACAATACTTTAGTACTTTTAAGTTAACCTCGTTTTCACTTATTTTAATCCATCAAATTATTTTATTTATCCTACATAAGCTACTATTCGATATGATCATGTCTTCGCTAAGAAACCCATTTCATTAAATAAGTATATTTAATTCTAGTTTACAAAAAACTAAAATCCTCTAAAGCACTAGAACGTAACAGGACATAATCAAGTTGTTGGAAAAAGTTCATGTAAAATATTGTACGTAGTTTCTTAAGTTGCACTACGTTGCAGTCGCCCATTTTCTGCAAACGCAAACCTTGGAAAATACAACACGAATTCATGTTGAATAAAAAATAATCAGGATATTAGTGCAGATATTCGTAGCAGCTTTGCTTTTGCGAGTAAAGAACAGATTTATTTAGGTGAACAAACAAAATGTTTTGCACATTTTTAAAGTCTTACGTGTGTTATTTATTTGAACATGATTTTATCGAGTATACTCGTAGTTTTACTTATATTTAAGTTATAAGTATCAAAGCCCCAAATTAATTGTGTTGGTGTAATTTGTTATTTATATAATTTAATATTTTATCATAGTAATTTATTATTGTAACACAGATATAATATTAACTTTTTATAAAATCTCCATATTTGCATGTGGTATTCACCTTAAACGTAATGCAATTAGCTATAAGAACTATTGTACTCGTATATAATAATAAACTAACGACTTACCCTCGCTTCGCTCGGGTGCGTCCCTAGGTGCGTTTTAATTTTTTTGAGCAAAACCCTAATTCTTTTTCTAAAATAAAAGTAGCCTAAGTTACTCCTTACAATATCAGACTGCCAATAAAAATCCCGTTAAAATTGGTCCCGATAAACTAAAAATCCGCTGAACCGATTTAGATGAAATTGTGTATGAAGGTAGTTTGAGATCCTGGGAAAGACATAGGTTAGTATTTATCTGCATTTAAAGGAGTTCAAAGATGATAATTTGTATGGGGAATCAATCATTTCTCAAGTATGGGATACCCATACTAAGCGTTAAAGCGTAACTAGGGTCGAACCCATGGAAGCGAGGGTGAGTTGCTAGTATTTAATAAAATTACACAAGCATAAACGTAATATCCTTTAAAAAAATAACCAAACCTTTTCAAAAGGAGAAATTTTATCCAAAAAATATACTAATATTTAAAATAAAAGCAGAAATCCAATCCAATGTTAAAAGGGTTTTAGTTATTTTGCTTTTCTCGCAACAACGAAACAACGAGATCGACGTGATTTTTGATATACGATAGTATTTTGTGCAGAGGAATAAAAAAGACTGAATTTTTATAGCGATATAACCCAGTTTAGAATATAACTTTATTGTTAAAACTTATTTAATTACGTAATCTACTAGTTAGGTAGAGTTATTAATAATAAAAGAAACCTTTTGAATGAATGAATGAATAAAATAAACTTTATTCAGTTAGACTTATTACAAGCACTTTTGAATCGTCAATTTAATTTAAACATCAATGTAGTCAGTCCATGAGGAAGCTAAGATCGGCTCGAAAAGCAGTTCTGCTGAGAAGAGCAGGCGAGAAAATCAACAATTGCTTTTAAATGGTTTTATTTAGCTTATCCTTTTTGTTTTGGGTCTTTTACACACCTTTAGTTCTGATGACAATACAATTGAATATATTCAGTATCATTGAAAATCCAAGATGGCTGCTGCCACAAAATGGCGGATTACATATTTATTCACAACCGTCTCAATATGGATATCAAATGATAGGGCTTTACAAGGATCATCCAGTTTAGAAAATTAAAAATAAAAATGCTAAAAATTTGCAAATAAAATAGGTTTTTTTTTAAGTTAACAGTTTTATTGAAAAGAAAGATAATAATGATAAAAATAAAATCGCGGGGCGTTACATATTTACTCAGGTTACGCTACGCCTCACGATTTTATTTTATCATTATTATCTTTTCTCAAAAAAAAACGTTTAATTTAAAAAAAAGAACTATTTTATTTTAACTTCGAAATTACATTTATTTTATTAAAATAATAATATCAAGTGTCAGGTGCCCTTTGTTAATAGAATTATCCATACAGATAAATAAAATTAGTGTCCGTTTGTAATATTAAAATAACCGATTTTTACTAAATGCATATGGATGTATACACGGTACATATACCAAAACAGCAACTTTTTACAATTTTTGTCTGTCCGTCTGTCTGTCTGTTTGTTCCGGCTAATCTCCGAAACGGCTGGACCGATTTTAACGGAACTTTTACTAGCAGATAGCTGATGTTATAAGGAGTAACTTAGGCTACTTTTATTTTAGAAAAAGAATCAAGGTTCCGCGAAAAAAAATTAAAATCTAGCAAAACGAGGGTAAATCGCTAAATAATTTAAAAATCTTAGGAGTAGCAAGCGACTATTTATGTATACCTAAGCACAGCTAACCGTGAAAACGTACCTAGGGATGAACGAACGAAGCGAGCGTGAGTCGCTAGTTAAAATATAAATTTACTCAAAAATTCACCTCCTGCACAAGTTTTGTGTATACATAAGTGTTTTCAAGCTCGGCTGAAGCTAGATTGCGCAACATAATCTAACACACATGAGCATTTTAATTATCCAGACGCTTGGCTGCAGGACTGAATAAACGAGATGTAACGACGGCTATATAGAGATATGGACACTTGATGTGACTGGGAATTGTTATTGTATAAGAACCGTGTATTAGAATTTAGTTGTTTTAAACATTTTAGTATAGAACATGTCTATTAAAAAATATATGAAAAAAAAATAAAAAATATTTTTTGACTCATACAATATGTGTTACAAATAGTTGCAAGGGCCCCTGTACTAGGTGTGAATCCGTGTTACTGGGTACCCCGCTCATCCATGAGGACAATATAAGACAAATCAATAGATAGTGCATCTATTTACCATCCAATACCCATGAAACTAATCAAAACCTTCTTTCTATTTTATTGGTTAAATTGGGTTTCTATCTTCTCTAATAGAAACATACACAAGTGATGTTTTTATAAAGATCTATAAACTGACATTACAATCGTTTTTACTTGTTGTATTCACAAAGTGTTATGTTACGTACGTACTTTACGTTTGATACTCACATTTTAAAATATATAATTTTCCATGTTTATGCGCCTTTTGCGAGGCAGACCAAAAAAAAAATTAGGGACAAGCCACTTCATTGACCACATACAATAAAGACCACAATGACTTAATAAATAAAAAGATTTAGCCTTTATAATGATAAAATAAACAAGTTTCAATATTGTAAGCAATGTTTTAGAAACAAGATAGAATCAATTTTTAAAAGAAATGCATTCATCTCTTTTACATACGTTCCTTTCTCTAAACATTAATATTATTATGCTTTAAAATAGTAGTGTCCATGTAGTTCATGTAACTCGTTTGAAAAAACGACAAGAAAATATCTTATAGAACAATATTCATTCAATTTCCTATCCAGAAACCCTTAATCTGTTGCAGGTTTTGTTCAGAGAGTATTTTAAGTTATAAAAAAAGTAGATATGACAAAGTATTAAAAAAAATATGTTTGAATAGTTATAATAGAAGTACTCAGCAAACAAAATACCTTTATTTTCGTTACCTTATGATACTATAAAAACTTATGAATGCATATAAATAGGCGAAGGCAAAATAGTTCAGACCTTTTCAGTCCTCTGTTTGTCAACTGATTTTCTTTTAATTTTGTCTAATAACTATTAATAGGCTTTAGTGTTATTAATAAAAAAATTAAAAATATTAGTTTTTCGAGTTATAGTTCTTTTGGCATGTTTGGACAAAATTGTAAGAGTAAAATTTTTACGATGCGCGCGCTCACCGACAGCCAAAACGCGATATGATGAAGTTAGCTGAAAGCGACATGATTAAGTTAGCTGTATTCCTTTTATAGACAGAGAGTTGTGACATACGAGATGAAATCTTAAGCTTTTTTGTTCTGTTACCCTAAAAAAGTATAACTTCTTAATTGCGTACATAAGAACACACACACGTTTTTTTATATTAATAGGTCAAGACAAAACAGTTCAAAACCTTTTTTGCCCCTGTTTGTCAACAGATTTTCTTTTTATTTTGTTTACTATCTATTAATGAGCTTCATTATCGTCGAATTTCGACCACTAGGTCAAACACTAGTTTGTTTATTTCCTTTAAAATATTAACCAAAACCCCGACTAAAAAAGGATTGCCCTATCTTACAAATACAAACAGAAAATAGAGCAATATTCATTCAATTTCCTATCCAGGATTCCTAAATCCGTTGCAGGTTTTGTTCAGCGAAGCGTGTCGGCTATCTGGGTCGCGCACGCTGACTACGACACTGAAAACGCCTAGAAACCAAATGTTATTACAAGGTGCATTTTTGTTGACGCCACTAAGGCTTGGCAACTGTAGGGTGTGATAATGCTTTAATTTTCCATTTAATACAAACTTTTTGAGGGAGGATCGTTTGAACAAAGGCTTTCCTTTATTTATAAAGCCTTTTGTTTTACTTTTGTTGTTTATTTATCGACTGTTTATGTTTATAAATATTTAGAGAATTTAACGTAGAAATATCGTACTTGCTGTTGAATTAGTTTCTTGAATTAATTTAGCTAAGATTGTTAGTAAAAATTAAAATTAGGTCTAGTAGGATTTATATTTATATTAAAGTTATATTCGCAGACAAAATACGCAGTTAAAATTAGTTAAAATGTGCAAGTTACAATTTATACCTTTCCGCTTCCCTTTTGGGAAGGTTAAAGAGAATATAATGCCAAACGCTGTAATATTTAGATACCTATTAAGTATTATCTATTAAAACAATACGATTAGAATTTTCATTCATTTCAGCTACAGAGCTTTATCAGATCATCAAAGGGTCTTTGAAACGTCTAAGGTATATCAAAAGCCTTCACCAACGGCAAAACGTGCCTTGCGAAGTACAACAAGTAACAACTCTACAAAAAAGCTCTAAGTTATTTAATTGATCATGATTTTTTATTACTTAAAAAGTGAGAATCACCCTTACGTCACACTTAAACCATCACTTACGCGTTGAACTTAAAATAAAGAAAGCGAATGAGTGAAGAAAAGAAAAAGAAATACGATAAGGAAGGTACGGTTTGCCTCTATCGCTTTCACTCTGAATGAAACTCAAAAGCACGAGCTCTTGTATCTTCTGTAACTAAGTTAATAATGGAACCATATTACATATATTACAGTGTTGCATACATATGTCTTAAGTTACAGCAGAGAAGACACCAACTAATATAGTAGCAGCATAAGCGATAAAGATTTAGTATAAGTCCTAGCTCTTTATATAGGATGTTCTTGACTGTTTATTGCTGAACTAGCGGCGGTACCTTATGGCACAATAATCCGAATTTATAGCATAATATTTGTTAGTGTATCAGATACATAACACAATATGTCATATCTCAAAGCGATGGTCTGTTGGTGATAAATATTTGTGTATGTTGTTATTATTTTGGTGTAGCAACTTCATGAAATATTATATGTTAGAGAGATATTTACGATCCATTGTACGTATTTTTATTAGAATTCTTTAGATTAGAGCCGAAAACGAAATTCTGGGAAGAAAGAATATAAGTTCATGGCATTTAAATTTAGTATATTATCCTTTTTAAGGATTTTTATTACATTTTAGGTACACCTTTTAAAAGATTTAGGCAATAATTTCACTAACCTCAAATAATCAAGTCAATAATTTAAGTAATAGCATAGATTATTTCGAACAGATGGTGCACTCTATTCAAAGTCTTCAGTACCCACCGCTGTAATAGCCTACTCTTTTATGTTCTAGACCAGGGCATTGGAAAATATACCCAAGAATACGATCCTAAAGTTCTTATTGCATTGCAGCCTAGGCTTTACAAATAATACAATGACACTAAAGCTACATATCTCGATAAGAATATCATTAGACAATATTTAGCTAAGAAAATAAAACGGAAGTGAATTAGTAAAAAAAAATTGAAATTAAGAAAGTAACCGTTATTATAAGAAACCTTTTCACCTTCAACGTGCTAGGTGTAAGAAAAACAAACAAAAAGCGAATAATGTACTAAAGTTTTGTTCAAAATCTTCTATTACTTTTACCTTTGAACGAGCAATTCTTATATATTTATTTATTTATATCGGCGACCTCGGAAATGGCTGGATCGATGTTTCTGAAATTTGGTATGTGGGGCTTTTCAGGGGCGAACAATCGATCTAGATTAGTCTTATGTCTGGGAAAACACTTGTTTTCCAGTTTTCATGCGGTTTTCTTTCTCAATATTCCTCGCAAAATATAGTTACTAATTTCGCATGCTCGGGCATAAGCATCGTGGTCAAGCGGCCAAAGTCTGGGTTCAAATCCCGGTCAGATAAAAAGTTTTTACTTTTGTTTTTTTTTTTGTTTTAAAGCTAAAAAAATTTACTTTAGGCCAAAAACTAGATTATCATCTAAAAAATACGATATAACAAAAAAGAACTCCGTGCGAAGCTCGGTCGCCCTGGTTCTTATTATTATCTATATCTTATATCATCTTATCAGTAGCTCATTTTCGCAAAATGTTCATCTACTAGAGCCTGTAACTTTGCTGGATATTTTTATTTTTTCTATTGATAAGTCTTATGAAAATGTATACAGTACTTAATGCAAATAGCCCGAACGAACAATCGGTAAAGCGAGGGACTTTAGCACTGTACAGACAAAAATGATCGCGCTTCTTAATAAATGTATGTATGTAGGATGAGTAAAATGAGCAATAGATGTTGTGGGAATGAGATATATGGATAGGTTCGTGAATAAGTGAATGAGGGAACGAGGAAGCGGAAGGATAAGAGGTGACAGAAAGATGGTGCGAAGACGTGTGTCTAGACTCTAAAAAGTGGTGTAAAGAGAAAGCCGTTATAATCTTTATATTTAAACTTATCTAACCAAAGTACATGTACTGATTTCCATCCCTAGACCTATACATATGTAATTATGTATTAAGTGATTACGTACTAATATCTGCACGTCTCAGAGATCACGTTAAGCCATTTATCTTAGTTGCATCAAACATCTCATGGTTATTGTGTACTCATATGGCAATTGATTAATATCTCCTAACACAATATTGGAATTGTTATTAGTTTGAAATCAATTGCAAGTGAATAAGCAAGTGCAATTGATATGAACTAAAGTCTGCCATGTACGAATCGACCTAGGAAACGTTGTTTGATTATATCACCGTATTGGGTTCCGCACTTTAAATTAAATTTAAATTACACATTTACGGTGAAATCCCTTAACGGGAATCTGAACTACGCATTCAATCTATCCAATCCAATCTAATCCATTTCCAAAATATATTCAATGTACAGATTCGACTTAGTTAAAATTTTATTATATCTACTAGCGACTCACGCTCGTTTCGCTCGCGTTCGTCCCTAGGTACGTTTTCACGGTTAGCTATGTTTATACCTAAATAGTAGCTTGCTACTTCTAAGATATTCATTTAAATTATATAACGACTTACGTTACGTACGTACGTTATTGCGTGCGCCGTACGCGGATTTTATTCACAATTTCATGGTTTTTTTTTTTGCGGAACCCTGATTCTTTTTCTAAAATAAAAGTAGCCTAAGTTATTCCTTGCAACAGCCGCTATCTGCCAGTGAAAACCCCGTCAAAATCGGTCCAGCCATTTCGGAGATTAGCCGGAATAAACAGACAGACAGACAGACAAAAATTCTAAAAACTGTTGTTTTGGTATATGTACCGTGTATACATCCATATATATGCATTTAGTAAAAAGCTGTTATTTTAATATTACAAACAGACACTCTAATTTTATTTATCTGTATAGATATATAATATGAAAATTAATTTTGTGGATTATATGTATGTATACAAGAATTGCTCATTTAATACTATAAGATATAGAGCTAAAACTTTATCACTACTTACTATATTTACCTAATCACAATAAAATCCGAACAAACAAACATACACCTGTGATGGAAACGTAAAATTAAACCATATTATTTAGTTTTGGTCACGTTCCGTTTACTCGGGCACGTATCAAAGATGTTACCAAAATCTATTTTCTTTCTTTGTTTAAATAAAGCCGCATGTCTTGCGTACAAAAGTTAATTGAATAAGATAGAGCTGTGGTAATAAAATAAAACATAAGTATAGGTTATCTTTTGATTAAATTTACTTATCTCGTATTTAGGCTATTTAGTGTGTAATAACTGCCTCGATATCTGGTGGCTGGTATGCAAGAAGATCAAGAAGTCTTGGCTTCGAGTACGGTCTAGGGTCAGGTCGGGAATTAAAGCACAATAAATGAACGTATAAACTGATTCTCGTATTTACATATGATATTAGTAAGGATTTTTCCTTAAAACACTTATTTATACAAAAACATAATATAATATCTATACATATAATAAAATTCTAACTAAGCCGAATCTGTACATGTGTATCATGTATCGTATATGTGTATCTGTATATCTGTAATCGATACAGAGGCCGAATCTATAGTTTTTAGAATTTATTTTTGTCTGCCTGTCTGTTACCGCATCACGGAAAAACCACTGGAGGAATTTTTATGAAATATGGTATGGTATAATAGCTGTTTATCCGGGTCATCATATAGAATACTTTTTACTGCGGGAAAATATCCCATTTCTAAAAATCTATACAAACCGTTAAAACGTAAGTATGGAGGAACCCGAGCGGAGCGAGAGTGAGTCGCTAGTTTACACAATAAAATATGGTTTACCTACTAATAAAATAAATATAGCAATATTTGGCCCGAAGAAATAAAGTTATGTAATGCACTATTGTTCCGTAGGTACTTATGGAAAAACTTTAATAATTTCCGATCGAGACTTAATTAAAACTTTCATTTACGTGAATTAGTAATGATAAGTCCTTATATAAAAACATATACAGACACATGGAACATATTAGAGAAAAACTATTATTGGAGATCTTTATTAACGCAATAGAACCCAAAACAATAATTTTTATAATTTTTGTCTGTTTGTCTGTGCGTTTGTGCGCTGTAATCTCAGAAACGGCTTAACTGATTTGGGTGCAATTTGTATTTGTAACAAATTTTTAATACTTGTTTTATTTCAATCCGCTCATAAATAAATAAAAAGTTTTGTCAATTTAAAGAATCACATAGGGACGAACCCGAACGAAGCGATGGTGAGTCGCTAGTCATATAATATATTATGTTGAACGGGAAGCTCAAGCTATATTTCTGCAGCTCTGAGTTATTTATACTATTTCCTATACATACATAAATGTCCAGTAGAAAATCATCCTGCCTTTTTCTTGCAATGCTTCATCTATCTCACAGATTTTGTAACGACATGTATGTTTCAATACATTTTTTGTCGATTTTCGTAACCCATAGACAAATGAAGTATTTTATTTGTTTACATTAATATATAACTATAGTTTATATAAATTTCATTATTTAAAATAAAATATTATTCGCGCGGTAAACGGATGTCTTTCGCTCCAAGCAAAAGAAAATGAAAGTTTATATTGAAAATTAGTCATTTTTGAAGTATATATGGAAATTGATATTTAGGTTTCTGTTTATAAAAGTACCTAGTAGCAGTAAATACATTGAACTTACTTAATTATATGACTTTATGTAATATATAATTGTTAAAGTAACTCTTGTTGTTACTTTTCCATGCTTAAATGGCTAAACAGATTTCGATAAAACTTGGTAAGGCCATAGATTGCATCCTGAGATCAAACTCAGGCTACCCTTGAACCCTACCCCGCTTATCACGGTGGCGAAGTCGAGGGCAAAACCTAGTAATGAAATAAATCCATACTAATATTATAAATGCGAAAGTAACTCTGTCTGTCTGTTACCTTTTCACGCCTAATTCGTTGAACCGATTTAGATGAAATTTGGCATGGAGATAGTTTGAGATCTTAGGAATTACATAGGATAGTCTTTATCCCGGAAATCATCTCTTAAGGGAATAAAAAAAAAGGTTTGTATGGATAATAAATCTTTTCTCAAGGATAAAATATATTTTTTAAAGTACCAACTCATCTACTTTACTATACCTATGTATGTACATAATATATATAGTCTATTCTAAAATAACCGTTAAAAGGTACCTAAGGACAAACCCGGGCGAAGCAAAGGTGAGTCGCCAGTTACATAATAAACTAATATAACTAATCCAACATTAATAAAATGCCCACACCGTCCCAAGTTTTACCAATTCTAAGACAGTGATAGGTTTCTGAGATCACTAATTGTTTTAGAAGGATGCTCAAGATGGGATAGCCCTTAAAGGGACTCGGGTCATTGCTTTAGTAATTAATCGAAATTGTACCCTTGTCCTTTCCATTATGTTAAAGGAATACTTAACGATCTGCGAATGTTTGGAATACTTAACGTAAATTGTTTGATCCTTTTTATAATATCATTTAGTACCTGGGCGACCGAGCTTGGCTCGGAGTTTTTGGCCAAAAAAAACAATTATTTTTAATTTAGCTTAAAAACAAAAAAAAAACTAAGAATTTGAATAAATAAATAAAACCCGGATACCTGTAATTGTAAATCTTGCGCCTTGGCCACTTAACCACTCGAAAACACCCGTTTTCCTAGACATCGATTTTTCGCCCCCGAAAACCCCCACATACCTCAGCGAAATCGTAATCGTCGACGTTTCTGAGATCGCCGGTATATATAAATAATTATAACATAACATACACATTTATAATAATAGTGTTTCTTCAACCAAAACCATATGAGAATTTCATTTTCATGGTAGTTGTAAGAAAATATTATTAAGATACTTACAAGTGACTCACCCTCGATTAGTTCAGGTTCGTCCCTAGGTACGTTTTAACAGTTAGTATGGAATAGATAGCCTATATATACATAGGTATGATGAGTTTTATATCCCTTACTTGAGAAATGATTGATTCCCAATACAAACTTTTATCCCCCTTTTCCCTTAAGGGCTGAATTCCGGGATAAAAACTATCCTATGTCCTTCCCAGGACCTCAAACTGTCTTCATACTAAATTTCATCTAAATCGGTTCATCAAATTTTTAGTTTATCCATTACAAACAAACATACAAAAAATAAAACATTTTTCTCTTTATAATATCAGTATAGATATGCAGTTCTCAATTTTTATATAGGCACCTACAGTAAATTGAAAACAATAACAACGAAGTAATTCATTTACGTGATACAATAGAAAAATCTAGTACTCGCCCGTCACAAACACTAACCATTGAAACGGTTGATCGGAAACTTTCCAATCTGTATGCTAATTCCTTTTATAAACCGAGGATGGGTTGAGATCCGAACTAATTAATTGGCCAATTTCTAGTGCAGAAGCTTCGGGATTTCATTTGAAAAATGCATGTATATCTTGCCTAGCTTTATTACGTAATATATTAAAATCCATATTTGTATGGCCATATGGTGTAATCAGTATAAAAGATTCGATTCCCATTATATATATAAATAAATATAAATATCATCTAGTTCCATTAGATTTCATACTGTATTAATGAATCTTTTGTTGCTTATCCCTCAATAAATAAATAAATCGTGCCCTTTAATTTTGTAACATCGAAATAATACTTTATTGTATGAAAACTTCTAATACTTCGATGCTTTACGCATATGTACCTTTGCATAGTAATAAACTAAATCTATACTAACATTATAAAGAGGTAAATTTTGTGAGTTTATGACGTGGTAATATCTGGATCTACTGAACCGATTTAGATGAAATTTGGCAAGAAGACAGTTTGAGACCCTGGGAAGGACATAGGATACTTTTTATCCCGGAAATCATCCCTTAAAAAATGGGGATGAAATTTGTATTAGGAAGCAAGCTAGGGACGAACCCGAGCGAAGCGAGGGTGAATCGCTAGTAGAGAAATAAAAAGCTTCGAATAAAACAAAATAGAAACAAAACTGAGGGAGTCTACTCTAATTACTTTAGTGAGCAACAGATACCCTTCAAATACTCGAGAGCAAACTAAAGGCAAGTTAAACGAGACTTCAACTAAATGGCTCATATACTTTTTTATATTATTTTTCATGGGTTTAGCTTTCATGTGATAGTTAATGTGTTCTTGAAACGATTAGTAACATGATACGTAACATACATATTTCAGCTTAAAATCCTACATTAGTAACATCCAGACAATAAAATATAAAGAATTGAATTAACTTACTTCAATTGTTTCTTTAGATTTCACTAATGCAGATAAAACTCGTAAGTTTACTCAATTAATTCGTCAATGTTAGATTCAGCGTATATTTTCTACACATAAAATTTCTATAAATGACCTATTACATAGCAAATCCGGTTCACTTAATCTAAAATACTAACGCTCATTACAAAAATGAAACGAATATATCGTACATATGAATTTTTTTAAGTGTTCTATTCAGATTAGAGCAGAACGACACTAGT
The DNA here is from genome assembly GCA_033884665.1 of Argynnis bischoffii washingtonia. NCBI lineage: Eukaryota > Metazoa > Arthropoda > Insecta > Lepidoptera > Nymphalidae > Argynnis > Argynnis bischoffii. The sequence goes on along the minus strand of CM066609.1, from coordinate 14,577,918 downwards.
CTCGGTCCACCTAATAACTTTGACATAAAAAAATCTAGATTTAAATAATATTTTTTACAGTACATATAAATAATTAAAATTTGTAATAAGTACTTACTACTCAGCATTATCTATTTTGATGCATAATTAGCTTCATATCAGTTGAATCGATATCCGTCGACAACTACGACGCTGTAGACATTCGTCTATGCACCTTCCTTTGCGTGACACACGCTATACCGGGCACAAATTTAAAACATATTTACAACCTTTAGGAAAAAATTTAAATTAGAACTTTATTATGTGATTTTACAGTCTAATTTAGGTTGTACGTAGATGATTCAAAACAGGAAAGTTAGTAAGCCTTATCGAGTTACCAGCGCAATTCACTATTTGCGAAGCCGAACAAACCTCATAGGTGGAAAGGCCGCATATTGAAAACTATTTCGAATTGTTTTATGTGCAGCGATTAATTGATAACTGGGACCTTTGAATGTGATTTGTCTGAGAGCTTTAAAGCTTTTGTATGTAATTTGTTACTAATGTTTATTACAAGTAACATTTTACTTTCTTGTCAGCTTGTATCGCATGCATTATGGATTATATTAAAGGCACCAGACGCATTTAAAGGCCCCATAATTTAAAACGAAAAACGATTAGTTTTAGCAATATATTGTACGTTTACAAATTATAAAACACTAGCGACTCATCCTCGTTTTGCTCGGGTTCGTCCCTAGCTTGCTTCCCAATACAAACTTTCATCCCCATTTTCACCTCCTTACGGGATGATTTCCAAGATAAAAATTGTCCCATGTCCTTCCCAGGGTCTCAAACTACCTTCTTACCAAATTTCATCTAAATCGGTTCAGTAGATCCAAAGATTACCCCCTACAACCTCACAAATTCACAAACTCGCAAACTTTACCTCTTTATAATATTAGTATAGATAAACCTCTGTAAAAGATTGATTCGATTCATATGTATTAGTTTTTAGAAGGTAAATCATTAATCTGCTTAGCTTTAATATACCTTTGGTACCGATAGGTAACTTAGGGTAAAAGCAGTAACAATTTAAGTTTACGTTGGAAAAATTGCAGCGTAAGGCACGCCTCTAACCACGGATAGAGCTAGCCCCGTCAGTGTATTAAGTATAATCTCCCTTACAATGTAGGGAGGCCTGTGCCCAGCAGTAAGACGTTAAAAGGTTTGAAGAACTCATTAGGAATACTACAGAGTTTGCAGACAATACTAGGAAATATTTAGGAGATGATCAGATAAGAAACAGACAGTAATAAAATTAACTTAACTATCCGGCTGACTTGGTACATACACCAATAAAAAAATGTAATAATCCAGTTTCAAAGGCTTAAGGACAATATCCACAAACACTCAAATTCGTGTAGTCATTAGCCGAACAGGTGAAGAGACGTACATTATTTAGATAAGTTCCCAACCTTTTATTAAATTCGTTTAAGTTTCACATCTGTTATTGTTCTAAAACCTATGTTAGTAAAACTAAAGGAACGTATAAGACAAAAAAAACTAGAGTGCGTGAACGAATGTGTACACGCGCAAGATGTAAAACTTCCGTAGGTTTGCGGTACTCTTTAAGAAATTCAATTTATTTTTTAAATAATTGGGATAGGTGAGATACTAAAAAAATAATTAAATAACGCATATTAGGCATATTACAATCATATATTTATAAAATATCATTAAAGAAAATAATATAATATTATATATTATTTGTCAGATAATAACAACGGTTACCATGGCAACAAACGTCGCCTCGCCCGATCATCCTTTTCGTAACGCTCTCGTCACGCATCCACTAGCTTCCTCCCCAAGTCAAGCTTACGTAAAGAAGTTTTACTTCAATATTTTTGTCCTGCACTAATCTATCCGCATAAATCTTAAATGGTCAGATTTTTCATATTATAGTCTCTTGGCACAGCAATAATGAAGTCACTTAATTGGTAAGATCACTGCCTATAAGTTATATTCACACCAGCGCGATCAATATTTCAAAGGAATAGCTACGTTTTTTCCTCCTTATATTTGACAAGATAATGAAAAAGGGAACGTAATATGTAACTTGGAACTCTAGATTGCAAACATACATACTTATCTACGGTTCTAATTTTATATATTTAATTTATATGTAACAACAACAACAACAAGTGGTAACAATTAAAAATAACGCTAAAATAAACATGATAGATACTCGTATTGTTTGTATTAAAAATCAAATTGAATTAAATAGGCATAATAATAACTATGTCTGACTGACCGACACACTTTGGGTCTAGAAATCATAAAACTTTGCACTAAAAAAGGGATTTTTGGGAATGCATCCTCTAAAAATGTGATAGAGGATAAGAATTTAAATATGGTAATTGTCATTTTTAAAATGAATGTGGAACGTTTAAGCTACAACGCCTCAAAGAAAGTCCAATATAAATTCCTATTCAAGAAATTCTGCTACCACAGAGCGGTACTTTTGAAATTGATGTACCTTTTTAGCTGACGTAGATCTCAGGACTCAGACTAACCAACAAAAACACAACTAATGTTTACCTTAGTTGTGACTTAAGAGTCACAAGGTCGTATTTTGCTCAAGACACAGTGTTACTGGTATAAAAAAATTATCGTAAATCAAATCCACATTATACACACACTAGCTATTCACCCTAGGTTCGCTCGGGTTCGTGTCCCTAGGTTGATTCCCTATACAAACTTTCATCCCCATTTTCACCCCCTTAATGGATGATTTCCGAGATAAAAACTATTACCAGATTTGATCTAAATCGATCCAGTAGTTTCGGAGCTTATTCGGTACAAACAAACAAACAAAAATAGATAGATGTATTCGCATTATACTTCGTTAATACCAATCCAGATAGTTTCGCAGTACAAAGTTTTCACCTCATTGAGTTTCACCCGAGGCAAGTTGTCGGTTTACTTTACACTTTGAGATCCTAATAAGACTCTACTAGTTTTGCTGACGCAGCAAGTACATATGTATGTTACGTGTAACAATTGTCGAAAGTAGCGAAATTGCTGAAGTAAATTTATTCCCTTCTCGTTTGATGGCCGGACAATTTGTACAAATTGGATTTACTTAATGGAAGCTTTAGCTCCCTTTCCAATTTGTATGAAGTGTTGCTTGATAAAAGTTCACTCTTAAATGTAAGGGGAAACTTTTTAAGAGGTGCCCTCTGAAATTAATCTGGTGTGACGGACCTCAATTCAATTAACATCGATTTCAGGAGGAGATTTATCTTAAATTTTGGAAGCTTTAAAATTCTCTAAAAAGAGCAACTTTTGTGATGACAATATTATGGTTACAATTTTATCAATTGTAAGTACATTCGAAAGGAAAAAATTTTACGCATTAACCACTTATGGTTCAATATATTATTTCTATAAATTTAAATAGCAAATAATTAAAAGCAATACATAAATTATAAGTATATTGCCGTCTTACTGTTACATTAAAAACAACAAGTAAGTTTTAATTAAGTTATGAAGTAAAATTTTCAATTTTACCGGTAACTAATTCTCAGTAACGATCGCAATTTCAAAGGGACGCTCCATTCAAAATATTACATTCATTTAAGTCAATGAAGACAAAGTTAAAACAAGTTGTGACGCACATCCCCTAGAACTTACTCTTGTTTCTCGTTAGACGCTTATGGATTTGTATACGAATTTCTATCTTATTCCTATAGTAATAACAAATATTTGATTACATTACTAGTTTCATAAATATATTATTTAAACATTCAATTAAATGTAAATACATGAACTTTCAGAGCTTTTCAAGCTTTTCAAGCCATCTCACACAAGTTATAAGCACCATAAGTTATATGTAGTTTCATATTTCAAAATTAAACTTAAATATAACGACTAACAGAAAATTTTGCAACACACCTAAATTTATAAATAACTGAAAACCGACTTCAAAAGTTTGCTTTATGTTCTATATGTTCAAGTATCTACATTTAGCCGTTATCAATTTAAAAATCGTTATATCATTCTTACAACTAAAGGAGACTTCACGCATCATACACACAAAAAGAAACCCATTTTCTCTTTAACATCGGCTAAATATACAGCCAAGCCTTATAATAATAATTATTCATTTTTTAAATAGCCTGTTTTTATTTGAATATTTAATCGATACTAAAACCATATAAAGCTATAATCTTCAAAAAGAAATAAAAGAATTATTAGGTATCGTAATAAATATAGGACGATAAGAAACCTAAAAAAATAACAAAAACCCCTGAATTTAAAACACCATTTAAAACACACCACCAACACACACACACAAAACAAACTGCCATGTTTTTATTAATGTTACAGTTAAAACCCGTTTTTAGTTAGAACGCGTTTTCCCTAGTTAGAACTAGTTTTTACTAAATGCCTTTGTTAAAACTAGAATTAACTAATGCTCAAAATGGAATATCAGTTAAAACTAAGATAAGATTATTATTTTTACTAGGTACATATGACTCTGTGTCCTAAATCTTTTTAATAAATATTTTTAAAACTATATCTTGTTTTTAATCCCAAATTAGTTTCGGTTCAACTGTACAAACGATGACATCGATTTAAGAGGGGAAAAAGGGTGGAGGGGGAGGGGAGGGGGTGAGAGGACCCCCCTTTAAAAGGAAAAACTGTGGAAACTTATAGTTTTCGAGATATTTAATTTTGAAAATTTCAAATTTTGAGGTTATGTTTACATTAAATAAACTAAAGTGTAACAATATATCCCGGAAAAAGAACGTTGTTTTAACTGTTCTAACCTAACCTAACCAACCTAGAAGATAAGAAAAGGTTCTGTCATGGCGTTGATTTATCATAATAATGCTAATTCTGACATTGACATTTAACATAACCAAGTACCAGTTTTACTGATAGAATTGATGTTAAATACGAATAAATCGTGATTTTAAGTATTAAAATAAATATTTAAGTACAATAAGGATTTAAAATAACTCAGAGAATAGAATATTATAACGAACTTTGTGAAAAAATAAGTGCGTGTATAAACGTGATAAAATTACATAAAAAGTTGAAACTTTAAATTTTTTTTTTGAAAAAACTATTTGTTTCCACAGTCTCACATTTTATATATACTTAGGCTTCTTATAGCGAGATCTATTAGGGAAAAAAATATGAAGTCTTAACTCGATGTCATCGTTTGTACAGTTGAGCCTTAGTTTCTCTAGTGCTAGTTTTAACTAAAGCTCGGAGTGACAACTAGATTTATCTGAAAATCAAATATATCAGTGGTAAATTCTAGTTTTGACTAGTTATATCTAGTTTTAACAAAGGCATTTAGTAAAAACTAGTTTTAACTAGGGAAAACGCGTTCTAACTAAAAACGGGTTTTAACTGTAACATTAACATTCTCACTAATTTCAAGCTATTAGCTAATCTTGCAAGGTTAGAAGACATGAATGAGTAGAATAACCTGGAAAATGTTAAAAAATAATACCAACCTGTATTTAAACCACATTCAGCAATAATTAAAAACATTAATCATATATCAAAAACGTCAAATTAAAAATAGCATAAAATTTTAAATTATACGAGTTAAATACGTTAGAAACTAGTTTTATTCATCTATTTAAAGTCTATCTAGCAAAAAATCTGGCGCGCCATTCGTGTACAGAGCCTATATCTCTCAGCTACATATAGGTTAGCCTTTTTAAAGTTTTCCTCCTGGCTACGCGAGGTTATCAACCCGCAGGTCGCGCTGGCGTGTTTAGAATTCTTACTATCGCATGAATGTATAAGGATGGACTGCAACGGTATATATGTATATATATATATGTATATATGTTATGATTAACTCCCAACAGAGCAATATATTTTTGCTCAAGAGTGTCAACTTTCTTTAGGTTAAATTGGAAAAAGAACATCAAAGGGAAAATGGGTAACGATATTGCTATTAGCTTTCAAAGGTCCAAAAAGAGATTAAATGTTACACAGATCTTTGATACGATTCGATAATACAATAATATGTCACAATTTATTATCGATATAGGAAATCTATAAAATATTATAAAATCATCTTCTATACTGATATTATAAATGTGAAAGTTTGTGAGGATGTATGGATGTCTGATGTATAGATGTATGGATGTTTGTTACTCTTTCACGCAAAAATTACTGAATGGATTTTAATGAAACTTTACAATAATATAGCTCATACATCAAAATAACACATAGACTACTTTCTATCTCGGAAAAATGAACGATTCCCGTGGGATACATTTGTTTTTGTTTTTCTATAAACGAACCAGAGCGAAGCGAGGGTGAGAAGCTAGTTATTAGATATTTATCTTACTTTCAAACATGTAAATAATCTCGTATTTATACATATACATAGTATATTTATCTCACGTTTATATCTACCTAAAGCTTTTCTACTATCGAGTGAAAATACGACCAGATGCATTCTAAGGCCAAAGAGAAACAAGATCTGATTTTCGAAATTCGCTGAAATGTGATTCAGCTTGACACTCTATTTGGGTATTTTATCGAATACGAAATAGTATTAAAGGATGAGACGTTGCCGCGTCGAATTCACTTTTTTACGGTGGTTTTACTGCTAACTGAAAATCTGCCTTCTTGTATAGACAAGAACACAAATATAAAATGTGCACCAAATTCAAATTTAGAGCTGCGTCAAGAGATAAATTCTTTTAAGAGGTCGTCAAAACGGCAACAATGTTCTTATCAAACGATAAATTTAAGATCTAACATCGATTCCTTAAAGTAAATGCACGTCGCAAAAGAATTACCATACTTTTGAATTTGCCTTTAAACTCGGTTATATCAGTCTATTTGACATTACTTCGACAGATATTACTTATAACTGTGTCTTTTAAAAATTTTTGTAGCAAAGACTGTCAAAATCCTACAAAAGTTAATTGGAATTAAAATACGTAATACGCCTACAAAATGAATAAATAATAAAAACATAATGCACTTGCTTTTTAATAAAAAATTCAAGCAAAGAGAAATTAAAATGACAACGTATAGGCAACATCAGAGCTAAAATAGAAAAGCCTCGTGTAATAGTTTTCTTATTTTATACGCATGAGTGAAGGTAAAATATAGGAATATGATATGAAAATACATATATTTTTCATATAACCCTTTCAAATGAGAATTCCATGTCCACTCATTTTTCTTATCTGGCGGTCGGCACATTTGCATGACGAACTGTTTCATATTTATATTACATTGGTTTTTGCCCGCAGCTCCACTCGGGTGGTATACCGATAACCCACTATAAATATATTACTCAATATAAAATAACCCAAGTCTATATGTTAAATAAGTAATTGTGGTTTTGTTAATTCTTTACCGATTGGCAGATTTGAGTAAAATTCGGTAAGCAAATAACTTAAATTTTGGATTAACATATGTATGTATGTATTCAGCCCTTTTTAACGTCCCATTGCTGGGCACGGGCCTCCCTTCAGTACGAGGGGGATCAGGCCATAGTCCACCACGATGGCCAAGTGCGGATTGGCGGACTTCACATGTCTTTCGAAAACTTGCTAGGTTCTCTCAGACATGCAGGTTTCTTCACGATGTTTTCCTTCGCCGTTAAGACAAGTGGTAATCATGTTGGAAATGATTCGCACATGAAAATATCAGAGGTGCGAGACCCGAGAGTTGAACCCTCTTCACTCGGTTTCCCAAGCGAGCGCGTTATCACTGGGCTACCATTTAAAAGTTAACTTACTTTAAAGTTTAACATACTTTAACTTGTTACCTTTCTCACACACGGTCCAGCGGTCCTTCGACGTTAAGTATTTGCGGAATTCCATAATAACCTTCAGAATTCCTTCGCGGCGAATAAATTGAAAATTTTTCTGCTTTAGAGTTTGGTATGCTTTACCTTACCTGTTCATGTTTTATTAAAACATACCAATTTATGCACTTAAGGTATAAATAATATTGTGGTGAGAAAGATTCAAACGTTAGAAAATGCTGAGCATGAGTCATATCCAACGATTTTTAGCTCTTTTTAAACGATTTTTATATCCCATAGGCCATAACATGTATTGTACCTTATAAAAGCAAAGCTTGAACTTAGACGTGAAAAAAGCTCATTTACTTATTCTATATCACAAGTATGGAAAAACTATGAAATGTAATAAAGAACATTTAAAACTTTCAGAGCATTAAATATTACTTAGGTAAATTAACGTATTCTTACATACGTCAGCAAGCGTAATAACCTCTCCTCTAAACATAGACTTTAAGGCAAAACTCTTGATTTTATTACTGATACTAAACTATAAAAATAAAGCTAATTTCTATTTAATAAGAAGTATATATATACCTAAATAATTAAATGGCCCGAGGGTCAAAAAAAACCCGAGGGGAAATATATATATATATATATATATATATATATATATATATATATATATATATATATATATATAAGGAGTTTCTATCAAAATATCGATTACGCAGGTCACAATCACAATATTGCCGATTATTTCGGTCATTTCGATTAATTGAACAGCATTCTATTATTTTTATCACCCGTGTAAAATGGACAAAGTCAAAGCTTATGTAGTAGAATAGAAGTGCTTTTGACATGAATTTAAAAATATAATTTTTACCTTTTGAGTATCGGTTAAATATATTTATAATCTATACCTATATATAACAAAATTCTGAGTCAAATCTGTACATTGAATATTTATTGGAAAATCTTATTGAAATAGTCACTATTACCATTACAGAAGTCAAATGTATAGTTTTTAAATTTTTTTGTCTGTCTGTCTGTTTGTCTGTGAGCGCATCACGAGAAAATCACTGGACAGATTTTGACGAAATGTGGTATGATGATAGCTGGTTATCCAGGTCAACATGTAGGATACTTTTTACTGCAGGAAAATATTACATCTCTGAGAAATCTATACTAAACGTTAAAACGTAACTAGGAACAATCCCGAGGAGCGAAGCGAGAGTGCGTTGTTTGTTTTCTTATAATATTTTATCCATGGATATTTCTTTATTTTACATCCATTAGGAAAATTAAAATTCAATTAAAACGAGCACGCATTAATATAGAATAAATAATAAACTGAATACGGCAAAAGATATGAATTTCAAAATAAATGTCACACATTACCTTTCTTTTGGTTTTTGAGTTAAATACACCAACAGCTTGATAGATTAGAAACTCTTAGATTTACGCGAATTATTAAACACTAGCGGCTCACCCTCGCTTCGCTCGGGTTCGCCTCTAGACAAACAAAAACAAATCTATCCCACGGGAGCCGTACATCTTTCCGGGATAAAATTTCATTAATATCCAATCAGTAGGTCTTGTGAACAAAGCTGTATAAGTTACTACAGTTTTTTAATCATCCCACGGGAACTCTTTAACTTTTCAGGATGAAAAGTATTTAAGATGTTGCCCGGGGATAAAAGGTACCACCATGCAAAATTTCATTCAAATCGCTTTAACAGATTCGTAGATTAGCCCGTACAAACAGACAGAGTAACAAAAATTTGAAAAAATCTGCATTTGTTCTATTGCCCACCTTACCTGCCCCCCCCCCCCCCCTGACTTGATTTTTAGCATTTTATTTCTATGTACAGACATTCGACCTCTATAGTTTGGTGTGCCCTTTTGAACGAAAGTCATATTAGGTACACTCATTTTCTTCATATCTCAAGTTCAAAGCGGAATACGACAGTGAAACTCATATGAATCGCTTTTCTACATCAAGCCCTTATGGACACATAAGTTTCGATATAGGTTGCCATTACGGAGCTGGTTCGCTGTACTTATCCGGCTAAACCCTTTCATCTAAATCGGTTTTTTTTTTTTTTTTTTTTTTTATGAGATTCAGTGACAAACGAGCAGACAGACCACCTGATGGAAAGCAGTACCTGTCGCCCATAACACCTACGGTTCATGCACTTAGGTTTTAAGTACCAAAAATGCAGAACCACAGGTGCGTTGTCACTGTGAGGACTAAGATATTATGCCTCTTGCTTGTAATTGCGCTGGCTACCTTATCCTTCAAACCGGAACACAACAATGCAATCATTGTTGCTTGGCGGTAGAAATAGATAAGGGGGTGGTACCCATCCAGTCGGACTCCTCAGGCTTGACAGAGTCCTACCACCGGTATCGGTCCAGTAGTTTCGGAGATTATTCGGTACAAACAAATAAACAAACAAAAAAGTCTTTCCTTTTTATAATATTAAAGCGGCTCACCCTCGCTACGCTCGGGTCCACCTCTAATCAAACAAAAACAGATTTATCCCACGCACCTTACCCGCCCAACGCACAGTACCCGCACTATGTACTTTTAATGCCCTACGCACTTTACCCAAGCTACGCACGTTACCCGCCCTACGCACTTTAACCGCCCTATGCACTATGACCGCCCTGCGCCCTTTGACCTCGCTACACACTTTGACTCCCCCACGCACTTGACCCCTACGTCCTTTAACCTTGCTACACACTTTGACTGACCCACGCACTTGACCTCCAGCCCCCCCCCCTCCCCCTCCTCCCTTACGCACTTCAACCGCCCTACCCACGTAGCCCGCACTAAGCACTAAATCGCCCTACACGTATTACCCGCCCTACGCTCATTACCTACCCTACGCTCATTACCTGCCCTATGCATAAGGTTACCTAAAACCTCGCTTTAGTTTTAAATTTCTAGCTTTGAAGGTTTTCGAGATATACATACGTTTTTGAACGAAAGTCATAGTTACGCTCATTTTCTTTATATTCCAAGGTCAAAGCGGAGTACGACAATTAAAATCGTATGAATCGCTTTTCTACATCAAGCCCTTATTGACACATAAGTTTCGATATAGGTTGCCATTACGGGGCCAGTTCGCTATACTTATCCCGCTGAACCCTTTCATCTAAATCGGTCCAGTAGTTTCAGAGCTTATTCGGTACAAACAAATAAACAAAAAAGTCTTTCCGTTTTATAATATTATAACGGCTCACGCTCGCTTCGCTCGGGTTCACCTTTAGTCAAACAAAAACAAATCTATCCCACGGGAACCGTACAATTTTCCGGGATAAAAAGTAGCCTATTTGTTATTATGATGTATGAACTATATTATTGTAAAGTTTCATTAAAATCCAATCGTTAGTTTTTGTGTACTAAGCTGTATAAGTTACTACAGTTTTTTAACTATCCCACGGGAATTCTTTTATTTTCCGAGATGAAAAGTATCCTAAATGTTAACCGGGGATATAAGGTACCACCATGCAAAATTTCATTTAAATCGGTCCAGCAGCTTCGGAGATTAGCCCGTACAAACAGACAAACAGACAAACAGACAAACAGACAGAGAAACAAAAAAATTGAAAAAAATCAGGATTTGTTCTATTGCTCTTCTTACACCCCCCTGACTCGGTTTTAGGCATTTTCTTTCTATGTACAGACATTCGACCTCTACAGTTTTATTATAGTATAGATTTTAAATTAACTACTTTTTCAGAATTTTTCGCAATTTTAATTTAGCTCTTTGGTTCCGGCGTTTAATGCTTTACAACAAACATTGTCACGAAAGAGACTTTTAGAAGACAAAATAGTTTTATTTAAAAGTAGGTCTTGACTTCATAATAATTGCCACTTCTAATATACGAGTATTATTCCTTGTTCTGCATAGTACCTACATAAATATTCGTGACTCATTCGATATTTAAGTCGAACGAGGTTTAGTTTCCTTTTGTGACTTATAAATTTTTGTCATAAGTAATTTAAAAGAAACGCTTCGAATACGTTGTTAAATTTTGATTTTAAACGCTGAGATTTTTTTAAATTATATTACCTACTAGGTACATGCCTCGAAATTCTTTTTTGACGCGTGTCTTACTAATATCGCACGGAAACCCGGCATATAAAGTATGCGATACACAGTAAGTAGATCTTGTGTTTCCTTGCTGCGTGAAGCAAGCGTAAACCAACAAACACAAATTTTCGATTTATGTAATTAATTATAAGCATAGTAAAGCTTTAACAAAAACCGTTAAAATTCACTAAATATTCCTATTGTTTTTTACAACGCTATGATTATATGTAAATCTTCTCACTTTCTCATTATAAAATATCCAAAAAAATTTCATTTTAACAAAATAATTAAATATTTACATAAATAAGTATATAATTATAAAAAAGTTAATCCCTTATTCAGTGAAACCTTTTTTGTTTTAATGGAAAATTTCATCCCGTATGTTTTCATGTTAACTGTAATTTGTAACGACGATATCACGGCCATTGGGCACTTAAATTAATGTACATTAACATAAACACAAACAGCTTTTCCGCTGTAAGAAATAATGCCCTTTTAATTAAATTAGGTAACATAATTTATGTTGTAGCCTATATTCATAACAGTACCTGGGCGACCGAGCTTCGCTCGGAGTTCTTTTTTGTTTTATCGTATTTTGTAGATAAAAAAAAACTAAAAATTTGAAAAAATTAAAAAAAGAAAAAACAAAAGTGATAACTTTGTATCCAATCGAGATACGAACTCGGAAACCTGTGATTGTTAATCTTTCACTCAAGTCGCTTGACCACGATACTTGTGCCTGAGTGTAAGAAATTATCGACCATATTATGGGTAAGATAATGTGAAAGAAAACTGCATGATAACTCAAAAACACGCGTTTTCCCAGACATAAGACTAATTTAGATCGATTTTTCGCCCCCGAAATCCCTCACATACCAAATTTCATCGAAATCGTTAGAGCCGTTTCCGAGATCACCGGTATAAATAAATAAAGATATAAATATACAAGAATTGCTCGTTTAAATATATTAGATAATTAGATATAACTTTGAAAAAAATGATACTTCGGTCACAGTATCGACTGACTGCAGTCGTGTATTTATGTATCTTAAGTAACTGAACAGTAAAAGATTAGGCAAGTTAGTATTGGCTTTATTGCTATTTCTACTTGTATATGTATAGCATGAAATTATTCAAAAGTTACGTGGCAGCAAATTTGTTTTACTATCTTAGTAAGAGATTTAACTTTCGAATATACATGCAAAACTTACAAGATCAAAACTGTTAAGTATATATTTTATATATATACTGATATAAAAGTCTGAAGTACATTCATTGAATTTATTATTTAGTTAATTTTTAAAAATAAGTTACTACACAAATACTTGAAAGTTATTCACAATATAAAGAACATTTTTTTATAATATCGTGATAGAGAGCTATCACGATATTATAAAAAAATTAGTTCAACAACTAGTTGGTATTATGACTAGAATTTACAGCTAATGACCAGATGTCTGTCATAATAATAAATATTGCTTCTTTTTAGCCTAAATTATAATAATATGGACAAAACTGCGTAAAATATAAAGTTAAATTTGTAAAAAAGAACAAAAACGATGTGAAACAATAAAGATATCCCTTTACTTAAGAGCAAATGCGTAGAATCGACATGGAACATTATCGCAAATGTTCATTTTCCATTAAAGTGGAGAGGTTGTTTAAAAAACAAGCAAAAGAATACGAGATTCTGATTCCTATGTATAATTTATTTGCAGTACAATCATGAACAAAAGTACTAGGGCACAAAATACACATTAGTAGGAAGCGCCTGTGACTTCGCCCACATGGTATATGAATAAAAATATCTACGAGTATGTTAATCTTAAATATTTTCTGTTTATTAGTGAAGAAATCGGACCTGTTGTTTCTGAGGTTATTCCATGCACAAAAAGCAAACGCATGTACTTATATAACGATTTTTTAATTAAAGTTAGTGATAAAAAGCTGTAACTGCTAGAAAAACAGTATATTTTATGTTCATTTAGTACTAGCGACTCTCCCTCGCTTCGCTCGGGTTCGTCCTTAGGTTGGTTCACTCCCTTAAAGGATGATTTCCGAAATAAAATCTATCCTATGTCCTTCCCAGGTCTCAAATTATTTTCTTACCAAATTTCATCTTAATGGGTTCAGTCGTTTCGGAGCCTATTCGGTGCAAACAAACAAACAAACAAATCCTTCCTCTTTATAATATTAAATATAGAAGTATAGATAAGAATAGATAATCGATAAACATAAACATCACTATACATATCTCATAATAAGTTATTTTTATACAGCTCTCTCTCTCTCTCTCTCTCTCTCTTTCATCTTATTCCTATAAAACAGGCCGAAAAAGTTTAGGTACCTATATTCTAATCCAATAATAAAAAAATTAAAAAACGCAAAACATTTAGAAAAGTACAGTCATAGCATACTTCCTGTATTTACTTAACTAAGCTCTAAGTTCCATACAAAGAACTAAAGTTTTTCAAATAAAGAATTAATATAATGTAACTTAAACTTTTTATTAACCTACAAAATGGAACATTATTATGAAAAAAAAAAACAGCAGAAATCGCGGCTACGCCCGCGTTCAATCTACAAAAAACTCTTTAGATTTATGTTATACAGTGTATGTAGGTATTAATATAATATTGTTCGTACAAAAAGACTAAAATCGCGATTAAAAAATGGGGGGTGGAGGTAGGAAGGTAAAAAATACTTTACGATCTATTCTCATACCTACCAAAATACAAAAAAAATATTAAAATCGGTCAAGCTGTTTCGGAGGAGTGCGACCACAAACATGGTGACACGAGATATTTGTATATTAGAGTAGTACTAATATATCATAGCTACGTGTCATGTATAGAACCCTATGAAAGAAAGTTTTAAAGCACTATAGGTTTAGGCGATGGACTTAAAATTGGTTAATACAAAAAGCTACTACTTTAAAGGATGAATGTTGACTTTAACAACTTCCCGTACTCGGTTCTGCTTACATCTATTTAAAGAAGACTAGTGCTCGCCCAGAGGTCGAAATTCAAACATAATCTTTATTGAAAACATTATCTATCTGTATTAAAAAAACATAAATTTTCTGTCCATGGTTATTAAACAAGAAAAAAGGACAGAAAAACGGTTGCCAGACAGTGTAGGAAAGGTACTGAACTGTTTTTCCTTTGCTTTTATAAATATTTTGTAAATATTTTCTTGATATTAAGATAAAAATATGAATAAAATTCCTCACGAACAGTTTAATTATTACTTTCAAAGTGATTATGAAGTTGACATGCCTTTTAAGTTAAATCAGAAATTACTTTTAAATTTTCTGAAATCACTTATGCATATGACAGTACAGACTTACAGTGGCAATTACAAGTCTGATAATAGCTTCCCACGGTATCGATTACCACCAATACAATTTGCCAAAGTATTTTCACTTCGGATTACTGTTCACTCTGGCGTAGTTCGTGCATGGGCGACATCTAATAACGTCATTGAGGGCATACATGTACATATATCTTATTACTCATTATCATTTGCCTGCGACTCCACTCGCTTGTTACGTCCATAAAAATCCCTGAACAAACAAACAACTCTAAAAATTGATCAGATGTAATAAGTTTTTAAATAATAAAAATATATCAATTCAAGCATTCGCCCGCGTGGTGTCCATTTGTTATTACAAATGGATTTTCATACTAACTTTTAACCCCTTTTTAATACCCTACACCTACCCTACAGGAGTGAAATTTTCAAAAAACGAACTAGGTGTAGCTTCACATCACATACTGTATAACGGGGTAACCACCCTTATTTTATTTTTTCCTAAGAGAAAACTAAACAAATAATCTTTGTAAGTTAAGGAGAACAACAAAGAATATATGGATATCGATGGTTTTACATTATATTCAAGCGGCCCACAGCTGGGCAAGGCCTCCTCTCAATATAATCGGTGGACTAGCCAAGTGACTTGCGAACTTTACAGGTATTTTGTTAGTAGCTCTTCTCGCAGGCATGCAGGTTTCCTCACGATATTTTTCTTCATCGTATTAGTCCATCACGTGGGAAATTATTCGCGCATGAAACTGCGATATATATATTAGTCACAACATTGGTCATATTCTAATGGAATATACGTCTATACTAATATTATAAAGAGGAAAGATTTGTTTTTTTGTTTGTTAGTTTGTACCGAATAGGCTCCGAAATTACTGAACCGCTTTAGATGAAATATGATAAGAATATAGTTTGAGACCCTGGGAAGGACATAGGATAGTTTTTATCCCGAAAATTATCCCGTAAGGAGGTGAAAATGGGGATGAAAGTTTGTATAGGAAGCAACCTAGGGACGAATCCGCGCGAAGCAGGGGTGAGTCGCTAGTACAGTATAAGAAAATCCGGACGAAGAAAATTAGTTTATTCTAGTATTAAAAGTTATAAGACAGCGAGTAAGAAACAAGATCTAACTTGGACGAGCGAGTGACCCAAAACTACTTGAAAATTGTTTCCGAAATTTAAGCTGATTTGGCAACGTTTGCGAAAGTTCGCAGTCTGACAAAAGCTCTAAAATATCACCTCGTTGTAGATATTTTTTATAATATTATTTTTTTATAACATCATAGTAGATTTATTTTATTTAATATTATTGGATCCTTACGACCTGCCTCACAATGTCACAGTTACAAACATGTAACTGACAGACCCCAATATGTATAAATCAATACCGAAGCCGGAGGCCGAAGATAGTTTTGCTTGAATCTTTAAAAGGTTAAATAAAAGCAAGAATCAAATACATATGTATTGATTAAAAAAAATTGAGTAAGAAAAAAATACTGGCAAAATTAGTAACTTATACTAAAAGAAGAAAAGGCCTTTGTAAAGGCATATATCCGATAACAATAAAATATAATAGTTCATAATTTACTAATACGAGTATGTACCTACCTAGTAATAAAAATCATAGTATTATAAAACGACTAAATTTAATTGACATTGAATACCAATATAACGTAAACGGTGCACTACCTCGCCTACTCATATATTGTAAGTGACCACTTAGTGAAATGACTCCATTTGAGTCCCGATTAATGTTTGATATTACTCTTGCTCCCTTTACTATAGCATCAATATAAGCGAATTACACAGCTATTTGATGTAAACTTTATTGCAGAAGTACAATTTAATTAATTTCCTATATGACGACAGCTTAGTCTATCTATGCAAGAGATCGTTAAGTATTGCTTACGGCAAATATGTACAATGTACATTACCTGTAGTATCTACATACCTATATATTCGCCGTATGTATGTATTATACACTAGCGACTCACGCTCGCTTCGCTCGCGTTCGTCCCTAGGTACGTTTTCACGCTTAGCTATGTTTAGGTATATATAAATAATAGCTTGCTACTCCTAAGATATTCGTTTAAATTATATAGCGATTTACCCTCGCTTCGCTCGGGAGCGTACGCCGTTCGCGGATTTTGTTAACAATTTCATGGGTTTTAATTTTTTTCGCGGAACCCTGATTATTTTTCTAAAATAAAAGTAGCCTAAGTTACGCCTTATAACATCAGCTATCTGCCAGTGAAAATCCCGTCAAAATCGGTCCAGCCGTTTGGAGATTAGCCGGAACAAACAGACAGACAGACAGACAAAAAGATAGACAGACAGACAGACACAAAAATTGTAAAAAACGTTGTTTTGATATATGTATCGTGTATACATCCATATGCATGTAGTGAAAAGCGGTTATTTTAATATTACAAACAGACACTCCAATTTTATTTATTTTATTTATATGTGTATAGATAATATGTACTGTATAGTGTATATGTCTTACAAATCACTTTCACACTTATATCCAGTGAAGGGATGTTGACTGTGAAGAAATATTTATTGCTATGTTTATAATAACACTAACGACTTACCCTCGCTTTGCTCTGGTCTATCTCTAGGGATGATTGGTTTAGGAACACATTGAGGCAAACATAAAACCGGGAACCTTCGCGGTCGTACGCTGAATAACTGACCAAAGTTTCATCACAATCGTATAACTTTTTGAGGAATGCAGTGAAGTGAGAGTAGACAAACATACAAAGAAACATTCTGTATCTTCATAGGATGTTCATTATAAATTAACAAGAAAGTATTCACACCTGCTATACAATATTTGAACGATGTATGATTGATTTCATATTCAGCTCGACAGCTCGGCTTTTTTTATATTACGACCCCAAAATATTGTATTCCTTACAAATGACACTTTACAACTTCGCCTGAAACATTTGTTATCATAAAAAAATGCTGTGAAAGTTTCAACTTACTAGATTTGGGATTGATAAGATGTTGATTCAATGAAAGAACCACAACTATAGGATGAAATAAAATATTCCCATAGTATACAGCCTTTTTAATGTACTTTTGCTGGTCCCGGGCTTCCCTTCAAAACAAGAGGGTCAGATCAATGATGCTGATCACCTTTCGAAAACTTTCTAGGTTCTCTCAGACATACCTACATCCTTACTATATATTACTTCATCGTAAGATAAATGGTGCGAGACCGGGATTTGAACCCGCTTCAGGGTTTCCAATGCGTGGGGGTTACCATTGGGCTACCACTGCCTATTTCCATTGTCTAAAATGCAAACACATTATAATTAAGTTCAAAAGCAGCTTGGAAGCTAGGACCTGATACGAGAAAGAAGAAACTTAAGTTTCATTAATTTTGTTTCACTACTTACAATGCAATCATTAAAAACACATACCTACATACACGGGTACACCTAGCTACGTACTTCATCTGTAGGCATCTATAGGTTTAATTAACTCATATTGTAATGTTATTATTTCTTTCCCCAACATCTAAACATGGGCCTATTAAATACGAGACCTTATTACATCGTCCCGGTGCACGTAAATAAATTGCACTGGTACTTTAATATACGTCGCGCGAGTTCAGTTTATAGCGTATGTTAGACAGTTCAAACTAATAAACTGTATGTAGAATATTAAAAGAACGGATCTATATAAAAAAAGAAGTCATGAGGACTGCCGACAGAAGTGAAAACCTAAAGCTATAAACAAACAGTTGTTCTTTTTTGAATATTCAAATTAATTGTTTGATCTTAAATTAAAATTTGTAAATTAAAACTGTTTAAATTTATCTGGTAATGACATCTTATCGGCACTCAGAGTGTTAGCGTTAACACGTCACGCGACCATGTCGATGACGACTTACGTACATAAATTTACTCCCCATCCAAACCGGCCTATAAAAGTTTTCAATTCAAAAATACAAATTTAGAACAAGTGTTCGCCCATTGGTCGAAATTCGACCAAAATCATTATGGAAATTTCAAATTCAAATGAAAAAAATATTGATGACAACACTAAAGCTCGTTAACAGTTACTAACATAAGAAAAAAGGTTGACAAATGGAGGAGAAAAAGGTACTGAGCTGTTTTATCTTTCTTTGCCAATTTCTTTGCAATAATGACTTTTTAATTATAAATTACACCGACTTATAATGCACCTTGAAGTTATAATTACTTATTTATACTTAAAATGGAAAAAACCCTCAATATACCCATAATATGTATGTATATTCATTGATAAAAGAATTAAATATGTTGCTTCACTAAAGTGGAAGATATCGAGATTTGTATATATTCATAAAATAGAACGTGAGATCGAAATATGGACTTCCTCTTCCATGGAAGTTGGATAAAAATTGAGATACTATCTCTAATAATACTTTTTTAGATTTAGGCGAATATTTAACATTTTAAACAAAACTGTCTTTTCGGATTATTTTCGCAGATTTATTTTGGTTTTTGGAGTGTCTCTCCGTGACCATAATTGCTGTAAAGCATTCGAAACGTCGGGAACCAAAAATCAAAATAAATCCGCGAAATAATCCGAAAACATAGTTTTATTCAAAATTTCAAACATTCTGGTAAATCTACGAAAGTATTATAAATTATAAGAATCGATATTTCTATTAAAATTTTACACTGAAGCTATAATTTAATACATAATATAGATATATTGGATATATTTCAGTAAGAAATGCATTAATTTGTTTGCGAAGACAATAATATCTTTCTTCTTCTATCTCCATAAGGATATATCACAATACTGTTTAAATTAAAACGGAAAGTTGTATTTATTAATATTTTATGAGTAATCGCAAAGCAATTCCAGTACTGCATAATCAAATCAGCTACTGGCCAACAAGTTTCAAACTACTCTGTAGTTCAAGTTTTATCGCCGGTAAAGTTACGGATAGGTACTGGAAAATTGTATATGAAGTAGGAAACCCTTTCCGTGAGTGTGTTTTATGTAGCTTTTTCATATTATTGTTTAACAAAATATAAAGTTTTTGTCAAGACGAGACAAATATCTACGTGACTTAAATAAAAACGACAATTTTTTTTAAAAGGAACGGTATTACTCGATTTGTTTTTTGGTTTGTCCTCTTTTCACGTACTAAAGTGGCCACGGATCGACTCAATTATTGTAAAATTGTACATGAACATAAAATATTTTCTTAATTTGCATTAAGAAATGGATACTTTCAAGTGTCATTACATTTTTAGTTATGAGGCAAATTAGACGTTTTACATAGCGTAAAGAATATTGGATTCAAGTGGAGGGTTTAATTAAGGGGGGAATTTCATCACGTGTCGGAGTTACTCTACAATAAATGTTAATGCGTCGACGTCGTCGTGTAATACGAACGAGTCTTCTAAAGTTGCGTAGTACAAATAAAATACCTTATTATATTTTATTATTAACATAACCCGCGGCTTCGCCAACGTTTAATCTGAAAAAAAACTCTTTGGTTTTATGTTATACAGCATATATTTATATACATAATATACATAGTTTTACAATAATATATGGAAGTCTGCCCGATTAGTTGACATTAATGATTACTGCTCCATTTCTTTGGGTAGTAGCATGACGATATAGCCTATAGCCTTCCTCAGTAAACGGGCTATCTAAAGCAAAAAAAAAAATCTAATCGGATTAGCGCGTTCAAACAAACAAGCAAACAAACATACAAACTCTGCCTCTTCATACTATTAGTATTGATAAGTGGTATAAAAATAACTTTCATTGAAATTTAAAACAGCAACGGTTTTTTATACATAAAAGTCTTTTATGAAAAATTTCCATGACCGCGTGTGGCTGGTATTTTTGAAGAGAGCGCTGAGTTTGCTTCTTCAAGGCACAAGTAATCAATTCATATAATTTAGAATTCAAAAACTTCCAAATAAATCTTATTCTCTTACATATTTTATAACCTGTGTAATTTAGCGTTAGATTTTATTATTATTATTATTATATTAATTATTTTTTATTAAAATAAAAGAAATTATTCCAAAAAAAATTATCTTGAAAAAAAAAGAAAATCGGATGACGGAGGAGAAAAAGTACTGAACTGCTTTGCCTACTTATATGATGTATATGGAGATATGCATATGTACGTATGTATATTTTGTATAGTAATATAAGTGAATAGAAAATTTAATAAACAAAAAAAAACATTCATACACAATTGTAATAAACATATGAAAAACTACTGTCAGTTTTAAACATCACATACTACGTGTCAAGTGTGTACTTAAAATTTTGAGAGATTGTTTCAAAACCGATTCACGTCATATATTCTGCTTATGACCATCATAAGGTAGTTCGCTAATGGCTTTTAACTTTCATAACAAGGCTTATGTTATGACCTAAATTGCCATGTTGTATCTAGAAATTAACTGCTTATAGCGGAACTTTGCTTCCTTTCGGCTTTAAGAGGGAACGAGATTTGAAATTGTTGTGCCTTGGTAGTTACAAGATTCCAGAAATTTCGATTAAAGTTTGGAAAGCAATGCGGTATATTTGGAGAGATGTTTTCTAGTAAAATAGAGATTAAAAATTATGAAAATACATATTTAAGTTTTATTTTTAACAGGTTTGAAAGTAAATAATACTTGTAAGAAGTAAGACTAATTGATTGAGTTGACCAGATAAGTTATTGATGACCGTACCATCTTAGACATTTACCTCAAAATAAAGCAAAAATGATGTTTATTACCGTCAGTTAAATAGTAGATTTACAAAATTATTACAATTTTTTATACCTTACATCTACCTTTTTTTATTATTGTTTTTTAATGTTGGGAAATGCATTTACGCATATCACCTGTAGATATACAGGTGGTTATGTGGGACTCACCGGCTAGAAAAGTCAGTACTACCCAAAACTTTCCCGTCTTAATGGGGCATCGCAGGATCGCTTACGCATTCAACTACGATGCCCCAACGGCAGGTCTGCCGAAGCAGACCACAACAACATTGAGTTGCTCCAGAGTCTATTCTGCTATAAGAGAAGTACCAGGAGCAACCCGCATGGTACATCGCCCACCAAAGTGGGCCACCTTCCTGTGCGTTTCTTGGCTTCGCGCCCGGAACTTATCTACCTAAACTAACAAGAGTGTAAACTAATAAGGACTATAATGTCTAACTCCGGACTGCAACTAAGCTTTCAAGGCGATTCCTGATCCGAGTTTCGAATCCAGATCCTCTCGACCTCACCGTACAAGTTAGCCACTAGACTGCCTATACACAGTGTAGGTATACGGTAATAAATTGAAATAGTACGAGCTACAAACGTATCTTTATTTTGTAAATAATGGCAAAGGAAATAGAACTTCTCTAGTTTCCGTGACTAAAACCTATCAGGCGAATGCGATCATAAACCATTAGGCGTGTCATCTTTATACCACACGTTTCAGTTTATAAGACATAATTTTCGCTATAAATGTAACGAAATTACTTTGAGGTATTTTCGTTATCTATCTATAATAAAAATGAATGGTTCGTATGTTTGTCCTCTACGCGATCCTAAACATATATCCGATTTTGATGAAACTCTGGTAAGTTATTCAGTATACGCCTGCGAAGGTTCCTGGCGCGGAAAAAAAATGTTTCTTTGGACGTTTGCTTTTATGCAGTTTTAATATCGTTTTTATATCTCGCTCAATGGTTTTCTTAGGCTAGGAAGATTTATAAAATGTGTTATCTATACTATAATATTATAAAGAGGAAAGATTTGATTGTTTTTTTGAGTGAATAGTTAGAAGATAGTTTGAGACCCTAGGAAGGACATAGAATAGTTTTTATCCCGGAAATCATCCCTTAAGAGGGTGAAAATGGGGATTAAAAATGTACATGGGGAATCAACCTAGGGACGAACCCGAGCGAAGCGAGGGTGAGTCGCTAGTACTGTATATTGTTATAAATATTGATATTTCTAAGTATCTTTATTATTTTTCCCATTGAGCTCAACGGATTTCAATAAAGTTCAGAATAGAGATAGTTTATAATTTATATCCTGGCTTAACAAAAAGGTTAATTTATAGAATTACGGTACGTAAAGTAATTTAGACGTAAAATAAGTAAATGAAATGGCGATTCAGAATGATCGAGCTTTTGTTGTTATACAAGAGAAAGTTTTAACTAGCTAATACCATATTTCAATCGTTCTAGTTTATTAATGATGCTGTTGAGCTGCCCATCTTACGCACGTCTATACAAAGCATTAAATATATGTATATATTTATAAAGATACAACATGTAACAGAATGAGATACATCAATATTCTGTAATTTAACACTAGAATGCTAACTGCTAATTGAAATAGCTAAAAATACCGCTTGGCAACCACGTTCAGTCATGTTAAACGTTTCTTTGTAAACGACACCGTTCTTTAACGCTTGCTGGTACTAGGTCACAGTGTGGTGGCCATCTTAAGGAACCGTAGCGAAGTTATTAAAAACTTCAACGCAAAAAATTTGATGCTTTTTCCAAGTATACGAGTAGTAACACGAAACTCCAATTTTCATTTTCTACATTTTGTGTAGCCAACGTCTAAGTCGTTAGTTTTGTCGTACAATGCAAAAATAGTTTGCTTCCTTCGTATAATTATCCGCGACATTTTAAAGTTTTATAAGATCATATACTCTATACAATATACATATTTTAAAACAAAGTCCCCTACCGCATCTGTCCGTCTGTCTGAACGCGATAAACTCAAAAATTACCGAACAGCTTTTGTACGGTTTTCACCAATAGATGGAATAATTTGTGAGATACTCGTTGTTTAGGGGTATAACTTATTAAGGTTCAGTGTAAATTGGCTGAAATATGACGATGATTGTTGAAGATGTCAAAAACAATCATGCCGACTGGAAGCTTTATTGGCGTGCGCGTAAACTAATAAAGTTATATGAAAACAATGTATTACAGAATTATTCCTCTTAAAAAGATCTTCCTCTTAAACTGTAGCAACGCTATATGCACGTACCTAGGTATGCACCCGAGCGAAGCGAGGGTAAGTCACTTGTAATAATATCTATAATTTATTTTATTGTAGTACAATGAAAATCTAAGCATGAGTAATAAAAACACCCAAAACTCAACTCAAACTTGAAATGGTATTATCTATATATATACACTTCAATCCAGATTTTTTTGTTTCTCTGTTTGTCTGTTTGTACGGGCTAATTTCTAAAACTGTTGGACCGATATAAATGAAATATTGCATGATGGTACCTTATATCCCCGGTCAACATTTTTGATACTTTTCATCCCGAAAAATTACAAAGTTCCCATGGGATAGTTAAAAAACTATAGTAACTTATACAGCTTAGTACACAAAAACTACTGATTGAATTTTATTGAAACTTACAATAATATAGTTCATATATCAAAATAACAATTAAGCTACTTTTTATCCCAAAAAAAATGTACGGTTCCCGTGCCCGTTCCCGATTTGTTTTTATTTGTCTAGAGGCGAACCCGAGCGAAACGAGGGTGAGCCGCTAGTGTACATATATTACATATATTCATTGGCACTTTAGAAGCACATTTAAATCATAAATGTGAATTTAAAAAATGAAATGTATTTTTTCTTTCTAAAAACTCACAAGAACACTACACCCCATAAATATTTTTAGTTCTATTAAAACTAATTCTAAGTTACTTCTGTTACAACACTAAAAAGCTTTCCAGAACATCGGCAGGTACCGTTATTTACGTTAGCCTTAATAGAAAATGCTAGTTCAGAAAATGGATAAGTATATTTTTCACATAATATTGGTATTATTGTTTTTTCCGACGGCTGTGGAAATGAATTTCCGTATTGAATCCGGCAAAATAGAGAACAAATAGTTACTGATAGAAATGTCCAATTTTCAAATCCCAATTAGAGTAAAATATAAATTCTTATTAAAAAATAAAGAATTCGAAAGAAAAACTGAAGAACTTCTCTTATTAATCTGTTACAAATTCCCATTGATAAAAAAAAACTGAAAAATAATTATAATTACCTAAAAATACCACCCACGGGATATGGATCCATCTTTATAAATGGGTTTTTCCGATTAAATATAGGTGCCTACATGGGAACAGCCTTTGACATAACCTATTAATTATAAAAAACACACACACACACACATGTAGACCGATTTGGAAAATATTTTTTTTGTTTCGAAGGGTATACTTCCCAGGGGACCACCCATTTAAATTTTATCGAAATCGGTCGGGTGGTTTTAAAAAAAAATAACAATAAATTATTTTTTTAAATAAATTGCTTAATCGAATATTTATTAAAGAACTTTCTTCTTACAAATTACCTGCTTATTACGTCTACACTAAAACTGGAAAAATAAAAACTTTTTTCAATGAATTATTAATTGTCTCTTATACATACATATATATTATATACATACATACGTACAAAGGCACCTGAGATGAGTGAGGGCGAGTAACAATACTTAAAGATTCTATTTGAATTTCATTTTTAAACTTGTAATACTAGACTTTATGCACGAGTCGGGATCTACTGAAGTATTAACAAGATAGAATAACTTCTACAATCTTAAAATAAAACACTTTAAGATTTAAAATTACTTTCTTCAAAGAAATTTACTGAGGCTCTAGTTTTATTTACAAAATAAAGCTTCATAGTGACATAGCTATAAAGTTTCGTTGTATAAATAGCTTAGGAACACGAAATACCTTAACAAAATAAGTAGTAAGTAGTAATTATAAATAATTACCGGAAAAGAAAACATAGTGAAGAGCGAATTTTTGAAATTGCGCGAAGTGACATAACCACAGCGTGTCCGTTCTCGCCAACTTCACGTTCATCGCTCACAGATGACTTCACATACGGGCTGCCTGTTGACAAAACCGGTTACTTCTGGTTCGATCTGTTGACAATCTCAGTGCGAGCGCGTCACGTTTAAAAAAAAAATGCACACACCGTCGTCTTCTGAAGTACTTATCGTTGCATGGTTGTATGAAGTTTGTCTCTGTAGAGACTCATGTAGTGAATATTGTCTAAGAATACCGAAGGCGGGTCATTGGTCATTAAAATCATAATCAAATTACATAATATTAAAATATACATTATTTAAAGGCTTAAAATTAAAACTGCAAACAATTATAATATAAAGGGTTTCAGAACCCTTCATTAATAAATAAGCGATATTATAGCTAAAAACAGTCATATCTTATTTCAACCCTTCCAACACGGACAAAATATATGTTATAAATATTTCATATCGCGTGACAACTGTTCTAACACTGTAAGTCAAAAGAATGATATTTTAACCAAATTTTTTATGTTAAAATACCACACGAGTCATTATGGTATAGTGGGGCAAGTGTTGGAGTGGCATTATCTACGATATCACAAGGGGGTTCATTTCCTGCAAGGGTTGAACTTTTGTACTGAGCGCCCAATCTGTTTTTAACTCATGCATTACAGCTTTCTCTATTTGATTTATAACAATACAAATCAAAGCACACCGACTTCGAAAAAATCTGATTAAGTATCTATTCTAAATGAAAACCCCCGTTTAGTTATTTTTTACTTTTCAGTGCCTGGAAGTCGGTTTTTATTTTTTTTTTAAAAGTTATTATTTTTCCATTTTTAGTGTAGACGTATCATCAACACAAATTAATCAAGCCCAAACACCAGGTAATTGCTGTAAATCGTTGAGGAGTTCCCTCGACTATCTTTCGGATGCATCATCAGATCGACTCCAGACCTTCATTAAATTGTAGTGCTATAAAATACCTAATGAAAATGTTATCAAACGCACTAGTCACCGCTACAATTTTCGAAAGTTCCCCTCGATTTCTCTGGGATCCCATCATCAGATCCTGGTTTCCTTATCATGGTACCACTCTTGGGATATCTCCTTTCCAACAAAAAAAGAATTATCAAAATCGGTTCATAAACGACGAAAAAATGCCCGAACAAACATAAAAAAAAAAAAAAAAAAAAAAAACATACATACGGTCGAATTGAGAACCTCCTCCTTTTTTTGGAAGTCGGTTAAAAAGTATAGCAATTTGTACCACATTTAATAAGCGTCCACTAAAATTATCCAGTGCGAAAAACTTTTATTTCTTTCTCATAGTCCGTTGAGGATGACATTTTTTTGGATGAGACTCATTATATTATATTGAAATATAATATTACTATAGAAAGGTATATATCGTAAAATACCTTCGTATAGTTCATATAACTATGAAAGCTATTTATTATAATATAATACAAAGGAATTAACCAAATCTAGATCTTTACAATATATTTCACCCCAATTATAGTTAGCACACTGATAAGTGTCCAAAATTATTGCTTTGTTTTGTTCAAGTTTTAAACTACTTTTAAGTTATTTATTTAACCACACTTTTTTCTGAAGAATACGATTACTAAAATGAATTAAAATTGTTTTTTTTTAATTACATAGCTTTTTGCGAACCTAGTTATTGCACATACATACATATACCTACAATATACATGTATTTAGATTGTAGGTATACGATCTATATGTAGTAGGTACATAGAGATATTTGTAGGAATATAATATACCGACAAATTTTAAAATCGTTTGAGATAGCAAAAACTTGTTAAAAAATTTAGTTTCAGTTCAAAGTTGGTTGGTTAGGTTACCATCGTGCCTGGTACGTACATATATGAAGTAAATAATATTCTCTGTGAGAAGCTAAAGAAGAATGTAGCATTACACTTGACATTCTTTCCGCTTCACATATCCCGTGCCATTATCCAATATTACGTTACAAATTTTGGGATCGAAATAGACCGTCATACATACATATGTATGTACATACATATGTATGTACATACATAAATAGACTACGCGAGCGGAACCTCGAGAAATGCTAGTCTATACTTATAATATAATTATCGATACAGAGGCCGAATTTATAGTTTCTAGAATTTTTGTCTGTCTGTGTGACTGCAAACGCATCACGAGAAAACCACTGGACAGATTTTGATGAAATTCGGTATGTTGATAGCTGGTTATCCGGGTCAACATATAGGATACTTTTTACTGTCGGAAAACATCTCATTTCTAAGAACTATATAGGTAAAATGCACCTAGGGAAGAAACTAAGCAGAGCGAGGATGAGTCGCTAGTAATAAATAATCTTACATCTACATGATAAAAGTACACGTAAAAACTCGATACACTCAAACAAACATAGACAATCAAACATAGTCTAATATTTCTCACTACTCAGATTAGTTTACATACTTTGCTAGTTAGGTGCAAAAGACTAAAATAAAAAGCTTGGTTAAAAATATGTTACAGAATCACTTAACCAATATTACTTACAATAAAAAGCTTCGAATAAGCTCAGGTTTTATCTTTTGTTTTGAGAATAAATTTCCAGTCAGAATTTGAATTTATAATTCTATTAAACCGCCTTCGTTTTATTTCTATTTTGCATGAAGCAACGGCTGCTACAAAGGACTAACGAAATGAAATGATTAAGTTTTAATATCAGATCAGCGTAACTTTCGCGTATTCGAGCTTAATCTGGCTTAAGTCCACATTGGTCTAGAAATAAAGTTTACGATTAACTTTCGCACGAATGCTGAGAGAATTTTCATGTTAAGTAGTTATATAGGTAATTCTACTTCCTAACAAATGAATAATTGTACAGATGGACAGAAAATAACATACTTAAATTAAAATAACATTATAAGGCAAATACAAACTTTCGCATATACTTAATCAATGAATTAATATATTATTTAAATAAAATCATGTTTTAACGAATTTTAAGACGCCATTTTATGCCTTTTATATTTTACTAGCGACTTACTCTCGCTTCGCTCGGGTGCGTCCCTAGGTACGCGGATTTTGCAATTTCATGAGTTTTAATTTGATTGCGAACTCTTATCCTTTGTTTTAATTAAAAGTAGCCTATGTTACTCCTTATAACATATTTTATCTGTCAGTGAAATCTCATCAAAATCAGTTCAGCCGTTTCGGAGATTAGCCGGAACAAACAGATAGAAAAAAAAAAACATTTTTTTTGTGTTAGATATACCGTATATAATTTCATATGTTTTTAGTAAAACGCTGTTATCGACATTACAAACAGACACTTCAATTTTATTTATCTTTATAGAGTATTATAAACAATATAAATTCAGAAGTATTGCAATATCTTAGTTATTTACTTTGCTAATGATAAATGGTAGAGCAGGCAATAGTAAAACGTTGATGTATTTAAAAAGCCCAACAGTACTAGAAAAATGCAACTCCATTAAATAAAAGCTGGTAAGCCTGAAAAATTGCGAAGCATGTTTACGAAACATAATTAAAATTCCTGAGTATATCTTTCGGAAATGCTATTCACATTGTTTGTATTATACAAAATAATAAGAAAAGAAGTGTATATTTTATGAAAATATGATGAAACTTATAAAATATTTATTTAAAATTGTGCTTAGTGTATTATGTACTTAAATTCATACAAATTATTTAACCTGTCGAGAGTCGCGGGCACACCGGTGTGCCAGTTAACAATTGATTTCTTAGAAATTAACCAGGAGGTGTTAAATTCTAAAGGGTGCTAGTTGGTACGTTCCATTTTTAGAAGCAACAAGTTATTATCGATGTGATTATTGCACAGATATACTCATTTATTGAAAAGTACTCTAATTGTGTTACACCTCAATAAATTCATACCAATTATTTAAATTACACACAGATACTCTATCCGGAAATAGATATCTAAAGGCTAAAGGTTTTTTATTCAGACATCATGCTCCCGTGACAATGGTAAATTACATTTATCTACCTAAGTATGTGTAAAAGTTGAACAGATTGATCCTAGTACATATAGGATTAATACATAAGATTTATATTTAAAAGATAAAATAAAAATAAATACAGGCATACCTACTCATATTAAATATATACATATATTAATATTACCTGTTATTTAGTAGTAGTAGTGTAGTTATGTTATACTACCCTTTAAATAATCAGTATATAGGTATACATATGTCAGCTTTGCTATTTTGAAATTTTTAAATGGGGTGGTTATATGTAATAGCACAGATCATATAATGTAATAGTATCCCATTGATAACGCGGTCACTTACACATGTGGAGGGGTAACAAAACCCGGGTCTCGGTCCTCTGAGAAACGTAAATAACACTTGTTAATAGGGTGAAGGATTACATCGTTAGACCCAAGTCCAGCAGTGGGATTTAAAAGAGCAAAGGATGATTGCTATACTGTTAAGGGAATAAAAATTAAATTAAAAATTTAAAAAACCCCCTACACAAAAAAATATTTATAATTTAAGTAACAACCCTTAAAAATTTAAAAAAAATTGTCCTTTATCAGTCGTTAGAAACCAAATAAACAAATGTTTATAGAAATGTGAATTGAAAAATATTCAACAAGCCGTCTCTAAACGTTATATTTTCTAATGAAACTTGACAATAAACTATATCAATTTAACGATATTTGTTTCTCAACATTCCGAAATATACCTAGATTTTTTGTAGTGATTTAAAGTCGCGGCGGCGTATCGCTAGTTCAGAATCGATATTGCTGCTTGTACACATACATGTACACCAGAGAAGCTCATGAGCGCGTCTGAGAACGCAATCGAGGCAGCGTACTAGACCAATTTAACAACTGATATGCGCCGATGTGATAGAAAAAGAAGCGATACATAGCAATACCCCGCCGCGACTTTTTGGCCAAAAGTACAATTCTTTCTTAAAAAAAAAACTAAAAGCTTGAATAAATACAAAAAAACAACAACAGTAAAAACTCTGTACCCGACCGGGATTTGAAACTGGACAGCTTTGAATGTCAATCTAGCGCCTTTGCAGCTTGACTACGATGCTTATGCCCAAGTGTGCGAAGTTTGCAAAAGAAAACCACATGAAAAATCGAAAATAGGCGTTTTCCCAGACATAAGAATAATCTAGATCGATTTTGCGCCCCCGAAAACCCGCACATGCCAAATTTCAGCAAAATCGTTAGAGCCGTTTCGGAGATCGCCGGTATAAATAAATAAATAAATATACAACAATATAATCTAATATATTTAAATGAGTATTTAAATATATGAGATTATATTATATTTATTAATAAAAAATAATGTCGATTTAATTAATCGGAACGCTATTACTTTATATCAAAGCCAAACAAATTCACGTATAAGTCTTATTCACTTCAGTCAGGATTACGGCTTAAGGATTTTTCACATAGCCAACTCTTCTTAGAAGACTAGATAGCGTATTTTGTGAATTGAATTAATATTCTAGAAAAATCAAAGTGTGTATATAAAATAGTATAAAAAATACCTATTAAATTACATGTAAAATTCTATATCAATATATGTATTTTGCAAAGTGAGAGCAAAAAGATACTGCTTTGGCCTTCAATATTTTGTAGAATAAAAAATAGTAAGTATTGCTGTTTAAATGTACTCAAACAAAATCAAATCCCAATGTTTACGATCTAACTGCATCTATGGTGCAGAATTGACTGCAAGTTATTACAAATTTAATTTAATTTGTTTGTTAAGTTCATTAGGGCACCGTTTTAGCATAATTTACTTGGTCAATGTCGCTTAGAATGGACAAGACAGGTTATTTAACCGCTCTCCCTCGCTTCGCTCGGGTACGCCTCTAAAAAAATAAAAACAAATCTATCTCACGGAAACCGTACATTTTTTCTAGATAAAAAGTAGTCTACGTAGTTCTGATGTAAGAGCTATTGTAAAGTTCCATTAAATCCATTCAGTAGTTTTTGCGTGAAAGAGTAACAAACATCTATACATCCAGACATCCTCGCAAACTTTCGCATTTATAATGTTAGCAGGATTAAACATGTTTTATGTAAGTACCTAGAGATATTACGTTTCTCATGTCCCTGAAGAGGGCCGAGAGGACCTATAATCTTGGGAGTATTTAATTTGAAGTTAAGAGTAACTTTTCTTCAACGACGACACATATGTAACTTTATCCTTTGAAGCCCTCTTAAACCAATTTGAGCACTCGTTACAAGGTCTTTAAGTACCCTCATAAGCTCGGAACACTTATGTCTAATAATGAAACGTTATTCTTACTTTATATTAGTAAAAAATAATCATCATGTAATAAAAAATATTACATTTTTAATAAGGGATAAATACATATAAATATATTGCGAGAAGAAGGATTGTAATATGACAAAAATGTACTTAGCATCTGTTATAGTGCTCAGAATGTCTTCGTCTCCAATGTCGTACGAAGTTTTGGAGTCGAGTCAAAGAGACCGGTCGAGCGATGAAGTTTCAACTCAGAATTAAACATGGACGATTCGTCGAGTTATTTGTGACATCCATCGATCAAAAAAGTACTAAATACACAATCTCATGCAAAATTTCTCTTAAAACTGTCACCAATTGTTTAGGAAATTATTCTAGTTGTAATAAACAAACAACAATGTAAATTGAACCTTAAATGCAACACTTAAAGTTGTTTACACAAAAAAAAACGCGTTCAAGTGTTCAAATGATCACTCATTCGATGAGGATATTTTTTGTCGCTGATTGTGTATCTAGTACTTTTTTTGATCGATGATGATATCATATAATTATTAATAAAAAAAAAACAAGTACATTGTTCAATATATATTTTATGACGCTTGACAAAGGCCTAGTTATATATTATTATAAGAATTATAGTACATAATAATTAAGTATATTAATTTCATAATAAGACAACAGTGTTTACTTAAAATACATATTTTCTTTGCACTGTTTTACTAAACCGGTAAGAAAATGCTTGCACATTGCAACGATTTAGTAAACATCTTTATGGGTTTTTGTTTATCTTACGTTTGCTTCAAGTGATAATCAAACCCGTGGTCATATTGTTACAGCTACAGCTTCAAATTGCCACTTCTACCAAAATAGAAAATGATAATCAATGTTAGCACGGTTAAGTAAAGTTGGTTAGGGATTCAGTACATCACCCTGGAGACTCCTAACATGAACACTATTATTAAAGCCAACATAAAATTAAATGTAATTGAACATGTGTTAATTTATATGAAACATAATTATATTTCAAACATACCGAAAAACAAACAATTCCTGTTATTATTTTTTAAACTGAAGTGTTTTTCATATCTACCTATACTAATACAACATTTTTCGCGGACAATATCGTTTATAATTCTCATAAAAAAAATCTGGCATAGAACATGAAAAAAATCGTACAATTATTACAAAACTAGCGACTCACGCTCGCTTCGCTCGCGTTCGTCCCTGGGTACATTTTCACGGTTAGCTATGTTTATCCATAAATAGTAGCTTACTAATTTTAAGATATTCATTTAAATAATATAGCGATTTACGTTACGTACATACGTTATTGCGTACGCCGTCCGCGGATTTTGTTCACAATTTTATGGGTTTTCATTTTTTTTCGCGAAACCCTGATTCTTTTTTTAAAATAAAAGTAGCCTAAGTTACTCCTTATAACAGCAGCTATCTGCCAGTGAAAGTCCCGTCAAAATCGGTCCAGCCGTTTCGGAGATTAGCCGGAACAAACAGACAAACAGACAGAAAGACAGACAAAAATTGTAAAAAATGTTGTTTTGGTATATGTACCGTGTATACATCCATATGCATTTAGTAAAAAGTGGTTATTTTTATGTTACAAACAGACACTCCAATTTTATTTATCTGTATGTATAGATAATTTTGAACTTTAAAAACGGTTCAAATTGTTTACATTGTACTTGGCTCTCAAAATTTTAAAGTATATATGTAAGTTACGTCGTTAGACTTTGACTAAGAACTATTTGTAAAGAACTTACTGCTTTCTTGAGTTCCCTTGAAAATAATAACATATGTGAAGTGGCTAAGGGTTATATCCACATATGCCAATATCCCAATGTTTACGATCTAACTGCATCTATGGTGCAGAATTGACTGCAAGTTATTACAAATTTAATTTAATTTGTTTGTTAAGTTCATTAGGGCACCGTTTTAGCATAATTTACTTGGTCAATGTCGCTTAGAATGGACAAGACAGGTTATTTAACCGCTCTCCCTCGCTTCGCTCGGGTACGCCTCTAAAAAAATAAAAACAAATCTATCTCACGGAAACCGTACATTTTTTCTAGATAAAAAGTAGTCTACGTAGTTCTGATGTAAGAGCTATTGTAAAGTTCCATTAAATCCATTCAGTAGTTTTTGCGTGAAAGAGTAACAAACATCTATACATCCAGACATCCTCGCAAACTTTCGCATTTATAATGTTAGCAGGATTAAACATGTTTTATGTAAGTACCTAGAGATATTACGTTTCTCATGTCCCTGAAGAGGGCCGAGAGGACCTATAATCTTGGGAGTATTTAATTTGAAGTTAAGAGTAACTTTTCTTCAACGACGACACATATGTAACTTTATCCTTTGAAGCCCTCTTAAACCAATTTGAGCACTCGTTACAAGGTCTTTAAGTACCCTCATAAGCTCGGAACACTTATGTCTAATAATGAAACGTTATTCTTACTTTATATTAGTAAAAAATAATCATCATGTAATAAAAAATATTACATTTTTAATAAGGGATAAATACATATAAATATATTGCGAGAAGAAGGATTGTAATATGACAAAAATGTACTTAGCATCTGTTATAGTGCTCAGAATGTCTTCGTCTCCAATGTCGTACGAAGTTTTGGAGTCGAGTCAAAGAGACCGGTCGAGCGATGAAGTTTCAACTCAGAATTAAACATGGACGATTCGTCGAGTTATTTGTGACATCCATCGATCAAAAAAGTACTAAATACACAATCTCATGCAAAATTTCTCTTAAAACTGTCACCAATTGTTTAGGAAATTATTCTAGTTGTAATAAACAAACAACAATGTAAATTGAACCTTAAATGCAACACTTAAAGTTGTTTACACAAAAAAAAAACGCGTTCAAGTGTTCAAATGATCACTCATTCGATGAGGATATTTTTTGTCGCTGATTGTGTATCTAGTACTTTTTTTGATCGATGATGATATCATATAATTATTAATAAAAAAAAAACAAGTACATTGTTCAATATATATTTTATGACGCTTGACAAAGGCCTAGTTATATATTATTATAAGAATTATAGTACATAATAATTAAGTATATTAATTTCATAATAAGACAACAGTGTTTACTTAAAATACATATTTTCTTTGCACTGTTTTACTAAACCGGTAAGAAAATGCTTGCACATTGCAACGATTTAGTAAACATCTTTATGGGTTTTTGTTTATCTTACGTTTGCTTCAAGTGATAATCAAACCCGTGGTCATATTGTTACAGCTACAGCTTCAAATTGCCACTTCTACCAAAATAGAAAATGATAATCAATGTTAGCACGGTTAAGTAAAGTTGGTTAGGGATTCAGTACATCACCCTGGAGACTCCTAACATGAACACTATTATTAAAGCCAACATAAAATTAAATGTAATTGAACATGTGTTAATTTATATGAAACATAATTATATTTCAAACATACCGAAAAACAAACAATTCCTGTTATTATTTTTTAAACTGAAGTGTTTTTCATATCTACCTATACTAATACAACATTTTTCGCGGACAATATCGTTTATAATTCTCATAAAAAAAATCTGGCATAGAACATGAAAAAAATCGTACAATTATTACAAAACTAGCGACTCACGCTCGCTTCGCTCGCGTTCGTCCCTGGGTACATTTTCACGGTTAGCTATGTTTATCCATAAATAGTAGCTTACTAATTTTAAGATATTCATTTAAATAATATAGCGATTTACGTTACGTACATACGTTATTGCGTACGCCGTCCGCGGATTTTGTTCACAATTTTATGGGTTTTCATTTTTTTTCGCGAAACCCTGATTCTTTTTTTAAAATAAAAGTAGCCTAAGTTACTCCTTATAACAGCAGCTATCTGCCAGTGAAAGTCCCGTCAAAA
This sequence comes from Argynnis bischoffii washingtonia, assembly GCA_033884665.1. Lineage (NCBI taxonomy): Eukaryota > Metazoa > Arthropoda > Insecta > Lepidoptera > Nymphalidae > Argynnis > Argynnis bischoffii. The sequence goes on along the minus strand of CM066609.1, from coordinate 14,541,704 downwards.
TCGGTCCAGCCGTTTCGGAGATTAGCCGGAACAAACAGACAAACAGACAGAAAGACAGACAAAAATTGTAAAAAATGTTGTTTTGGTATATGTACCGTGTATACATCCATATGCATTTAGTAAAAAGTGGTTATTTTTATGTTACAAACAGACACTCCAATTTTATTTATCTGTATGTATAGATAATTTTGAACTTTAAAAACGGTTCAAATTGTTTACATTGTACTTGGCTCTCAAAATTTTAAAGTATATATGTAAGTTACGTCGTTAGACTTTGACTAAGAACTATTTGTAAAGAACTTACTGCTTTCTTGAGTTCCCTTGAAAATAATAACATATGTGAAGTGGCTAAGGGTTATATCCACATATGCATAAATTTGAAGCAGACAATGCGCTCACACGAACTCGTTAAAATATGAAGGAGTCAACGCTTGTGAAAATTAATTAGAAGTCTTAATTATAATACGCACAAAATAGATGTAACTATAAATACACCAATATAAATATGTATTTATAATCTATACTAAATAAAGCAGTAACAGCGAAATCTGTACATGAAATATTTTTTTTAAACTGATTGTAATGTATTATGTATACAATATAGACCCCAAAACAATAGGTATTAAAAATTTTGTCTGTTTGTCTGTACGATGAAATCTTACAAATTATACATATTGACTCTAACATGGTGGAACAAACGCACAGGACATGGAAGAAAAGTGTCTTAAACACTGAAAAAGCGAAACGAGGGTGAGTCACTAGTGACTAAATAAAGTAGTGGTAGCCTAGTGGTATTTTTTACTTAGTGATTGCTTGGGAAACCAAGTTACGCGGATTCAAATCCCGGGTCTCGCACCTCTGATAATTTCAAGTGCGAATCAATTTCAACATGATTATCACTTGAAAAGTGAAGGTGAAGAAAAACACCAAGTAAGCAAGTTTTCGAAAGATATGTGAAGTCTGCCAAACCGCAATTGGCCAGCATGATAGACAATGGCCTGATCCTCCTCGTATTGAATAGAGATGGTCAACAGTGGGACATTAAAAAGGGCTGAATAAAGACTAAATAAATAAGAATTTATAAATAATATCAAGTAGTATAAAATAGTATAATAAATACTCGTTGTATTTAGGGATAGAGGGAAAACGTTGCGAATCGGTAATTTCACAGTTTTTATCAAGAGATAGAATTTCCTTTCGTTATGAAGCGGCTATGGAGTCGGTACCATGTTTTAAGTTACGCAATAAATATGAACACAAATGCTCTACTTTTGCACATCAATTTTTTCATTGATAACATATTGATACAAATATTTCCATTAAGAAAATCGAACTCGTACTAACCTACACATTTTACCACTGAACTAATAGTTACTACTAACTATTTCTAGGCATAACGTCAAAACGTCAAAACGTAGCCTGTTATAGCTCTGCGTACAATTCACTTTTAAAAATATATAAAAGGCTAATTAAGTTATACAAGTAGTTTATAAACCTAATATGTGCTGCACTTTTTCTGTGGTATTGTTATCTCAGCATTTAAATTGATAAAAATGTGGATAATAAACTGTGTACGGGTGAACTCAATATCGTGGTGAAAACAAAGTGTCCCCCTTAATTTGAGAAATCTTTTGCCTAAAAACGATAAAAACGAAAGGTTAGTGATAAAAGTGACTTTAAATTTTAATAACTCTTTATTAAATGTGTATTTATAGTGTTTTATTATTTTATAAAGAACTTGACGGTGATTCAAAAATAAAAGTTATTGCCCGAGTGTTATCTGCAAGTCACGAACAACATTTTGCATTGAATCATCATCGTTCATCTTGGCTCTGTGGTACAAAGTGGCATCTCGACGTCGTCAGTAACCCGAGTTCGAGACGCACCTCGGGGATAAATTTTAATTTTATTTACTATATGTCCGAGCACATTTGAAGAGTTAAAGTTTATATGATAATAACAAAATGTCGAAAAACAAACTAGAATGTTGTTTACGGCTACCCAACTCAGTAGAGATTGTTAAATGTAAATCTTGTAATAAAAAATACCATTATGCGTGTGTAAGCACCACAAAAACTGTTTATAAAGACTTAACAGAGGAATACAAAAACAATTGGCTATGTCCGGTGTGCTCTAGACCCCGAACAGATAACACAAATACGCCAATTAGAAATGCCGCAGGTTATACCAATGATAACAAAACCGAAATTGAATCTGAAGAATACATTAACGTAGGCGCAAGGCGTAAAAGAGTTAGGTCACCTGGGGATAGCCCAAGGAGCGAGTCTTTGAGAGAGGTTAGAAGTATAATCAGACAAGAACTAACGTCGGTACTGGATAATTTCAAAACTAACATTTTGGAGCAAATTGATTTTAAAATAAAAGAAGTTTTAGATAATATGAGTAGTATTAACACTTCAATCGGCTTTCTAGAAGAGAAATTTGAAGACGTCAAACAGGAAATGCAAAACAAAATAAAAATAATTAACAACTTCGAAGAAGAGAACAGGTTATTGCATACAACTGTTAAAGATCTTGAGTCTAGGTTATCGATACTTGAACAACAGTCGCGTGCTTGTAATGTGGAAATTCAATGTGTTCCAGAATTTAAAAACGAAAACATATTAACAACAGTTAAACAAATCGCTTCTACTGTGAATTGCAATATTAATGACCAGGATATACAGTTCTCCACAAGGATTATGAAAATGAACAAAGAAAGTACTCGACCTCGCTCCATATTAGTCAAATTTACTACGCCTAGGTTGCGGGATACTTTCTTAGCAGCTACCATATCATTCAACAAGAAAGCAACCTCTAACAAGGATAAACTCAACACAAGCCATCTAGGAATTAGTGGAGAGAAAAAGCCGGTCTATGTATGTGAACACTTATCCCCGGTCATTAAAGCATTACACGCTGAAGCAAGGATAAAATGTAAAAAAATCGGGTATCGTTACGTTTGGGTTAAAAATGGACGAGTATTTGTACGTAAATCTGATAATTCTGAATATATTTTCGTAAAAAACATAGATGTACTCAAAAATTTACATTAATTACTTGTCTTTTGTATGTGCTAGAGTTTGATTCATATCATTAAAATTCTCTTCGATATTAGGCTATTATCAGAATGTAAGGGGGTTAAATACAAACATGCAAAGTGTACGTAATAACGTTTTAAATAATAGTTACAGTTTTATTATACTTACAGAAACATGGTTAAGTAGCAGTATATTTGATTCTGAGATTCTTGATGATAGATATATTGTGTACAGACGTGATCGCGAGACTTCTTCGTTTTCTGGTCATAAAAAGACGGGCGGTGGTGTCCTTATTGGTGTTTCTAGGGACTTAGTGTCCTATCGTCACGTAGAATGGGAAAGTGATTGCGAGGACTTGTGGGTATCAATTCAACTAAATTCAGGAAAAAAATTAAAAACTATTCATCTTTGTGGCGCTTATCTTCCTCCTCCGGCTGACCGCAATACTTTGGAGGTATTTGTAGAGAAAGTAAGTAATGTAATCTCTAATAATAATAGTGATAACTGCATAACACTCGTGATCGGTGATTTTAATTTACCAGGTATCTCCTGGTCTAGTCTTAATATGCAAGATAATATTGATGTAGGCATTGATATTGCTAGTTGCTATGGTGATTGCTCATTAAGTTCAATTTTCACTGATTTTGTTAATCTCAATTCTCTATATCAACTAAATTATATTAAAAATACGACAGGGAAAATACTCGATCTTGTCTTGAGTAATAGCAACTTAGTAAACATAAGTGAATGCAAAGATCCCATTCGTAAAATCGACCCACATCACCCCCCTCTCAACATAACTATAAATATTCCCGTCGAAAATCAAACATATATACGTAATTTCTCGAAAAGTAAATATAATTATTTTAGGGCCGATTATGATAATATAATAGCATCACTTAATAAAGTGAATTGGCTTGAAGAATTCAAATACTGCTTGGACGATGTAAATGAAATGGTCAATAAATTTTATGCAATACTTTTTTCGATTATAAACAAATATGTACCAAAATCGCAAAAGACACGCGGGATGTACCCAGTATGGTTCTCTAATAAACTTATTCATATGCTTAAAAGAAAATACAAATATCACAGCAAAATAAAACAGTTTAACAACCCTTTAGATAGACTAGAATTTCAATACTTGAGGAGAGACTGTGATAAACTTATAAACAAATCTTACAATGACTATGTTACATTAATCGAGAATGCAATAGCAAGGAATCCGAAATACTTCTGGACGCATATGAAAAATATGCGTAAAAAAAGTAGCTCATATCCAGCAACCATGATGTTAGGCAATCTGGTTGCAAACAATAAACAGGATATCTCAAACTTGTTTGCTAAGCACTTTTCCTCGGTTTATGAAATAGACACCTGTGCATCGAGTTGCAATACTTTAAAACCCCATTCGTACATGGGAAGTATCTCTCTATCTCAAGCTGCTGTCGAGAAAAAATTAAAAAGACTTGATACATCCAAGGGCGCCGGTCCTGATAATATCCATCCTGTATTCATATCACGTTGCGCAAACAAACTGTCTTTTCCTTTGCATTTAATCTTTAACACTTCTCTGAGGACAGGAGTGTTCCCGGTTAAATGGAAGGAAGCAAGAATAGTGCCAGTATTAAAAGGTGGAAAAGCAGATTCTGTAGAGAATTATCGTCCCATATCGATTTTGTCAACTGCGACAAAGGTCTTTGAGAGCCTTGTACATGAACATTTGCTCAGTATGGTGAAATATAATCTAAGTCAGGATCAACATGGTTTTATGTCAGGAAGATCTACTAACACTAATCTCATTTCCTATATAAGTGAAATCACAGAAGCTATGGACGATGGAGATCAAATTGACGCTATTTACACTGATTTTTCAAAGGCGTTTGACAAAGTTAACCATACCATATTAATTGAACAATTAAAATCTTTTAACGTGACTGATGCTTTAATATGCTGGTGTGAGTCTTATCTACGTCTTAGATCGTCTACTGTTGTAATCGATGGATTTCAGTCGTTTTCATTTCTTGCACACTCTGGTGTACCACAAGGATCAATTTTGGGACCTATACTCTTTAACATCTTTATAAATAACATAACAAACATCTTCAAGTTCTCAAAAATATTTATGTATGCCGATGATCTAAAGCTAGTTCGAAAAATCCAAACTTATGTTGACGCGATATATTTACAAAAAGACTTAGATGAACTATATAACTGGTGTAAAGCTCATAAAATGAATTTAAATGCAAAGAAATGTCATTATATCCAGTTTACACGTAAAAAGAAAAAGATACATTTTGAATACAAAATATCGGATGTAACTTTAACCAAAGTAAATGTTGTCTGCGACTTGGGGGTGTTCTTGGATTCTAAATTGCAATTTACTTCACATATAGAGTATATCTCCAGAGTAGCTTATAAGTCATTAGGATTTGTTCTCAGAAATGCTAAAGAATTCCATAAAATCTCAACTGTAATAATGCTTTTTAACTGTTTTGTCCGAAGCAAATTGGAATATTGTTCTGTTGTTTGGTCGCCACAGTACAGTGTCCATGTTGATAGAATTGAACGTATACAAAAAAAGTTATTGAGGTTCTTAACATATCGGTTCAGGTTTCCTAACAGCTGCACAGGATATGAAAGCAAACTAAAGTATATTCATCAGCTGTCTCTAAGCGCAAGAAGAAAGCTGTTAGATCTAACGTTTCTATCCAAGCTACTAAATAATAGTATCGACTGCCCGATTCTACTGTCGAAAATAAATTTTAATATACCAGTTAGAACTTCTAGAAAGCAAATTCCCCTCTTTAGAATTAATAAACACAGGACGAATTTAGGAAAAAACGCGCCGCTTAACAGATTAGCTAGAACCTATAATGGCATCATTTCGGAAAATAGGGGGGTAGACATTTTGCATGACAAATTTAACTCCTTTAAAAATAAAATTAATTGCTATCTTGAGCAAAATCAATAATAATATTAATATTAATGTTGTTGTATTTGTATGTTAAATAATTCTATTTCTTTTAAATTATTCATATCAATTTTCTAATATTATGTAATTAAATTCAATTTTTAAATCTTTTTATCCCTCAATTTACACAATTAATGCATGCTGTGATTACCTATAAAAAGAAATACAATTAGACTTATAATTTATTATGTAGATTATTATCATTTAAATTATTGTAATTTCTGTTGGTAATCCAAATAAATAAATAAATAAATAAATAAAATTATTGGCTCAGATAGGATTATGCAATCATTATTTCTCGATTAGCACCGTTATCTTACTTAAGAGAAAGTGTATCAAAATGTTTCTATCTATAGGCCAGTTTCGAGATTACGGTCACCAACTCCGATAGCCGTGATCGTCTAGTGGTTAGGACCCTACGTTGTGGCCGTAGTAACCCAGGTTCGAATCCTGGTCACGGCAGCGCAAGCTGTCTCGGCGGAGTTATAATTTTTATATATTTTTTTTTCTATAGTCGATAATTACGAATGAATATTTTGATAGTTGGAAAAAATAAATAAACATACAAATATGAAATCTAATTTAATTACTGAGCACCAAGTGTTAGTATTTACCTTACCTACCTCGTACATATGTATGTATACCTGAAACCAAAAAAAATAAAATATAATTATTACATATTTATTACATAGTAAAAAACAATATATCCCGTGGGCACTGTACATTTTTTTGGGATAAAAAATTATCTATGTGCTATTCCAGACTCTTTATTTATTCTATCTCTATGCTAAATTTCATCAAGATCCTTTCAGCCGTTCTGACTTGATTGAGTAACTCATATTTATAATATTAATACAATTGGATTGGATATTTCTAATTTTTTATTTTTCACTGATATTAAGATTAATTAATTATATATTTAATTAAGATTAATTAATTATATATTTTTATTATTACAAGGTATGTCAGAAAAGAGTCGCAGGTTTAACTACTAGCCATTTAGAATTTTGACTCTATCGCTAGATCAGCTAGTATGTATTCAGCCCTTTTTAGCGTCCCACGGCTGGGCACTGGCCTTCCTTGAAGTGGGATCAGACCATATTCCACCGCGCTGGACAAGTGCGGGTTGGCGGACAAAGCCACTTAAACATAATAAAAGAATATTATAAAGATCTTAATTTTGTATTCTGTAATTTTGTCACATTGGTTAAGTAGTTTCATAGATTATAAATACTCTAAGTACAAACAAACTGCTTTTCTAATTTAACGTCTTATAAAATATATAGCAGCGAAGATAAGTTAATAAGGTTTTTTATGTGCGTCTTTTAAGTTAACTGGTGTTCGACCAGTAGTCGAAATTTGACCATAATATATAAAAAAACTGTTTTAACATTTTATTGACGACACTAACTCTCGTCAAAAGCTACTAAACAAAAAAAAAAGAAAATCAGTAGACAAATAAAGGAAAAAAAGGTACCTACCTACTGAATTGTTTTGTCTTTGTCTAACTATATAAAGATAAAAAAAAACTTATAAGAATTCAAAACAGCCAAGCTCGAGTTACGCGATAAAACAGAATAGCATAGTGTTGCACAAAGATATTGGATGTCAGATATAGCAATTTCAGCTATTTTTGCTATATCCTGTCTGTATGCTGAGTCAGATGTGTTATATTAGATCGTGACGAAATTCCACAATGTATACTTAAAGTTTATTTATATAAAAGCTATATATACAAAATCGCACAAGTGCGAGTCTGAAATTGCACACTTAAGGGTTCCGTAGCATTAAACATTTCAGTTATATTTTAACGTACGTAATTTGTGAGGTTAAAAGTAATATAAAGTATTGGTATAAAAAAGTTTGAATTTTATAGTATTTTTAACCGACTTCCAAAAGAAGGAGGAGGTACTCAATTCGACTGTATATATATATTTTTTATGTTTGTTCGTGGGTTTTTTCGTCGTTTATGAACCGATTTTGATAATTCTTTTTTTGTTTTTCAAAATAAAACTATCTTTTCGGATTATTTCGCGAATTTATTATGATTTTTGGTTTCTTTTTTTGTTGGGAAGGCGATATCCCAAGAGTGGTACCATGATAAGGAGACCAGGAGCTGATGATGGGATCCCAGAGAAATCGCGGGGAACTTTCGAAAATTATAGCGGCGACTAGTGCGTTTGTTATTATTTTCATTAGGTATTTTGAGCATTACTATTTAATGAAGGTCTGGAGTCGATCTGATGATGGACCCGAAAGACAGTCGAGGGAACTCCTCAACGATTTACAGCAATTACCTGGTGTTTGGGCTTGATTAATTTGTATTGGTGATACATCTACACTAAAAATGGAAAAATAGAAACTTAAAACGAAAACCGACTTCCAGGCACTGAAAAGTAAAAAATAACAAAACGGGGGTTTTCATTTAGAATAGATACTTAATCAGATTTTTTCGAAGTCGGTGCCAGCCAATACAAATCAAAGCATCAATACAAATCAGTGCCTGGAAGTCGGTTTTTTTTTTTAAGTTTTTATTTTTATATCTTTTTCGAAAAACGCCTAATGAAACTCGCTCACAAAGCAAAACACTTGGTTTAAAACAGCATACAAATATTAATAGAATATTAATTATACTATACTATGAAATACGAAGTTAGGTTTGCGACCGCTTAACTAACAAAGCGTGATATTGAAATATATATCATAACTTAAGAACTAATCAAAGTATTTTCTTCAAAATTTTGTCAATGTCCAAAGACAACCAAATTCGATTTGAAATACACTATCTATACTAATATAATATGGCTAGCGACTCACCCTCGCTTCAGAAACAAATCTATCCCACCGGAACCGAACATTTTTCCGGGATGATATATAGCCTATAGCCTTCCTCAGTTAACGGGCTATCTAATGCAAAAAAAAATTATTATTTTATATTTATATTACCTGCCTTTCTTTTGGTTATTTATCTTAAATCTCTACCTGCAAGAGACCATAGATAGGTGGCAAGTAGTTTAAGACAAATATAAAGAATTTTCATATTATTTTAATTTATATTAAAGTTAAATATCATTCAAATAGATGAATATAAGCTTTTTAATTTGGTAAAATCAACTGTAGCACAAAATTAAATGATTAAATGCAAAGTGTTACGAGAGTAATGAACTCGTAGTTTTAATTGAGCTTTCGATGATCCAAAACACTAATGAAAACATAATTAAATTTTATTTGTTTACTCTGAAAGATGGTTATTATTATTTTATGTTATTAAAATAGTTACTTTAAACAATATAGGAGCTTTGTTATCCAATATCTAGCTTTAAATATAGTAAAGATAGATAATAGATAGCAAGCCTATATATTGACCCGTATAACCAGCTGATGAGATATTTTCCTGCAGTAAAAAGTATCCTATGATACTTTTTACTGCAGGAAAATATCTCATCTCTGAGAAATCTATACTAAACGCTAAAACGTAAACTAAACGAGCTAAGCGAAGGTAAGTCGCTAGTACTTTATAAAATTAAAAAGCACTTATAATTAACTAAATTAATAATAAATTAGCTTAGTCTGCCCTGTTCTTACGTCTGGTTCCTAGTCACAGTGTTAGTACTGACACTGATTTTCACTTAAAACGGGGTAAAATTTGAGACCATCAAGCTTGTATCTTCTCTACACGTACATACGAGTATAATATATTACACATTTTTAAAAGAAAAACATTTATATAATATATTTACTTCACAATACGAGCAAGCCACACAAACGCACAATAGAAGTCGCCATTTTAATAAAAAGAAAAATCTAACCATAATAATATATGCAAATATAACATAAAATACTGTATAATCATAATACAAAAAGACATGTTGAATACTGAGTGCGAAGAATAACAAAATGATAATCTTCCACAAACATTAGCTTTAGAAGTGTGATTCTTATATCAAAATGCATAAGGGCCTAAGTCATATTGTATTTCTTGGGTCGTGTATACAAAACATATTTTTTCCATTATTTAGCTTATTCGTGCCGGTGGGTAGTTGAAATACGTATTTTTACGATCAAGTCAGCCTGACGCCTCTGAACTTTATATGCCCTAAATGTTAACGAATGTTGATGCTATGAATTTCCATAAGAAATCATAGGCTAATAAATTTTAATGTAATATAATTTTATTAATTCTGACTTTAGAATTCGTTTGTTTTTTTAAAATTGTGTAATACACAATTTAAACAATGAAAAGAGTTAGAAATTAAAAATGGCGGCAAAAAAACCATGGTATTCAGCAATCAATAAAAAACTTATTTAAATTTCGCAAGTAGAAAGCAAACTTGTTTTCACAAATTGTGTAATACAATAATAACATTCGAGTTTTTACGATGTCAATGGCATGCAATTATTGCCAGTTGCAAATGGGTTAATTGTATGCATTGAATGATACGTACTAACATTACAGGCATTGTAACCCTAATATTATAGTTCCATCTATTAGTTAGTATATTTGCTACAGAGCTACCATAGATTTATATACCTAAGCCTAAGCTTCTTCGAAGAGAAAACGAAGGGAAGATAAGTATAAGCGGATCTGCGTTAAGAATATTTTTTCAAAAATATATAATACTAGCGATTCACCCTCGCTCCGCTCGGGTTCGTTCTTACTTACGTTTTAAGGTTTAGTATAGATTTCTTAGAAATGAGATACTTTCACGCAGTAAAAAGTATCCTATATGTTGACCCGATTAATCATCTATCATCATACCAAATTTTAATCAAAATCTGTCCAGAGGTTTTCTCGTGATGCGGTCACAGACAGACACAAAAATTTTTAAAAATTATACATTCAGCAATTTTCAAATAATATTTTATGTACAGATTCGATTCAATTAGAATTTTATTATATATATTGATTCCTTACACATTATATATTTTTAAAAATACGTTGCAACGTGTTTAATGCCTTTTTAATAGATTCAAACAGCAATAGTTTTAACTCCACACAATATAAGTCTTATAGCGCTCTAAAATTGCAATCAGATGCTTTTGAACGCAATGTTAAATCCCCTATGACGAGTTAAATATACAATGAAGAATTCACTGGAAATGCTTTTATCCATATTACGAATCTCTTCTTCGGTCTATCAAAAATATGAAATAAAAAAAGGTGACTTTGGTGGTGGCGACTTTTTAAATAAATAAATAAATATATTGGGACATTAACACACAGCACCATCTAGTTCCATGGTAAGCTACAAGGCCTGTGTTATGGATACCAGATAGTTGATACACTACACATATATAACTTTCAATACATACATATTATAAATATAAACACCCATGACTAGAGTACAAACATTCGGCTCATCACACAAATGAATGCCCCCAGCGGGACTCGAACCCGCGATCACTGGCGCAGAAAGTAGGGTCACTACAAACTGAGCCAAACGTGCCGTCGATTACATTATTATAATTATAAAAATAAAATATGATTGAGTGCATACGCCTAGCTCGCTCGGGTGCTAGGGTAGAGTAGGCCTTAGGGTTGTATGGCTTAGGAATGCGTAGAGGACGAACATAGTATAAAAAGACATTTGAAAATATGGGTAGCACAAACTTAAGGACACACATGTGATCCTTTAAGTATCCCGTCTTTACATCATATGTACAAAACCCTAAAATTAAGAACACTGAAATAATAACGATGAAAAAGTTTCAAGTTATTTAATAATAGTAATATTATTAGTCCCGCTGAGTTACTTTCGCCAGTTCTTCTCAGATCTGAGGCTTTTTCTTTCCCAACTGGTATTAGACTCATGACGTTCAGTAAAAAAATTGTTATAATTTAATGCTGAACATATTATTGTGAATATATTATAAATGGAAAGTTTATATGTTTGGATCGATGTTTGTTACTCTTTCACGCCAGAGCGGCTGAACGGATCTAGATGAAATTTGGCACAGAGATATGTATATTATAATCTGAAATAGTACATAGGCTTTTGATGGCAGGATAGGTTTCTTATTGTTTCTCTAGAGGCGAACCCGAGCGAAGCGAGAGTGAGCCGCTAGTTAAGCTATATAATTCTCAATATTTTGGAGACAATTAACAAAAATATTCTTTTTAATATTACAAAGACTAGAGTAAGTAGTTTATAAATAATTTGGTCATAAAATATGATCAAAACAAGTGTTTTCTTTGTACACGCACTGTTGGTGATTCAATAACTGGCACGGCACTGAAATTGAGTTTGGCGACATTTTCACGATTGAATTTATAAAATTTCACGTCTCGTTTGTTTTGTCATTATTTTTCGCTCAATTGACGCAAATATTTTATTAATTGATATAACAGAGTCGTTAATTAAAAATATCTGATACATTAGTATATTTATTTGGCGCATACAAAAATAATCGTATTTACTTCTGTTCATATTAGAGATTAACGATCACTTCCGTCATATCCTAAATGTACGTCGCACGGATAGCAATTTCCTTATCGAACCTTTCTTGAAGCAAAGCCTTTCTTGACATCTTTATGGAAGTATATTTTAAAGAGCAGACTACCTATATATAATTCACGTATTTTTTCAGTAAACAATTTTTAAGAAAAAAGTGAAGAGAGTCAAAAATGTTACTCATTGGGTTAATTTAAATATTTACATTGCTAATCTATGCTTAGCCCAAGTAGAACTCGAACCTGCGACATGAAGCGTAGAAACAGATTGTCAGACCACTACAACAAAATCTATACTAATATTATAAAGCTGAAGAGTTTGTTTGTTTGTTTGTTTTTTTGTTTGTTTGGTTGAACGCGCTAATCTCAGAAACTACTAATCTGATTTGAAAAATTCTTTTTGCATTATATAGCCCGTTAACTGAGGAAGGCTATAGGATATATATCATCCCGGAAAAATATACGGTTCCCGTGGGATAGATTTGTTTTTGTCTAGGGACGAACCCGAAGCGATCAATCGATATAAAGTACTCTGCTGGCTGCTCTTTGTCTCTGCGTGGTCTCAGAGATACTATAACGTATCACCATGCTGCGAATTTCTAGGGAAAAAAATCCAATACCTACTTTTTGACCCAAACCAAAGCCGTATTCAGAAACTCGATATTTGCTTTAACTGTATCACAGACGGTCGATATTTGCCATACCTGTATCACACAGCGTATTACATAAATAAAAAGTTGTAAAACAAAACAACACACACCGTATTACAAACCAGGCTCCACAATAAAGCGTCCATACAAGGCATAACAGTCTGTCCTATATGAAATTCAATTTGCTGCATTTAGACATAATATTACGTAGAAACGTACCAGGCGTACATAAACGTAGTTAATATAAAAATGCAACTGGTACTTCTATGGGTTTACGTAAGAGATAAAATAGTATTAAAGTATCCCAGCAAAGAGTTGCTGTACAAATTACAAACCTTATTTTAATAAAACCTTACTTAACCACCTTAATTCATTAAAACCGTTTTATTTTTTGTAAAATAATATAATTAAATAGATATAAATTTTACGAATATTACAAATGTGAAAGTTAAGATGAATGTTTGGATGTCTGATACTCAAACACGCCAGAACGGCTGAACGGATCTGGATAAAATTTGGCACAGAAATAGATTATAGTCTGGAATAGCACATAGACTACTTTTTATACCGGAAAAATGTACGGTTCTCGTGGGATAAATTTGATTTTGTTTTTCTAGAGGCGAACATAGGTGAACCGAAGCGAGGATGAGCTAGTTACTCAATAACTTACATTTGTACAAAGAAAAAACGATTTAAAAACAAAATTTCACACAATATAAACCAGGGAGATATACCAGTATATTTTAATCTAATAATTGATTTGTTCAGCCCACAATAAATTTAGAACATAATCCAAATGGATTCACCACAACAATGATATGATGCCCAATATGTAAAATTGAAATTAGTTTTCGTAATTAATTAGAGATGTGTATAGTATACGAGTGTAGTAAATATTGATGACCGTCTGGTGTTAAGGGTAATATTTCACTATTAAATTAATAGTTAGATTTTTGATCAAGAAAAATATTTGCGAGTTGGGTTATAGATTTTCTTTATAATGTAGTATGTGATGGTATCTGATGGTGTGATGTGAATAAGGATGAAATAACAAACAAAAACACGCATATTTATATACAGGATTGATATTAATAAAAAATAATTATATTATTTTTAAGTATAAACAGAAAGCAAAATATTTAAATTCAGAATTTTCCTTCTTTTTCTGAATAGTAGAAGTTGGTAAAAAAGTCTTATTAAATCTGTTAAACGAAATTCACAATTCATAGTTTTTCCTGATTTTCTTGAAAACGGAAAACTGGATAAAAGAAAATTTTATGGGACCACCTCCGGACATACCTGAATAGAATACAGTTTAAAGTAGCGAAATCGGTCAAGCCGTCTCCGAGAAATCGGGGAACGTACATAAAAAATACACCGAAGCGAACATAGTACCTCCTGCTTTTTGAAAGTCGGTTATAATTAAAAGTCGGTCGGTTAATTACAATGTATTATTAAGTGAAATTACTCAATACAAGAGCATTGAGTAACTACATGAGTCTTCTAGCAAATTTAAAAAATTAAAAAATAACCTCATTTCCCAATGTAATTTGTTATATAAAATATATGATCGTATACGGGTCAACATATAGGATACGTTTTACTGCGGGAAAATATCTCATCTTTAAGAAATCTATACTAACCATCAAAACATACCTAATTATACGCTAGTTATAAATAAAAAATAATGAGATGTACTTAACATCATATATAGGCAAAAATGTAGCACTTACATTTTCCTTATCAAACCCATTGTTTCCTTCAGTCATAACTAACAATAGAGGTGACGGTGTCAAAAAAATAATCACCTATCACACATTCTTTAAGATAAACTTTCCCACAAAAACGAATAAAACTTTATTCAATAAGAGCTTATTAAAATTTGAAACGTTGCCAAACTGATTTTTGTGACATTTATAGCCCCATTGGAACTAATAAGCCATTAAAAATAACATAAAGACACATGCGTGACCTAAGAGGCAGTAAAATTGCATGATTAATAAGGATCTCATAAAATATATTAAAAGAAATATATTCTAACCAGATTTAAAAGTTAATGATGAAGACTTTATGAAAAAACTGTCCTCTATTGCTCGGGGATAGCATAGTTTTTTATCGGTGTAAAATTTTTAGAACTAAATGACACTAGTCCCATTACCACAGGAAATATATTCAGCCCTTCTTAACGTCCCACAGCTGGGCTAGGACCACCCTTCCTTCCTTCGTAATCAGGCCCATCGTCCACCACGCTAGCCGAGTGCGGATTGGCGGACTTCACATGTCTTTCGATAACTTGCTAGGTTCTTTCAGACATGTAGGTTTTATCACGATGTTCTCCTTCACAGTAAGATAAGAGGTAATAATGTTGAAAATGATTCGCACATGAAAATAATAGAGGAGCGATGAGCGGGTTCACTCGGTATCCCAAGCGAGCGCGTTACTACTGGGTAGTGGGTTAGCATTGCTTTAAATATGTACATAGGTGTAATATTTCCCACATCAATAAGTAAACCAAACTTTAGTATAGTTCAAGGTATTTTATATTTGTGGTGGTAAAACGATTTAAATTGTACAGTCCAAGAAAGCGGATTCTGTTTTATTTTATTGGATTCTTTTTTCGTATAATATAACCTGAATTAATATTTTTACTCTTTAAATCTAAGAATCTCATAAAGCAACAGTATGATTTGTTGGCATAAGCAAATGCGAAATTTAAGTACATGCAAGACTCTGGCAAAGTTAGTTAAATAAAGTACTTCAACACCATTAGGTACCTAACGCTTCTATTTACTAAGACGTCTTTATGTAATCCAGTATGTTTTATATACGAGCAGTAACTAGCAACCGTTGTGTACGAGTTTTGATTTGCACAATACAGGTTTACCGAGATTACACCTACTTAACAGCTAATCTTATTAAGTATGAGGATTAAAACGATTCTGCGATCGCTATGTTGTTTTCATTAAATCCGTCTGTCTGTTTATTTAGATGAATTTTTTTTTCAAATTTCTTTTAAATAGCTATTTATATACATTACATATATACATATTTACCAATAGTGAATTTAAATTATAGAATATAGATAAATAGCGATAAAAGAAGAAAAAATATTTTATCTAAAAAAATCAATAATCATAATAACAATAGCCAAAATTAAATAAATAATATTCCATATTCAATTATAAAACTTATTAAAATTATAAAAATGTTTAAAATTAAATGGAACAAATATTGTAAGATACTTTGGTGCCATTTTTGAATTTTTTGAATTTATTTTTGTTAATTTGTGGGTAGACCGTCTGTAACAACTATATAATGCCTTTGAGACACCTAACATCTTAGTCTCTCCCGTGACCATGATTGCTGTAAAGCACTCGAAACGTCGGGAACCAAAAATCAAAATAAATTCGCGAAAAAATCCGAAAAGATAGTTTTATTTAAAATGTAAAATATTCGCATAAATCTAAGTATTAAGAAAAAATTAAGCTTAATTCTTGAAAATATTTAAAATGCACTAACTCTTACTTATTTATCTGTATGTCTGGCTGAATTTTATGGTAAATATACTTAATAATTTTATGTATTGTACCACTAAATATGGAAGAACTCACCCAGTCATAAGAAATGAAAAATATAGCAAACAGCTAGAACCAAAAATTCTTTCCAAACTACCTTGCGCATCTATTATATGAGTACTTCAATTTTCAAAGAAGATTTCAAATGGGAATCTTAATGTATTAATGTTTTGTGAGTCGCTAAGACGACTTACTACGCTTTATAACGTGGTATAGCGTGCACTAGTGAAAGACAAGGGCTGCATTTCAACACGTTTTCTAAATGAAGCTTTAGATTAACTGTAAGATACCTTGTATCGCTATTTTTATTTATTCAAGATTATATATGTTTGTATGTTAATGAGTAATTCATACAAACAAATTTTAATTATTAATTAGTTAAAGCCAGTCATACATTTTAAAATTTAATAAAATATGTAATTTCAATGGAAACAAACTAAAAATTTACTTCAATTAAACAAGTTTGTAAACAAAAAAACATTTTATTTATAAACTCATTTACACCGGATGGGAATGACATTTAGCTCTATTGTTATAAAGTCCCTAAATAAAAATAGAGAAAAAAAAACACATTCACTTCTTTCACTTCTTTCGAAATTTTTATTCGTATATTACCTAAGTAACTCTTAAAAGGATTTAAATCTATGGCCAAAAAACAGCTAGGAATGCACTAATGCGAAGCTAAGGGATGTCACTAGTTAATTCATAAAATAGCTTGTCAAAACCATATCAAGGTGCAAGTATAACATAAATTGAATACATATCCTATCCAGTAATATCTACTGATAAGTACGTTCCATTTTGCAACTTTTTTTTACTAACTTTTCCTCTGGTCCAAAGGAAGCTCCGCAGTAAACTACTTTTTTTTTTTTTGTTTTGGTCCTCTTTTAGTTTCAATTCTCTGTCTGATATCTTTGCAATGGTAGTAAATGAGTAAGAATATCCTGTTTCCCGATTAAAACTTTTATATTTTGCTCCGTAAACGCGGAACAGGACAAGGGAAATTAAACTTACTTGCATTTTGCTAAATCTTTAGTGCTGTATAATGCATGCTGTTTAAGTAAATTCGCCTTCTAACATTACTAATATTATATAGAGGTGGAGTTTATTTGTTTGTGTGTTTGAACGTGCTAATCTCAGGAACTACTCCGATATGAAAAAATATTTTTGCATTAGATAGCTCGTTTATTGAAGAAGGCCTATAGGCAATATATCATCATGCTTCTACCCAAGCGATGGGAGCAGTAATATAATATATAGTCTACATTTCCATACTAACCTTTAAACCATTTTTTTTTTTTTTTTATAGTTGGGGAATGCATTTACGCATACTACCTATCCCCTAGGTGGTTATGTGGGGCTCACCGGCTAGAAGAGCCGGTACTACCCACTAAACCCCAACTTTCCCCTCCCCTCCGCCTTAGTGGGACGCCGCGGGATCGCTTACGCATAACTACCGCGACGCCCCGGCGGCGAACTAACCTTTAACCATACTAACCTAGGGAGCGAAGCAAGGGTGAGCCGCTAGTCTATTATAAATTAATACAGGAATTAAAATAAATCTGCATAGGATAAGCCTCTGTATGTATAAACTCACGGAATAGGTAAAAAAGGCTATCTTTCATTAAAAAAGACAGATTCCAATTCATTAAAGTCCTTTTATTTTAGAGGAAGAAAATCAATTTCAAAACAATGAAAGACAAAACCTCCGACAACAATCAAATACGCATTCGATTGTCTCTGTTCAAACAGTGAATCGATCTAAACAAGTACATAGTTTACACAATCGATGTAGCAACATTTGTCTCACGATTCGAATAACCCTCTGAACTAACTCGATTGCTGGAATGAGGTGTTGATTAACTGCGGCTGACGCAATCAACGGTAACAAACAAATGGACAACACGGGACAAAAGAATAGATACATCTACATGTATTACATTTAACTAGTAGTACTTGTGTTTGTTTCTTATTTAACCTTTAAATGAGATATAGTTAAGTTACTAATTTAATTGTAGCATTTCTATTGTACTCCGGAGCGTCCGTAGGGCTTAACTGTATCCTAAGTGCTACTCCAGGCCGCATGAAATTTAGTGCACAGTTAGCTTATCTGTGCACTGAAATGTCCATTTAATCCATTTAAGTTTGTACAAATCTCTTTAGTAACAAACATACAAACATACAAATTTTCGCATTAAGATAGCCACATTTAGTTATTTGTTAGAAGTCGTAAATTCATATTTGACAAGAATCTAAGAAGCAAGTTGCTAAGAGTAATCTATAAATACTTCGGGTCATTTTTTATAATAAATATATAAATAAATAAATATGTTGGGACATTAACTCACAGCACCATCTAGTTCCATGGTAAGCTACGTAGCCTGTGTTTTGGATATCAGAAAGGTGATACACTACACGTATATAACTTTAAATACAAACATAATATAAATATAAAACACCGACTAATAAACACATGACTGGAATACAAATATTCGTGCTCACAAATGAATGCCCCCAGCGGGACTCGAACCCGCGACCGTTGGCACAACAAGTAGGGTCACTACAAACTGAGCCAAACGTGTCGTCATATAAATAATAATGTTGTTAATAATACAGAGTTCCAATAAAGAACTAACAATTTTTACTAATTATTTTTAACTCCCCGCCACTCTCTTATTCATTAAACCATAGACGAAACAATTTGAAGCGTTATTGTGATAAATTCAACGATTATCACTGTAGCGTACTAATATACAAACAGTGGATTAACAAATTATAATAACTTCAAAAATTGAACTTATTTAAGGGCAAAATTAACGAGATAAAAAACAATGGAAAAAACAAAGTAGCATGCAACAGGTAAGTGGTTCAAAAACGTCCCATAAGTACAATCAACAGCCTCTCCGTAAGATCAAAGGGTCCAGTATAAATGCGACGCCTGCTGAGAGATCTCAAGCATCATTTGACTAAACCCTCGCTCTTGTACAGAAAAGTAGCTACAAAGCTTTAGTGTAACATACAGCAAAATTAATTATTATATAACATTAGGTACTGGCGTTTGCCCGCGGATCCGCCCGCGTAATTGATTTTCATATATTATACATAAACAAATATTCTAAATGTCTTATATCTATACTAATATTGTAAAGAGGAATGATTTGATTGATTGTTTGTTTGTTTGCACCGAATAGGCTCCGAAACTACTGAACCGATTAAAATGAAATTTGGTAAGAAGATAGTTTGAAATCCTGGGAAGGATATAGGATATAGTTTTTATCCCGGAATCTTCCTTTAAGGGAGTGAAAATGGGAATGAAAGGTTGTTTGGAATCAACCTAGGGACGAACCCTAGCGACGCATTATGTATTATATACCTACACTACAAATTGTCGCAGGTAAGTAGGTCTGTTAGACAAAAAATATATATAATATTCCATAAGAAAGAGCCTATGCAATACAAAAATAATCTTTTAAAACGTACAGTTCGGGTAAATGCTTTTTTTGTGTACATTATGTAATATCTTCGCAATTCGAGTTCGAAGATTCATTGTAAAAAGATCAATTTTTCCGTTTTATCAATATTTTCATTATACCATTGTATAACACGAAGGTATAGTCACTTTTACACGCATTCGATAAGGCCATAAAGCTTTTTACTGCGCGTTTCATGCGCGATAAATTATCATTTCCGCGACGGTATAAATTACTGGAGTCGTCATAAAATTCGCTAAGTGTTACCAAAATTTACACGCACAGTAAATATTTTTTTGACCGAAAATATATCTTCGAAAGATCTTTTGTTTCAATTAAATGTTTTTTTTTATATATATATTGTCATTGTATTGGCCAAGATTGAAAATGACTAAGTTTTTAATCTTTAATAATAATGTCCTCCTGATCAATTGTGGCCATGGCAGCCAATATCACTAAGACGAGCTATCTGCCCAGGAGATATTATTAAGCACAAGTATGCGCGCAACACAAGTGCATTTTTCCGTCATTCCATACTCCGATGAGACGACAACTCAACATGACCGATAAAGAATCAGGCACAGGACAAACGTCTATACGTGTTTTCCACGATAGGGGTGAAACACCGCCAACTTCCCAACTCCGGGTTGTTACTGAGAATTTCTCGACAGAAAACCTCAATAGTTTAACTGGGCCCGACACAGGACTCAATCCTAGGACCTTCAAATCTGCAGCCATACATTTTAGCTACCAGACTAGCGAGACAGTTGTACAGTAATTATCCATACAAATGAAATATTTGGTGATTCTTAGCGTTTCCATAGAAACTAATACCAATTTAGGCAAGTACTTATTATAACGCAAAAGATAATTACAATGCTGATTAAAACTTCAAATAACTTTATATTCAAAATTCGTAACAAATACTAACTCGCTTCAGTTAATCCTTTTAATATTTTTAAGCACGCAATCCACAAACTTCAACCCTGAACAAAAGTTTCCCGTCCGTAATTGCGATCTATGAGTAAATGACTGAAACCACTTTCCCTTTGATTCATAATTATAATTATATAATAAAGACTAGCGACTTATCCTCATTCTTTATTTTCCCTTTGTTCGGGTGCGTTCGTGAGTGCACATTCTATAGCCTATGAGTTATTACAGGTCATCTATACTACTATTATAAAGAGATAAATTTGTATTTTTGTATGTTGGTTTGTTATAGATGAACTAAAAATCCGCTGAACCATTTTAGATGAAATTTGGTACGAAAATAGTTTGAAATCATGCTCAATTTCATTGAGACTAGCCAACTGCGCAGGAGATATTACAGTGCATAAGTGTGCGCGCAGACACAAGTGCACTCTCTATTCCTGTCACTCTCATACTCCGGTAGACTCGACACGACCGGTGAGAATGTTGGCGCAGGACCGACGGCTTTACGTGCTCTCCGAGGCACGGGGGTGAAACACCGCCAATTTCCCAGCTCCGGGCTGTTACTCAGGCTTACTATACAGAAAGACTAAACTTGGCCGACCCGAGACTCGACCCCAGGACCAGGGTTGAGGAACACATTTGAGATCATAGGAAAGACATAGGATAGTATCTATCCCGAAAATCATCTCTTAAGGGGGGTGAAAAGGGGGATGAAAGTTTGTATGGGGAATCAATCATTTATCTAGTAAGGAACATAAAACTCATATATCAGCTAAGTTAAAGGTACCAAATTCAATTCAAAAGCAGAGTCAAATTCAATTCAAGAGCATAGGTTTCATATAAATGTTATTTCTCACTTGCGAAAGTACAAAGGCAAGTCGCTACGCGTTAAAGTATTTTTAGATTAATATTTTGTTTTCTGTGAATTTCAATATAAAAATTTAATAATCCACGTATATAAAAAAGCTCAGATAAGTTTTCTTCCATCCTCCCATATACAAATATACATATGTACATACATGTATATATGTATATACTTATCTACTTTAAATTTTGTTAAATAATAACGATGTTATTTGTAATGTTTTTTTCTTTCTTTTATACCATTTGATTAATCACTCACTGCCTGCAACATATGATTAATCACTCATACTTTCTGTACCACACACGAACTTCCGACTAAAATAAGCTTGTACCCTTCCTAAATCATCCGCTCTATAATCGTTGGTTTTCATCACGTCCGAGCGATGTAATTCATTTTTTTCTCTCAAGACGCGTATTTAGGAGAAATAATATAATATCACTTTTTGAAACGTATAATAAATAAATATGTTAGACCATAAACACAGCACCATTTAGTTACATGGTAAGCTAAGAGGCTTGTGTTACGGATTCCAGATACCTAGTTGATCCACTACACATATAACTTTAAATACATACATATTATAAATACATATAAACACCCACGTCTGAAGTACAAACATTCATCACACTCATGAACCAGCGGGACTCGAGCCCGCGACCACTGGCACAGAAAGTAGGGTTACTACAAACTGAGCCAAACGTGTCGTATATTAAATACTTGTATAATTATTATATATTTCTTTTGATCAGTTTTTGTTTATGTGATCTACTATTATTTACATATTCAGTTTGAGCTTTTTAAATAATGGAGACTTATCGCACTATTATTATTGAAGTAAAACTTCTTTACGCACGCTTGCCTTGTGGGGTAAGCTGATGAATGCGTTACGAAAAATTGTACGTACGTTTGTTGCCATGGTAGCCGTTGTTGTTATCTGACAAATGATATTATATAATATTATATTCTTTCCTGAAATGAAATTTTACATGATGATTGTAATATGCCTAATATGCGTTATTTTTACTTTCTCACCTATCCTAATTATTTAAAACATAAATTGAATTTCATAAAGAGTACCGATAACCTACAAAAGTTTTACTTCTTGCGCGTGTACACATTCATACACGCACTCTTTAATTTTTTATCAATGCAGTGCGTTTAAGTATGTATGGATGTTTATTACACAGATAGATGACTTGAGGTAAAACATACCCACTATGTTACTGTTGGTAATAAAATCTACCAAAAGGTGACAGTGCCTATATATATAATAATATAAATACAAAAGAAACCTAAAGATACACTCCAGCAAAGCGATGGTAAGTCACAAGTACAAAGACCTATGAAAATCTGGACACATTGTCTGCTAGTGAACTAAATCGAGCATATGGAAACCAACGTTATAAAATACGTTGTTTATTAACATTTAATGTCGCCTAATTGAAAACACATTTAAGATAAAATTCCACGTTTCTTTTCGAGATGAACTACCATTACATTTATTATCCTTCCTCGTTGATTTTCAGCACGTGGAAAAGCTATAAGTCAGGACTGGCATTCAGGCGAACATTTCCAAGAAATTAATAACCTTTGTGTCCCGATCTGAATCACTGAAGCCGTACCGTATTTCATTTGTTGTTTTCTCAAATTCTTTTTTATGTTACGAACAAAATTTCATGAATGTAAATGAAAATTTAAATATTTTTGTTTCATTTTTAACAAAAACAGCACACATTTTCTTACTTTCTAATTCACAAATGAGAAAAAAGTGAAGGCTAAGGCAAAATGTCACTCTACAATCATTGAATGATAAATCAAAATTGTATTGAAATGATAAAAACCGTTATGTCATAGAATAATAAGTCACTCGTATAATATTTAGATTTCTATCCTTCAACGATTGTAGAATGACAGCTTGTCTAAGCCCCAACTATAGATTTTAACTTTAAAATAAATTACAATCTATTTTATAGATTGGATATACATATTTATTATGAGACAATAATAGACCAGTGGTAACACGCTCGCTTGGGAAACCGAATGAAGCGGGTACAAATTGTTCAAAAATAAACATGATTACCACTTGTCGTACGGTGAAGGGAAACATAGAAATAAAACCTGCATGTCTGAGGGAACCTAGCAAGTCTTCGAAACAGATATGATGTCCGCCAATCCCCCTCGTATTGAAGGGAGGTCCATGCCCAGTAATGGGACGTTAAAAGGGGCTGAATACATACATGATATATTATAAATAAGAACAAGGATATTTCACATTACATCATAATATAAAAATCGTGCTAAAGCCCACCACAGTATCATCAAACGAGGCGAGAGCTCAGCTTAGCCTGACAGACCATTTGTGAATGGTAAAGATTCCAACTGTCAAACAATGAGCTCCTTAATTTCACATTCAATGTTCGGGATTTTTACCGTCCTTTATTTTTTGTCACCTCCTGCGTTTGACGTGAAAACCTGCCTTTTTACATCCTCTTCAAAAAATCTTTTTCTATGACACGACTATTGTTATCGTATACAAATATTTTAATACATTTCATTCAAATAAATATTATGTATATGCATACATGTAAACCTATTTATTTTTTAGATAAATTGATAATAAAATATAAATTTTATTGATAAACTGGCGACTCACCCTCGCTTCGCTTCGGGTTCGTCCCTAGAGAAAAACAAATCTATCCCACGGGAACCGTACATTTTTCCGGGATGATATATAGTCTATAACCTTCCTCAGTTAACGGGCTATCTAATGCAAAGAATTTTTCAAATCGGATTAGTAGTTCCTAAGATTATCGCGTTCAACCAAACAAACAAACAAACAAACTCTCCAGCTTTATAATATTAGTATATATTTAATATAAAATGCTTTTATTTTACTTATATTTTCTTAATATATGCGGCTAGCATTCTTGCCCCAATTCCACGCGGACATGACTTGAACAGTAATAATTAAGTGTACATTTGTTTTATACATATAATTAATTAAATATCAATTAATAACCTATATATAAAAATAAAATTTAAGTTTTCCTCTTTTATCAAAACAGGTTATTCGTTGTTATTTGCACGATACCAAAAACTAACCAATCATAAAAGATTTGTTCATGTGATTGTCTTTGAAGTTCGCTAATTGAGTGAAATTAAATTAAGAAATCTTTAATTGGTAATTATAGTTATGAACGGACAAAAGTGCTGGCTAACTTCAAAAATCGCAGAAATGAGGTACCTATGATTTCCATGTGATAAAAATCCGTTTAGACGATTTTTACGGATAAGCCTCGAGGATTTTTTGAGAAATAATTACAAAAATAGTTGTTTATGATTGTTGTTTAAGCGTATGTTGAATTTGATGAAAATCAATTTATTTTTAACGTATAACTAAATAAAAATATTTAATAATAACTATAACATATTATTGAAAATATGAGAAAAACATTTGAATTAGAATTTACCTTTTTTTTTAAATATCGTATCGGGTGCTATAAAAGCTCACAATATATTTCTAAAGGTTGTTGATTAAAAAGCCGCCATCCACATATTCATAGATGAAAAAATATAGACAATATGAAAAAATATTCTAACTTCAAAATGAGGAAATAACTAAGTAACAAATACTTAAAAATATTGCATAGAAATGCTTAAAAATAGGACAATAAAGTTTAATATAAAATGTGTTTAGATAAAATTGTTTATACGGCCGAAATCGGTCAAGAGGACATCATCACTACAATGTTAGATACAGTATTCGTACTTAATATATAAATGAAAAATAATGAAATTAAATTCTATTTTCTTTTCACGCTTAAACTGCTGAACAGATTTCGATTAAATTTGGCAATAACTATTTAAAACATCGTGAGGAAACCTGCATGGCTAGCGTGGTGGTCTATGATCTGATCCCCCTCGCATTGAAGGGAGGCCCGTGTCCAGCAGTGGGACGTTAAAAAAGGCTGAATACACATGTAAATTGCATTCTGGGATCGAACATAAAAGATCGAACGAAGCCGCAGGCAAAAACTAGAAACAAATAATTATTTAAACGTATCGGTAAAACTTCATAAAACTCTCGCGGCTTAAAAATTTAAGCAATAAGGCGTCGGTAGGGATAGCAACATAAAATAATAATTATAGTGAAGAATTTAGATCGTTCATTAAAAACATTAGCCCACCCTAAGTTGTTTCGTGCGCAATTTGTATTCACGAAGTTATTTTTGAAGTTTAATTGCGAAACTGCGAACGACCTTAATTATGATGATTGAAAATTGGTAAGTGTAAATAATATTCAATATTTTTCATAGTAATTACGCAAAATTGTTTGACAAGATCAGCTAAAAATATTAATTTATTTACAAAAACAAGCCTATCCCACGGGAATAGGTTTACACTTTATGATATTCCAGACTATAATCTATCTCTGTGCCAATTCCAGATACGTTCATCCGTTCCAGCGTGAAAGAGTAACAAACATCCATACTCACAAACTTTCACATTTATAACATTAATACGGATATTACTATTAGATTAGATAATACTTTTATACTAACATGATGATCTTTTTGTTTTAAAAATTGATGGAAAAACAAATATGTTTCTCATTTTAGTAGTGTTTTTGTATTAATAATATAAAGCCTGAATACTTGAATTTTTGTGTTTGTATAAACTAATGTATGGAACTACTAGTAGGTACGGTATGTTGAATTCCTTTTGAATGTTTTAGCATATTTATTGAGGAAGGTTATTTAAATTACGTTACGACCTTTACAAACGAACACATGAAAAACACTGATGTATAATAAACTGTACTGCTCATATTCCAAGATACACAGATAATGACAAGTCACTTATGTTAGCATTTCCTGCACACAACACAAAAAAAATATTTTTATTTCTAACTAGCGACTCACCCTCGCTCCGCTTGGGTTTGTCCCTAGTTACGTTTTAATGTTTAGTATAGTTTTCTCAAATATGAGATATTTTCCCGCAGTAAAAAGTATCCTATATATCGACCCGGATATCATGCTATCATCTTATCAAATTTCATCAAAATCGACTAGTGGTTTAACTGAACTGACGGACGAAAATTCTAAAAACTATAGATTCAGCCTCTGTATCGATAATAATGATTATTTCAAAAAGTTTTTCCAAAAAATATTTAATGTACAGAATCGACTCCCTTTTTTATTATATGTATAGAATTTTATTATATGTATAGTTAACATAAAGATAAAGACAATTGAAACTAGCAACATAACGTGCGTACCTAAGTAAACAGAATGAAATGAAATTACATTTTATTCAAATAGACTTTACAAGGACTTTTGAATCGTCAATTTTAAAGAGAGTCAGTGTAGTCGATCCTTAAGGAAGCTTGGTAGCTTCACACTTCACTTGTGGTCGGCTCACAATGAAAAATACCTATGTTACTCTCGTCTTCTTACGCTTGAACTTGAGAAATTATGGATTTCTCATAAAAACTTTCATCCCTACATCAATACTAAAAAAAAATGTGCAGCAGTTGAGAAGTGACAACGTTACATACATGCAAACAAGCATCCAGAATTATTTTCGTATATATAATATTAGTTTGGACATTGGTACTTAAACATTTACCACATACAAGAATCGAATCTGCTATGCTATCAATAGTATAATGTCCCAGCCATTCCTTACTCATATTTATACATAATAACAACATAATAGCGTAATTCTAAGTTATTATTATGAGATACTTAGAACAAGCATTTCAAGGGAAAGCAAACAAATATCAATATACTGAAATAGTACCTACTAATAATTTGCGCAAATACGTTTCAGTCAACAAAATCTCATCAAATGAAACGTGTCTTGTCAATCTCGTCACATATTAAACGACGAAGAAAACCTAGGTAACACAAATTAATTTATCTTACGCTGTCTAAAGGTCGCACGTACCTTATCCTTTTTTTATGGCAACAATTAGAGAAAATTAGGTTTTATAACAAAGTTATTTAATTATACGTTTTCTTCTGGTGGTCCAAATTCCACCATAATCTTTATTAAAATAAAAATTAAAAAAAAAGAAAATCGGTTGACGAATAGCGGAGAAAAAGATATTGAACAATTGTTTGTCTTTACATATCTACTAGCGACTTACCCTCGCTTCGCTCGGGTTCGCTCAAGTCCTTTTAACGTTCAGTATGAAATAGATACGACTACATTATATATACATAGCCATGATGAGTTGTTGTGGGCTGTATTATATCGTGTTTCCCCATGGGAATGATATAATCTACCGCGGTAAAAAGTAGCCTATGTCACTCTCCAGCCCCCCAGTTATCTCCACATAAACGTTAAACGTTTCGACGTAAAAGAAGGACAAACATACAAACACTTTTACATTCGAAGCATCGGGAACCAAAAATCAAAATAAATCCGCAAAAAATAAAAAATAAAGTTTTATTAAAAAAAAGTTGTTAATATTTTTAATATACCTTTATATATAGGTAGACACCTATTAAAAATATAATTAATCACTTCATTTCTATATTATGGCGTTCTTAAAAACTCATGTTCTCAATACTACGAATACGAATGCACCACAAATCCTCAACTAAAACCATACTAATATCTGTATGGCTATTGGCCACGGACCAGTGCGCGAATAGTACGCGAAATTAGGCCGCGCCAACCGAACATGCGGTTGCTGCAGTAAACCGTCGCAAAATTCTATTTCATATTAAATAATATAGGTTCATTAATAAATATTTTTTAACTCAAAAGATAAAACAAAGTTATAAATAATTATTACATTGAATGTTTTGCTTTATGTTTATTATTAAGACGTTTGTTTTCTTATAAATTAAATGGGAAAGGAAGCAAGTATTATTATTTTTTAAACAAAGCAGTTTACTATCTAAGAAGATATAGCATAGAACATGCTAAAACCATGGACTTAAATTGAATACCTGTATTTTTGAAGTCGGTTAAAAATATAAAGTTAGTTTAAAAGCTCTCTTACTTAAGTTACTCATAACATGAAGATCTTATTATGCAAGCCCAATAATTAATGAAAAGCGAATGTAGAGAACTAACATAATTATACTAAAGTTATAATCAAGATCTACTTAATTTAAACCAACAAATAACTAGGAATAGTATTGCAAAATTAATGGTTTAAGCCTAGGGAATTCGCCTTGACATCTGAGTATCCCACGGAATAGGTAAAAAAGGCTGGAATGGTAATGTGGGCGTGACAGCGTCGCCGCAACTATGGTTAAACAACCTCACTTAAACCGATTCATGCGTGCACCGCTTGTAGTTCGTGTTTAGAGTGTGTCGGGTACGAAGCTGCGATAAATAGTGTTATAATGCCGTCTTGTGCTATTATTACTTGCAAGACAAAAAGTCAAACTTCGAGTATCGATCGAGGAGGTATATCTTTTCATCGGTAAGTCAAAAATAATAATGAATATCTCTTTAATTTCAAAAATGTAGCAACGATTACAAAATTCAAAACAAACGATACTATTGTAATAAGCTAAAACAAACAATATACATTGCTCGCTATGCATGCGCATAATCAAAGCAACGCGCGATCGTTGTCTGCAATGGATAGCGTTCTCTGCGAAACCCACACTTTTTATTGCTTGCTTTGCGATGATTCACTTTTGTATATTATAATAGTGATGGCTTTTGTTGTAAGACAAAATAATCGATAAGGCAATGATTTTTGTATAATAATGTGATTGAATGCTTTCTATGGCAAATTTAAAGTTTATATACAGGTTTATTTTAGAAATAAGAAAAAATCAATTTTATATATTACCTAAAAATATCTCATGCATGATTTGGTAATATCAAAAAATACTCTATAATAAAATTCTAACTGAGTCGAATATGTATATTAAATATTTTTTGGAAAATCTTATTTAAATAGTCATTATTATTTTTATATGATTGTTCATTGTGTTTTCTCATTTTCGCGCCAACATATTGTAAAATATTTTGTCATGTAAAATGAGTGTGATAAAGAGAACTAACTTAAGAATTCACTTACCACGTATGTAACATTAAAAATACATTTATTATAAGTTAAACATTGTTTTATTTTATTTTTAAATTGAACTAATCTAATTCGTTTATAAAATGTGTTTTTAATAACTGTAAAATAACAAATATTATATAAAATTTATTTTAATACACTGACATAAATTATCGACAAAAATATCGTTAGCATTTTTTATTTTCAACCACTAGTCATTTTATTTATTTTACACAACACAGAAGCAACACTAATTATCTATGTGTTGACCAATTACAGGGCTGCGTTAAAAGGTTGCGTATGTGTGCGAATGCTTGTGTTTATTTGAGTTGCGCGTGTAGTAAAAATATCAAGAAGGGATGAGTGGCGACAGTGGTTCCCATACAAATTACGCGTGTTTACCATTCTACTACCTTTCATCAATTCTGTGGAGTATCCCATAGCAATTAGTGACGACCCCAGTAATGGAGTTTCAGTGTACCTGGTACGTAATACAAAAATTGTTGACACTATTCAAAATGTCGAAAATAGGTTAACTAATATTACATATATATATATATATATATATATATATATATATATATATATATATATAAAAATGTGTCTATTCATACGTCCTTCTTTCATGCAGATAGGTATATATATGTAGCTAAAAGGTCATTAAAGGACATGCTAATAGGTATTACATAACCATAAAAATGTATAACAAGGCAAAGGGTTACTAGTAGATGAAATATTTAAATATGATATTTTTTAAATATGTAACCAATCTAAAAAAAGTAATAATTCAATTGAAGTGAACGATAACAGTTAGTTTATATAATAATTATTAGCGGCTCACCATCGCTTCGGTCGGTTTCGTCTCTAGAAAAACAAAAACAAATCTATTCCACGGGAACCGTACATTTTTCCGGAATAAAAAGTAGCCTATGTTATTCTGATGTATGAGCTATAGTATTGTAAAGTTTCATTAAAATCCATTCAGTAGTTTTTGCGTAAAAGAGTAACAAACATCCAGACATCCATACATCCTCATAAACTTTCGCATTTATAATATCCTCTATCTCCTGCGCAGATGGCTAGTCTCAATGAGACTGGCCGCCGAGGCCGAAGTTGGTCGGGAGGTCATAATTATTATCAACAATATGCCAAGTACTTTTAATAATAGTAAGAATGCGGGTTAAAAGGAATAATGGCTTATATTTATCTTATAGACGTTTTCTTACGCATACATTATTAAAATAAAGGCAGAAAACGTCGAATGGAGTTATAACTCCATTCTATTATATATATTCATTCTATTATATATTCAGGTATATATTCATTCTATTATATATTCAGGCATATATGCCACAGGGCCCTCTCTATCTACCCAGCTCGAGAAAGTGTACAAAGAGCAAGAAAATTTTTAATCAAACGACTGGATAAATATTTTCAAATAAATATCACAAGATTTATGGGTACCTACTTTATACGCCATCACAAATTTTAGGATACTGTAATTTATCTTTATAGCTCGCTATATTTATAACAATTCCCTAAGTGTGCTTTATTATTTTTATGGGACATTTCGTTTTTCTATAAAATTAATGTGTACTTACAAAGTAGGTAATTTTAAACACATAAAGACTCATATAGATAGGAATAGTTTCATATATTCTTTACATCGTTGCTCCATTACCGACAAAAGAGATTTCCATATTTCAGCTTTGAGCTAGCCACATCCAGAGGATTCCCGCGATTTGGTCGTCGGTCCAAGTTGCTGTAAAAACTACCAAAACTTCATTTTCTAGTGCAGTCACTGCTGTCTGAATGACTAAATTTCATAGCAGATAATTATTGAGGAGATTTTAAGATATAGATACATATATTATACATACATTTAATATTGCTCATCCGCAATTTAGCCTTCGAAAATAAGACTAAGAAAAAAAACTAAAGAAGCTCCTATTAGGAGCTTTCTGTTCTAAGCGCTCTCATGTATAATAGGTGATGTTTAATAGTTACGAGTTATATACAAATACAAAAAAAAGGGCGAAGTTACATGCACTAGCTAAAATATAGTTAGAAATAAATAATTCCTTAGTAATACATGTTCAACATGTTACGTAGCCGTAACTGACACCTAAATCGCATTTTAATCAACTACAAAAAGAGTCTGTATCAAATTCAATTTCCACAATCCAATATACAGCGATCTTAGTAAGCCCAGATCGAGTTTAGCGGCCCAATAAATATGCAATGAACCGGGTGGTAAAAACGATCAATCCACGCCAACATGAAGCTCAAACAGTTTATCATAATCGTCTTCGAACGAATAGTATGTCATCTAGAAATTTATAACATTATCGGCCTAAATTAACAAAAGCTGTCTATTGTTTGATTTAGTAGAATAGAAATTTTATATAGGTAAACTCCATAGTGCTTAGTTTCAATATCTATCTCTGATAGGCCATACGTTCGTGAAGAAGATCAACAGTAAAAATTTTATGAATTTGGACTGTAAACAACGTCATATTGTTAGATCTTAAGACGATCGATATATGTAAGTACTGTGCTGATTCAAAGGACATCAACGAACCGATTCAACTACTTTTCTATATCCTACTTTATTAATCAGCCTTTTTAATGTACCATTTACATAGGAATTGTCTCATGTTCCAAACAGGACTACCTGTGCGAATGGAGTAGTGGCCATACACAAAGCAAGTTGCTGATCTTCATAGGTCTTTGAAAATCTGTAAGGTTCTCAGAAACATACAAATTACTTTACCATGTTCGGGTAACCAATGAGCCATTTTACTCCACATACCACTGCTTATAAAGGTAATTTAGGTTTTTTTTAACAAAAAAATCTGTTATATTAACAAAATGCGGTAATGAAAAAGCCGTATATTAATTTACTAAAGCTTTGTTCGTCTCGTAATTAGAAGGGAGGGTGTAAAAGAAATGTCGGTGAGAAACCCTCATTAGCGTTACCCCTGATCTCTGTCTGCGGAATGAACGTCGATTGTTGGAACTTAGATTTTTCAGAGGAAGGTAAGTAAATTATGGGAATAAAGCCGTGCATTTTCATAATTTAGACTAACGATGTGACGGCGTTGGTCAAAATTCCAAAAATAAAAATATATTTACATAATGTCTGACAAAAATGAAGAGGTTTTAAATGAGAAAGAAAACTAAGATTATTGGTTTTACTATATTAGAAAAAATATGTATTTGCTTTTAATATTTGCTTAAAAACTTTTTACATATAATTTTATATATGGCAAGTTATTATCCGTGAATAATAATTTCGTCAATAAAAAGTACCCAATGTGTCCCAACAAACGAGCTTTTCCAGACTGAAAAATAAGAAAGCTTTGTACCTATTTATAAATATGACTAGTTACTCGCCCTTATATTGTTTCAGCCCTTCTATACGTACATATATTCACAAGCTGTTTGCTTATTAGTTTGTTACCACCCGCGTCTCTTACTAACCTAACCTAGTCCACGGCATTTGCTAATACTGTAAAGGAAAAACTATGAAGTTCACCAAACCACATGCACCAGCGTGGTGGATTATGGCTTGATCACCCGACAGATTTCCTGACATATAATAGATGTAACCTCTATTATATGTCAGAAAATCTGCCGTAACGATATATAATCTGTGAAAATTTACACTGGTCACATACGTATTACAACTCAAATGGATACCTTAAGCCTTGGAATAACCTTAATCGGAGGGAATAAAATCCAAAAATACAGGAGAAAAAAATCGTTATTGCAGTTAAGGAGCAAAAGTGTTGCTAAAAATTTTGCAACACTTGGTAAAATGAAAATTGGTTTATGCCATTGCAACGTCTGGCGATAATTGGCTTTCTACAAAACTTGGAGATTTGAAGACATCTGTTGCTGATGTTATGAACTTAAAACATTAATGCATTCTTTAAATTTATATTAATCAATTTGACCACATTTAAAAGCTTTATTGATAAGCACATTTAAAATATTTAAGCCCACTTATTACTTAACTGGAGTTTAGAGAAGTAGATATTGAAATAGATTTGTTTGTTCTCCCCTTTTTCAACATTATGTGTGAAATAATTAAAATTAACAGTAAACTTAGACAACACCATGATAAAATAATAAAACACTTTACGTGAATTACGCTCGACGATTTCATTGCACAATATGGAGATAAAACATGATATTATCATTTGCGTGACAGTACAATTTAATACTAGTAATCCGTACTTGCTGCGCCCAAATTTTCACTGCACTCAGTGTATTCTTCAGTATCACCTCCTGGTTAAATTCTAAGAAATCAATTGTTAACTGGCACACCGGTGTGCCCGCGACTCTCGAGGGGACATTCATAAACACGTATAGATATAATATGTTTTGAATTATATTAATATTCTGGGTGAAGGTATAATATACTAAGAACAGCCCCAATTATAATACTTATTTATTTTAAATAATTTTTCACTTCAAAATCAGCTGTGCATTGTTGTCTCTACGTTAGTTAGTAGCGATCGTCTACAGTAGTGGTTCAAAAATAGAGCGACAAAAGTTGAAATTATACTTCCTATATTTCGTTTATTAAAACGAAACAAAGTTAGTTCAAGCAAGTTTATCATAAATCTTTGAAGACGTATTATTAAGTGAGCTAAAGGATGCTTTACGTTCTTTCTACTTGTAACTTTGGTTGTAAATTTTGAACGGCGCACGCAAAACCATCGTTAAAAGTTTTCATGCAAAGTGAACCGCAAATGATGACATCATGTTTAATCTACATTTTGTAATTTGTAAAACGAAATCTTCGTGTAAATGAATTTCTTTAATGATTATATACGAAGTTTAGTGTTGATTTTCATTATTTTATCTACCAACCTCGCCTTCACTGACATACAGACAAAAAGTAACCGATGGTCACAGTCGACAATAATGAGTATTGTAAACAGTAGATCTGCGACTCTAGATACAAATTATTATTATTAGATACAAATTATTATTAACAATACCTAGGATATATTAAATAAAAGCCTTAAACCTAGACTTATAATTTTAGTCGCTAAATAACGCATTTCCGTTTTTGCTGACTGCAAATAATCAGATTCAATCCAACCTACCTTTGAATTGAAACAATTTAAAATGTTTGCCTCTCCTCCGCGTCATTCTTGATCCAATTTATCTTGCGTTTAACTGTCTCGATTTCCGACTCAATCAAACTCTGGTTTTGTGATGTCATTATGGAACGTAGCGACGTAATAGAATTTTCCACTCCACGACCGTTTTTCGTTTATTTAACTTTCTCGTGTGTTTTTGTTATTGTTATATTAAAAAGTTTGATTATAAAATTCTTTTGACAACAAGTTACCTATACATATAATAAAATTCTAACTGAGTCGAATCTGTATCTTAAATATCTTTTGGAAAATCTTATTGAGATAGACTTTATTATCGATACAGAGACCGAAACTATAGTTTTTAGAATTTTTGTCTGTCTGTCTGTCTGTTACCGCATGACAGAAAAACCACTGGAGTGATTTTGATGAAATTTGTTATGATGATAGCTGGATATCCGGGTCAACATATAGGATACTTTTTACCGCGGTACATTATCTCATTCCCACGGGAATACCTACACGTTATAACACAATCAAAAAAATATTTACTTGGTATTAATGCTCTACAATACAATTAAATAAATACGTGTTTTAGCGTATTTTGAAATTCATCCCAAGTTTTTGAATAACAAACTTATTTCAATTACAATACTCCTAGATTCTCAACTATCTTTGGCAGAGATACTTAGCATAAATATAAGTTTATAACTTTCATCTTACCCAGTCTATAATTATATTAGTAAGTGGTACATTTTTCTAATTATACCTTAAAGTTAAGACGTGATCGTTAAAATAAACCACTGGGGCACAAAATATGACGATTTGAAAGAACCTTAAACCTGACCTGTTAAAGTTTTAATAACCATACTAATATTATAAAGCTGAAAAGTTTGTTTGGTTGGTTGGTTGAATGCGCTAATCTCAGGAGCAATTGATCCGATTTGAAAAAATCTATTTGCATTTGATAGCCCGTTAACTGAGGAAGGCTATAGGCTATATATCATCCCGGAAAAGTGTACGGGTCACGTGGGATAAATTTGTTTTCGTCTAGGGACGAACCCGAAGCTAAGCGATTTAATATGATATAATAGAATTGAAACTAAGCCGAATCTGTACATAAAATATTTTTTTTAGAAAATCGTATTGAAATATACATTATTTTCGATAATGGCCGAATATAGTTTTAAAAATTTTTGTCTGTCTGTCTTTCTGTCTGTCTATCTGTTACCGCATCACGGAAAAACCACAGGAAGGATTTTGATGAAATTTGGTATGATGATAGCTGGTTATCCGAGTCAACATGTAGGATACTTTTCATTGCAAGAAAATATCTCATCTATGAGGTATCTATATTTAGCCTTAAAACGTAACGAGGGACGAACCAGAGAGAAGCAAGGGTGAGTCGCTAGTACTTCAATAAAGTGGTTGACGCTGATAATGAATAATCAGAGTGAGATCTTTAGTAGGTACTCAGAAGAGTTTCTTTTGTAGATACGGTCCTCTAATTGGGCAGGACACTTAAATTTTGTGTGGTGCTTCCAAGTTAGACAATAATGAAAACGAAGGTTTGCTTTTCTTTTCTACATCTCTTTCTCGAGAGTATATGTAGAACATACTAATATAATATGATATGACATCCATACTTCCATATTTAATATTATAAATGTGAAAGTGTGTTTATTTGTTTGTTTGTCCTTCTTTCACGTTAAAAAGAGTGACGAATTGATGAACGAAGTGGAGATAGTTGGAGGGCTAGAGAGTGGCATAAGCTACTTTTTACCGCGGGAGATTATATCATTCCTACGGGAAAAATATAATAATACAACCCAAAAAATTATTTATAATCAGAATTATTTGAAACTCGGTATTAATGCTCTTCAATACAATTAAATAAATACGTGTTTTAACATATGGAATGAAAGTTTGTATGAAACCTAACTTTTTATTTTATATTTTTGTGATTTTAGCATTTTCTTCCATGTTTGTCACCATAATTTTCTTTTTTTTTAGTATCTATTGATGATCCGTAGATTAATAAAAACAAATATGATGGTACAATTCCGAACATTGGACGTACACTATTTAATATAATTGATTAAACAAGAAACATACGCAATACAGTACACATATCCTTGAGATAATCAACAATATGTACAAAACCAATTGACCAACACAGACTGTATCCATTATATAGACTGAGCAAACATTCGTACTATTGGTATAAATAATAAGCTCCGATATAACACAACGTTATAGATGAGTGCAAAGGGAAGAAACTATAGAAAACGTTAGGCAAGATTTGCCAAGGTCGAGTGAGGGACAGTTCTGGATTCCCAAGCCAGTAGTTTTCACTAATGGAATTTGAGAAAATACAGATTCAATTCGATTTCGGGTTAGGACTGTTGTGATATATATTTAGCGTTCACGATTCATAATAAATAGGGTATGATTTGTAAAATTTTGAATACATTTTATGTTTAAATATTTTATATGCGATCGAGGATCTACTCGTGATTCATTATTTAACAGATCTGATCACATTAATAAGGAAATTGTATATAAATAAATATATAAATACTACTACAAAAATAATATTAATATCTTATTAAATCTTATTTAGGATTTTATTGGGAAATTAGATAATATTGTCGAAAATATGATATCAGCTTTGAGTTTTCACTAATTGATTATATTTCAAATGCGACCGTATAAACTAAATTATATATTTACTAAATATTTCATACATGAATATGCTAACATAACTTCCATTAATATATATATATATATATATATATATATATATATATATATATATATATATATATATATATATATATATATATATATATATAGCTTCCTGCTGTACCAATAATTTTATAAATCTTGATAGAAGTAATTAATAATGATAAAGTAATTAAGAATGAAAATGCTTTTTAAGAAATTGTTATGTATCGAATATAAAGCCTCATTTCGAACGGGATTTAGCTTAAAAAAGTTTATTTTAGATAGAGCTTAGAAAAAGTAAGAAAATCAATAAACAAAACATATTTAACGTATTTTGTACAATGTTATTTCAGTATTCATAAATATTCGAGGCGAGAACCTAATACATATGGTCTGCCGTTTTCCGAGAGTTAAATATCCAACGTGAGATAATAGATGAAGGCTTCAAAAAAAATCAAAAATATACAATAGCATCCATTTTCATGTAACGTGATATGTACATAGGTTTTGTGGAAAAAGAGTGCATGGACATGGAATGGAAATGAATGAAAAATAAATAAAGTTTCTTTGATGTTTTAATAAAGACTCACGAATTCGGAATACTCCATATAATAAGAACATATCTTTATTTTGTCTTTCCTCTAACACTTCATTACTTTTTACAAAACAAAATTACAGAAATAAAAAAACGCAGACTGCGTAGAAAACGAACTAAAAAGATGAGAAGCAAATTGTCGAATAATATATACATACATACATACAGGTCAAATACATAACCCTCCTTTGGGCTTCGGCGCAGTCAGTTAAAAATTAAATTACAATTCATATACACATAATAACTAAATATATACATATGTACTTTGAAATAATGCATCGATACGACACTAGAAGATCGTGAACAACATAAAAGAACTCTCCACGGATTTCGGCATCCATCCATCATTCAGCCAATTTCTGTCAATACTTATCAAACATGCGATTTGCCCAATAACGCCACTAATGCGCATAGTGAATACGAATGCCAATCTACTGCCAGATGAAAGGTTTAATTAGATAGAACAACTAAGTGAATTTCTCAAGGGAAATAGATCTAATGAGAATTTGGTCATGGGATAAATGATTTAAGACTATTAAACTATATAATATTTTCATAGATATATAAGGGAATATTAAATATTTAAAATGAAACTGTCTCAGCTGTCTCCGATTTTATCGCGGTTTATTTTATTTTTTAGTTCTCGACGTTTGCATGTTTGCTGCAAAATTTGTAATGTTGGAAACAAACACACAAAATTGGGATAAAATTCGACAAGACAGTATCATTTTAAATGTCAAATATTTGCGTATACATATCTAAGAATTAACAATAAAATTAAAAAAAAAAACAATTTTGTATAATTTTTATGTTTGTTGAAATTAGATACAGTGCTTTGTTAAAAATAATAATTTTACTAATAAACGTTAAATTTTATATGTTATAAATGTCGTTATATGAAGAATAAAGTGCTGGGTCTGAACCATTTTACGCTGTAAATTATAATAAATGTGTAGAAAATTAATCAACGTTTCAACCAAATATAATAACCGATAAAATAATTTTACGGGAAATTTCGGTTTTAATGAAATTATAAAACCTTTTTTAGGTTATAAATGAGCTGCTGAGCTTGAACTGTTAAATGAGCTCGCTACAAATGAGACCAATTAAACATTTAACTTTGCTAACGTAATCTAACCGGTGTAAAGCTACACAGTTTATTCTATAATTAATTTGAAATTCTTATTTTTATATTCAAAATTATATGAAACTATAGAAATATAAATTATTAAATATATTAATGGTCGTGGTACGGTTTAGTGGAAGCATATGACGAATATTGCACACTATAAATGTATTTAAAAACGTATAGATAATCTAAGTTTTGATCAAAATTTACCTTACAGTAACGTTTACAAAGAATGTTCAAAAACATGCAAAGAAAATGTTAGAAACACGAAGAAATTCTCTACCCTTTTGTGCATTGACAAAATTTGAGAGCATTCCACGGTACTGGAAAATTTTCAAGGCAACTTCGAGAACATTATGTAATCATCACTTTTGATAGTCTTTTACACTTTTTAAGGGCGCGATAAAATTTTGTTTTAAGCTTTACTCGTTTTTATTATGAAAGTTTTTAGAATAGCGGATATAATCTTAGGCTGTATTAAAACTTTCACTTCATTACAAATATTCTTATAGCCGTTCTCATTAAAAGCTCAACGAAACTTCGCTCAGTCACAGAATCAATTGTTCAATTCAATCTAGAGCTCTAGTTTATATATTTATAAGCAATGTAACAAGTATAAAATCGTAGGAATTTCATAAAAAGTTGTTTCTTAGATTTACGCGAATATTTGACATCTATACATATAATAAAATTCTAAGCCGAATCTGTACCTTAAATATTTTTCGGAAAATCTTATTGAAATAGACATTATTATCGATGCAGAGGCCGAATCTATAGTTTTTAGAATTTTAGTCTGTCTGTTTGTCTGTCTGTCTGTCCGTTACCGCATCACAGAAAAACCACTGGTGGGATTTTAATGAAATTTGGTACGATGATAGCTGGATATCCAGGTCAACATATAGAATACTTTTTACCGCGGGAGATAATCTCATCCCCACGGGAGTACACGTTATAACACAACCCAAAAAATATTTATAATCAGAATTTCTTGAAACTTGGTATTAATGTTCTTCAATACAATTAAATAAATATGTGTTTTAGCGTTTTTTTAATATTCATCCCATAAGAAGATAAAATAAGGGATGAAAAATTGTATGAAACCTACCTTTTCAAAATTTTTTTGCTGTAGTTTTAGAAGCACGAACGAAGCCGCGGGTTTTGCTTGTTTTAAATAAAACTATCTTTTCGGATTTTTTCATGGATTTATTTTACTTTATAGTTCCGTCGTCGTTTAGTTTTTGGGAACGTCGAGAACCAAAAATCAAAATAAATCCACGAAAGAAAAAATGTTAAGAGAGTTTACCATAAAATTGAAGGATAGACGTATAAGATAAAGATATAGTTTGAACAAATGCTTTTAGTATTTGCTCTTATCTCGTAAAATAAAAAAAAAAGATCAATATGACTACAATAACCATGTCTATTCAATTTGTAAGAAATACGAAAAACATGCACGATATTTTCTATTTATTTTTGAGTCTAATACTTTCCTACTGACGAATGCATCCTATTTCTATGAAACCTATATGAGGTTCCGGGTTCAAGTCCCGGGTCAGGCCAAATTAAGTTATTGAGTCTATCTACGTGTTAAGACAATAAGCCAGGAGTTAGGAATCTGGCAGTGTTTCATTCGCATGTCGGTCCTACGCCTGATCTCTCATTGGACGTGTCGAATTGTCGTACCACGAGAATGTGAGAATCAAAGGAATAGAGAGTGTACTTGTATCTGTGCGTACACTTATGCACTATAATATCTCTTACGTAGTTGGCTAGTCCTAGTGAAATCGGCCGCCGTGGCTGGAAACTGTTCGGAGGTCATCATATCAATGTAAACCTTTAAAATAATTACGCAAAACTGTATTCAAACTCCGATCACTAACTTTGTAAACGAGTACGTGGCTACTGCACACTACTACACATACTAGTATTTACAAATGTATAAAATCAGAAAAATTTAAAAACTCGCGAAACTTGCAACTACAGACATTTGGCACATATATTTGAATAAAATATTTTTAAAAAACCCAGTGCACATTTCCCTGTAAAATCTAAGAGCAGACACTTATGTAATTCAAAAAGCGTATAGAGAAATCTCTCATGTTGTTCCAGTACATAGAGATACACGTAACTGTAAAAATATTTACTAGCAACTGTTATTAAAATAACTTGTTTTATGTATATTTTCATCACTATAATAGAAGATAAGCCTCTTAGAATTAAGAACTAGTAAATAAGAATTTATAATACAATATTCATGGTAAACTGTACATAGGCGCTAGGCGAGATTCGTTCAAGCTATTTTTCAACGGACTTCCAAGAAAAGGAGGAGGTTCTCAATTCGACCGTATATATATATATATATATATATATTTTATGTTTGTTCGCGTATTTTCTCGTCGTTTATGAACCGATTTTGATCATTCTTTTTTTGTTAGAAAGGAGATATCCCAAGAGTGGTACCATGATAAGAAAACCAGCATCTGATGATAGGATCCCAGAGAAATCGAGGGGAACTTTCGAAAATTGTAGCGGCGACTAGTGCGTATGTTAACATTTTCATTAGGTATTTTAAAGCACTACTATTTAATGAAGGTCTGGAGTCGATCTGATGATGGACCCGAAAGACGGTCGAGGGAACTCCTCAACGAATTACACCAGAGGTTGTCTAAAGTATTCAACAAATTATTATAAGAAATTTAAGAAAAGGAAACTGTTTGGTTGATTTTAAGGTTAGCCTTTCAATTGTAGGCGGGGTTTTTAAATACGAACTTAAAGAATTTTGTTCTTTATAACTGAACGTCTTAAAGTCAAACGATATTTTCAATTGAAAATTTTACTCCACCAGGTGGTGAAATGGTTCGATTCAAATCGATGTCGCTCGAGATGTAAATTGATACAATTTTTCAAGAATTGATTTCGCATTCTAAGGGAGTACGGGGTATGTAGATACTATGAAATTTTTCTAAATCTCTTGCATGTTTCATTTAATCACTATTAAAATTAAAAAATAACTAAAGTTATTGTTAATTAATTATATTTCGGATCTCATTAGAAATATTTTCTCAAAAGTTAAACTTTATAGTGGCACTTAGTGGGTAGTTAAATTATACTTTCGGAACCATCGCACTGAAGCAACTTTAATTAGATTTCCTACTATGTATTAATTTATTTTCGTACACATATATTAATTTTATTAATTTTTCGAAGTAAAACTTCTTTACGCACGCTTGACTTGGGGGATAAGCTGGTGAATGCGTTACGAAAAAATGTACGTACGTTTGTTGCCATGGTAACCGTTGTTATTGTCTGACAAATGATATATAATATTATATTCTTTCTTTACATGATATTCTATAAATATACGATTTTAATATGCCTAATATGCATTATTTTTAGTATCTCACCTATCCTAATTATTTAAAACAAATTGAATTTCATAATTAGTATCGATAACCCACAAAAGTTTTACTTCTTGCGCGTGTACATTCATACACGCATTCTTAATTTTTTTACATATTTGGTTGGTATAATCATATAATGATATAAGCCCCTATTAGTGTTGGCAAATGCAACTAGCCAAATCCGTCCTAATCTATCATTAATTTCATATTCAACGAATTACGAATGCTTTTGGCTTCTGTGGTTCCATTTATTATGGACAAGTTAAGCCGGGTTTAGGATCTTTCAGACTACATTTCAGGCAAACGGAGAATGATCCTTAGTCCGTTTCAAGGTCTACGTTGAATACTAGTAAGTTACAAGTATATTACAGTTAAAGTACAAACTTGTACTATGAACGGAATTCTAATTTTAGTATTTTTGAAAGTTTTCAAAATATTTTTATACAGCAAGTTCTAATTTCAAAGATTCGAAGACACTTTATAGTGTTTAAATTAATGTTTATTTATTCCTAGTGAACAATTTTCATTTTTTAACATCTTCTAATAGATGACAAAGAGATTGTCTTGTTTAAAATGGAAACGTGATATAACTTACGTGATTTAGACTTACGCGCCTTGCTCTATTTATTTACTATCAATGAATTATTATTTTCTCAGTATATCTGATCAGATAAATACACAATTGATGATTTGTTTGTTTGTTGATACTATAAAAGTTTCATTTTCATATTGAACGTGCGGTATTGCAAATAAATAACGAAATTTGAGGTGCCATACTGTTTCCTTATTATTGCTCTTACTAGCGACTCACCTTAGATACGTTTTAACGGTTATTACGGAATAGATAAACTATATACTATATGATATAAACCTATAGCGTTCCTCAATAAACGGGCTATCTAATGCGAAAAGAATTTTTCAAACAATCAGACTCCTCCAGACTCCAGAAGACTGTTTAGAATATCATTATATATTAGAGAAGAAATGTTGCATGGTGCTTCTATATGAGACAAATTTAATAATTTTAAAAGAAGTAGCACTGTTAGACTTATGCAATTTTGTTTTCTTTTAATAAAATCAAACTAGACTTACTTTCATGGCAAAAACGTCACCTGCTAATTATCATTCCTACAAGTAAATACTTTTAAATTAGTTATAATAAATATTAAAGCTACATAGTTGCCATTTAACAAAAATATAAAACGAGGATCAATTAGGCAATTTAAGCCGAAAGCCACAAAAATTTCGTCATCATTAAATAATTTCTTCTGAATGGCAACATTTGATAAGTAGAAGCCTCAGATTTCCTGCAACCGAGCGGTTTAAATTTTCAGCCGCAATGAATAAAACAAAGAAGGATCAAATCGCTTTTATATTAACAAGCGAAACGGAAAATTAATTAAGTGACCCTCATTAACAGAATAAATTCATTTAAAAACGTTTCAAGTATCACTTGGTTTTAAATCAAAACGAGTACTCACATTAAAACGAATTATATAGAAGAATATACCTGAGTACCTATACATTTTAGCTCTAGTAAAGTCTTTACAGT
The DNA here is from genome assembly GCA_033884665.1 of Argynnis bischoffii washingtonia. Taxonomy (NCBI): domain Eukaryota; kingdom Metazoa; phylum Arthropoda; class Insecta; order Lepidoptera; family Nymphalidae; genus Argynnis; species Argynnis bischoffii. The sequence continues at coordinate 14,497,186 of CM066609.1, read as the reverse complement.
TTAAGACAATTTTATAAAATAAAACTATCGTTTTGGTTTTTTTTCCCCAATTTATTTTGATTTTTGGCTCCTGACGCGTCGTTTCGAATGCTTGAATTCGCCGCTAGACGGCGCTAGCGTAGAGTGAGGTCTCTAGAAATGTCAAATAATAGGTACTGAACGTGCACTGTTTGCAAGCTTTACAACGCGGACTTTCACTATTTATTCATGATTAATTATTGTAAAGATTTTGCCATTTCTGATTAATTATGACAGACATACTAGATACGGCTCAATAAATCTTATTCCTTTAAAAGAATAGCTAAGAACAAGTCAATATTTATTTATTTGGGTATGAATGATTATAATTTAAAATCCTGTTAGCACTGTTTTCGGGCTAACAATTATTATTATTATTATACTAAAATTGGCCCTACCGTACCGTACCCTACTAGTAAACACTTTTTAAACGACAACGATAGGATCTTACTCGATAGTGACACCAACTGGTGCCACCAGAAACGATAGCCCTCATTCTACGTTTATCATTCATTAAAATCCAATCAGTAGTTTTTGTGTACTAAGCTGTATAAATTACTATAGTTTTTAAACTATCCCACGGGAACTCTTTAATTTTCCGGGATGAAAAGTAGGTATCTAAGATGTTGACCGGGAATATAATGTACCGCCATACAAAATTTCATTTAAATCAGTCCAATAGTTTCGGAGATTAGTCCGTATAAACAGACAAACAGACAGAGAAACAAATTAAAAAAAAAAAAAACTAGATTTGTTCAATATTTCTTCTTACATCCCCCTGACTCGGTTTTTAGCAAATTTTTTTTCTATGTACAGACATTCAACCTCTACAGTTTTATTATATGTATATAAATGTAATGTATGGTATTTGTCATAACGAATCAAATGAGATTCCACAAACCACCTACTGGCTCAATCAGATCGTTTCGATGGAATCAAATTATAGTAAGACCTTCTGAGACTTCATTTACTTAGAAAGTTTGAAATCGATCCGACTATAAGAAGAAGTTAAAATCGACTTACAAGATTTAAGTTACAAGTAAAACTAATAAAATACATATAGACACTGTCTTAGTAACGAAACTAATTTAAAATTGGAATAGCTACCGATTTACTCTCGCTTCGCTCAGGTACGTCCCTAAATTCCTTACGTATAATGCATAATATACACAGGTAGCATCACCCGAGGAAAACTTAATTACTAACACCATTGTTAGTGTATATTATGTTATTTCAAGTCTATATTTGAACTACATTTCATCCATATACTTAGTATGTACGTACGTAACACAATTTACACGCGTGCTAACTTTTGCGATTATTATAGACTAACGACGCACTCTCGCTCCGCTCGGGTTCGTCCTAAGTTACGTTTTAACGTTAAGTAAAGATTTCTCAGAGATAAGATATTTCCCGAAGTAAATAATAAAATAAAATAGTATTCTATATGTTGACACGGATAACCAGCTATCATCATACCAAATTTCATCAAAATCTGTCCGTGGTTTTCTCGTGACGCGTTCCCAGATAGACAAACAAAAAAAATTCTAAAAACTATAGATTCGGCCTTTGTATCGATAATAATGACTACTTTAATAAGATCTAAAACATTTAATGTACAGATTCGTATCAGTTACAATTTTATTATATGCATAGATTATGGCTCTAACAAAATCATCTTAAGAGGCCTATTACATTTTCACTGTGATTTTTCAATTTAATGCCCATTTTTGACGTTCTTATTCAAAGAAACTGAAACTTTTCGACAATTTTGACTTTTTGTATGGTGAAGTATAATTATTAATATAGTTCATTGCGGCCTCGCTTTTCGCAAATTTTCATTATTAGTTGAAATAAAGCCAAAATTCCGAAGCAAGTTTTTTAATAAAATGCGCGACGACACTTTTTCAAGCTCATGGATTGAAATACTATACTAAGCAAACGAAATGAAAAATATATAATAATATCTCGTGTATAGTGGTTGAGTTTATAGCGGCCTCGGAATTTAAAAACACGTATTGGATTTCTACACAAAAAATCCTTTTCAAAATCTTAAAAACTACTAAAAACATTCAGAATTAGCTGTAAATATATCCTTAAAACATTAATATTATAAGTAAAATGTAAACCAGTTAGTTAGTTAAGTTACATACTTTTTTTTTTAAACTATTTATTATAAAATTTTACATAGAAGTAATTACAACTGCAGAAAATGCTAGAAACAGTGATGCGTCGGCCGCTCGAACTCAATACCATACAACTCAGTACATTTTGTGATAGGCCTCTTAAGAAGAGAATAATATGTGTAGGTACGAGTATATATATACAATAATTGACTACCCACATTGTTATAGGTACCGAAGTCATATAAGATTTTCATTACAAAGAAACTAACGGCGCCATGGAGCGAGCGCAGCAGGCTTTTAGACTTATCAAGTTTATTAGAACAGTAATATTAGTTTTCTTTTACATTTTATCACATTGTAAGAGAAAAGCTATGTTAATAGTTATTACATTATACTTTAACAACAAACATTCGTTGACGACACATTTGGCTCAATTTGTAGTGACCCAACTTGCTGTGCCAACGGTCGTGGGTTTTAATTCCTGCTAGAGGCATTCATTTATGTGATGAGAACGAAAGTTTGTACTTCAGTCATGGGTGTTTATATTTATAATATATATGTATTTAAAGTTAGTATTAGTAGTAAGTTAGTAAGGACTTTAGTATAAGGGTAGATATATACCTATATATTTGGGGGGAGGGAGGGGTGTGTTGATACCCCCCCCCCCCCCACACACACACACACACACAAATAAAAAGTGGAGGAAATGCATAGGTTTTTTTTATGTATTTAAAAAAAAACTCATTTTGAAGTTGTGTTTTGTTAAGTGTTTACGTCAATTTTGCGTGAAATTCGATTTTCTAGTTTTCTAGTTTTATGGAATTTAGAGTTTATGGCATTGTTGTAACTGTTTTAATCACAAACAAAATATAAATTTTCGTAGATATTCATCCAAAAAAATAGAAATCACTTTGAAATTGTTAAAACCAAAAAAAATAATGTAAATTTTCAAATAAAAATTAAAATGCGCGTCAACTTACTATTTGCAAAATTAAAATGCATAATTAAAACTCCATAAAATAGCAACACTTCTGTCAAAATTACGTCAAAAGCAATAAAAAAGTGCAGATTGAGGTTATATTTATCAAATTTCGATATTTTTTACTTCCAAAAGTTTTTAATTTCTTCCACTTGAAATGTTTGTGGGATTACTCAAAATAATAAGTACTTTGCACAAAAAATAAAATCAAGAATCTACTGCACCTCCCGTATACTAAAGCTGAGCCCCATGAAACTAGATGGTAATGTGTGATAAATGTTAATGTTCCAACATATTTATTTAATTTATTATTCATGCTGCTTAGGTTTCAATTACAAAGCAAAACAGTACGAAGCCGAATAGAAAAGTACTAATGAATCGAAAGCTAATGAATCTAAATTAGACCGCTTCACGGATTTTTACAACCCTATCTAATTGATAGATCGCTAGCCCAATGACGGTGTGAGTTTATAGCATGTAAGAAACGCCTTTTAAGTATAAATTATTTTTAATGTAGTTATTTCATATTTATACAACCTAATTATGATTAATTAGACGAATATTCATTACCTATGTGTTTAATGTATCTTCTTAATATTTTATCCTCTATACATATAATAAAATCCTGAGTGATTGTGAGTCAAATCTGTACATTAAATATGTTTTGGAAAATCTTATTTAAATAGACATTATTATCGATACAGAGGCCGAATCTATAGTTTTTTGAATTTTTGTCTATCTGTCTGTCTGTGACCGCATCACGAGAAAACCACTGGACAGAGTTCGATGAAATTTGGTATGATGATAGCTGGCTATCCGGGTCAACATATAGGATACTTTTTACTGCAGGAAAATATCTCATCTCTGAGAAATCTATACTAAACATTAAAACGTAAGAACGACTAGGGACGAAACCGAGCGGAGCGAGGGTGAGTCGATAGTAATCTATATATGAATGACTAGCGACTCACCCACGCTTCGCTTCGGGTTCGTCCCTAGATAAAACCAAATCTATCCCACGGGAACTATACATTTTTCCGGGATGATATATAGCCTATAACCTTGCTCAGTTAACGGGCTATCTAATGCAAAAAGAATTTTTCAAATCGGATTAGTAGTTCCTGAGATTATCGCGTTCAACCAAACAAACAAACAAACTCTTCAGCTTTATAATATTAAATAGTATAGAATTAGAAAACAGTTACCAGTACAGTACCTTTTTATTCTGCATGTCAGGGGATTTCCTTTTGTTTTTGTAGCCATTGATGAGCTTTAGTGTTTAAATCAGTAAAAAAATAAAAACAACACTAGTATTTTCAAAAGATTTCCGATACATGCCTTAATTTTCATATGACACACTGTTCAGAGCCATCTGTTTGATATCTTACACATCACGATAAGTTAAAATGATTTAGTACCTACAAAAAATTTAAAATATGCAAATAAAAATAAAACGCTTATAACATTAATACAAAATTAATTTAAATTTTGTGATTTTTTTAATGTTTTTTTACGTATTTCAGGTGTATTTTGAATGTAATACGAAAAGGCGCCATCTATAATGTTTACACTGAAGTAGCTTATACTTTCTTCATCTACACGACTAAATTCCGTATTACTTTAAGAGATGGCGCTGATCTAAATCTCAAATAAAATTTTAAGATATTTTTTTAAAGTTTTTTAAGATTATAAATTAATTAAATTAATCTTAAGTTATAAATAGTCATAAAAAGTAAATACCTGTATTATATCAGTGTTGACAAAACTCCCTTCCCAAAAGTCTTCGATGTTCTCTGGATAATCACATTCTTTAGTAGGATCAGGACTCAACGCTGGGGTTCTTGTTTTAAAAACAAAAATAAGTCCACCATCTTCTTCTTCAGGCCTCCAAGCACCACACATAGTTGCTACAGTCCTTTTATCTTTAGAAAGATCTGCGTCATCACTTAATTTTAACTTCTTCACTGGATTTTCATCCAGACTTGAGTCACTTTTTATTTTATCACACAAACTTGCCATCTTGTAACGATTTGCAAATTCAGAAATCCTATTAGATATAGGAAGTGAGATTTTTTTTAATATTGTTCTATTAAAATTAAATAAATAGGATATATAGTAACTCATATGATATAAATATAATTAAAATTTGTTTATTATATGACACTTAGCTAATATTTTATTCAAGATATTAAATATTTTATGTATTATATGAATATTATCATCATTCACACGAATATTACAAGAGTATTTATACTTTAGATATATATAATTAAAATTACATAAATGAATTGATAATAGAATTATAATTGATAAGAAGTTTTTATTTTATTTATATTTTTAAGATATATTAACTTTGTTATTTATGTAAACACAACTACAAATACAAAGTTCACTCTAGACGAGAACTTCTTTCCTTATATTAGCACTTGCACATAAAGTCTAAAAGCACATTTAATATTTAAAAATACTTATATCAACTATAGTTACAGTTTAATTAATTTAAAAAACTCATCAAAAACCGATTTTTTTTAGGTTATTTTCCCGTACTGCCGCGCGATATCAACTGTCAAAATTCAATAACCAAAATATGTAAAAAATGTCACTAATTCTTGCCATATTTAAAAATCAAAATGAATAATTTAATAAAGCTTTAAAATAATAACATCAACACATTAAACCAATACGAAGTTTAATCTTAATGTCTAAATTATTTATAAAATAGTACGAATAATTTGATTTTTAGCGCTCCATTGAAACTCTCCTTTTTAGTTGTCCCGAGTAGATCATAGATGGCAGAAGCTACATATAAAGAATGTGTTTTTAATTTATATATTTTTTAAGCTTTTATAATATAATAATATTCATTAATATGTACTATTGAATACATATATTTAATCCATTTTCTTCAATTTTCTATATTTTTTCTATAAAGTACGAGTCAATTAAAAGAAATAATCAATTTTCATTTTATTCAACGTAATTAGTAAGTGTAATACATAGAAAATTACATCGTTTCAAATTAAGTAGATAAGTAGTAGTTTGTAGTACAATTGCCTTTATTCTTGTACACTGTACAGTGAATAAACTAGTGAACTAGCCTTATTTGCACAAAAAGTATTTGTGACTGCTTCAGTTTTCCCATCCCCGTTTTACATGTCGCTAAATAAACGATGGGGTTAAATGTCTAAGCGATTCATCTGTTTTCAATGAAAATGCCGGATGTTTTTGTTGAGAGCAACCTTTTACTTTTGCTGATTATGTTTTGAAACCATTTTGTCGAGATGAAAGACAAATTTTCTTTTGCGTTCCGAAATATTCCCTATTTTCAACTTCAAAGTTAAAGAGTAATGGAAAAGTTGAGGTAATGATACCGGAATGATTAAATGAACTTTATAAGATTCGTTAAAATATGTGAAGCATTTAACAAAATTAAATTTGAATATGAAACAAATTTCTACGGCAGCAAATCCGAATGTGGCAGATGTGTTAAGAAAAAAATACTTAAATATGACATTTTAAACTTCAATAGAGATTACATTATTATATTTATTTATTTATTTATTTTTTTGTTATTTTTTTTTTTATTTTACATTATGTACTTCTTGAAGAGTATTTATTAAATATAACAAAGAAATAGCATTAGAACCGCAATAAAGCTGTGAAGTTGTGAATTCCGCCACGTCATCCGCGTTTAGACACTTCAGCTGCTGCTTTCCCACTGAATACAGATTGTGGCCGTGACCAAGCGTTTGTTGACTTATTTCCTTGTTTGGAAAATAGTTTGTTTTTTTTTATATATCTAAATAAAATTGTTTTACGATTTCATTTTATGGATCAGTGAAGATTGACAAAAAATAGCTTATATTAAATAAATAATACATATATAACTTTAAATACATAGATATTATAAATATAAATGACTAAAGTACAAACATTCGTGCTCATCACACAAATGAATGCCTCCAGCGGGACTCGAACCCGCTACCGCTGGCACAGCTAGTAGGGTCAGTACAAACTGAGCCAAACGTGTCGTCATATAATTGATTTTTTAAATATTATATCAAAGATAATGTATATCATACTATACAACATAACATTAAATTAAGTATTGTAAAATTGAGACTCAACCAATATACACAACTACCTTAAATTTCTTATTCCATAAGTGTAACAGAAATAAACATTATAAGACCTTTTTATAACAAATTTTGGCCACTATTACTTTTGGTATCTAGCAACACAGTTATCATTAACGCATGAAATACTTCCAGGCTTCAGCGTCCACTCAGTCGATTGTCCACGGTAATCACTTCGGCAACGTCTGTAAAATATCAACTAAATGATCCGCCGACGTGACAAATGGAGACACCTTGTGTGTGGGATCTTTGGGAATGGCCATGGAAGTCGCGATTGAAGAATACAATATGTTTAATTCTTTATAGCTTTTGCCCGCTACGCCGCCGTCTTTTATATATCGTAGTGCCATGTTAGTTTATAAAATGAAAAAATAATTTTTCATGTATAATTGGTTTGAAACTACTACGCAAACTTAGAGCAAACCGTATAGAGTAAAAGAAATTTTTTTTTAGCTTAACAATATTTTTTAGGATATGCAAATATATACATAGGTTGATAGCAAAGCGAGAACATGACGTTAGTGGGTGGATGACCCTTTAACGAAAGGTTTTGGCTTTGCTAACTTTTTTCACAAATTTTTGCAATGTTCTTCTATATTCCCCGTGGATGATTACACAGGGATAAAGTTTCTAAACAAACTATTTTAATACATTTTAACCCCTTAGAGTACATTTATTATCTAAAAAAAGATCAGTTTTTTATATTTTTGTTAATTAACTAATTTAAAATTTATAAAGGTTATATATAATATACCTACTTAGGTTACTATATTTTGATAATGTATTTATAATATTACTTTATAATAAATATTTATTATAAATATTCAACGCTATTTTTATTGCCTAAAACACAAGAATCGCGTGTTCACGATTGATAGCAGGAAAGTTGTATTAGCGGTGGTTTTTCCACCCCATATGTCATGTACAATCCTACTCTCGGGAGAAAATGCAGGACACTACAGAGTTTTCTTTTATCATTTCATACAGTTGTAAGATGATGTCTTTTGAGAACAATTAATATCTATTTTATTTACTCCTATAATCCGCAGCTTTGCTAATATATATTATGGCAATAAAAGTTTTCTAAGTCGCTCTCTTTCGATTTTTTACATACTAATGAAAGCTCTTTAAAATCGGAAGGAATGTTATTTTACCTCGTTGTTAAAAATAGGTACATAAGGTGTAACTAAAATGTTTAACATAACTGACATGTTTTTGCATGTTGTCTTGATAATTATTGATAGAAAAAGTACTTGGGTAACCGAGCTTCTTTATGCGTTTTTCGGGAGAGATATAAAAAATGCGTTTTAAAAAAAATAAAAATAACCCCCCCCCCCCCCCCCCCCTTCAGACCGCCCAAAAAGGGGGGTATCATATATGATACCTTGGGTCTGAATCACATTCAAATGCTTAATAATTGACTTTAATCTTTCTATATTACAATATTAATCTATTCTTAATTTGACCACAGACTTTAACAATAAACAAAAGAGCGTGAGTGTGTGTGTCAAATACATGGTAGTGTGTGTAATGTTTTTTCTTATTGATTTAGTGTATTTTTTGTGCATAATTAAAAAAAAATTTAGCATTCTGCACTGCTTCTCTATATAAACTACAAGTGTGGGAAATTTCCTACTCCTCCGTCCGCGCAATTTTCGTAAAAAGGTGTACAAAGTTTTTGCTTCACGTATTAATATGTAGATAAGACTTTCTTAGACTTACGCGAATATTAGACATTTAAATAAAACTATCTTTTCGGATTTTTTCGCGGATTTATTTTGATTTTTGTTTCCCGACGTTTCGATTGCTGTCTGTAACAACTATATAATGCTTTTGAGACATCTAACACCTTAGTCTCTCCCGTGACTATGAATGCTGTAAAGCAATCGAAACGTCGGGAAACAAAAATCAAAATAAATCCGCGAAAAAATCCGAAAAGATAGTTTTTTTTTTAAATATAGATAAGATTTATAAACGGAAGAGACTAATATCTTCTAGTGATATTATGCAATACTGGCCATATAAATTTGAATATAAATCTCCATTTTGAATACAAATTGTTTATAAGCCAACTAATCCGTAGCTAACTTTCAGCGTGTCCGTCAGAATTAGCGTCCGGCGTAACTATCGGGCCGGGTGCCCACCTCGACCATAAATTAGTTGCCACATGACCGGTACCAGGGTTGAGAGTATTTCCATTGTTTCATACCGCATATTTGTAAGGCATATTCGTCTGATATTCCTTAATATTGTATTAAATAATTATATTACTAGGTTACTGTGACCGACATTGCGGGTTCGAATCCTATAATATTTAATTGTGTAATTATATTGATCCGAACTAATTAATATTCTTCCTTCCTCATAATTATGCTTAACATTTAGCAGAGGACTATATAATATTTTAGTACAACTATCATAAAAAATATAACATTTAAAATCCCAATGCTGAAAATATTTTTTTTCTTAAAAAAAAGATCTCTAATATGTATATATGACCAAAGATTATTTTTAGTTAGTAAAAAGTCTTCGTAAAGTACATAATGTGTCGTAACGTCCAATGAAAGTACAGGCTCAAATACCCATCTCAATAAATTAGTTTCCACTTGAACGTTACAAGGGTTGACTTCAGTATTTCCGGCGCGTTTACATTGTTGCATACAAGGACTGTAATACATTGATAACTTATATATCTACTATATTCCTTAATTTATAAAAATTATTATAGCAGTAAGTTCAGTTAAGTGCCTAGGTGGGTACGTTTTAAATAGATAAAAAAAAATGCTATGGTGAGTGTATTTTTCCATACAAAATTTCAACCCGCCCTTCTAGTTTTATTTTCACGACTAAAATGTCATCATCAAAATTGCTCGAAAACTGACAAAATTTATCAAAATCGCTTCAGTGGTTTATGCGTATAAGCATAACAGATAGACAGAGTTACTTTAACATTTATAATTATATTAATTTAGCTTTAGACGGTTTGGATTATTCCTATGCTTGAGCTTAAGGCTTAAGCTCAACTTATAGTTACCATAGTAGAATGCGGGAAATTATACTCTTTCTTTTTTATTTTAGGTGAAGCTAATATCAATATATAAATATTTTATTAAAAATTAAATTAGAATATACGACACTTAATTTTATTAATAAAACAACTTAAAAATATTTATGTGAAAGTGTAAGAGCTCAGATACAAATGAATTTAGTTAATAGAATTTACAAAGTAAAAGAAAAAAATATGTTAAAATAATCTTGAATAATAATCTATACATATAATAAAATTCTAACGAAGTCGAATCTGTACCTTAAATATTTTTTGGAAAATTTTATTGAAATAGACATTATTATCGATGCAGAGGTCGAATCTATAGTTTTTAGAATTTTTGTCTGTCTGTCTGTCTGTTACCGCATCACAGAAAAACCACTGGAGGGATTTTGATGAAATTTGGTATGATCATAGCTGGATATCCGGGTCAACATATAGGATACTTTTTACCGCGGGAGATTGTCTCATTCCCACGGGAGTACACGTTATTACACAACCCAAAAAATATTTGTAATCAGAATTTCTTGAAACTTGATATTAATGCTCTTCAATACAATTAAATAAATACGTGTTTTAGCGTTTTTTGAAATTCATTCCATAAGGAGATAAAATAAGGGATGAAAATTTGTGTGAAACCTACCTTTTCAAAGTTTTTTTGTTGTAGTTTTAGCGCGAGCGAAGCCGCGGGTTTTGCTAGTAATATATAATATTCTTGAAAAATTAAAAAGAAAATAGAGATGCCCAACAATTTATAGCCAACAGAAGAAAGAAGAACTCTTCTCAAAATATTCAAAAAAAAAAATATATAAATATAAAACTGTAACAACTTACTTAAGTCATATTATTTTAATATCGCCAAAATCTCGTATCGTAGCTTTCTATGGATTTCAGTTATAAAGCATGGGCCATAGACTTTTAATCAATCTGCACGAGCAATGCGGGAGCACAAAAATGGCGCAGGTTAGTGCCGGCTTAATTAAAACCATAAGGAAAATTGTCCTTCGTTTGCTTTTTGTGGGTTGTTTTTGGAAGCTTTTTTGGTCGAAATAGTTTAGTTTATTGAACTTTTTTGTAGTTTTATTTTACGGACGAGTATGCGCTAAGTACTTACTTGTTTAAAATTGCTATTAGACTGTGTGTTAGTAAATATATTTACACACATATATTTTATATAGACAACAATGTTCTTTAGATATATACAATAAAAATTTATATAATAGTTAGAAGTAATTTGACTTAAAAGGAAGTTTCAAGTAAAGCTTTTAAAAGCATAGTAACAATGCTTTTAGTGTGCCTACCAAATGTAAACAAAACCAAGCAAATCTTTTTATCTTGCCTATATCTTTTAGTTGAAATGATGCAAGTGGAATCCTCAAGAGAACATAACGCAATAAATAACCATATTATATAAACGTATGTAAATAAGCTCCAGTTTAATCTTCGCAACAAATCGTATTCAGATATGTTTACAAAAATTTTATGGTAATTTTATTCAGGGACATAGAGGGAAATTGCATAAGCGCTTCGGTACTAAATTCTATGTATGAAATTATATACGAGAGAGCTTGCAGATTGAACATTATAATAATATTCTGAATTATTTTGCTTTAATTCAGTTAATATTTGAGTTATGTTATTAATAAAATATAGATATTTGTTAGGATTTGTTTAAAGTTCATCATGTCATTTAAAAATTAGTGGATAATGTAAGCCCAATTTAAGTAATGAGAGATTTTTATGTATGTGTATCAATTTTCATTTAATATTATATATAATATAATATAATTAATATTATATAGGAACCTATATTTCTTTGTAATAAAATCACAGATCATTTTTAAAATCTTTAATATTCTTAGGACCATGTATATCAATGAAAATGAAATATAACAAGGTTCATTTTAATACTACTTGGATTCTATTACCTAAAGTAGAGTAAAACCTTGCCTTAATCAGGTCGTCATTATAGACACTAATACAAATTTTTGATGATGACACGTTATTCTCTACACTATATGTAGGTAGCAATTTGACATAGAATAAACACATATATTGTAATATCCGTAATAATGTATATTTTTGTTTGTTTGTCTGTCTTTCACACAATAAGGGATAATAGAGTATTCTTTTGCATACATATAATTCATAAGCCGAAGAGTGAATCTCTACGTATCAAGAGCTTTTAAATAAAATAACAGAATAATAAAGATAATTAAATTTACAATATAAAATACATTTAAATTTAACACAGATGAAAAAACAAAACCAATATTCGGGGCCATACTCATAAAAATAAACACTTACGCAGGTATGACGGGTTAGCAAGCGGAAACGACCCCCGCGGGACGGTCCGTATTGTTGAATACGGCTGATGGCAGAGTTTGGATTGCACACGGTTTTGGAATTGCTTTTAAATATATGAAAGCTGGGAGCGCTGAGCTTCATTTCATCAATATTTAAGCCGAATTTCAGGTTAGAAAGAGCTTTTTTAAATTGTTTTGTTCAGAGTAAAAGATTGTGTTTTTTTAGTAACGTGGAATGCCATTCAACTGTTAGAACTATTGCTTTTTACAGTTTTAATAAATGATGGTGGTGTAATGTGATTACATCATATTACCTACGTATAAACTAAAGCAAACGAAATGAAATAGTGTATAAAACAATACATCATGGTTATGTTTTAAACAATACAATATACTTTAGAAGGATATAACTAGGCAACTATTGACTTAATAATATAAAATATTATTTCAAAAATCTGTCAAGATATCACTAGGTAATAAAGATGTTTGGGTTTTTATTATTCTGCACAATAGAAAAAGGACATTATTCAAACAGCCCGGTCAATATCTTATTAATATAATATTATAAGGGTGAAAGTTTAGATGGATGTTTGAATGTTTGTTACTCAATCACGCTAGAACGGTTGAACGGATCTGGATGAAATTTGGAACTTAGATTATAGTCTGGAATAGCACATAAGCTACTTTTTATTCCAGAAAAATGTACAGTTCCCGTGGGATGAATGATTTTCTGGTTTTCTAGAGGTGAGCCACTAGTAATTATTTAAATAGTTATTATCATATTTCCCTCTCACATTGCTTAGATAGTTTTCAACCTATTGGAGCATTATTAAAAATGTTATATTTTTAACTTGATCTACAACACATAGACAACTTACGTATTTCAGTTCTTTTACTATCTATCCAAAAGTATTAACATCGTTTGTGGCGATTTGAATCTCAAAGATTTCGAATTCAAGTTTCTCAGTGCCTCAGACCGAGCTTGTGGTACTAAAATACATATGCATTCTGCAAATTTTGCTAAAACCCCCTCACATCATAGCAACTTTCCATGTATCCTACCTGATGTAACTTGAAGATGAATATATATATATATATATATATATATATATATATATATATATATATATATATATATATATATATGTGTGTTTTAGTAGTGTATAAGTATAAATAAAAGTATAAAACAAACTAGTATAAAACAAAGTCGCTTCCCGCTGTCTGTCCCTATGTATGCTTAGATATTTCGCTTAACGACGCAACGAATTTTGATGGGGATTTTTAATAGAGTCATTCAAGAGGAAGGTTTATATGTATAATACATGCATATTATAGTACAGAAAAGCCGAGAAATTCAAAGATTTGTATTTCATACTAACCGTTAAAACGTACCTAGGGACGAACCCCAGCGAAGCGAGGGTGAGTCGCTAGTTCTTAGTTATAAACGTTTCTCAACTTTAATATTATGGATTGATTGACAGCTTTTTTAAACAAAATCAGTAAAAAATCATCTATTTATTATTATATGTGCAAAAACCACAAATATAAAGAGAATACTTTTCGATTAACATTATGTATTAAAGATATGGCTATGTTTGTTTTTGTTCGTCCCATTGAAATTCCTAAACCATCGAAAATTTTACAACTAAACAGTCAAACAGTATATTTAATAATAAATGTTATTGATTTATCTATTAATCATTAATTAATATCCTTATTCCTTGAATATAGATACCTTAACAAATATATAAGTACATATTTGATTTTATATAAATAAGTAAATAATATGATTTTATTTATCCTTTACAAAAAATGTTTTAATGGTTGGTATGTCTACAGAAATAGGCTGTCAAAATTTCAGCTAGTCCAGTGTTTGGACTGATCTTCGAAGAATCAATCACGAAAAATAATATAGTATATTGTGTTTGTATATGCGGTTTATATACGGTTTCAGTTTTCCTAATTTTTTTTTTGGACACCCGAAGAATATTTCCCATGGATACTTCACTATATCGCTCTTTTAGCCACCCTTTTTGATGGTTCCCAATTATAATCCTGATAAAAAAGCGTGTAAAAATTTTTTTTAACTTCATATATACAGATAAACTTAAAAAAAAAACTGCTCACACAAACTAAATAAGCCGTAGCATTACCAGAATCGATTTGTCCAGTCGAAGTGACGTCAGATCGTTAATGAGGAAGGAACGAACCTCGACCGGGATGCGAGCAATTAGTGCGATCATAACAAATCCCCGGGAAGCTGCATAATCGGCGAGGACGGGCGCCAATTATAATGTACAGTGGCAATTCTGAATTACATGCTACGTACTTGTAGATTTAATGACGTTTTCACAAGATTTTTTTATTATTGAAGTTATATTTCCTTACCGCGCGCATGCCGACAGCCAAAAAGCGACATTATGAAGTTGGATGCATTCCTTTTACAAACAAAGAGTTGTTAAATGAAATCTCTAGCTATTTTTATTATGTTACGCCAAAGAATTATAAATTCTTACGTGTACAAGTTTTTTTTAAAAGTTTTTTGATTATTAACTTGCAATATTCTTGTGTGTAAGTGGTCCGATTCAAATTTTTCAACCACTTTCTGGTATCTAATTGAGCTGAAAGGTACACTTACGTAATTTCGGCGACAATGAAAAATTATGGTACCATCGAGTATGCACGTTGCGCATGGTAACGAGGGTCTGAAGATAGAGTCGGAAGATAATAAAAGCTTTTTACCTTTAATTTATTTGTTAGTAATTAACAACAAACTATTATATAATCGTTAGCTGGCCACATAACCTAAATGTTACCTAAACGCGAGAGTGCATCCGAGCAAAGCAGGAGTAGGTTGCTATTTAGTATATTTGTATTATCATTTCAAAATCTGTATCATACCATGTATTCAAAAATTGTTATCATATCGGTTCAAATCCATTTTTAAGCACTTGCTAGTACACAGTTTTCATCTAAAACAGCGGGAACATCTGAAACTCAACTAACCTGTATGTTATTAAACTACATCATCATCCAAATTTAACATACAAAATATCGAATTATATAATAATTATTAAATTAATACGGATGTATAGATATGCTAAGAAGTAAAAACTTCGCTACAAATGAAGTAAACGCCTATATACATATGTACATTATACATATTATTTTTTTTTTTTTTTTTTTTATTCTCATTTTAAGAGCTGAGTCACTTAGGTGACTATGTTGCTCTGGTAGGTTAAACATATCTTCTTATCTATACATTAGTCTTAATAATATCTAGTTACGTTTACTTATATTATACTTACCTATATTATACATAATTTTAGCTAACTCTGAAGTAGGATTCGCAAGATATATATTACAAATTCCAATTGATCTATCTGTTAATTGTGATAGAAGGGGCTCGCTACGAACACATTCCATTAAAATATGGTACACATCCTCTACAACTCCGCAATCGGGACAATTAGGAGAAAGAACTTTTTTCATTAAAAATCCAAACTTATTTAATGGAATGTGTCCGGAGCGCAGTCTCAAAGCCATCACAATGTCTTCACGTTTTAAATTACATACATCCACCCAAGAATAATAACAAGGTTGTGGTTGAATCGTTTTGTACCATATGCCTTTTTCTTTAGACCTCACATCAAAATACTCTTTCCAAGCATTCAAACATTTTTCTTTTATAAAATAAAGACAGTCTGTATAGAAAGGTAACATATGAATTATATCTCCATCAGTGCAGGCCTGTTTAGCAAACTGATCGACTTTCTCGTTACCAATAATTCCAATATGAGAAGGAATCCACTGTAAAACAACTAATTTTTCGAAGGACTTCATTTTTAGAATGAGTTCAATGATAGTATTGGCTATCGGTGTTCCTCGAAAAGTCGAGGTGCAGCGAGCCAAATGTTGTAAAGAACTTTTTGAGTCGGTGAGAATAATAAATTTATTAAAATTAATTGTCTCAATATAAGATAATACTTCAGCTAGAGCAATAAGTTCTGCGTACATTATTGAAATTTTGTAGTTATTTTTAAATCTCATATTAGTTTCTGCTTGGGGATCATAAAATGCAATTCCCGTTTCATTGTTATCTAAAGATGCATCAGTAAATAATTTATAATAGTTAGGATACTGTGAATTTAAATAATTTATACATTTTACTTTAATATCAAGAGAATTATACGAGCATTTAGCTTTATTTATTTGGGGTATATCTGTCTTAATATGTGGCTCCAAGTCAATTTTTGAAGTCCATACATTTAAATTGAACATTTCTAGCTGTTTGCTTCTATGAACTGATATATTTTCAATTTCATGAAATAACATAATCAATAAAGGCTTTTTTCTTTTATTCCAATATAAATTTTCGAATTGGGGAGCATAGTCACTAAGTAAAGAGATAATACTGTTATTTTCTAAAGATTTTGCTTTTAACAAATATTTTCCGCCTAAGTATCTTCTACGAATTGCTAAAGGCGGTAAACCTAATTCACTCTCCATCACATGTATAGGAGTTGTTCTTATAAACCCACCGATAACTCTCATACATTGGTTTTGAATTTGATCTAATTTAGACAAATGAGAGCGCGGGCCGTCATCGAATAAAAAACTCGCGTATTCAATTCTACTTCTTAATATAGATATGTACAACTTTCTTAAATACTTTGGATGGATACCCCAGCCAGAACCTGCTAAAACTTTAAATAAATTTAAAAACTTCGACACATTATATCTTACACTATTTACATGAATTCCCCAATTTAATTTTCGATTCAACCACAACCCTAAATATTTAACATTTTCTACTATTTCTAAAGAAACACTGTCTATTCGAAGGTTAATAGATTTACTAATATGAGCTCTGTTAAATATACATATTTTGCTTTTGGAAGGAGAAATTCGTAAACCTAATTCATCGAGCAATACAATGAAAATATTCAAAGCTGATTGTAAATCATTGGTAGCGATAGTCAAGTTCTTATTTGATGTATACAAAACAAAATCATCTGCATATTGTGAGATAAAAACATTTTTAATAGACTGGCATATGTGAGCTGTCGCAATATTAAATAGTAAAGGCGATAAAGGATCTCCTTGAGCTAAGCCCTGGCTACAACATCTAGTCATCGATGACGTATCTAAATGAATATTTAGAGATCTATGATTAAGAAAATTCCATAAATAATTGCATATTTTTGATCCCACTCCATAATTGTCCATCAAAGTCAAAAGTTTAGATATATCTATGTTATTATAAGCTCCATCAATATCAATGAAACAGCAAGAGGTAGAATTGCCAAGTCCAAACCCTTTTTGTATACATAAAACTAATTTGCACAAGTTATCTAAACAAGAATGAGCTTTCCTGAAACCCGTAGTATCTACAGAGAAAGTATTGGATCTTTCAAAATACCATTCAAGTCTTTTGTTTAGGATTGAATGAAAAACTTTACATATACAGGACATTAAAGATATAGGTCTTAGAGATGATATTGAGAGTGGATCACGTCCAGGTTTCGGAAAAGGAATAATAGCTATTTCTCGCCACTGCTTTGGAACTGTTCCATATTTGAGAAATATATTGAAAAGATTCAAAAGCCAATCTTTACCACTTTCAGGTAAGTTTTTTATCATTGAGAATGAAATCATATCTATTCCCGGAGCAGTATCTTTAGATTTGATAGAAACTTCTAATTCCTTTTTAGAAATTGGTGATTCTAAAAGATAGTTACTCGATCTAAAGATGGGACTATTATTTACAACAAAATCAGGAGCAAGACTTTGAAGGAGATCCCTAGCACTATCAGTACTTATAAAAGATTTTTTAGAGTATCTCCCTTTTATCCATTTCATTCGAAACCACATTTCATTCATTGAAGACACCTCACATATACCATTACAAAACTTTTGCCATGATTTTGATTTCGATTGACGCAATATTCTTTGAGCTTCACCTACTTTATTTTGTAACATATCATAGTTATTTGGCGTTGGGTTATCTCTAAATGCGACCAGTGCCAATCGTCGTTCAGCTATAGATTTCGAAACAATCATATTCCAAAATGGCTTAGGTTTAAAAGCATTACTAGGATTAAGGCTAAATTTAATAAAAGGGATATACTTGTCTGCTGCACGGTTCATACAATCAAGCAACATATCGTAACCTAATTGCCCGATTACGGGAAAGACGAGATCGCGAAGTGACAAATCAATTTCGGAACGATATGATTCCCACTTACCTAATTTGAAGTTCCTCTTTTTTATAAAGTGATTAGGAGGTACACTATAATTTAAAGTTAACTTAATCATTAGATGATCACTTCCTAGGGACTCGTTTGTAACAAACCAATCACAATTTACGGCAATGTCCGATGAAACTAAGGATAAATCAGGAGAGGATTTCTGCAAACTATTATTAACCAATTTAACACGAGTTGGTACACTACTATTATTGAGGATTACGTAACGACTATCTATAAGCGCATCAAAAATCTGAATTCCTCTTCTCTCTGTTCTATTTGACCAGCTATGATGATGGCCATTAAAATCACCTAATATTATAGATTTTTGAGTGATTATTGAAAAAATTGCATCCCAATCACTTTGCGCGGTTCGTGCGGATGGAGGGCAATATATAGCATAAATACTTTCAAGATTATTACAATTATGAATTTTGACATGTAAAAGTTCAATATCTGGATTACCTATATTAAATTGGCAAACCTCCGTTCTAACAGAATGATGAGAAATAATAGCGACACCTCCATAACCATCAGATCTATCATGGCGATAAATGTTATAACCAGAGATTCTTATATCATCTCTCTCATCCAACCATGTTTCACTAATCACTGCAATATGAATTTTATCCCGATTTAATAATAACTCAAAGTCATTCAATTTAGGTTTAAAACTTTGTGCATTCCACTGCAAAATGTTGAGTTTAATATAGCTTCCAAACAATAAGTTATCCATATACAGATTCAAATATGTTTTTGACTATTGGTAACTCTAAAACTTTGGTCTTACATAAAGAAACCAACCACTCCCATATAATTGCTAAAGCTTCTGTAATTTTCTCCTTAAGAGACATTCTTTGTATAATTATAATGTTTTTCAATTTTTCTAAAAGTTGTTTAAATGATATATGATCGCTACTATTTTTTTGTTCTTCCTTTGAATAATTTGATGTCACTTCAATATTTATCTCGGAATCCGTTGATATGTCCCAGTCCATAGTGTTTCGTGATTGACTATTTTTTTTTTTCGATATATTTTTTATTTTATTTTTTTTACTTTTCTTTTGATTTTCGTCACTATTTATTTTCCTAGCGGACTTTACTACCTCTGAATAACTTTGTGATTGATTTATAACTGTGACAGGCTCCGGATATGAACTAAGTACAGGAAAGTTTTCATTTATGTCCAGATTATTTTCTTTTTCTGGTTGAGGAGATGGGGGCACATACATCATAGCTGCTCTTCTGAAAGTACAATTAAACTCTGCCATTAACTGTCTAATTCTTTTTTCCTTCAGGAATATCGGACAAGTTCTTACTAGCGACATATGTTGCCCACCACAGTTAATACATTTGAATTGGTTTGTTTCACAATTATTATGATTCTTTGTGCACTTGGGGCATATAATATTTTTTGAAGGACAAAATTTATGAGTATGGCCAAATCTCCAACATTTGGAACATTGCGTCACCGGAAATACGTATGGTTCAACCTTTACCTTTAAGCCATATATGAAAATATGTGGTGGTAAGGAGGAACCTTTAAAACAAAGACGAATTGTTTCACTTTCAGTCCAACCAGCAATTTCCTCATTTCTACGAAATAATCTTTTAACGGATATTATCTCTAAATCCGACGAAATGCTCAATTGTATATCTTTTTCGGACAGATCTAACTCAATATCTCTGATAATGCCATAGGAAAATCCAACTTCACTTGTTTTGTAACATTTCCAACCTTTTTCCTGAAACGCTGTAGAAGTAATCAATTTTTCTGCATCGCCTTCTTCTTCAAATAAAACAAAAATTTTATAGGGTGTTGCATATTTAACTCTTGATATATTTATTATATTGTGTTCTTTCAAAAACCTCGCCAATTCTATCTGCTTAGGAATTTTTTCTTTACTAGTAATACAAACTTCTATTTTATCATCTACTTCTTCTAAACTTTTTTCTGATAAGTTTCTACGATACTTTCTTTTGCTATTTCTAGACACTAAAGTCCACATCTCCGTGTCATCCTCCTCTCGGTACCTTTTTTTTGTATATAGGTTTGTATTTTCTTCATTCTCCTCTACTCGAAATAATTCTTCATTTCCATTATATTGTTCCAATTCGCTCCTATTCTCCATGCTATCTTGCACGGGCGACGTGCTACTTGCGATATTATTCATAATAATTATAAAACATAATATTGTTTACGCAAACTATCTACTAGAATGCCCGCTAGTGCAAAATGCACACGGCTAGCGGGCAAACCGGTTTCTTATCTCAACGCGTAGCAATATTACTTATTACTTGCAAAAAACACGACCGTACCGCATAGGATCTTCCACGCAACTCATTATACATATTACATAGCATGTATTTCAAAGAAGGTCGCAACTCTATAATGCACCTGATGGCAGTAAACCCGCGCTAAGAAATTGCTTCCCGATCTCTTTCGAACCATTGATTAGTGAAAATCTCGAAGAGAACACCTGAGACTCGGAGATAAACTAATCTTTATACAACATACGCTTTTGAACAAACTTAGTTGTTAAAAAAATTCACTTAAACAAAATGTTTACATAAGAAGAGTACATAATTTTAAAAGTAATGTTTATGTAAGTTTTTTTACATTTACTGCTTTATATCAAAACCATATCGTTTATGATAATACTCATAGCTAAAATATTTCGCAAAATACGGTACATATTACGGAAACTATCAATGTACCGAAATTAAAAAAAAAAAAAACCTTCAGTAGACCATAAAGACGTATTTTTATTCGCAAAATCGTATCAATAGGTTGTTCTACAGCCTAAAGAAACAAACGCAAATATAAGTTTTCGCAATCATATTTTAAACTAGCGACTCAAGCTCGCTTCGCTCGCGTTCGTCCCTAGGTACGTTTTCACGGTTAGCTATGTTTAGGTATACATAAATAGTAATTTGCTACCCCTAAGATATTCATTTTATTTAAATTATATAGCGATTTACCCTCGTTTTGCTTAGGTGCGTACGCCGTACGCGGATTTTGTTCACAATTTCATGGGTTTTCATTTTTTTTCGCGGAACCCTGACTCTTTTTCTAAAATAAAAGAGTCTAAGTTACTCCCTATACCATCAGCTATCTGCCAGTGAAAGTCCCGTCAAAATCGGTCCAGTCGTTTCAGAGATTAACCGAAACAAACAGACAGTCAGACAGACAGATAGACAGATAGACAGACCGACAGACAGACAAAAATTGTAAAAAATGTTGTTTTGGCATATGTACCGTGTATACATCCATATGCATTTAGTAAAAAGCGGTTATTTTAATATTACAAACAGACACTCCAATTTTATTTATAACCCGAAAAAACGTACGATTTCCGTGGAATAAATTTGTTTTTGTTTTACACACAGGAAGTGATCGACTATCTCAATTTCCAATATTAACCGTTAAAATGTACTTAGGGACGAACCCGCGGAAAGTGAGGCGAGTCCTAAGTCCTACGCTCCTAGCTAGTGTCAGATAAATAAAAGTGGTAGTTAATTGAAGTTGTGTTTCTCTTCATTATTTATGAAATTCAGCATTCATACCCGGCTATGTTCCGGTTCCGGCACTCCGGCTTCTTTATCTTCGTAATAATCCTTCGATTGTAGAAGATGAGTCATGGCTTAAGGAATTTATAAAGTATAGACTAGACTAGACTTATAAAGATATAAGTCGATAGTCGCCTGTTAAGAAATAATTCTCTTTGGTGAAACGTTCGTGGAACGGAACAGCCCAGTGCCCCTGGATTATGCCGTACCTTTATAGGTAACAAATTTAATATAAATAATAACTCGCTACACATCCTGTCTTTTTTTCTCTTGCTAATCTAAAAATCTAAATAATCAATGGGAGGGGACGGGACGGGACAGCACGGACCGTGACTGGACCGTAACCGGACGGACCGTAACCGTATGGAACGTAACCGGAACGGAACCGGCACGGAACGGAACGGACCGTGCCCGGACTGTAAACCGGAACGTAACCGGGTCGTGACCGGACCGTAACCGGACCGTGACCGGACCGTAACCGGAACGTAACCGGACCATAACCGGAACGTAACCGAAACGGAACCGGAACGTAACCAGAACGGAATGGAACGTAACCGGAACGGAACGGAACGTACCCGTAACCGGACCGTAACCAGACTGTGACCGGACCGTGACCGGACTGTAATCCGGAACGTAACCGGGTCGTAACCGGTCCATGACCGAACCGTCACCGGACCATCACCGGACCGTCACCTGACTGTGACCGGACCGCGACCGGACCATGACCGGACCTTCACCTGACTGTGACCGGACCGTGACCGAACCGTGACCGGACCGTCACCGAACCGTGACCGGTCTGTCACCGGACTGTGACCGGACCGTGAACGGACCGTATCCGGACCGTGACCGGAACGTAACCGGAACGTAACCGGACCGTAACTGAAAGGTAACCGGAACGGAACCGTAACGTAACCGGAATGGAACGGAACGTACCCGTAACCGGGCCGTGACTGGACCGTGACTGAACCGTGACCGGACCGTAACCGGACCGTCACCGGACTGTGACCGGACCGTCACCGGACTGTGACCGGACCGTGACCGGACCGTATCCGGACAGTGACCGGACAGTGACCGGACTGTAACCGAACCGGAATGGAACGTAATAGAACGGAAGAGAAGAGAAGACGTCGGACGAAGAAGACAGGCGAAGAAGGAAGGCGGTGAAGAAGACGAAGAAGACAGGTGAAGAAGATTGGCGAAGAAAACAGTCAAAGAAGATTGGCGAAAAAACCAGTATTTTTGGTAGGTATACGAGTTGTATCATTGTACTCTCTCCTTCTAACTTTGAAAAGATGGAGTAGAAAAATGTGCAAAAAGTTGCGGTGGTGGAGCTTTATATAATATTCGTTATAACATATATCAAAAAAAAATTTTTGTAGTCTGAACGCAGGTGAAACTGCGGGTTCTGCTAGTATTCTAATAACTTTTGACATGACCTTTAAGACATCTTTTAAATGAGTGAGTATAGCTATTATATCGTTATTGTTGGAAAAATATATTTAAACTAATTTGTTTCATAGTTTTCGAGAAACACCATGAGGACTTGTTCTCTTGAAAAATTTTAATTAAGTAAATTACGAGAAACTTGATGCAGAGACGGAGCGAGTTGAGCAACACATACGTTTTGCCGAAATTGAATTACTGTCCGTTGTTGTATACATACGATCTTAAATTCTATTTTAAATGTTATATATAATAATAACACTATCATAGTAAAAGATTTTTTTTTAATATGATTTTGTTATATTTTTTTTTAATTTTATACAAATTATATATATAAAATATGGTGAACATAAATTCGTGTTTGATTTTTCCTTTCTTAGTTCTTTTGCTATTCAAACTTAAATTGACGTTGAAGCTTCTTTCTATTATATTTAATAACCGGCAATTCTTTTATAAAGAAAATTACAAGCTATATATCTGTGATAAATTAACACTTAACTTATAATGTTTTTAGCAAAAACATCATGATTGGCTTGAAAAAATAAAAAAATAAACTTGAATGCTTAATAAATTCTATCAATGAAATTAAAATTTTGAATAAATAAAAAAATCATCATCTTCTTCTTTTTCGTGACACTCTTGACACAGCGATCGTGGTCATCAAGTAGCAGTTTCTGTAGGAACAGATGTGATGCTCCTTACGATTGATCGCCACTTCTCCCTATTGGCCGACATCCTGACAACGGACATATGCAAGGGACCACCCATAGCTAACTTAATTTGGTCGGTCCATCGTAAAAAAATCATAACCTGAACAAATTAAAAATTACGTTTTACATAAGAAATAAGTTATTTCCCTATGTGATTTTAAATGACAAATATCTAATGAATAACTATTAAACATTTAAATAAATTGCAACGCTACAGTTTTAACAGTATTATAGCCCGTGTTTTTACACAGTACAAAAACATTGGTACTTTAAAAATAAAGTTTAATTTGGTGGAAACAGTTGTGTTTACGATTCGAGGAGATGGTTTTTGCGATGGTTGAGTTTGTTTATCGAATCTACTTTAAATGGGAATTATGTATTTAATTATATAACAATTTATATATTATTACACTATTACACGAAATGGTAGAACATTAGTCTTACGATTTTGAAATGAAATATGATTTTTTTGTTATAAACAGTTTAAGGGTTGGAAAGTGACTTAAAGCTCTACTTCTGGCCTTAAAGTGTTTTCGGAGATAGAATCATATTGCACTTAATTAATAAAGACACTTGCGATTTAGAACCAAGAGAAATGAAGTCAAGTGGTTAATGTTATACTAACTCTGGCATCGAACCTACGACTTTTGTCACAAGTAGCGGGGTAATAGACCAATAGGTCTATATAACTAAGCCCAGTCCTAAGGGACATAGAAGATATATTATAACGTACGTAATCATAATAAAAATAAAAATCGGATTTATTTATAACCCAAATTAAGCTATTATATGAATATATAATATCCTATAATCATCGCTTTTTGTTGGCAAATTAATAACACGTACTCTGTCAATCATCTGATGACTCCCTCTTTAACTCCACCTAGAGCAATTTTGCTTCACAGATTAATATTCAATTTTAAATCATATTACTAAGAAATAAAGTTTATTTTATGATTTTTTAACTTTTTCTGCCGTATCGTGCAAGCTAACGACATACCCTTAAGCACTCACCAGTATTAAAATGATAAACGTACTATCAAGTATGGAGATCTACCAATTTATTATACAATAGGTCGTTATTCAATTAGGTAAACAAAATTTGGGGGTTAATAGAGTCATCTAGGTTATTACGTGTAATATAGGGTAGAGGGTGGATATGTCACTGGATTTTTCGGCAATTATTGTGTCACGTTATCATGTTTTAGCATTATTTTTATAGCTTTAGTAATTATACTTTGAATATTTAAGTCTTATCAAATATGCATATTACATATATCCAGTTAAAGATTGATATGTAATCATTATCATCAGAATTACTCTGGGTTTTTCTTTTAACTTTAATTCTGTTATCTATGGTAAAAAAGGAGATCAGGTATTTATTGGTACGGCTGGCCCAATTTGGTATTTTTTAAATAAGGTTTTTAAGGGAAAAATTGGGAGAGTTTTAAGGAAAATTTGGGAAAAACGTTAAATAGAGATTTTAGACACCATATGCCATATACCATCATATGGTACATATACATATTATGTATATATACCATATGATGGTATATATACATAATATGTATATCTTTTCAAAAACTTTCGATTGACTATAACATTTACGGGACTTGTCGAAACTAATTAAATAATCTTAATCTTGGAGGTTTTACTAGTAGCCATTGAGGAGTTTCTCCTACTAACTTCAGCCTCCATCATCAGATCAGTTCAATACAAAATAATTGTATTGTCATACATTTTGCATACACATATGCAAAGTTTGAAGACGGTTAAGTGCATAGTAAGTTACATTATATATACAAGTAAAGCTGTTACAACCATATTAAAAAGTGCCAAAGAAAACAAAATTTTATTAAGTACAGTCACGTGAAGTAACCTGTTTTAATCTACCAAATATCCATTAACTTAAAATTATATTGACTTAAAACAATGATCGTGTAACCCATAAAAGAGGCGCGTGCGCCGAAACGATGTATTCAAATATTTACAGCGTTATGAAAATGGAACAACGTTCATTAAAAAATCTAAATTCAAACATTAAAATGCTACTATTATAACTCGAACCATTTTATTTTTGAAATAGTTATATTTTTTAAATAAATAAGTGTTAAAATATATAAAATAAAATTATTAATTGAGCAAATCAATTGTATTATAAATTACAATTATTTAATAATCAATAATATTAATAAAATATAAACCTGAAATTAAACAAAAATAATGAACTTGACTTCATTGATATTATTTTATATTCATAAATATTATACAATTCAGAATATAAATTATAATAAAGGATAACCACTGAATAATTATTCCAATTATTATTCATAATAAACTGATACTGCTAACAAATTAATTAAGCAAACGGTTGATTTTCCTAAAATTTTAAATAAGCGCGATATTTTTCTTTGAAATACTTTAATTTTTAAGCATTAAAAGGCTAATAGAAACCATAGTAACACCATAATGACCAACACTGTAAATACTGTCGACTTAAACGACAATTTACATGGCGAGTAAACACTGACGTCCGATTTTTTAAAGCGAAATGTCGTCCAACTGTTATTATGGCCAATATATCAAAATATTTTAAACGTGCCTGTTATTACACCCTTATTTGCCCATCAGTGTAACGCGGGCTAGTACTTATTTGCTGTATGCTCAACCACACAAGTTATGATACTGTCTATTTGAAATGCAAGCGATTATCCACTTTATTTCTTATTGGGTTAAGGTTATTTTCGTTATTAATTGGAAGATTTTTTTTTAGTATTTTATGTATATTATTGTTTTCAATGGTCGGTCACGCGCTGTTTCATTTAAAAGCTCACTCATTAAGGGAAGGGTCGTCAGCTGTAATAAGCGCTATGATAAAATTAAACCAATTTTTTTCAGGAAAATGATACTGATTTAAGTTTTTGAGTTATAAAATATGAATTTATTTATTACATTATTACAAATCCACATTATCACATATTATTTAACCAACTGCGCCCTAAAAGAATAATTATTCAAGCAACCATCTGTCACTTAAAAGTAACAGTCATTAA
The DNA here is from genome assembly GCA_033884665.1 of Argynnis bischoffii washingtonia. Taxonomy (NCBI): domain Eukaryota; kingdom Metazoa; phylum Arthropoda; class Insecta; order Lepidoptera; family Nymphalidae; genus Argynnis; species Argynnis bischoffii. The sequence continues at coordinate 14,469,551 of CM066609.1, read as the reverse complement.
CGGCTCTAATGGGAATTGGAAAACGCGACGAAAATAAAGAAAAAACACACTGTCGTTTATTAAAAGGCATGTAGAAACAAAACGCCTAGAGTGACAGGCCCTGGGGGCACGTAGCAGTACGACCAACAATTTCTGTAGATCTCTAAAGAGTTAAATAATCTAAAAAAAATTGATGAACTAAAACTATTTTATAGATGTATAAATTGTATGTAATTCGTGTTTTGAATATACATTTAGTATTAAGTTGGACTTATTATATAAAGGCAGTGGTAGCCCAGTGGTTACGCGCTCGCTTGGAAAATCGAGTGAGCAGGTTCAATCCCCGGTCTCACATTTCTGATATTTTCACCTATGAATAATTTTCCGACATGATTACTATTTTTGTCTTACGGTGAAGGAAAACATCGTGAGGAAACCTGCATGTCTGAGAGAACTTAGCAAGTTGCAATGTGAAGTTCGTCAACTCGCACTTGGCCAGCGTAGTGGACTATGGCCTAATCCCCCTCGTACGGAAAGGAGGCTGCCCAACAGTGGGATGTTAAAAAAAGGGCTGATTACATTTTATGATCCACTTTGAATTGAGCAAAGATACCTATATTTTTCGGCCTAGCCTAATAGGTACAGTTGGCAGTAACATACTGAAGTAAGCAAAATCATTTTGTAATTAATAAATAGTAATAAAAACCACAGAATAGGCTATTCTGTGGTTTTTATTAAGGTATGTAATTTATGTTAGTATTTTTTTTATTTATTTCACGTTTATGGATAACGATTTCTCAGAGTTTATGTTGACCCGGATATTCAGCTATCATCACACCAAATTTCTTCAAAATCTGTCCAGTGGTTCTTTCGTGATGCATTCCCAGACAGATAGACAAAAATTCTAAAAACTATAGATTCCGCCTCTGTGTCGATAATAATGACTATTTCAATAAAATTTTCCAAAAAAATATTTATACATTAAATATTCGACTCGATTCGACTTAGTTAAAATGTTATTATATGTATATATATTTACCTATAACCTAATAGCACAGATCATATAATACTATGCTAGCTAACAGCAATGAGTGAACTAGGTATGTACATAACAATAGGTTATATGTTAGTCCAGGACACCATATCCTTTTTAATAAAATCTATCCTGTGGTTTTAGCGACAAGAAGTAATAAACACAAAATCATCCCTAAAGGGGGTGAAAATGGAGATGAAAGTTTATATCAACCTAGGGACGAACCCGAGCTAAGCGAGGGAAGTTGCTAGTATTAAATGAAATAACCGCATTTATTTTAAAATAAGCTCTTATTAAAAACTTCTCCGATTTTCAGTCAGTCAAACGATAATTTTGTTTAAAGTGACAAACATTCTAATTTTTTTGTGTGTTAATACAAAATAGATATAATAAAGAAGTATATATAGATGTATCATATTTACAATATACATTACAAGTTATAATAACTGATAAACAGTATGGACATAAACTTTCACATTTGTAGTATATAGTAACCGATTTAGTAGTACGTTGAATAATGAACCGTAAAATAGAGGTTCCATGGTGTAATGGTTAGCACTCTGGACTTTGAATCCAGCGATCCGAGTTCAAATCTCGGTGGAACCTTCATAATTGCAAATTAATACGTTTTTAAACTTATCAATGACGAAATTTTTAAATAAGAAATAAAATTATAACAAAAACCTTTCTGTTTAATTAAATATTGATTTTTCTATTTTAATATTACCTATACCTAAATATGAAAATGTACGTATTTATGAATTGATTTCGATAAAAATTGGCAAAGGCGTAAATTGTTTGATGGAGGCAGACATAAGTTTGGTAGCCCAGTGGTAATGCGCTCGCTTGGGAAACCGAGTAAAGCGGGTTCAAATCTCGGGTCTCGCACCTTTGATATTTTCATGTGCGAATCATTTCTAACACGCTTACCACTTGCCTTACGGTGAAACCTGCATGTCTGAGAGAACCTAATAAGTTTTCGAAAGACATGTGAAGTCCGCCAATCCGCAGTTGGCCAGCGTGGTGGACTATGGCCTGATCCCCCTCGTAAAAGGGAGGCCCGTGCCCAGCAGTGGGACGTTAAAAAAGGCTGAATACAAGACATAAGTTTTTTACCTTCAGCCAGCGTAACCGCGAGAGGACGCCACCTTATTATGTATGTTTCATTATAACATATTACTTAATTACTTTAAGCTATCTAAACTCTTTTGGCATATTTTTAAAGTCTGTAAAAATATTAAAAGTAAAGGTTTCTAATGTTATCAACATTTATAGTTCATTTACCATAAAACTTCCCATTATTTTTTAAAACACCATAACTTTCATGATTATTTTTATGGTTCCTAAACTAATATATAAAGCGTTACAACAATAAAGCACAAATACGTTTTAGTATATTTTTAGCGCAATCGTTAACTGTAATCAAGTGACCGTAAAATTAATTATCTAATCGAGTGTTTTAGGAAATTATAAAAAATACAGTAGCCCGTAGCATTGGTCGGAAAACAATAAAAATCGTGCCCCCGATGGGTCGTTGATTGAGAAAGATGACTGTTGTGAGAACATGGATTATGTGGGCTTTATTATATTATACGATACAAAATCGTTATTTTTGTATGGAAGTATCAATTAGTACTTTAATAATTAATAAAATAATTATTTTGTTTATATATTTTTAATAATTAATGTCTTTGGACTGAGACGAATATTGTATGTATTAGATTGTAAAAATATTATAGATATTTTGACAGTTTTTTTTTTTAAATTGACTAATTTCCTAGCCAAGAGGCAAATATAAAACTGTTATAATTTAGTTATAAGTCTGTCCTTATGGTTTTTTTTGACTCGGAGAATGTTAGTTCTACATATACTTACTTAGAGCTTGAATTAAAAAAAATAATGTTACAACGTGTGGAGTACCTATATGTGGATAAGTTATTAAAAATGGAAAAGATATTTCTAAATTCTAAATGAATAATCAAATTTTATCCCCCTCTCAAGTTTTATTTCTAACTTTAAAAATATAAGGAAAGTTGGCAAAAATGCAAGCTTTCAAATTACTTTTAATATAAAACTAGCGACTCACCCTTGCTCCGCTCGGGTTCGCTTTTATGTTTTAATCTTTAGTACCTATAGGGATTAGATATTTTTCTGCAATAAAAAGTATCCTATAAGTTGTATTCTATATCCTATCCTATCTATCTATCTACTATGTCATAAGTGTCCTGTACTAAATTTCATCAAAATCTGTCCAGTGGTTTTCTTGTGATGCGTTCCCAGACAGACAGGCAAAAATTCTAAAAACTATAGATTCGGCGTTTATATCGATAATAATCACTGTTTCAATAAGATTTTCCAAAAAATATTTAATGTACAGATTCGGCTCAGTTAGAATTTTATTACGTGTATATGAAAAGACAAAAATTAGTGACCAAGTAAATTAAAAAATATCGTCGCCGTATCGTTACATTTAAGTAGTAAAAATCGTCTGAGTCACTCATTAGACCCAAGCTGTGCTTTAATCAGTGGAACAACATGTAATTAGGCGATATAGAACAACTGTGGAGTTAAGAGTGACGTTGAAAATGAATTGATAAATAATGAGTGCTATTCTTAGTTGCAGTCGTTTAATGATAGTTAATGTGTTTTGGGATTTTACTCAGTAGTCAACTCATTGACAACCCAATCCAGAAAAGAAAACGAATTAGTATGAAATAAATAAAAATATGTAAAAAATATATTTTTAATAAAAAAACCGCGTCTTCGCTCGAGTTGTATTATACGAATCGCTTTGATAAAATATTACCTATAAATCTAGTTGATAAGCTATTTTCTATTAAAATTCGAAACTAATTCCGATGAGCTATTACTGCGTGAAGAGGAAACAAATACACTTACTTATGTTTGTTCGCGGATTTTTTCGTCGTTTATGAAGCGATTTTGATAATTCTTTTTTTGTTGGAAAGGAGATATTTCAAGAGTGGTACCATGATAAGGAAACCAGGATCTGATGATGGGATCCCAGAGAAATCGAGGGGAACTTTCGAAAATTGTAGCGGCGACTAGTGCGTTTGTTAACATTTTCATTAGGTATTTTAAAGCACTACTATTTAATGAAGGTCTGGAGTCGATCTGATGATGAACCCGAAAGACAGTCGAGGGAACTCCTCAACGATTTACAGCAATTACCTGGTGTTTGGGCTTTGATTAATTTGTATTGATGATACGTCTACACTAAAAGTGGAAAAATAAAAACTTAAAAAAAAAATCCGACTTCCAGGAACTGAAAAGTAAAAAATAACTAAACGGGTGTTTTCATTTAGAATAGATACTTAATCAGATTTTTTCGAAGTCGGTGCCAGCCAATACAAATGAAATGAAAAGCAAACCGGTTTTTATTTTATTTTTTTAAAGTTTTATTATAATAACAAACTTCTTCTGAGTCGTTACACTCTTGACAGAGTGGTCGTGGTCGTCACTTCAGTGCTGTGGCACGCTTGACTATTCGTCGTCACTCCTCCCTTACAGCTGCTTTCCTTGTACACTCGTGTAAGAGAACATTCACCGCAGCCCTCACTTCGTCTGTCCACCTCATAGGCGTTCTGCCACGTAATAACAAATACATAAATACAAATTTACGTAATTATTTATACAATACATAACAAGTGTACATAACACTTAATTATTACTGTTAAATCATCTCTGCGTGGATAATGGCAATAATTCCCATTCAGCATTTTCAAGCATTCGTTGTGCGAAAAATGAGCCAGCTCTCTTGTTACCAGTAGAGGTGATAAGACGAGGTGTTATGTCTTTGAAGAATCGTTTAGCACTTTGACTTCACATGCCAGGGGTTCTTGCAGCAAATGGTATAAAGGTATAATTTTGACTAAGGGAGGCGTATACTTAATATTAGATTAGTCTGGGGTTCGAATCTTCGATTGGTCAAATAATATTTATTGAGATATTCAGTCGAGATAATTTTAATAACAGCCCAGAGTGAATTGGAAAACATTTGCCTAAGCCGCCCAGGCACAGGATCGTGCCTACCGATCCGATCTCTTACCGATCATTTCGAACACCTCTTTTAGTACTCTAAGATTGAATGGAATAGAAAGGTGTATTTGCCCACGCACGCCTGCACTATACTTCTGCCATATGTTTTGTGTCAGAGAGATTGATCGCTGTCACTGAAAATCGTTCTGAAGAACTCTATTATTTTATTTTTATTTAAGCCTACAACCACTAAAGATGACACTTTTTATACAAATGTTACTATTTATTAAATATTACTGTTTTATTTAATTTAATCTATTATCTACACTATTTATAATAAATAAACCTTATTAATATAAGCTCAGCAAAAAACCAGGATAGAGAAAAGCACAAAAGCATTTATTTTTAAATAACCTCTAAAACTTTCTAAGCATCTCCACAACATAAAATTTAAAAAATAACAAATATTTCATACGTAGACATAGTATATAAGATAAAATAAAAGACAAACATATCCCCTGGAGTTCAAAACGAAATCTGTCACTAAGACAAAGGGTGAATGTACGGACGAAACAAAAAAAGCAAATAAACGCCCGCATGTCATTATGCTTACTTTAGTGATTATGTGTTAATTATACCGTCAGATTGCTTGATGAAGCGATCGTGAAGATTATTTTCATTACGAATATGGATTTGTGAGTAACGAGGCGGGGTGTTTCATTAAGTAACGGATGACCTTGTTAACTTATGGTTGATATTTAATTAAATCCTACTTCAAATTATATTTTGTTATTTATAGAGTACTAGAGACTCGCCCTCACTTCGCTCGGGTTCGCCTCTAGAAAATTGCAAACAAATCTATCCCACGGGAACCATACATTTTTCCGGGATAAAAAGCTTATGTGTTATTCCAGACTATAATCCGCTCAGCCATTCTGGCGTGAAAGACTAACAAACATCCATCCTCACAAACTTTCATATTTATAAAATTAGTACCTATAGATTTATTAACTTCTTAAAATACCTATTTTGTTAGTAAAGTTAGAAGGTACAGTTTATGGTTATTTTATACATAATATATGAGAGATATTTTAAATATTCTAGTCAAAGTAAACAATATTAACTTATCTAGTATTGACAGTTACTTTTTTTAACTAACAAGGTTCACTGGCTTTAATATACACCTTTAGGTCTGAATATTTTTCTTGAAAATTCCACTTGAGTGTGAAACTATCAATTACAAAAAGATTTATTAAAATTGGTTCACATTTTCCTATAAAAATACAAAAAAAAACACTTACATGCCTACAATCGTTAAAAAATGACTCTGAAATAATAAGCGAAACATGTATTTTTTATTTCATTTCCAGTTATCCTCTTATTCTCTTCTCCAGAGAAAATCCTTATATATACACAAAAAAAATCTATAATTTGTTTTTTTTTTATAAAATGTTATATTAAATATCTGATTTACTCGCAAATTATATATAGAACTTACAAATCTTAATTTTCATTTAATTACAGAATTGACTCAGCCTCCAACCTCTCATTTGCAGAGGCGGTTAAAACAATCGCGTAGATGCGCTGATGCGTCTCAACATTAACTATTTATTAATTACAAGCTGTTGAGCGCCCAGCGTGGGGCAAAGATAAAACAATAGACGCGCCACTTGCACCAATTTAACTTGTTTGACACATATAAAATTAATGAAACTTTACAATAAGTCAATAGAAATGTACTCAGCCCTTTTTAACGTCCCACTACTGGGCAAGGTCCTCCCTTCATATTGGCTGATTTCACGTCTTTCGAAAACTTGCTAAGTTCTCTGCATGACATGACATAAGACATGCAGGATTTCTTACGAAATTTTACTTTGTCGTAAGGTTGGTAATAATGTTGAAAATGATTCGCTCATAAAAATATCAGAGATGAGAGACGGGATTTGAATCCGCTTCACTTTTTTCCCCAACCAAACGTATTACCACTGGGCTACCACAGACATAGTAAATAGGAATAAATAATCAGAGATGACTTTACTTAATTAAGTTCGATATACTAAATAAAAATTATGAAATATTAAAAAATAAATGCGTAAACAAAAATCCCTAACAGTATTCAAATGTTTGCAATCATTCAAATTTTATACAAATAACTGCAATATCTTGTGAATAAGTAGGTACGTTTTTGTTACTTTCTCACGCTGTACCGGCTTAACCGATTTGTCCATTTGGAATGGAGATTGCTTCGTTGATTTAATTCGTCCATGAATGCCATGAAAATGCGTGAACAACTAGTTAAAATATATAAAAATGATTCTTCAGGGACTTGAAAATTTCTAATGACAAACTTTATGGAAAAAAGCATGGAGCAATTATTTTACAAAAAGTGTACAATAAACACAATGACTCGGAGTTTCTTTAATGTTTTGATCTATGCAGTTGCGTGTGCGCAGATGCGGGCTACACTTTATCTGGTCCGATCTGTCGACGGTCAATTGGTAAAAATGGCCCAACACTAAATTTACCGTAAATTGCTAAAGGTTTGATTCGATATTTAAAGATTTAGTTAAAAGATTGCTCTTTTGGAATGCGGGTATGTTTTTTATGATTATTGTTTTCCGTTTTTTTATTAATGATATCAGTAAATGTGGAAGGTAATTTGTTACTTCCTTTTTAGCTCGCAATTATCAATTATATTTTATATATTGACTTATTATATCCCACGATATTATTTTTTACGATACTGTTTCAATGTTGTAAAACTTTACGAAATGAAGACAAATTTTATAACTGATATACTTACCTTATATCTTGCTTTTCCAAACAACGGAATATTCTAGGTTTTTTTTTTATTTATTTGATTATTATAGTATTATACTAATACAGCATTTTACATAAGTGGACCCACAAAATCCAAAAAAGCTTACATAGTTCACGTTTTTAAAACGATATAGTTTAGTCAAGTGTGAGTCAGATTTATACATCAAGGGTTCTGTAACATCACATAACACTCATAGCTTCTTATTGATGGTCAGGCGGACCGACGTAGTCTTACTAAATCGTTCCGATTTGACCCTTTTGCCTACGAAATCCTAAAAAGTTATCATAGTTAATGCTTAATTTACCAAGTTATTGCTCAAAATGTATAAATTTTTACTGCATATTGTGTGCATTTTTACTATATACATAATCGTAATTTTCGTTAGCATATCGAAACTACTTATAAAATCTTTTTTTCATAATATAAAAAAAGTTTAGGTTTTAATTTAAATGCGGGTAGCGCTTTATCTTGCATAGAAAGCAAAATGTGTCCAATACATTTCTATCAACAACAAAATACACAATTAAATAACGTTAATAAAAAGTCATCAATAACCGATACGATCTCACTCTGCCACATGGTCCGTACAAATTAGTGAAAAAAATTCAATGCCCCTCCAATGGGCGATATCAATGACGTTTAACCCTACAATAATCGAATACGAATGGAAACTACCTCGGGGACATCGGGGACTGTTTTGTACGGCGTAAAATTGTCTAGTATTTTTTGCAATAAAATTCACCCTTTAAAATGCGGGATCTAGCGCCTGGGGGCTCAAGGGTTACGTACGGTTGATAGTTAGGAGTGATCTATAAATAAACGTGGTTGACATTTGGTTTGCTTAGTTTTTACTTCTCGGTAGGAAACAAATTGAAATGTGTATTAATTGAAATAATGTTAATGTTTGATAATTTTAATATTATGTGCACATATCTAATATTATTAGTCAATGCGATTCATTATATCAAATATATATAACATGTATATTTTTAAGTCACGATATATATTATAATAATAATCGTTTATTTGTAGCAAAAATTAGGTTACAGAAATATACTCTTTACACAACTGTTTTGTTTAAACATAATATAAGCTTATCTAGAAAGAGTGCTTAGGAGCTCGTACTAGGAAAACCTGTATTACGAGCACCGTTACCTTCCTCTAGATTTACAATACAAAGACCAACTAGTTAACAGTTACTGGAGTTAGTATTTTATTTTTTTATTTATGGTGTTATATTAAGTAACTGATTTTTACCAAATTACCTTAAATTTTACAAGAAATATTTAAATAGAAAAACGCAGTTTTAACAAAAATTACGCCTTTATCCAAAGTTTACAGAGCCCCTTAATGTTTTTTTTTTGCGTATATGTAAGAATATAACAATAGCTATCTTATATAAACCTTCAAAAATCGTTTAACGTGTTAACCCTTGCGATGGCATATTTTCGCCCAGCGGCACCGCGTCTAAACGACCCCGTAATTGATAAGTAAAGGAAAAGAAGAGTACCGCTTATACATATTTATGAGATCCCCAAAATTGCTACGGGACCATGTGAACGGTAGCACTTGCGCTGTACCGTCTCATTATGTTTTTAGGGCACTTTGTTATTGCGTCTTTGATGTTCGCGAACAAAATCGGTAGATTTCTGTTAGGTGGGGTATGAAATTTTGTTATGGTAATTTAAGGTTATTATAGGTTTTATTTTCTTAACTAAAACTAGATTTTTATAGTTAAACGTAATCATCGACTTTGGCTTTAAGAGTGATCTGAGGATAATAAATTGGAATAAACAAATTATGATTAATAGAATTTTTATTATGAAAACTTCATTTATAGGTAAACACATTTGATTTTAGTCCTTTGCTTTTTAGCAACCTATAGGTACATTAAATTTAATCAAATGAAAAAATAGCCCAGCACTAGCCATCAAATAATTAATTAACATATTAATTAAGGTAATTTATATAACATCACCCTTCAGGTAAAAATAGATCGATTTCATTAAACATATCAAGAAAATTGGCTCGCAATTGGCGAATATTTCACATCACATACTGTATACAAAAAAAATGCCTGATAGAGTCAAAAACCCTTTTTTCTGAAATCGGTCAAAAATATATATAAAATATAGTATTCATATTAAATCCATTGTACTTGAGCTCATTACAATTTATTAAGGCGAACGCGTTTCAAGGGAGACATATTACACGAACTGCTCGCGACGCGACGCTGGAAACCACAATAACAATCTAGTTTATTCCCTCAAACACCGTTACATCTTTCTTTACGACGATAATCCTTTCTTGAACGCTTTGTGTTCTATGCTGCTTCTACATGCCTATATAATAATATATTAATAATAAGAATTATTTTATTGTTTTGTACAATTTTAAAATATACATAAAAACGATCCCTTGTGGCGATTGAAAAAAATATATATTATGTTTATATGTATATTCAATAGTCTATTACATATTTCTATTTATCGTTATTTGCTATATAAATGGGTTCACTGGAAAATACTCTTGTAGAGACACATCCACCTTCGTCCACGTCAACTTTTTTGTCATTTTGTTTGAAAACTAGTTATGTGTTAATGTTTAGTATAGATTTCTCAGAGATGAGATATTTTCCCGCAGTAAAAAGTATCCTATATGTGTATTCGGATAACCAGCTATCATCATACCAAATTTCATCAAAATCTGTCCATTGGTTTTTTCGTGATGCGTTCCCAGATAGACAGACAAAAAACAATTCTAATAATTATAGGTTCCAGCCTCTATATTTATAATAATGACTATTTCAATAAAATTTTCTATATATATTTAATGTACAGATTCGACTCAGTTAGAATTTTATTATAGGTATGTATAGACTAGCTTTGCTCACTATACTTTATGTTAATAAAATATAAGACCTTCATATAAACTTACGACCGCCTTCATCCCTGACATTAAATTCGATCTTAGTTGACGTCTGCTACCTATAAATTACGTACTAACCGAAGTTCAGCTTTATAGGTCAAATAGATTTTGTGATTTCGTGTTTAAATGAGGACTTTTCGCTTTTCAATATTTAAATTAGTACTTAGTACAGAATAAACTATAATAATGAAATATTTTATATTTTATTCGAGTAAATAGCCCCAAACTCTTACTTAAGACAGAAGTCGATGTAATTAATATACTTGCACGCAACTTCAAAAGGTCAAAACAATAAAACAGGTAGTAGGTACAGTAGTTAGTACCTGTACTAAAAGCGTGTATATTTGTGCTGGATAATTAAGCACGAGCGTGTTTAATATGATATTCATTTCTATTTCCTATGAATAAACGGGAAATGGACAAAAAGTGATTCTTAAAACTAAGTAAAGTTTTAGTTATCATACGAGTATAAAAGCTATATTATTGTATCTAATCTAGATTAGTCACATGTCTGGGAAAACGCGTGTTTTCGAGTTTTCATGCGTTTTTCTTATGCATTATTCTACGCAAAATTTAATCGCGACATCTATACAACTCTGTCAGTAACACTTAGTCACTTAATGTAAAATTATTTTTAAGAGAAATTAAAAAGAAAATTATTCTTATCGCGACATCTATACAAATGTCTCAGTAACACTTAGTCACTTAATGTAAAATTATTTTTAAGCCAAATTAAAAAGAAAATTGTTCTTATCGCGACATCTATACAACTTTCTCAGTAACACTTAGTCACTTAATGTTAAATATACAATCTTTCAAGAACTCCGAGCGAAGCTCGGTCGCCCAGGTACTTATTGTATAAAGCTTCATTAAAATCCATTCAATAGTTTTTGCTAAAAAAAGAGTAACAAACATTCATACATCTATCTATATATCCAGACATCCATACATCCTCACAAACTTTCACATTTATAATAATAATACGGATTTATTTAAAACAACACGGCTTATGCTACACAAAGCAAGTAGGTACTTACAATCACAGCTTCTTTAAATTCTTATAAATTTTTAATATATATTTATAATTTAAATAAACATAAGTTATGTCCTTCAGCTGAATATTTTCAAACTTGTTTATTTTTGCATGATATAAATTGTCGCCTTTAATTACTATTGTCCATGAAGTGAAACCATGTTGATTCGCGTGTGAGTTCGCTACAGATGTTTCAAATATGACGATTGACTTCCGCCAATGACGTTATGTCTAACTCAATGATTTATTTGAGCACTAGTTTTAATTTCTTACTTCGTGTCCATATAGGTTAGTAGTCATTAACTATATATATATATATATATATATATATATATATATATATGTCGAGTTAGTTACACCATTTATAATTCAAGAAACGTTTAGACCGATTTTTATGATCTTTGATTAGTTGAATTTGTCTCTGCCATGAAAATCGGAATAACTGATAAAACACTAGAAAAATTAGCGAAAAAAATAAAATAAAAAATTACATGGATACTTCTGGCTAATAACTATATATTTTTATTCTATTTTTACATATATCTATTTAAAATATACCCAGGGACGCGAGGGTAAGTCGCTAGTAGTTCAATAAAATGTCACAATTCTTTTCTATAGCGAAGAAACTTTATACATACGTTATTTATTATATTGATTCGTGTAGTCTTCATTCATTCATGCCTTCCATCAGATGAGATTTCTTTTTTATTTGAACTAACCTAAGAGCAACCTAAAAAATGAAACAAATTTATTGACCGAATTCAAAAAGGTGTCACTCCGCTAATTGCTATTGTATGTTTCGTGAAATGGTCGACAATTGTGAATCGATTTTCATGATACTTTTCTTATGAATATGTTATCTTTCAAGGGACCACCCATATAAATTTTAAAAACATCCACCTCGAAGGCATTTTTGGGGTCAGCGAGGCATTTTTTGGTAAAATGTAATTATTTCTTTAAAAGTAACTTGTTCATCAAACTAAACTATTCTACTATCGATATTACTAAGAGAAAACTGAAATATAGAAACGACATGACCTAACCATTTTCATATTCTGACCTCGTTTTTTAAACTTGTAGAAAAATTTAATCTATACTAATATTATAAAGAGGTAAAGTTTGTGAGTTTGTGACGTTGTATGGGGTAATCCCTGGATCTACTGAACCAATTTAGATGAAATTTGGTAAGAAGATAGTTTGAAACCTTGTAAAGGATACTTTTTGTCCCGGAAATTATCCCTTAAGGGGGTGAAAATGGGGATGAAAGTTTGTATGGGGAATCAAGCTAGGGACAGACTCGAGCGAAGCGAAGGGGAGTCGCTAGCACGATATAAAGTCAACCGATTGTGAAACGCTGTTCTTTTTTTTTATGCAATTCAGTGACAAACGAGCAGCCAAACCACCTGATGGAAAGCAGTACCTGTCACCCATAACACCTATGGATCATGCACTTAGGTTTTAAGTAACAAAAATGCAGAACCACAGGTGCGTTGTCACTGTGAGGACTAAGATGATATGCCTCTTGCCTGTAATTGCGCTGGCTACCTTATCTTTCATACCGGAACATAACAATGCAATCATTGTTGCTTGGCGGCAGAAATAGATAAGGGGGTGGTACCCATCCAGTCGGACTCCTCAGGCTTGACAGAGTCCTACCACCGGTAAAAATTCATGATTATTAGGAATTTTACTTAAAAAAATACTAATAAAGAATAACTTGTTAGTATCTATTTGTATTCTATAGTAGTCCAAAGAGTAAATTCGCAAAGTAATCATATAAAATCATGTAAATTCGCGTGTGAGCTGCGCGCAGATGTTCGCGGGCTGACGATTAACTTCCGCCATGCGACGTATGACTTGACATCCGACGTCCAATGATTTGTGGATTCAACGTGTGATTATAATAAGATAATGTCGACTATTATTTATTTATTATTAGAAACATTTTATTTAAAAATAATGGACGCCTACAATAGTTTATATTTATTTTTGTTTTATAAATTTTATTCTATAGATTTAATTTCTTTCCTTTCTGAAGTTTATGTTGCGTTTTGCAAAATTATCTATGTGGTAAATACAAAATTTCGCCATGGATGAGCTCGTGATCTTTTAACTTGAATAATTACAGTAAAACAACATTTCACTTAACTAGCGGCTAAACCTCGTTCTTCTCGCATACGTCCCTGGGTGCCATTTTTATTAATAATTAGTATATACAAACAAACAGCTCTAATTTTTAACAAATTTTATTGCTAATAGTTGCGTGTTATTTTAGGTGGTAGACTATCTGTGTACTCAATTTCAAACAAATCTTTCCATCGTTCCATCGAGGAGGAGGAAGAAATATAAACACACCCCCTAAACACAAATACGGACTTTCGTATTTACTCGTAGATGATACTCAGACAGACCTAGATCCTAGACTCAGGCCCTAGAATATGACTAGAATTGAAGTAAGACATTAGGAAGACACTTAGGGACGCCCCCGATCGCAAACCTAGTCTAAAATAACTACTTTACTAGAGGTTTTATATTTTAGTAGTAAGGACTGAATTCAAAGGTAGCTTATGTCCTTGCCAGATTTTATCAAAATCTGTTCAGTGAATTGAGGCAGGTAAAAAACAAAATCAACCTGTTAAATCAAATTGAGTGTAATATAAGTTCGGAGAGGAAATTCGTTAGCGTAAGAATATCTGTCAATTGAACAATATTTTAATTTGTTTGACTAGCTTGCTTCCCAATACAAACTTTCATCCCCTTTTTCACCCTATAATAATATTAAACCTGGGAAGAACATAGGATAAAAAGTATCTTATATCCTTCCCCGGATCTCAAACTATCTTCTTACCAAATTTCATCTAAATCGATTCAGTAGATCCAGAGATTACCCTCTACAACCTCACAAACTCACAAACTTTACCTCTTTATAATATTAGTACAGATTAATACTTTCTTAGACTTACGCGAATATTTGACATTTATATAAAACTATCTCCTCGCATTTTTTGCGGATTTATTTTGATTTTTGTTCCCAAAGTTTCGAATACTTGACTTGGTCACGGGAGAGACTAATCAAAATCAAAATAAATCAAAAAATCAAAGATAGTATTATTTTCGATTCTAACAATATCTATCTAGTTTCGTAATATAATATAACAGAGTAGCTATTATATTCATAGCATATGGTGTTTGGTGTTAACGGATGAATCCTATGTTATGCAATGCGAATTTATGAATCGACGTTTTTTTTGTCAACAGATGTACCGAGGACGGTCAACGGCAGAAGTGTTTATGGACTGAAAATTTAAACTGTACTAAAAGCTATAGTATCAAATGCATTTTTAAAACATGCAAATTGTTTCTTTATGAAATTAAAATGGATAAAATTTATTTGAAGTTTATTTTTACCCGACTGCGGTGAAATACAAAGGAGGGTTATGTATTTGATCTGTATGTATGTATTTATATATATGTACTTGTATGCATGTATGTCCGATCCTATATTCCCTGATAATTACTAAACGGCTTAACCGATTTTGATGATTCTTATAAATCGAAATTCGTCTAGATAACGTGAGTGTTATCGGCTACATAGAAATAATAAAAAAAAAATTAACGGCGGATTCCAAGCACCTATTTGTGTTTTTAGATTTTTTTTCTCAATCGGAGACATATGTACGTACAGCTAGAAAGACTCGCAGCAAGTATAAAGTATGTATGTACAATGTACATATATCTCCGACTGCATAATACTATTATGCCAACTTACTACCATCATCTTAGTTCGCTTTTTAAGCAGTCGGATTATTATTTTAAGCAAATTTTAAAATTTTGTATATTATAGTATAAATACTTTCTATAAATATATAGATATATATGAAACAATTAAAAGATGCCAAAAAATATTTTAATCAAACTAAATAACTTTTATACAGCCAATAAATATTTTTTTGCTCTGCTATAGGTAAACAAATAGTAAAAGTAGATGTAAAAAATATTTTTCTATAAATTATAACATAATAATATTTGTAAAATCAAAAACATTTAATAAGATACTATATTCAAATAACAGTAAAGTCTAACTTAAATAAATTGACATTATTCTTGGTTTCAAAAACCCTAAAACGATAATAATTAAAATTACTCTAGACATATTAAATTTACGCTTCATGGTACGAATAAAGATTTTAGCTATCAAGTACTGTTTATGACAATGGCATGGCCGCATATGTAAATAATAAAAAAGCAAGATGGGCGGCGGATGTCTGCCGATTGTCATGTGTCGCGCGTGTCGTTGACCCGCGCTAGGATATCTAGGGATAAACACTAGATCTAGATATATTATAATAATATTTTATAGGTAAATGTTATTAAATTATATATTTTTATTTTATATAATTTTATAGTAAGTACTAGCAGAACCAGCGACCTACGCCCGCGTTCAATCTACAAAAAACCTATTTGGCTTTATGTTATACAGCGATTGACCCTCGCTTCGCTCGGGTTTGTCGCTATGTATTTATATAATATACATTGTTCGTTCAGAAATACTAAAATCGCGATTAAAAATAGGGGATGGGGGTAGGGTGAAAAATAGCTTACGATCTATTCTCATACCTACGAAATATACAAAAAAAAATTTATTAAAATCCGTCGAGCCTTTCCGGAGGAGCGCGACCACAAACACCGTAACACGAGATTTTCGTATATTAGATTACCTAAGTAGGTATTATAATGGAAGAAAATGTATGCATTCATGATAGTTAAAATTGTATGTGTCCCAAAAAGCGTATTGCTGTCATACCACGAAATTTTAATGAAGTAAAATTAAAACTCAGATTCAGATAGGTTTGTAGCCGTCTACTTCGGTGGGTGGTGTACCATGCGAGTTGCCCCTACTTCTCTGATAACAGAGTGGACTGTTGGAGCAACACCATGGCTGTTGTGGTCTGCTTCGGCAGACCTGCCTTCAGGGGGTCGTAGTTGAGTGTGTAAGCGATCCTGCGACGTCCCATTAGGATGGAGGAGGTTCCGTTGGGTGTTAATGGGTAGTACTAGCTTTTGCGGTGAGTCCCACACCTCGTGCCTAAATGAATTTCCCAACATTAAAAAAAAATGTACATTGCACATGAAAGTAAATGGCATGAACGTGCAAAAAGCAGATATTTTTGAACTTAGTGCAAGCTACAGGCACGAAGGCTTTAAGCCTACTATTTTTAAAGCACCGGCTACCGGAAATTATTATTTGTACTTCAACAAATATAATGCTTCCTAGAAGGTGGAAAATTATTAGTATCTCTTTCAATCAAACTATTTTGTTGTTAAACGATAAAAAAATCGGTGAAAACTTAAGACTAAATTAAACTCTCTAAATGCGGCTGCCTTTAATTTGATCCACGGTCAGTCGTTCAGATGATAGCCCGCCTAATGTCACATCTACATGTAAATTGTTTCGGGCGCGCTTATTTATTTTAAGTCTAATTTTCCTCAGTGAATACCGCAAGGGTTGAGTATCATTTCATAGGATTTTTGGGTATTTCACTGGTTGTTTGAACCCACTTTGCATTTAAACTACTTACGTTCTTACATTTAACGCACAACATTTGTGTGTATGATGTCTGTTTGTGTGCTTAGAACTCCAGAACCTACTAATCTGATTTAAATAATTATTTTTTAGTAAAGTAATACGTTATCTAGTCATGTTTTAGTATGTGGCTTTAAGTCCTGTCTGGACTTGATTTTACTCTTGGGATGCAATATACACACGCTACGAAATAGTAAACCACTACTTATATATAAAAAAATATTTATTGCATAGATCTAATATATTTGTTTAACCAAAATTGGTTTATTATTATTTATTACTAGGAAATTTTTACATAACAAACTTATAAACGTCATCTTACTTATTTATCGACTTGATATGAACAAATCAAATTTATAATACTGTGATATTATGTTGGTGTTAATTATTGTTCAAAATGGAAGGCAAGACGCTCGTAATACAAGTTCACTTAGTACGAGTGTCTTAGTTCTGTAAAAATGATTTTTTGTATTTTGTAATGAATAAATAAATAAATAAATAAATAAATAAATAAATAAATAAATAAATAAATAAATAAATAAACAAATCAAATGTATATTCTACTATGTATCATTGTTGTTAACTGGAGGGAAATGTATTTGAGTCTAAAAAATAACACAATTAATACAGTAATTAAGAATTTATTTTCATTAAATAAAATAAAATAGCCCTTAATTACTGAAATAAATTAACATTATACACTCAAACTTGCATATATTTTTTTAATAGATATAGATTTTGATATCGATCTTAAAATAATAAATCAATCATTAAATATAAAAAATTGCTATCTTTCATAAATTATCTATACATATAATAAAATTCTAATTGAGTCGAATCTGTACATTAATTATCTTTTCAAAAATCTTATTTAAATAGTCATTATTATCGATACAGAGGCCGAATCTATAGTTTTTAGAATGTCTGTCTATCTGGGATCGCATCATGAGAAAACCACTGGACAGAGTTTGATGAAAGTTTGTATGATGATAGCTGGTTATCCGGGGCAACATAAAGGATACTTTTTACTATACAAAAATGTCTCATCTCTGAGAAATCATTTAGTATAAAACATAAACAGGGAGAACCCGAGCGGAGCGAGGATGAGTCGCTAGTATAATAATAATAACCTCAATTTTAATATAATATGCATTATTGTTAGTTTTTTTTTTTGTAATTTAGAATGAATGAGAATCTTTCTAAAGATTTAATTTTTCCTCACCTTTAATAAAACCTAGTTAAATTTCAACTGAAATGATAATTTTGACGTAATTTTCATTAAGTATACGACAAAAATAACGCAAAACGCTCTTCGCTACGAACTGGGAGCTTGAAATAAAATTTGAATTAAAAGTAAACAGGCGAGGTAATTTCGTTAAACACCTCGGTAGGCGAACTCCAAATGATTTTTGATAGCTAACTACCTGCTTGTATTTAAGCTTTTAGGTTAAGTGTGGGGCCATGAGACTTGCTAAAACTTATTGTTAAAATAATATCTGTCAATTTAGGTACATGTAATAGTTAATATATTCAGCTCTTTTTAACATCCCACTGCTGGGTACGGGCCTTCCTTCAATATAAGGGGAATCAGGCCATAGTCCACCACGCTGGACAAGTGCGGGTTGGCGGATTTCACATGTCTTTCGAAAACTTGCTAGGTTCTCTCAGACATGCAGGTTTCCTCACGATGTTTTCCTTCACCGTAAAGCAAGTGGTAAATCATGTTAGAATGATTCGCATATGAAAATATCAGAGGTGCGAGACCCGGGATTTGAACCCGCTTCACTCGGTTTCCCAAGCGATCGCGTTACCACTGGGCTACCACTGCCTATTAATTTAGATACATAGTGCAGATATAAATATCACTGAAGATTATTTATATAGAGAATTTATTCGCTTAAGATCTAAAAACACCACACATCGTTTAGGTAAATAGGTATTTTTAGCATTTCTGATCACTATGAAAATCCGACCCTAAGGGGATGAAATTGGAATTTAAATAATGTATTATTTATAAATATGTATAGGTTCAAGAGTTTAGTTAAAGAGTGTTAAATTTAAAAAAAAACAGACGAATCCGATGCATGTTGCTAGTACATAAATAATATAAAAATATTTATTTTATTCATATGCTTATCTTTTAAGGAATTTAGCTACTTAAAAGTTTAGATTTGGTGAAAAAAAATTAACTAAAATAATTTTACTCTGCTGTTTTAAAAAATATTTTAATTAAATGAATTATTTTAAAACTACATACTTGTTAATTATGGTAAAAAAGTAAATACGCTTATTCGCCGTTAATCATTATCTTAAAATTATACTAATTAGAAAACGCAAGTTTCAGAGCCCTCTCATAATGTTTTGTATTAATTAAGTCCGTATAATTAAAGTGGTGTGCAAAATACTGGCCTGGGTTTCCACCTTTGCCTTCTTCAAAGTTACGTGTCAGACACTGTGTTTAGATTAAGTAAAGGGTGTATTTAAAAAAAATATCTTCATTTCTATTAAAACTAATTAGAAACAGAACTACGTTTGATTAAAAAGTGGGAAAACTGGAGAATTAGACAAGATGTTCTAAAAGCTGAAATAATATCAAAATGGCATAATATTGTGATTCTATGTCTAACAGATTAAAGTTATTTCAATACAATTTTTAAACCTTCTATTCTTGAATGATTGTAGAATATCATCTACGCAGCCTGGTAAGTAACTACCTATAACTTATATGGAGTAACTTAAAAAGAAATAATAATTTGTAATGATTTTTAAATATTATTAAACTAGCGATTTACCCTCGCTTCGCTCGGGTTCATCCCTATGTACGTTTTAACGGTTAGTATGGAAAAGGTGAACTATATAATTATATTACTACTAAGCTCCCTTAGGTAGTAGCATTATGATATAATATAACCCATAGCATTCTTAAATAAAAGGGCTATGTAATGCAAAAATAATTTTTCAAATCGGATTAGTAGTTCCTGAGATTAGCGCGTTTAAACAAGCAAACATACAAACAAACAAACAAACTCTACCACTTTATAATATTACTACAGATAACATAATGTAGGAAATAATAGGTCAGAATCGCTTTTATAAATATGCACAATACCGTTGGAAAACGCGGCAATCCAAACAAGTATGTTAATAAAATAACCTTTTCGTGTTTATGGCTGCGAACAAAATTGCACCATGTTTCGACACTGCGGCAGTTTGTGTATAAACGACGTCTGATCTCCGAAACGTATTAAAATGAAAAGGATTGCTGAACAGGTGCTATTATTTTATATTAGACTATTCATAATATTAAGCTTAGCCATTCAACTTAAGTGGGTATTTGTTTTGATAGACGAATATAATGAAATATTTACTAATTTTGTTTCGTTTTAATATACTAGAGTCTGTTTTTTAGTGATTTGTTAATTTTAAATGATTTTTTATAACATTTTTGTAAGTAATGATATTTATAACATTAGCTATGAGAAATATGAAAAGATTTCGATTTTGTATTTTTTTGTACGTGCCATCTCTGAACTTACCAGTCAGATTTGTTTTACAATAAGGCTATAAACACTCTGCAGTCGAGCAGAACCAAGGGCAAGAACTAGTTTAATAATCGAATTATTCTATAAGGTTTTTTGCTTTACTAGAAAACTACTAAATATGGTAAAAGCATGAGATATTTTATACACTTACTTAAAGTTTGGAGGAGTCAAAATTGTGGGGTTGAAGTCAATCGGCGATTGACCGTAGTTATTATATATTTTTTCCCAGTATCCTGTCCCTCGTATTGTGCCCCTGTTATTTTACTCTTAAATATAATAAATAAGTAGGAATAATACTTTTATATATCAAAAGGAAATAATCATATTTCAAAAGGAATTTCCAATCAATCTGTAGCAAATCCTGAAAATCAATGTTCAAATCAAACGTCCGAAGGAAAAATTACAGCTACGATTACCATACGATCGTCTTTGTTTCTTCACAATCGCGGGATCAAAATAATAGGATTTATCCCAGATTATGCCAGGATTATTTTATACTGAGCACCTACTAAAAATTTTTCCGTAATCCACCAAGTGTTTGTAGAAAAAATAACTCTATTTTTATAGAAATAGGGTTGAATCTATTTTGAACGGTCTATCCGAGGGAATTTCATTTTGTTCGGAATAAAAATATCCTATACGACGGCTTTGCTTTATCATTGCGAAGCGGAGGTGTAATTAGTTTTCGCAAAGCAAGCCGACAGCCTTATTCTGTTTGTCATTTTTGTTGTTTTAAATAATAAATATCCGGATTATGTTTTATGATTACAATAAAAAACATGGAGTATATAAATATTTTTTATAATATTGGCTTTTATACATTTATAATGTTCTGAAAGCGTTCAACAGATAGAACCTCATATGTAAACAGTAATAGTTTAATTGATATCATTATCATTATTTATAAGGGATTAGCTTTTTAATGTTACTTTTTTCAGAGATATTTTCTCGTAGTAAATAGTAAGTATCCTATATGTTGACCCGGATAACTAGCTACCATCGAACCAAATTTAATCAAAATCTGTCCAGTGGTTTTCTTGCGATGCGTTCCCAGACAGACGGACAGATAGATAAAAAATCTAAAAACTATAGTTTCGGCCTCTGTACCGATAATAATGACTATTTCAATAAGATTTTTCAAAAAATATTTAATGTAGAGATTCGACTCAGTTAGAATTTTATTATATGTATAGATTTGCATAATGCATTACTAAATAAAACTAATTTTCCAATATTTCACATTTCTTAAATTTAGAAAATTATTTAATTTATAATAAAAACTATAAAATATAAGTATGTTTAAGGATAGGAAATTAAATTAATAACGAAAAAATCGAAAATACGTGTAGGTGTATGTTTATGTTTTTCTTAAAAAACTCTTAATCCAAAATTAAGTGATTTTTATAAAGTATATAAAGTCAGTTATAATCTCACTGAAAGCTTAAACTATAACAAAATTTATTTTATTGCCATACCTACTTGTAATATTTGATATATTTATGGTTTATTTTAACCAACTTAAAAAGAAGAGGTAACTACCAAATTCATCTCTATTTTTGTGGGTAGGCGTGAATTTTTGGTCAGTTTTAAAAAGTAGGTAATTCTTATATGTTATGAATAATTTTCATCGATTTATCGTGAGTGTGCTAAATTAAATTATGAATCAAGAATCGTTTGTATTTCCTTTAAAAAAATGAACAAAATATGATTTTTTTACCAGAATATGCCTGCAGGTCGGATTAGCGGAGTATTTCGGCGAGGCCGGTGAAAAATTGAGGCGTCCATTGTTTTTAATGTCGGTACGTGACGTCGTCCTTAATGCCGCGGACACTGTAGGCTGTATTATACCGTATTTTTACATAAATACTATATTATCTGTGCAAAGCTTCTGACAGATTACGAAATGAATAAATAAAAAAAAAATTGTTTTTATGTGAATTTAAAAAATATGAGTAAATAACTTTCTTTTTGGAATTTAGGCAGAATCCATAAAATGAAATACTCATATTACACACAGATAAGAGAATATGTACTGACGTGCCTTTTTGACGTGTGCATATTCTTACTTTCTTTCATGGTCTATTTCATGGGACATTTTTAAACTTTAATATATTCATAATAACATACCCCATAATGAGAAGAATATCAGGTCATACTTCACCATGCTGACAAAATGCGAATTATATAAATAATAAATATGTCAGATTTTTCACGTTTTTAAATCTAGATAGGTTCTATCAGACATGCAGGTTTCCTCACAATATTTTCCTTCACTGTATGCAAAGTAATCTTGATAAAAATCTTAATTAACAGGTGCGAGGTCAAGCATCATTTGGCTCTCCAAGTTCACTATAAATAGACTCTAAGCAGCGTAAATATTAAAAGTTACAAAAAATCTATGTAACGTCTAAGCGAATTCACGGTTTTAGGTAAGTATCTACTACTTGTATTTATCATCACAAGAGAGAATCAAACCTACTAACTACGGCGTTAACTTAGCTTGCTATGGTCGTTAAATTAAATATTTAAAGCTTTTTTAGTATTTTTTTAGTTTATTTTGTGATCATATACAATTGCATGATCAAAATCATCTAGTGCCACTTTAGCAAATTTAGCAACTCTCTTTCCCTTAAATTATCTTTTTTAAAATTCATGCCCAAAAATTAAGTTTTCCTTGAGAGATATAATATGTAACTAATATATGAACTAATTATAAAGCCGATAAAATTTTGTACGGTTTAGATCTTTCCTGACCCTGAGTTTAATTCCTAGTAATAGTAATTTAATTATTGAAGTAAAACTTCTTTAGTCACCTTTGACTTAGGGGGTTAGCTGGTGAATGACTTACGAAAAAATGTACGTACGTTTGTTGCCATGGTAACCGTTGTAATTGTCTGACAAATGTTAAATAATATTATATTCCTTCTTTAAATGATATTCTATAAATATATGATTGTAATATGCCCAATATGCGTTATTTTTAGTATCTCACCTATCCTAATTATTTAAAACATTAATTGAATTTTATAAAGAGTACCGATAACCCACAGAAGTTATAGTTCTTGCGCGTGTACACATTCATATACGCACTCTTTAAATTTTTTTATAATTTTACTGTCACTAAATACGTAAATTAGGGGTTTTAAGAAATACACATTATTGTATTTATATTTTAATGTTTAAAACTTAGAAATTAAAATGAATTAAATTTATTAATATAAATTACATTCTATAGGTACTATACATACTTTATACTAACATATATTATTATAATAATTATTAGTCAAGTGCGAGTGGATACTCTAAATAATATTATGGAGGGTTATGTACCAAACTATGTTTTGGGAATCTTGTGCTTTTGTATTTTATAAAACACCCTGTTTCATATCTTGTGAGGTAAGAATGACAATAACTTATTTTCAAAATCTCTTAAAGTATAGGTGCAGTTTGAAATTGTAAAAAAGAATTAATTCCTCATAATAAACCTCTTTATTTGATTATGTCAAAGGAAAGGCTTGTTTTGGCAGCACGTACTTAATTTCAGTATTATCTATCTATTAAATTAAAAAAATAAGCGTGACACAAAGACAGACAGACAGACTAGGTATCTGTTAGGCCGTCTTATAGAATCTATTTTTAGGATCTAGAGTATATTGCAAAACACTAGAAGCTATCTTATCGCCAATAGGTGATTTCCCTTAGACAGTGTAAAGCTAGAGAAAATGTAGAAGAGATTTTACTTGATATTTTATCTATTTAAAAAATTATACTATATATGACTACTAAGAACTAAGAAGATATTCATTGATAAGAAGAATAACACGCAACAAAAACACTTAGGTAAGTATAAAATGAGAGAGTGATTACTGCAGATGGATAATAAGATATTTTCAATAAAAGTCCATCAACTATAACTGTACAAAAGTAAAAGGTTAATAATACAGTTATTTAATATTTATATGACTGTCATTTTAAATTTATTTACATTATGTTAAATTTCAAGAATATTGTGATAGAAAACTATAAAGCATCTATTATGTTGATAAAATCAGCCGCTAAAAAGTGAAAATAAAAGCCAAAAGTAATCAGAAGAGAAAAGTTAATTATCATTTTATTCTACGCTTTATTAATAAATGTATAATAAAGTACACTAAACATAATATAATTATATTTTCCTCAATCTCATACCTTTATAGCCATTTGTTTCGGACGGGAATCGAACACACGACCTAAACATAGGTATCCACATAGTCGAATTATATCAATAAGTGTGCCTTTGTAATAATATTTTACAAATCGATTTTGGATTTTAATATGTAATCAATTGCTTTATTAGAAGTTTTAATTTTCTTTCAGAATTTTTTTTTAATTTTAATTAATTTAATAATAAAATAAAACTGGATCGTATATAAAAAATAAACAGAGTGACGTAAAGCAATAATATTGTAGAAAATCTCTTATCTTTTTATATTGAGATAAGTAATATCACACTATGTTTACGTAGTAGCTAAATAAAATTATTTATTTTTACATAGGTATATACATATATTGTATAAAATAACTTAATACTATTTTTTATTATTTTCAAAGAAGAAAAACGAATTTCATACTAGTTAATAAAAAAAATACATTCATATACCATACTGATTATTAATAATAAGTGAAAAAGAACCAAAAAGTACCAGAACTGTATAAAAAGTACCTAAAATAAAACCATGAAATTGGTCGCGAATAAATACATGCCGGAACAATAAAATCTATCAGGAATCATATTATTGTGTTACCTATACAAAGTGATTGTCACGCGTATGGCGGGGGGTCTGGGCGGGGCTTGTCTGACCACGCCCCAAAACGCTAATAAGGTCGAAAATACAATGAAATCGTTTATAAATTCGACTTTACAAACGTAAAAGCCGGTGGAGAGCAAGCGTAGAGTGCCTTAATAGATATTCGTTTCTCGCGCCGCTCGCACGTCGGTATTTTTGTGTGTTATGTTATTTGTTTGGTTAAATTACGATGGAAATAAGTGCGATGCCGCCGATGCCTTTGGACTTTTCTATGGTTAGAAGTGGTAATTCCCCGGGTGAAGGATCGCCTAGGCCGAGCAACAGCGCGTTTAGAGTTGTCACCCCAAAAGGTAGGTTAAACTTCTAAGCTTTTTTATTTTAGCTTAATATTTAAGAAGTTTTGAAACTAATACTGAGTGTTGTCAAATTTTGTTATTAAAGCTCTATTAAGTTTTTGGTGTGTAGAGTTAGAATACTTGTATAGTTTTCATAAGTAAAATAGTTAAGTGTCTGTTAATTATAATTATTTTAACTTTGAACATTATGGTGTATTGAAATGGAACTTCAGAACTTTCGTTAAGTTTCATTTAATATTTATATGTCACACATATATTCTAGTTCTTTTCTAGTTAGAAATTCAGAAACTCTCTTCCTATTAAGAAACTTTATATATCATGGTAAATTTAACATTTTAGAATCACACTTTAGTTAACTGCTAATATAGGTACAATCTGTATACAAAAATTAGTTGACAACAAAAATTGCAAGTTATACTCTGTTATCAAAGTCTCTATGAGATAGATGCTTATTAATTTTTAATTCTTCAACAACATAACTTAATAATAGATGGTCAAAGGAAAAATTGTTTATAAGGAATTATCGTATATTTAAAAAGTAACAAGCTTCTACAAAGCATGAATAATAATTAATAGAACTTATTTATTCGCTAAAGTTGTACTAAATTGTAGAAAATAAATAAAAATGTAGGGATGAGTGAAGACATACTATTTTTCATTTTCTTTTGCTTATTTAATATAAAATATCGATTAAAATATCGATATATATGCTTTCTACATATTTCTAACAATCGTTTTTGAGCCTTGAGTTGTTCTATTGTAAAAATAGTTACATAATGGATATTACAAAACAATTTGAAAAATCATAATCAAAATATGAAATTCGCTTAAAGTTATTTATAAAGTTTGTAAAGTTTGTTTATTTTTTGTTCGTTACTTGTATACTTATTTTGTTATTAAGTCACGGGTTCGAGTCCTGCTTGAGTCAAATATTTTTATACTGCAATTAAAAAAAAATAGCGTTCTAAGTACATATGTTTGTTCTGTGAACTTTCAACACAATTTACCACTCAAGCTTGAATGTTGAGCATTGTTTCTATCATTTACCTTTAGTGTTTTTTGACATGTAAATATAAGAGATGAAATATTTTGAAATTATTAGGAATTATTGGAACTTTTCAATTAGAACTAGTAACTACCTAGGTCCAGTTTAAGTATCTTTATCGAACCTAGATATTTTATGCAAGATACTAATAGTCCACTGGAACTACTTAATGTACTGAGAAAAAAAGTATCCCTTTTATTTTGCCCATAATCCATATCTGTGAAACAAAGATGGCATTAAGGATGGAATAACCAATAATCGCATTTTTGCATGAGCAATACTGATCCAATGCTACATAGATATTATATGGCATTTGAGATAACTATATTGAAGAATCCTTAAACTTATATTATTTTAAGATATAATAAAATTGTAACTGATCGCTGTCTGTACATGGAAGATATTTGAGATTTAACACAATAGAACGTAAAACAATGATTTTTAGGATTTTTGTCTGTTAGACTATGCGTTTGTGCGCGCTAATCTTAGAAACGGCCTAACCGATTTAGGTGCGATTTTTACTAATATATTGTGCTATATGTAGCGTCACTTAACATTTAGTATTTATATTATTTCAATCGTTTCATACATAAAAAAGTTATGTCAGTTTAAAGTATCACATAGGGACGAAACCGAGCGAATCAAGCGCGAGTCGCTAGTTTATAGATAATACATAATGTAAATAATAAAATTCATTTTTTGATTGATGATTTTTTTCCTATTGGACAATTTCTAATACATTTTAGGGCTATTTTGTACTATGTACCTACTTCAAGCTTATATATTTTGTGGTACGTTTAGTATTTTTACTGCGTCATGAAGATAGTGGGTTCGGTTCCCGTACATTCAACGAATCTTAAGTAATATTTAGCACGCTTTTATTGGCTTCACCATTATGTAACTAGTAAAATAGAACAGAAAAATACGTAAACAAAAGGAACGCGATTTTAACGCACTAATAGCCGTATGGGTTTTGAAATTTGCAAGTGTTTGTAATACGATCTGATATAGTATTATAATCAATACTTTGATAGCTATCTTTTTTATTAAAAAATAAATAAATTTGGTCGTAGGTACCTATATTTATTACGTTTGTTACTGAGTATCTTCGCCTATGAAGTACCGTTTTTATTATTATTTTTAATGTGTAGACGTTGAGGGCCGTCCTAAATTCATATAAAATCCGACAAAAAATCACATTTAAGAGTGAAATAATTTTACTTTTAAGGAGATATTAAAGCTGGTGTAATATTTTAGTTATAATAAACTAGCAAAACAAAAACAAATCTATCCCTCGGGAACCGTATATTTTTCCGGGATAATAGTAGCCTATGTATTATTCCAGACTATAATGTATCTCTGTGCTAAATTTCATCCAGATTCGTTCTGACGTTAAAGAGTAACAAACATCCATACATACTCACAAATTTTCACATTTATAATATTAATACGGATATAATTTTTTGTTAATATCGACTTTAAGACAAAACTAAAGCAAACTTTATTTCAGTCATACTACACATATATTTCGTTGTATATATAGTTATTTCTTATATAACTACATGTAAATAATACCTTAGATACATAAAAAAACTAAAGGCCCACTCTGCTGAAAAAATCAGACAAAAGATCATTTTTACGCCTTTTCAACAACTTACAAGTTTTACCTCTTATATTACAAACCACCTCTTTATATTAATTAGCTAATAATAATTAAAACTATTAGTAAATATCTTTTGACCGTTTTTAGTAACAGGCATAGATGATGAATCTGAATCAAACCTATTTTATTTTTCAATTTCAATTTTTGTTGAGTTGAGTTTTATTAAAACTATCACGGTGTATCCCACGGGAAGGATTTATAGTAGCTTATATGCTATTCTAATATATGAGCTATATTATTGTAAAGTTTCATTAAAATCCATTCTGTAGTTTTTGCGTGAAAGAGTAACAAACATCCATACATCTATACATCCAGACATCCATACATCCTCACAAACTTTCACATTTATATATTAGTAGGATCGTAATTACTAAAAATAATTAAAACCTTTATATTTAAATTATGACATTAATAAAATAGTGTAATTTTTAACCATTGGTTTTCCGCTAGATGTGAGCATAAATAGAAAATTTTTCCTTAAAAACTATTTGCCGTGTACGAAACTACAAAACCGATTTACCGCAAACGTTTACCCTTTACGAGAAGCTTTCGGCGTCCTAAAAATTGCTTAGTAGAAGTAGTTAATAAAAAATCTATACTCACATATAATAAAATTGTAACTAATCCGAATCTGTACATTAAATATTTTTTGGAAAATCTCATTATAATAAACATTATGATCGATACAGAGGCCGAATCTATAGTTTTTAGAATTTTTGTCTGTCTGTCTGTCTGTTTGTTTGTGACCTCATCACGGAAAAACCACTGGAGAGATTTTAATGAAATTTGGTATGATGGTAGTTAGTTATTCGGGTCAACATATAAAATACTTTTTACTGCGAGAAAATATCTCATCTCAGGAATCTATACTAAACGTTAAAACGTAAGTAGGGACGAACCCGAGCGGAACGATGGTGAGTCACTAGTAAGTATATAAAAATAGTTCTATAGACTAGTTACTGTATGCGATTTCGCTTGCGTGTGCGTTACTTCGATTTGTCACTTTTCCCTAGTACAGGTGCGTGGAACAGTAATTTCACACAGTATCCTTATATATATATATATATATATATATATATATATATATATATATATATATATATATATATATAGAATAAAATTAGCTTTAAGTACCTATGTACAATATATAGTACCTAGGCCATACTTTTATAATGCTAAAATAAATATTGTATTACTAAGGAAACCATATAGCTCTATTCAAGAGATTTTATTACATTTTAGAAAAATATATGAAAATAAAATGAATTGACTATACACGGGATAGTCATTATTTTGTATTAAGTACACTGTATATGTGAAGTAACGTGTTGAGTTGGTCGCCGTCTCTTCTCAGCAGAACTGTCGTCCGAATCGGTGGTAGCTTTCTTACAAAAGACGTCTAGGACTCTCTTTAAAAGGTTACAATTCAAAATGGCTCGTAAAAATCTAATTGAATACTTTATATTGTTTTTAATTTACGTAGTCACATAGTATAAGGAAAAATATGGAGATTTTTTGCCCAATATCAACAAGTAAAGGAGGAGATATGGAGATATCAAAGCTATATTTTTGTGATAATGCTAAAAAAATTTTATGACTATTTTTTATTGAATATATATAGTATTCCAAAGGTACTCCCTATACCTATATGAATTAAGAAAAAAAATGTACGGTAACTAAAATGATTTAAAAGTCAGTAGGTTTATCTATTTTAATTTTAAATTCATACACTTCACATCCTTTTTAAACTAATAAGGTACATTTACGTCAAAATCACGAACAATAATATTTAATTTACCTGTAACCCTCATCTATATAGATAAGTGAAATTGTCTGTTTGTAATGTCAAAGTAACAGCTTTATACTAAATGCATATGCAATTATATGCAGTACTTATAAGAAAGATTAATTTTTAAAAGTTTTGTCTGTCTGTCTTTTGGTTTTGGACTTTCACTAGCAGAAGGCTGATATTATAAAGAGTAAGCTAGGCTTCTTTTTTTTAGAAAAAGAATTAGGGTTTCGCTCAAAAAAATTAAAACGTGCCTAGGGACGAACCCGAGTAAAGCGAGGGTAAGTCGCTAGTTAATATTATAATTGCTAAAGTGTGTATGTTGTATTACCTCTTTGTTAAACCCAATAAATTAATCACACCTTTGATATTTTCCTGTGCAATCAATATAGGAGATCAAATAAGTGAAAGAATATATATAAAAAAATATGCACATATACTGTAACATACATACACTTTATAAATATATACTAGACGTATATTTCATTGAAATTAAATTGGCTGTAGCAATAATTTGTGATAATACAGACGATCTGAAAATTCAACTTTACAAAAATTATTTCTAATGCACAGCAATTTATCGTACATTACCGGCCAAGGTATTACGAACAGTACAATTGTGATTGGTCAAAGGCTCCCCACAAAGGAGGTACTGATGCGAAATGCAAGTAAAAATTAATTTACAATTTTCCAATGGCTTGATATTTTGATCTTTTGGTGGATATTTTAAGCATATTGCTGTATCAATGAAGATAAAAAGGATTCGTGTAGTAGTTTAAATTTAAATGTCTAAATTTGTTAAAACTTTTATGTTTTACTAGTGATTGCCGCGTGGTTGAAAATCAACCATAATTCATTAAGTTATATATTTATTGTCTTGCGTATATTACAATATTAATTTATTCTCAACTAACGACTCACGCTCGCTTCGCTCGCGTTCGTCCCTAGATACATTTTCACGGTTAGCTATGTTTAGGTATACATAAATAGTAGCTTGCTACTCCTAAGATATTCATTTAAATTATATAGCGATTTACCCTCGCTTCGCTCGGATGCGTACGCCGTACGCGGATTTTGTGCATAATTTCATGGGTTTTTTTTTCACGGAACCCTGATTCTTTTTCTAAAATGAAAGTAGCCTAAGTTACTCCCTATAACATCAGCTATCTGCTAGTGAAAGTCCCGTCAAAATCGGTCCAGCCATTTCGGAGATTAGCCGGAACAAACAGACAGACAGACAAAAATTGTAAAAAATGTTTTGGTACATGTACCGTGTATACATCCATATGCATTTAGTAAAAAGCGGTTATTTTAATATTTTACCAACAGACACTCCAATTTTATTTATCTGTATAAATAACACCCATGACTGGAGTACAAACATTCGTGTCCGTCACACAAATGAATGCCCCGAGCGGGACTCAAACCCGCGACCGCTGGCACAGCAGGTAGGGTCACTACAAATTGAGTCAAACGTGTCATCGAATTTTTAGTGTAACATTTTAAGTATAAATATTCTGAGAATGAGTTTATATTTTTTACAAATTAAAATATTGGAGCACATTTGAAATTAAAACTTGTAACTTATTGAACGAGGAATATTGAAAATTGATTCTAAAGTGATAAATATGTGTATATCTCGTAATTTTCAATCCAAAAAGACATTTACCCGAATTGAGTTAGTACATGTTTTTTTTAAGCTAATCAAAAATAAACATAAAATAAATGAAGCAGTATTTAGTTGTTTTCATACGTAAAGAAATTAAAAATATAAGTATTGTTTATCTGGCAATATAAATAAAAAACGTTTTGAATGATAATATCTTTTCGGATTTTGTCGCGGTTTTATTTTTAAATTTTGTTCCGGACGTTTCGAATACTTTACAGAAAACGTGGTCTTTTGAGACATCTAAAACCTTAATCTGTTCCGTGATATTTGAAAAGATAGTTTCATTTAAAACGTGAAATATTCGCGTAAATCTAAGAAAGTATTAATAAAAAATCTTTAAAAATCAAATAGGTAGTATGCAATTAAAAAAACCATATTGAAATAATAAAAAGTAACGGATTTCATTCGAAATATGAAACGAACACACAAACCCCCAGATGGGGGAGACAATTACATCGTTACAATAATGCGTCCCCAGTTCTATGACCCTACGCAGTTAGAAAACTAAATTCTTTTGCATCATTTAAATTGTCCTGACGTATGAACGAGATCTTAATTAAAAACGCTTGATTAATTTACTTTTTCTATTTTTGTACTCTCTAACTGTACTTCAAAGTTATCTGTATCTATACTCAATATTATAAATAGAAAATATTTTTTTTGTATGTTTGTTTTAATGGATAAACTAAAAACCTGCTGAATCGATTTAGATGAAATTTGGTTTGAAAATTTGAGACCCTGGGAAGGACAAAGGACAAAGTTCCGGGATTAAAACTATTTCATCCCGGAACTCATCCCTTAAGGGGATGAAAGTTTGTATGGAGAATAAATTATTTCTCAAGTAAGGGATGTATGTAAAACTCATCATACCTTATGAATTTATATATCAACTAGCAAAACCCGCGGCTTCGCTCGCGCTAAAACTACAACTAAAAAACTTTAAAAAGGTAGGTTTCATACAAATTTTCATCCCTTATTTTATCTCTTTATGGGATGAATTTTAAAAAACGCTAAAACACGTATTTATTTAATTGTATTGAAGAGCATTAATACCAAGTTTCAAGAAATTCTGATTGATCTTCTAAAGCACAATAAACATATTTTTAAAGTAATCGTAAATTTTAAAAAAAACAATTTACTTGTAGTTTTAACATTTATTTATGGGGACCCATAAATAAAACCTTTTCATACAAAAATGTTTTCTATGATTTATATTTTCTATAACATGTAATGGGATAAAATCTCACAATAAGATAACAGAAAGCAATTAATATAAAATGGTAGTTCTAATTTGGAAGACATCTGATCCCGGGCGTAATCCGATTTGTCTGATCGAACACCGGCTGTTATTAAATTTGACCGTACTATTGGATACATTGATTTTTAATGTTATTGCATACTAGTGACTTACCCTTACTTCACTCTGGTTCGTCCCAATATGTCATTTGTATTATATACAGACAGCGCCACCGTTTTGAAAATTTTAGTATAATATTAGCCATCTTAAGCAGGAGTTCCTAACCAGGAAGGAACTCAGGTGTAGAGAGTTTGTTCTGTATAAATTTAAATTTAAAAAAATTGTTAAAACAATTTGTGTTTTATTATAATAAAAAAAATGGGGCATGAAAATGTTGTTTATAATCCGGGGAGACTCAACAGAAGAACGGTTGGGAAACCGTGATCTAAAGCGTGAAGAAATAAGAAACATACACACGTATTATTATAGATAGCAGTGTGATGTCCGGTTATCGATCCTTATTATTTTAGTTCGTATTTAGTTATTATTAGCGGCTCACCCTCGCTTCGCTCGGGCTCACCTCTAGACAAACGAAAACAAATCTATCCCACGGGAACCATACATTTTTCCGGGATAAAAAGGATATTTGTTATTCTGATGAATGAACTATATTATTGTAAAGTTTCATTAAAATGAAATCAGTAGTTTTTGTATACTAAGTTGTATAAGTTACTATAGTTTTTATAACTATCCCTCGGGTATTCTTTGACCGGGGATATAATGTGTACCATGCAAAATTCATTTAAATCGGTCCAACAGTTTCGGAGATTGGCTTATACAAACAGACAGAGAAACAAAAAATTTGAAAAAATCTGGATTTATTCTATTTCTCTTCTTACATCCCCTTGACTCGGTTTTTTGCATATTTTTTTCTATGTACAGACATGCGACCTCTACAGTGTTATTATATGTATAGATTTATAACTTTTCTCTATTTATCATATTACGCGAAAATAATTAGATATAGTAAAAAAATAAAAGCTTGTAAATAAAATTCATTTCTCTTTATATATTTATACTATACTAAACTTTAGTAAATCCTACTAATATTATAAATATATGAAAGTTAGTGAAATTGTTTGGTTGTTCGTAACTCAATAAAATGCGTAAATCGTTCGCTATGTAAAGGTTGTAATATGTATGAAATTAATTATTCCAAAAATTCGTCGTAGTAACTGAGTGTAATGCTCTAAAAATATGAAATATCATATAAAAATATGACTTTAAAAGTTATTTTTACTTTAAATTCTCGCGTCTTATAGCGACTTTATAAAATCAATATCCACCAAAACAAAATTTTACAATCGTCCTTCAAACCTTAATGAAATACAAAACAAAATAATATTTGACACTGTATTCCAGACATTATTTAACATAAAAGTTTCTCGCAAAGCAAAATGTACCTTTCCTTTGATTTGGGAGTGCCATCCATCATCAGGATGTAAATCCAATTGCCCATCGCACTCGCCACCCTAAATGAATTACCGGTGACACGCGCCTCTATTATTGCTCTAACCGATTTATTTCCTCTGTACAATGGAGAGTACGACGATTTTTAGTAATACAGTCTGTTTAATAAGTTATTGAAAGCAAGTGATATCTAGATTACATTATCAACTATGGAATGTGAGCTAATTCTATTTATTTTAATTTTTGATAGCTTATAAAGGACTAACAAAATGATGAGAAAACCAAAAACGTGGCTTTTCTTATGACATTTTACTAATCTTAGTGTAAAAATACAATAACATTTATTAGTATACTAGTAAATATGTACCTACATACAAGTAGGTGACGTGCACTGATTAAAACTTGATTTATAACGTTTGAGGTAGATACGAGTACAGCGATCGCAGTGAAGTTTTTCATTATTATTAACTAATTACATGCTTTCGATTCAACTTCAAGTGTCCTTGGATACCTTATGATCGCATTTATAATTATGAGATATTTCAAAAATTAAGTTATAGTTTAAGAAAATTTATTGCATATCGAAAATTATATTCCCTACACTTAACGTTGAAATTAGTTAAAAAAATACATTAAAGGTTAATTTAGGGCTTACTAATATTCAAAACAATCATTAGCAAATCAATTACTCAATTTAAATGGTCGCGAAATACAAGTGAAGTGATCTCCAAGTCACACATGTCACAAAACAACAATAAAAGCATGTCCTTGGCAGCATCCTACATCCGCTTCTCACACTACGCGGCCACGCATTAAATCTTAATACGTAATAAAATTTAAGCATCTGTCAATCACAACCATGAGTAATTAGATTTTTAATTACACAATATTATCTTTTACAAATTTTTCTAGTTATTAGTGATTATTAAATGTATCTTGCATATTTCATTATTCTTTATTGGTAAACATCGATCATTTTAGACATGTATGTATGTATTCAGCCCTTTTCAACGTCCCACTGCTGGGAACGGGTCTCCCTTCAATATGATGGGGATTAAGCCATAGTCCACAACGCTAGCCAAGTGCGGGTTGGCTGACTTCACATATCTTTCGAAAACTTGCTAGGTTCTCTCAGATAGTAAGTTTCCTAACGATGTTTTGCCTTTAATGTAAGGCAAGTGGTAATCATGCTGGAAATGATTGAACATGCATATGAAAATATTAAAGGTGCAAGGCCCGGGAATTGATCATAGTGTAAAAACTCACAATATGACAACCAACAATTGTTTAGTAACCAATGCCGCATTTAGTCTTGTTAAGACCCTAACTTAAATCAATATGGTAAACATTAAGTATCAGTTGTATGGACTTAGGTATCTCATCCGTAATTAAAAAAATTAAAATTATATATCAATATTTTAGTAATCTAAATTCTAATATTTCTATTAGATAGGTAAAGAAGATATAAAACATATTTTACTCCTTTCGCAAATATCATACACAAGTTAAAATACACATCTTTTGAGCATATTATAAATAATAACCTTTGTACGATAAAATGAATCTGTACGTCCACTTTGAACGTACAAAAATCCTACGCACATAGCTTCCAACGTTAATTTTAAAACCCTCTCGCTCTGATTACGCGACTGAAGATTCCAGCCATTAGAGTAATGGCACACACGTGGCGTAAATCCCTTAGTACAAAAGGCGATTTGCCCAAATTTATTATTAATAGGCCCTTTGAAACTGCGGTCCAGAGGATGATTTGTTGATTGCGACGATTTAAGAATCAAAGTACCTCCCTTCTTTGCATGTGATTTAGATTATACATATTATATCTAAAAATCTAAAAATAACTAATTATAAGCTACTGTTTAATAATTTACAAAAAACCCGTCAAAAAGCAACTGTGCAACTGGTCAATATTCCACCCAACTGTAACTTTTTGCAAAAATGACTTGGATCACTCTAACAAGCCTCTCTGTTATAGCGTAAAAAAAGGACAAATTAACATTATTTTTACATTTATTACTATCACTAAGGATCAATGTAATTTTATGTACCTTCTATTCAAATAAGCACATTCAAATCAATATCAAAATACATCAATAGAATTTAACAATGCAGTCCTAAAGTCATACCACGCCCAAAACTCGGACAGAGTAATGTCGCCTATGACCCAGCAGTTTTAAATCTTAAACCTATTAGAATCTTCCTGTCGGCGAATTAGGTTGTGAAATGGCCGGTCGACTTCAAACGTCGGCGGCTCTCTGACCAATGATTTAAGCGATGCGACATGAATCATAACTACGAATGAAATTGATTGAAACGCTACTGTAGTCGGTGATTTTTTTTATTTATATTATATGTTGAAAGATATGTTAAACAGAGCGTATCGTTGTTCGGAATTTAATGATTATGGGCTAGCTCATGTACCTATTAAGTTTCAGTTAGATTAGCTTTGCTTGAGTCTCAGATTGCTAAGAAACCACCGACTGATAACCTCGCAACCTCTTTTTGTGAGGAATATTGTAAAATCGGAAAGTACTTGTTAAAATACACTACAATAATTTTAACATATTGTATTCAGCCCTTTTTAACGTCCCACTGCTGGACACGGGCTTCCCTTCAATACGAGGGGAATCAGGCCATAGTCCACCACGCTGGCCTGAAGTGCGGATTGACGGACTTCACATGTCTTTCGAAAACTTGCTAGGTTCTCTCAGACATGCAGGTTTCCTCACGATGTTTTCCTTCACCGTGAGGCAAGTAGTAATCAAGTTAGAAAATGATTCGCACATGAAAATATCAGAGGTGTGAGACCCAAGATTTGAACCCGCTCTACTCGGTTTCCCAAGCGAGCGCGTTACCACTGGGTTACCACTGCCAGTATTTTTTAACATATTATATGTATTTATTTATTTTTTTATTATATGAAATCAATTCATACTCTGTCAATTTCCTAACATGAAGTAAAAAAATATTACAAAGCAATTCTTTTGTTACAAAATTTTTTTTGTATTTCTTATACCCCTTCTGTCTGACATTAGAACTATTTCCGTCTATACCGTGATACAGAAGCAAGTATTGGTAATTGCAGAGCGCTATGACTTTGACCTAATTATTCTCAAGTGTGGTCTCACGGGATTTAGTTTCAAGCATGGTTTTATTATGCCATCACTAGAACTTTTGACCTTAGAAATACTTGTGGGATTGCGTTGAAAAAACTAAACACTTTAATTGCATAAATACAAGTGTATTTATGCAAAAATTTATGCTAAAAGAATTTTGATTAAGAAACCTGTCTTATTGTAAATATAGTTTTACTATGCCTAATTTATATATTTTATTAAGTTCATTAAGAATATGGGTATGATTTTCATGATGATGATGATGATCTTACAAATTAATTTGTCAAGTTCAATCGGTGATTCCTGTAAGTAAACAGTTGTTAGAGAATTATAATAGTAAAATGTTTATATTCCAAAATTATTAGCGAGTATTAACTTAACTTTTGGAAACAATGATTTTGATCAAAATGGAGTTTTTGCAGTATCGTAATATTTAAAAGTAAACGTACAACGTGCTGAAAACTGACATTGTCTGAAAGGGCAGGCCAAGTGATATAACAATATACAACATTACATAAGTAAGAAAGAGAAGGATAAGATTTCCGTAGTAAAAACAGGCAGACAAACAATTGCGTCCAATTGAAATTCTGCCCTGAGAAAACATTCAATCACGCACAATTAACACCTCTTAACCCGTTCCGCTGTTCACACGACAATCAACCCTGGTCACAATGTAATTGCTTCTAAAAATTTTGAAGGTTTCTCTGGATTGCCAAATGCGGATTCGTTTTTGAGCTTTAAGTACAAGTGTTTTAGAATGTACGTAGCTTTAGTAAATGTAGGAAATAACGTTTTAGATGAAACATTTTAAAAAAGACTTTATTGTGTTCATATTTACATGATTTTTTTAAATAATACATGTTGTAAATATAAAATGTAAACAAACTTTAGTAGAAAATGAAGATTGAGTAAAAGCTTTGAATAATATTAGAACAGCCAATAAGTATAAAATATATTTAAATTTAAAAACAAATTTAGCATAAAGCAACATCTTGACCCCAAAAACTGAATGAGTCACGCAAACTATATTCACACTTTGATGAGTTACGATTTAATTCACAACTAGATCTTAGATCAATTAGAGCAAATGACAAACATTGTGAATAAGCATGCGTAGGAGCCGTGCCGTGGGAATCATGTTCTTGATTAGACGTGGGCTAGACGGATGGGTTTTGTCAGTAGATTGAAAAATTCTTACAAAATAGCCAAGCGAATTAATTTACAGGATTATTAAATGCTGCATATAAC
Organism: Argynnis bischoffii washingtonia; assembly: GCA_033884665.1. Taxonomy (NCBI): domain Eukaryota; kingdom Metazoa; phylum Arthropoda; class Insecta; order Lepidoptera; family Nymphalidae; genus Argynnis; species Argynnis bischoffii. Next base: position 14,430,237 of record CM066609.1, on the reverse strand, counting down.
TAGAATGTATGTATGTTTAAAGAAAAGTTGAATAGCAATTTATGATGAACTAGCGACTTATCCTCGCATAGCTCAGGTGATGTTCTAGGTACCAATATAGGTACTAGGTAGTATACTAGGTAGTCTATCTGTATTCCAAATTTCATTCAAATCAGTTTAGCCATTTCAGGTCGAAGAAGAAACAAACATAGACGAACATGTACAAACTTTCGCATAGTATGTAACGTTTCGCATAGTAGTTCGAATTTATTAGGTAACAAGTTTGGTGACGGCTATTCTCAATGTAATGCACGATAATGTGAAATAGGTTAGCTACTAACATAACTTACCTATATTTATATGTATATTATGTATTGATTTATATATAAGAATAGTTTAAAGTATTAACAAATCATTAAATAAAGAGTCCGTAATAATTGGTTCAAGATACCATTACATATAAACATTAAAGCTATACCCGAATTAAATACTTATCATGCTTAAAGTTGATCGAAAATTAAAATTATTCGCATTAGATGCTGAAACTGATAATTTAAGAGTTACACATAACTATGCTAAGGAGTAGGGTTTACTGACGGTTAATTCAAACAAAGACTTTACGGTAACAAATAAGGTTGCATAATAAATACTAATTAACTCAAACAATCAACAACTTCCTCTATTAGAGATAGTGTTCATAGAATAGATTAGGTCTGAAACAATTATATTAATTAAAGCAACTTTGTTCAATAAAAATATCGAATTGAAGTCAGGAAAGGGTGACCCGCTTGACCCGGAATGCCAGTGTTGCGCAAATAAAAAGTCTTGTTCGAATATAAAGAGTCAGTATGCTGGTTTAGATAAGAAATACCTAGTAGACTGCGCGTCACCAGATAATGAGCACACACTGCCACTAGCGATTAGTGAATATATAATAGTACTAAAGCTTTATATGATAAACTTAGTCTGTTAAAACGTTGCCTCCACTAGAAACAAGGCGTTATTTTTTTTTTATGCGATTCAGTGACAAACGAGCAGACAGACCACCTGATGGAAAGCAGTACCTGTCGCCCATAACACCTACGGTTCATGCACTTAGGTTTTAAGTAACAAAAATGCAGAACCACCGGTGCGTTGTCACTGTGAGGACTAAGATGATATGCCTCTTGTCTGTGATTGCGCTGGTTACCTTATCCTTCAAACCGGAACACAACAATGCAATCATTGTTGCTTGGCGGCAGAAATAGATAAGGGGGTGGTACCTATCCAGTCGGACTTCTCAGGCTTGACAGAGTCCTACCACCGGAAAAGATAGTTAAGACTATATTATCTAAAAAGATCGTAACCATTATGTCTAGATCTAATTAGAATCATTTTTCTAGTTAGTCAAGGGGCGATCATAAATGTTTGTTTTGAAGACTGAGTATTACTATACTTATTGGTAAATTACTATTACTATTAATAAATTAATCTCCCTTTGAGGAATGGCGTATTTAATATAAAAATTTAAATTGGTTGATCCTCTATCAATCTTCTTGATGTGAGCAGTAGTAAAAAATATGACTACTAAATTGGATTTTTGTATTTACTCTTTTTAACATAATAACTTATAGTTTGTTATTTGTTTGGCCCAAAATAAATGTTAGGCATGGAGATGAACAAAAATTATACCTACTGCTTTTTATATTGGAAATTTGAATGTAACGATTCAAATTCATTCGACACTATATTATAAGCAGAAGTATCTAATTTGAACGCCAAAGCTTCAAAAAGTAAAGAAAAAGCTAGTGCTAATCAAAAGTTTTATCATTTTAATCACAGCAGGTTGCAGATATTTGCTAAAAAGTATGACTTTTAATTCCGGCACGCTATTTCCTAAGTTATTTCTCACTTAACAATGTTGACTAACATACGGTAAGTGGTAATTATGTGACGTGTGATCGTTTATCAGAGAGGCGATCTGTTCAGGGCTTCCGTTTGAATTCTCTAGATTGTCATGAGTGGGTCGTTGTGGCCAATTATAATACGCTCCTGTGCGATGGCCACCCAGGCTTTGTAATGAAACACTTGGATTAGCAGATAAAATCTTTAGAGATGCATTTATTATTTTATTGTCCAATGAACGATTATTTATTATGTAATTATTACAAATTTTTATTCAAAATATTTATCTTTTAAAGCAATAGAAAACTTCGTCAAAAAATATTCACTGTATAGAAAATTCGATAATATAAAATATTATTCTTTATCAATTTTCAATGTAGTCTTATTACGTATCTCAAATAACTCACTTATAATTTATCAGAATTCCAAGACATCATTTGTTATAGTTAACGAAAATTATCGTTTATTAAAAACACTTTCGTCTCCATAACTTTATTGCGCATACATCAGAATTCTCATCGAATGGCTTTACGCAGAACCTAAATGTGTTAAAACAAATGTAGTTACGCAATTTTCGTCATTTGATCATTGCAATATGTATCATATTCCTTTGTCACAGTTGCATCGATGCTAGCCTATAATTCAGTTGTTAATAATAATTCAATGAATGAGCACGGTCCCATTGATGAACGACCGATTGTCTTTCAACTAGATGTAATTGACGTTCGGTGCTCTTTGATACTGATAACAGTCCTGGTGGTATTGTCTTTATCTAAGTGACATTTTGTTATTCTGAATAACTAATATTATATAATAGATAACTAGGATGATTGCAAAAAAGATTAGTTTTTGTTTTAATTTTAAAATCTTTAACAAAGCAAAGGTGTTAGGCAGATTTTTTCAAGCTTTTTGCTGACGTTCTGAAGTGACTTGTATTTAGAATTTAATTGAAATTTATTAAATTACTAATAGATTTCTCAGAGATGAGATATTTTCCCGCAGTAAAAAGTATCCTATATGTTGTTGACATGGATAACGAGCTATCATCATACCAAATTTCATCAAAATCTATACAGTGGTTTTCTCGTGATGCTTTCCCAGATAGAGAGAAGAGCAAATATTCTAAAAACTGTAGATTCGGCCTCTGTATCGATAATAATGATTATTTCAATAGGATTTTCTATAAAATATTCAATGTACAGATTCGATTACGTCAAAATTTTGTAATATTTATAGATTTAATTACTTATTTGTGCAAATTAGTTATTACATAAGGAAAATGAAATAAAAGTATTATTCATTCATTCATATGTGGAATTGACATTTTGTCGTCATTTTTTTTCAATATTTATTACTTTCTTTATCTCACCGGAAACAGATTCTTATTCTTATCGCGCTTGATTTAACATAGTTGGTATTTTTAGGTCTGCTATACGCACTAATATTAATTACTTTCATATATGTACTTACATATTTAGGATTTTTAATTTACTTATGTTTTTATTTCCGTTAAATAGGTACGGAGTAATACTCAGATATTTGTTTTATTTAAATTAAAACCTCCCTAAATATAATTAGATATGTACAATCTGACATGTTTGGCTCAGTTTGTAGTACTTGCTGTGCCAGCGGTCGCGGGTTCGTATCCCACTGGGGGCATTCATTTGCGTGATGAGCACGGATGTTTGTCATGGATGTTTATATTTATAATATGTACCTATGTATTTAAAATTATATATATGTAGTGTATCAACTATCTGGCATCCATAACACAAGCCTCGTAGCTTACCATGGAACTAGATGGTGCTGTGTGTTAATATCCCGAGATATATCCCAAAAATGTTTTGTTGTATAAACATTGTCAGGATAGCATTCGAATCCGCTCCAATCACCACATTAGCCTCGTAACAAACATGTGATACATGATCATCCTCCATCTAACACTTTCAAATGATAAGATTAAATATTTCATGAATCATCAAATATCTAAGCATTTATCTTTTAGAAAAGATTCATATCGGTTACCATATTGACCTGAAATCTATTTGTTAGCGAAATATACAACTTTTATTCCACGTTAAACCAAATCCTTGATTAGATAGATACGCGAAATTGAATCTAATATTAATAAGATTACAACGTTGTTGATTAACAAAATCTAACTAATATCCAGTCACTTTCGATATCGCCTACGTTAAAACTCTGTAGTAATGATTAATCGAAACGCACAATTGAAGGAAATTAGTACATTTGGCTTTATCAGTAACTAACAGCTCACCCTCGCTTCGCTTGTGTTCGTCCCGAAGTACGTTTTACCGCTTAGCATGGAATAGATAGGTTATATATACATAGGTATGTTGAGTTTTATATCCCTTACTTAAGAAATTATTGATTCCACATACAAATTTCTACCCTTTTTTTCAACCCCTTATGGGGATAATTTCCGGGATAAAAACTATTCTATGTCCTTCCCAGGGTCTCAAACTATTTTTTACCAAATTTAACCTAAGCAGGTTCAGTGCATTAAGAGTGAAAAGGTAAAAGACAGACAGATTTACTTTCTCATCTATACTAATATTATAAAGCTGAAGAGTTTGTTTGTTTGTTTGGTTGAACGCGCTAATCTCAAGAACTACTAATCCGATTTGATATTTTTTTTTTTGAATTAGATAGCCCGTTAATTGAGGAAGGTAAAAGGCTATATATCATCCCGGCAAAATGTACAGTTTCCGTGAGATAAATCTGTTTTTGTCTAGGGACGAACCCGAAGCGAAGCGAGAGTGAGTCGCTAGTTTATAATATTAGTATAGATAGTATAGATGATAACTGTATATTATTTTTATAGTATGATATATTATTATCCTAATTTGTCTGAAAATATAAAAAAATTGCATCCGACGCGATAACAATTGCAATAAAGTCAATCGTAATTGAATGAGCGATCACACGATCAGGGAGTGGCGTTATTTAAGAGAGGGCGCCACCGGGCCCTGGCGCCGTCTGATAGACAGTTTTAGCCTGGCCTTCTATTAGGTGAACACTGTATAGCTCGTACCATAGTTTTTATTGTCGGACTATTTCTAAATGGTTCTTTTAAAAAATATAGTTTTTCATCATGATTTTAGACGATATGTTTGTCGTGCTTACTTGCTGTGCCAGCGGTCGCGGGTTCGAGTCTCGCTGAGGGCATTCATTTGTGTGATGAGCACGAATGTTTGTACTCCAGTCATTGGTGTTATTTAAAGTTAGTAGAGTATCAACTATCTGGTCCATAACACAAGCCTCGTAACTTATTATGGAACTTTTCTTTACATCTGTTATGAGTACTAATTAGTCTATGTAAACGTCAATGTCATTTGTCATACTCTCACTATTAAGTAGTCTGTACTAATATATTATAGTCCATGCCTGTCTATGTCTAATAATTGTCCATTGTCTTAGTAATATACCTAATATATAATATAAAAGTCCTCATAAATATTATATACGTGTAATAAAATTGTGACTAAGCCGAATCTGTACATTAAATATTTTTTGGAAAATCTTATTGAAATAGACATTATTATCAATACAGAGGCCGAATCTATAGGTTTTAGAATTTTTGTCTGTCTGTCTGTTACCGCATCACGGAAAAACGATTGAAGAGATCTTGATGAAATTTGGTATGATGATAGCTGGTTATCCGGGTCAACATATAGGATACTTTTACGGAGGGAAAATATCTAATCTCTGATAAATCTATACTAAACGTTAAAACGTAAGTAGGGACGTACTCGAGCGCAGCGAGGGTGAGTCGCTAGTATGTATAATAAAATGAGCCAATTTTTTTTAATAATTTATAATCGTAATAAATATTGACACTATTTTCGTACTCTATACGGAGTAAATATTAAATAATTCATAGTCGTTTGGGCAACCATCCATTTATAATTATTAATTAACAGAACACTTAAAAAGATTCACATTCAGGGGTGCATTTTTTTACTTTTATGGGTTGTATGGATCTTCTATAAATATAGAAGAATTGAATACTTCTCCTTTTTTTAAGCTAGTCTTCATGATTTCCTTACATATCAAGTACAATATTATCAACACAAAGAAAAACAAAACGGAAAAAAACTCAAAGAGGATTTATAAGGTTCATTAAATTTTTTTAATTAACTATATTTAAGAGCTATGGCAATCTAAAACATACATATTAGTTGCTATTATTGTATAGCACTATGACCATTGGAAAGTAGGCCTAATAATTCATATCTTTATTGTTTTGGAGTGTTGCGGGTTCTAACGTTACATACTACGTGTTGATTAATCTAGATCTTAATAAAGCTATTTATAGATGCAATTTCAATTAACCTTTGCACATTTCTTCGTTCTGATTCTGTCGCTATTTAAATGTCTTTGTTTACATTGCTGCTGTTATCTTCAAATATATTTATATGATGAAATTGCTAGAAGCAGCATTTGCACGACTTAGCCCTCGTAGTTTAAGGATTTTCAAACAAACTTCCAACTCCTTACTCCTTTAAGGGTGAATTTCTAGAAAGATTCTTACCTGGTAGGTACTTTATATTATACTTTCTGAGATATCATAGATCTTGATAATAAAAACATGAGAAACTACACAATTTTCATTAATAATAGATAATAAATATGTTGGGACATTAACACTCAGCACCATCTAATTCCATGGTAAGCTTCTGATTACGATTATGGATACCACATAGTTGATACGCTACACATATTTAACTTTAAATATATACATATTATAAATATAAATACCCGTGACTGGAGTACAAACATTCCTGTCCATCACGCAAATGAATGCTCCCAGCGGGACTCGAAACCGCAACCGCTGGCATAGCAAACTAAGCCAAACGTGTCGTCAAATCATGATCATAAGATGGCTAGATGCTTAAAGATACATTAAATACTTTGGGTAAAAATTGAGTCAAAGATATAAGTTTGAGATGAAAACTACTTTTTTATATAAAGGGTTCTTAAATATGAAAAAGCTATAAATATTATATATAACTACTCACTTCGCTCAGGAGCGTCCTTAGGTGCCTATGTGTCAATCCAGGTCATAGTCTTTTTCGTACTAAATTACATCCAAACCCATAAAAACTGCTTCATCGTATAGTAGTAACAAACATACACACACAAACACATGCATTTTTTTTATGTTGAGATATTAACACACAGCATCATCTAGTTCCATGGTAAGCTACGAGGCCTGTGTTACGGATACTAGATATTTGATACACTACACACATATAACTTTAAATACATATCATAAATATAAACACCCATGACTGGAGTACAAACATTCGTGCTCATCACGCAAATGAATGCCTCGACGGGATTCAAACCCGCGACCGCTGGCATAGCGAGTAGGGTCACTACAAACTGAACCAAACGCGTCGTCATATAAACTTTCGTATTCATAATACTAGTCGGATTTTGAAAAACTTCTAATTTCCTTCAAACGTAGTAGATAATCCAACTTTCTAAATAAACCAATTCACGAAAACACAGGATGTGGCGATGCAATTGGCGTATAGGACAAATTAGCGCTCGCGCCGGACGCCGGTCATTGATTCTTAAACGTTGGCGCCGTTCGACCCGATCTGCTCTTCACATTTTTATTTCCTGAGCCCCAGAATCTGAGTCATGACTCTATGAATCATAGCGAATAAAGGTCAGTGTGACGGTTTCGTTGCAATTGCTCAAATTGTGGATTTCATCTCCACAACGGAGATGAAAATTTTGGAGATTTTAATCTTTAGTTGGTGTTACTAGTTTTATAATCATTTAAAACAATCTAGTGATGTTGCAGTGACATTTTGTAATATACTAATATCCCAAAGAAATTTTTAAATTAGTATCCAAATTCCAACTACATACACTCTTTGGTCCATATTTCTACGCAAAAAATCTCGTTTATATGCAAAAAAATACATACTCCCAATTATATTATATACTAGCGACTCATCCTCGCTTCGCTCGGGTTCGTCCCTAAATGCGTTTTAATTTTTTTAGCGGATCCCTAATTCTTTTTCTAAAATAAAAACAACCTAGTTGTTCCTTATAACATCAGTTATCTGGCAGTGAAAGTGCCGTCAAAATCGGTCCAGCAGTTTTGAAGATTAGCCGGATAAAACAAACAGACAGACAGAAAAAAATGTTAAAAATAGTGTTTTTCTTATAAGTAAATAACATATATAATTTCATACGCATTTAGTAAAAAGCTGTAACTTTGACATTACAAACAGACACATCAATTTTATTTATCTGTATAGATATCTAAAGAGGTTCACATATTAATATTTTTTTATTGATACTCTTAAATTAATTTTAAAATAAATATTAATAAACAGTGATAATGCAATATAATCCAAGTGATAGTGCCAATCCGCACTTGACCAGCTTGGTGGACTATGGCCTGATTCCCCTCGTATTGAGGGAGGCCCGTGCCCAGCAGTGGGACGTTAAAACGAATACGACAGTGATAGAGTGAAAATTAAATTCAATTTTGGCGCTTAAACATATGGAAATCTGTGAAATAATCTAATTACTCGAGGTGATAGCAAGCTATCTAGATTTCATTTCTTGCTCCTAATTAATCCAAAAGATAAGAAAGACCAAAAATTTATACACATAACAAAATTGTAACTAAGCCGAAACATTAAATATTTTTTTGAAAATCTTATTGATATTTTAAAATATCATTAAAAAAAAAATTAAAAAAAAATAGAACGTAAGTAAGGAGAGAACCCGAGCGGAGTGAGGGTGACTTACTAGTATATGAATAAAAATAAATATTTTTAATATGTTATATTCAAAATACATTTTTTTAAAGATTTATGTGGGACATCCACTCCCCTTGAAGTATAACTAAAATTGATTAACAATACACAGTATCCGCGAACTTCAACGTCATGTTTAATAAAATATACGCCTGGAAAATAATACCTTCTTCTTTAAAGTCGGTCAAAAAGTGAGTGACCATAAGTCTATATTAACGTCACTCGACGACTCGGGCGACACGCGACGCGCTGGCGCCATAGAATCGCTCTCTTCCTTGAGGATGCAGCACAGATTGTCCTTGCTCTTATCGTCCTTATCCTGTTTCGAAATGTCCGTCCGTTGTGATCTCTAAATATTGAGTTATTACTCCGTTTTTATATTTACATCTTTAATAGGCCTCTCCCAAATTTAATTTTTAATAGAGCAATTGGTACTATATTATTATTTTGTTATAACGTAACAGATAATAAAGATGTTTAAGTAATGATGAACTTGTCTAAAAGCATTTATTTTCAGCACTGAAAACTCAATCATTTTTCAATTAACTGAAAAAATAGATTTTTAGTTGCTTTCAAAGTCGATAAATAGCTGAGTTATCAAAAAAATAACACAACAGGTTGCTTGCCATACAAAATCAATGGCTGTCAACAATTATATAAGCTTGAAATTAATATTACCTACGTTCTTTGTAGGCAGTGGTAGCTCAGTGGTAACGCGCTTGCTTGGGAAACCGAGTGAAGCGGGTTCAAAACCACTATGATATTTTCATGCGCAATAATTTTCCAATATAATTACCACTTATCTTATGGTGAAAGAAGACATGATGATCAAACCTGCATGTCTCAGAGAACCTAGCAAGTTTTCAAAAGACATTTGAAGTCAGCCAACCCGCACTTGTCCAGCATGGTTGACTATGACCAGATCCCCTCGTATTGAAGGAGGCCGATGCCCAGCAGTGGGACGATTAAAGGGGCTGTTACCACCACCACCTTACCACTTTCTTTGTTACATGCATTTACTAGTTGATTTTGTACTATCATAGCAAGGTTTCCTATTGTAAATAGACATTTTGTTATCTGTACAAAAACGTTAATTTATTAATCAGCTAGCATTATATTCATAGTAATGTTAATACCTGATTTTCAAAGTGGATTACAAAATCATTAATCACGAAAATTTTAAGCGGTCAAATTAAATTTCGCTGTCAGGTTGGTATCAAATAAAAACGGTATTACATGCAATTACAGGTGATAATTACACGACCGTTATCGTTTATCCGTAGCAGTGATTACCTAAATGCGTGTTCGATAAAATTTATCTACAAAATCGTTTTATTTAGTGTTTCGTTTTTAGTTTTAAAATATTTCATAGGGACTTACTCTCGCTTCACCTAGTTGTGACTATAGGTACCTAATATATAATACTAGCGACTCGCCATCGTTTCACTCGGGTTTGTCCATAGTTACGTTTTAAGTTTAGAATAGATTTCTCAAAGATGAGATATTTTCCCGCAGTAAAAAGTATCCTAAATGTCGACCCGAATAACCAGCTATCATCATACAAAATTTCAGCAAAATCTGTCCTGTGGTTTTCCCGTGATGCGTTCCCAGACAAACAGACAGATAGGCAGACAGACAAAAATTCTAAAAACTATAGATAGGGCGTCTGTATCGATAAAAATGTCTATTTCAATAAGATTTTCCAAAAAATATTTAATGTACAGAATCGACTTAGAATCTTATTATAATCTGTATAAATGTGTTACTCCAGTTCATGGTCTCCCTGTATACTAAATTTCATCCAAATCCGTTCAGCCATTTAAGAGTGAAGGAGTAAAAACATACACACTATTGCATTTATGATTAGTAAAATTGTTGAGGAATGATTTTGCCCGATAGAACTTTGATAACACGTTTTATTACCTCTTAGGTTAATGTTCGTATTGTTCTCACATATGTTATATTTAATTATGATATGGCAATGAATAGCATTTAAATCGTTTTTGACCATTTATTATTTTAATTTTAATTTAATGTCCTATATCTTAAACTAGATTATTATTCATTTATTTATTTATTTATTTATTATGGAAACAGACGGTATTAACAAAAAATATAAAATAGAAAATCATTAGTAAAACTTAACCAATAACAGTTTACAAAGTTACAAAAATCAAATTTAGGAGAGAAGATGCAAAGTATAATTGAATTAATAATATTACATAAAACAAAAACATAACAAGTTACATAATATCTGCTAACTATAAATAACATCTGTTAAGTTATTTTTAGACGAATCCTAAAAACCTATTTTTTAAAGACTATATAAGTATCCTAATTCAGGATAAAGAGCGTGTAAAGAAATAGACATACATACACTCGTAACACATTGCCTTCTTTCAGGGATAGTCGATTAATACATATAAGCGTACTGTAATGTGAATTAGTTTATGTCCGTGGATGTCAGACGTCAGACCCTTAGAGGGGCGATCGAGCAAATCATATCGTAACACTTCTTGATAAAGTAATTGAACCTTTTCGTTCACTTAACTACTAAAATAAAACTTAAATAGTATACCAGTTTTTATTAACAAGTGACTGTTTGTAAATGAATTTATGAAAAGAATGTCAATCAGGTCGGAACTGTAATTGGATATTTTCATCAAGGTATGCTTCATATCTTAGTCTTCTACTTTTTCGCTTCTTTTTACTTTTCTTCTTCGCTTTTTAATACAAAATTATTTTCTTAGTTTGTATGTAAAAATAATCTATATAATTCCTAAATCGATTTTAAGTTAATGTACACTATCAGTTATCACTGTCTTATCGATATATCAGTTTTGCATTTATTATGAATACTAACGATTTACCCTCGCTTCGCTCGGATGCTTTCCTGGGTGTCAAATAATTGCCTACATATTTATCCAAGTCTATATCTATTTATTTTTTTACGTTTTAACGTTTTCTTTTATTTACACACAAACAAACATACATACATACAAACATTCATAATTATAATAGTAGTTCAATTAGTGAAACGCTCTCATTTTGTTTTAAATGACAATCTATGTTTCTTTTCGCAATTTTATATGTTAATATGGAAACCTCTTGACGTAAAACGATAATTATTTTTACTAGTGTTAGGCGGCCCAGTGGTCGAAATTTTACCCAATTTTTTTTTATTGATGACACCAGAGCTCGTCAATCGCTACTAAATTAAAAAAAATCGGAAGACAGACAGAGAAGAAAAAGGTCCTGAACTGTTTTGTCTTTATCTATTTATATATAGGTATCTACTTGAGAAAAACATATTATGATTCCATGATATCGAGTATTGTCATTTCCATATACAATTTTATAAATTTCTATTTTTTAACAAATGTAGAATGACATTTTGTCTAATTACATACTGATCAAGTGCGAATGGGCGGGCTTGGTGTATCATTCGAAAAGCTAAGTTTTCTTTCAGACATGCTTCCTCACAATGTCCTCCTCCACCGTAAGGTTTATAGTAATCATAGTGAAGTAATTCACATAAGAATACCAGAGGTGAGAGACCGGGGATTTGAACGTACTTAATTTTCAGTCGCAAGCAAGCACATTACCACTGAGCTACACATTGCTTTTTGTATATGTACGTATAGGGATTTCAAATTAAGCCCTTCCCCTACACAACATTCCTCGCAAAATATAAGTTATATCATTAATCTTATCAGTTTTCCAACTAGATATTTTTTTTTTTTGAAAATTGCTTTATTTTGTGTATTAGTTTTCATTTAAGGAGTACTGTTAAATAGGTACTGTGCTTATAGTATTTTTTTTTATATTTTAAATATTAATTTTAAATAGGTACTTATTTTTCTATACCTACGAATGTACACACACACACATATATATATATATTCATTCTATACTAATCGTGAACGTAGCTAGGGACAAGCGCGAGCATGAGTCGCTAGACTTTTATATTAATAAGCTCTTTGTGAATGGTGGCCCCAGATAAAATAATATCCCACCTCTAAATTGACTGACTAAACAAAGATAACTTTCATGTTAGTGTATTTTTTTTATTTTAAATATTATATTTGTATAAAGTTTTGTAGTTAAGGCTTTCTTACTGTCTTCTGACTCTATTAAAATCTTCATCGTAACGTATTATTATGATCCAATAGTAGTAAATCTTTTTTAAAGATGCATTAAAATATTTTTTATCAAAAATTTCAAATTCAACTTAGAAGTACATAATTTTGGTATTTAAGTAAAAAACAACATTGTTAAACCAAGCTAATCCATAGAAAACAAGTACGTAATCTGCTAATCTAAAGTCCCACCCATATAAAATTGAGTGATTCACTGCATTTAATTGCTGAATGAAAAATGAGGAAGCACTCGTTATGGTGGGACGTAATGGCATATGAACTTGTGCTCTTGTTTAGTAGCAAGAGATATTTATAAGAGCGTTTAGGACTGATTTTTTATATGTGAGATAAAAATTCTATAAATCTAATAAATTACCTATATTTATACAAATGAAGTTTACAAATAATTATATTATGAATTACGAATCATACTAATCTGACCTATAAAAAAAGAGTCGGTAAATTATAATGCTAAGTCAAAAAGAAAATTAAAGGTTTTTAAAAGTCAATTTTATATTATATGTGTAAGTTTGTTTCTCTTTCACGTTAAAACGGCTGAACAAATTTGGATAGAATTTAGTATATTTGATTTTATTCGAATGGCTTATTTTCACAGGTGTATCAGCGAGTGAGGCGTTAAGAAATGGCATCTGCCAATCACTATGGGCGCCATCGCGACCAGAACCACGCGTAGCGTCACCCCCACAACAGTTAGAAAACTACCCTGTTAGAGGTAAGATTAAAAAAATCCACGTGTCATTGGCGAAGTAATCCGTGCTTAACTTTTTTTTTATGAGATTCAGTGACAAACGAGCAGACAGACCACCTGATGGAAAGCAGTACCTGTCGCCCATAACACCTACGGTTCATGCACTTAGGTTTTAAGTAACAAAAATGCAGAACCACAGGTGCGTTGTCACTGTGAGGACTAAGATGATATGCCTCTCGCCTGTAATTGCGCTGGCCACCTTATCCTTCAAACCGGAACACAACAATGCAATCATTATTGCTTGGCGGCAGAAATAGATAAGGGGGTGGTACCCATCCAGTCGGACTCCTCAGGCTTGACAGAGTCCTACCACCGGTTGACACGCTTTTAAACCATTAACAAGAAAATTAAATTGAATTGAAAGTGATTATAAAAATAAATATTTAATAACCTATTTTAAGTTATATATGCGAATTCAAAAGTTAAATAATAGACTTAAGTAATACATTCACACAACTGTGAATGTTTTACTTCATGAAAAACTTTCAATAGATGATTAAAAAGCTCTAATCTCCTTCGATTTCAAACCCATTTATAGTTCTTTTTAAAACAACTAAATATGATTCCTCAATGTATGAGAAATAAAAGTACCCCAAAAACATACAAGTCGTGTAATATTTGGGTATAAGGTAATATCATTTTTGGATTTTTCACATTCACTATATATAGTAATAACTAATAAAGCAATAACACGCATTACTGTACAATAAAAGCTCATAACGATTACAATGAAACACAAAACAAACTTGATTACACCGCACCTAGCATAGAAAGCTTTAATAAAAATCTCATAAGCACGTAGGCCACAGAAATTCCAATAACATTGGGCTTTAAATCCCACGGCTTCAGATTTGGGCTGACATAATTATCTTATCGCAGACAGCGCGTATCACTCGGCAAAATTACGTTTGTTTTATGGCTCTGATTTGCCGGCGGCAGCGACAAAGTGCTCTATCGATATCGAGTAAACGTTCATGTTATGATGGTTGTAATTCATGTATCTAACACAAATTTTGATATAGATAAGGGGTATCGTTAGCAAAAAAGATATTTTTAGTGTCATGATACGTACTTATGTACGTGTGGTTTGATGTAAGTTGTCTTTGAGCTTTTTATCAGAGTTTTATTTAAAATATGTTAGGAATGAGGAATTTTAGTTTAATTATTGAACGATTTACTGAAATATGGAGGTTAATGATGCTTTGTAATGTTTTCGGCTCGTTTGAAAGGAGTGAAATTATTATTTTTATATTTCTATTGTGAAAATAATATGAATTTTCATATTAGTCTTAATGTAAATTTACTTTCAAATTATACTCCGCTACAATGTAGTTATCACTAGAAGCTTTACTATTTTCTTTATAATTTAAAATTTCAATATAAGAAACGAAGTCTGTAATAAAATATATCTTTATTGCTATCTCTCCTCTGCCCTTCTTAACTTAACACGTTGTAAATCCACAAAACCATCGATTTACGTTGTAAATCCACATTGTATGTAAACATTAGTTTACTAGATAACACCGTTCCCTGTTTGAATTGTATGGATTGTCTAGCATCACCGTTTCTATGAATTTTCAATTTATAAACGATTCATGTTAAATGATAATAAACGCAAATTTTAAAACGAAAATGAAATTAAACGTACTACTGTTCTAAATATTAAAGTTTGTATGACGACACACTGCAACGGCTTGAAGGATTTGGATGAATTTTAGTAAATAGATAGGTACTTAGGCATGACAAAGCAAGGGCTAAAGTCAATACATAAGGTACTTAGACGCTAGTATATGAAATTCAAATTAAACTTCCTTGTTTTATACTACGTCATAAAATAAGACAACAATGCTCGATCAATCAAGTGTTGTCCATTCGTGCACGCCAAGTCCCGTCAATATTTGCCAAGTGGCTACACCGTCACGACATCGCCCCACAATTTTATTTGCTTATCCTCGTTTATGTTTGGCCAAGTGTGGCCAAGCTACATTATCCTCTTGTTTAAAGTTCGCGTGACTTTGCGCTATGACAATTGAATACACTGCCTCGTGAATTGTTAAGGGTTTCGTGATTGTTCCGGAATAACGTTTCTTTGAAATGGTCGGGCTGTTTGCGCTTACTTGTTTAAATTGTATTAAAATTATAATTGTCTTTCAGATGTAGTATATAAGAAATAACTCAAGAATGATACAAAATGTGTAAGATTTAACTTTACTTACGAGAAACAGGTTGATCTGTGGTTTTGACTTAAGCCTAAGACGTATAATATTTATAATACGCTTTAGTAAGTATTTTTGAGTATCTATCAATAATTAAAAAACGATGAAGTCAGTTGGTTTTTACCTTGTGTTAACAAGAACAATTTATATCCAACTTATATGAAACTAAAATCATACGTTAGTTACTCTCCTCAAAACGAGGGGAATAAGCTAGTTATGTTCTTTAAGACTTAATTCCCTATGTTGTTTACCTTTACCGCTGTAACAAGTACATAATATATTTAAAATTCGTACATAGAAGTCTCTGATCTACGGATTTGAATAAGATTCAGGCGATTTTACGTGCGACAGCGTGTGTCACCAATGTGCGACTGAGTATTTCAAAATTTTTCCATAATTTTTCCAAAAAAAAAAAAACGATAGCACAAATAATTTTAATGGTTTATAAGTATAGTGATAATCACGCCATTGCGAAAACGTCTCAAGACAAAAACCTTGTAAAGTGATGATAATGACAAATCTAGACACCTTAACGATTATTGAGGCACAGTTTAATCTCAAAGATGCCGCGAGCAACATTTCGTCAATGTTTACAATCTAGGCTTAAAATTGCCGTTGGAAATGTGAAATTTGTTGAAATTTTAACCTTATCAAAAGGAAATAAGTTACACGTTATATGATTTATTATGCATAGAAGTTTTACAAACATGAAACGTGCTATTGTTTCAGCAAATAATTCGTGGAAACATCGGAGAGAAATCGGGGCGTACACAAAGGCGCCGCCGAGATAGTGTGTTGCGACCTTTAATTAAATTGTAAAGTCGTCAAATATACACTCTCAAAATTCAATTAAATCCTGTGTAATAATGTTTTTAATGACTCGTTAATTACTTACAGTTTTTAATTTTTCAAAGTACAAAAATGTCCTTCTATACTTACTAAAAGTATTTAGCAACTATCTTCAGATTCTAAGTACTTAATCTATACTGAGACGCGCAGCGAGACAGCAAGACGAAGGTGGCGAACAGCACTTATGGATCGTTATAGCAAAACGTTATTATCACCGCCTGAATTCAACTCAACCCTCATTTCACCATTACACGGCTTTAAATACAAGTACCCGCACTCACGCCAGAATGATCAAAAAGCAACTTATTAGAAATAATACATTCTGTTATATTATTAAATATTGAATATAAGTTTAACATTAATTAAATATTGGATATGTAATTATGCAAATAATTTATGACTGTAATAAATAGTAATTATTTATACAAAATAATAAAACACACGAGTGAATTGGAAAGATAATACAAAACCCGTTCGGAAACAAAACGCTAATCTATTTTAAGATGTTTGAAATATAATTTAGTATTAATTAAATATAGCAATTAAGTAAATATAAATAACGAATTAAATAGCCGATTGATGCCTACAGCACTATTAATACGATTCTATTTAATAAAAGATGTGTTTAGAAATATGTTTTGTAACAATACATAGGTACAATAACAAAATTGTAACTGATTCAAATCTGAACATTACATATTTTTTGGAAAATCTTTAGAAATAGTCATTATTATTGATGCAGAGGCCGAATCTAGTTTTCAGAATTTTTTGTCTGTCTGTAACAGACAGACATGTCTGGGAACACATCACGAGAAAACCACTGTAGGAATTTTGATAAAATTTGGTATGATGATAGCTGGTTATCGGGGTTAACGTATAGGATACTTTTTACTGCGGAAAAATATCTTATTTCTGGGGAGTCTATACTAACCGTTAAAACGTACCTAGAGGACGAACATCGAGGGAGCGACGCTAGTATTATTTGTATAATATTCTAACATATTAGTTTTTGCTCGAAAAACAATTTACGTCCTTGCCAAATTTTATCTAAATCTGTTCAGCGGTTTAAGCGTAACACAGAGTAACTTTCATATTAATAATTATTAGTATAGATTTTGACGATGCTTTACCACAAAAATATAAATATAAATAAATATGTTAGGACATTAACACACAGCACCATCTATGGTAGGCAACGAGGCTAGTGTTATGGATACCAGATAGTTGATACACCACACATTATATAATATTAAATACATAGGTATATATTATAAATATAAACACCCATGACTGGAGTACAAACGTTCATGCTCATCACAAAATAAATACCCCCAGCGGGATTCGAACCCGCGACCGCTGGCACAGCAAGTAGGGTCACTACAAACTGAGCCAAAGGTGTCGTCAAAAAAGTTATTATAAAGAAAGGGAAAAAGTTTAACTTGCTAGGATTTTTTAATCAATGACGTATATGACATGCTTAGATTAGGGAGTGACCGTAATCCCACTTTACATCGTCAGATCTCGCCGCTAAGACCTGATTTATCTTACATATCTGCTGTCAATGCAAATGCTTGTGAAATAGACGTGGATGAATGATATTAGGTTTTATATTTTTAAATATATTCGAAGGTTTTATGCAAGTATCGAATGCATTCGCAGAGTGATTACACGAGTATGTTTTTTGAATGACTAGAAATCCAGCTACATATTCGTATTTCGATGTTTATTTAGAGTATTTTTGCTAATCATAATAAAACAAATAAAATATTATTTTAGTCAAACAAGTCTGTTTAAGGCAGTGGTAGCCGACTGGTAACGCGCTTGCTCGGAAAACCTCTGATATTTTCATATTCGATTCGTGAATCATTTTTAACGTTTTTACCGTAAGGTAAAGTGAAGGAAAACATCGCGAGTCTAAGTTAACGTAACTAGTCTTTGAAAGATGAATGAAGTCCACTAACCCACACTTGGCTAGCGTGGACTATAGCCTGATCGTTCACGCATTGCGACGTTAAAAAGTACTGAATTATCAATATAACAAATGTACTCATTGGATTTTATTTAGGACATATTTATTAATATTTTCATGCTTGATCATTGTAGCGACCTTAAATATGTAGTACCTGGGCGACCAAGCTTTGCTCAGAGTTCTTTTTTGTTATATATAACGTACCGTATTTTAGATGAAAAAAGACTAAAAACTCGAATGAATGCAAAGAAAAACAAAAATAAAAACTTTCGGATACTAAAGGATTCGAACCCGGACACCGTGATTGTCAATCTTGCACCTTGGCCTTGACTGCGATACTTATGTCCGATAAAAAAAAAATATCGACAATATTTTGCGTGGAATAATGCAAAAGAAAACCAAATTTCAGTGAAATCGTTAGAGCCGTTTCCGAGATCGCCGGTATAAATAAATAAATGTCCAAGAATTGCTCGTTTAAATATATTAGATAGATTAGATAATCAAAAAGAGCACAGAGCAGATTGTTAATAGTTTCTTAATATTTACATTTATATTCTTGAGTTTTATTATTTGCAACATATTTTGGGTAAAACCTATTAACATTTCAATTACTTAATTTTTGTATAAATTAAGTATAAACGTAGATAAATAAGAAAATATAATATTTTAACTACACATTAAGTGCTAATCTGCCGATCAATATGTGATAATCTATAAACATGTAAATATATTTATTAAAAACGCAATATATAACGAAAACAAACGATAACAAGTTTACAACTCAATATCGTGCCAAATAATCTTTGGTTTACGGCAGCCATTCACGTCACTTCCTGAGCGAAACTGTAAAGATATCGGTTTTTACTGTCCTACGCTAATCTTGTAGACCTTCAGAAAATAGCTTTGATTAATGCTCAGTAGGATTAAATGAGAAATCCATTTGATTAGGCCCGAGGTTTGCGATAAATACGATTTTTGGAGATCCACCGGCCAATATGTTAAACTCTTAATAATTTTGGTACCTTAGCGCCTACAGATAATTTTGTAATTATGGGACGTAAAAATGAATGAACTGAGTCCAAACTTGAAGGCGATACTCGTAGCTATTGAAGAGTTCCACTATATACCTTCTTGCTCTTTTTGCTGATCATCTCGATGGTATTAGTTCATAATGTTATCATCCATCCATCATTCTTATACTTACTTACAAATTTTCAAATCGATACACAGTTATATTATAATTTTATGTAATTTATTATATATTTATATTAATTAGTAGGTAAAATCAACTTTTAAGATTGTATTATATAGTTATTAACAAATTAAACTTATAAATGATGTTTGTATTATTTAAAGTAAAAGCTGTCGATATCGTGGGATGTCCTGCCGGAAGCCTTAGGCTATGCTACAGCACGACGCACGATCGTCTTCTGTAAATAATAATATTACTATTATGTTATACTAGCAGTACTCGCCTCTCCGCCCACGTTCAAACTTCTGATATAAATATCAGTTTTACAACAATGTATGAAAGTCTGCCCGATTTGTTGATATTTATGACATTTATGATTACTGCTCCGCTCCCTTGGGTATTAGCATGATGATATAATATAGTCTATAGCCTTCCTCAATAAACGGGCAACTAATGCAAAAAGACTTTTTCAATCGGATTAGTAGTTCCTGAGACTAACCCGTTCAAACAAACAAACAAACAAACTCTGCGTATTATAATAATCGGCATATTATAATCATATATTTATAGAATATCATTTAAGGAAAGAATATAATATTATATATCATTTGTCAGACAATAACAACGATTACCATGGCAACAAACGTTCGCCTCGCCCGATCACACTTTTCGTAACGTTCTCGTCGCGCATTCACCAGCTTACTCTCCAAGTCAAGCGTGCGTAAAGAAGTTTTACTTCAAAAAAGTAATAATCGTCTTGCAAGATTTGATTATACAGAAAAGTAAGTAAAAATGTGTAAAAATTGATATTTTCTATTTAATAAATTACAATATTATGTAATTTACTTATGCATAATGTCATATCGATCCGCCATCTTGTTGCTTTGACGTAAGCTTAAATCATCCCAATATCCAATCTATCTGTTGTTTTCCTTACAAGCGTTAGGGATTCAATATATGCAATTTATATGTAGCTTACTAGCTTATTAAAACAATAACAAATCTATTCCGGAACCGTAAATTTTTCCGGGATAAAAAGTAGCCTATGTGTTATTCCAGACTATAATCTATTTCTGTGTCAAATTGCATACAAATCCGTTCAGCCGTTCTGGTGTGTAAGAGTTACAAACATCCCCATTCACAAACTTTCACATTTATAATATTAGTATAGATGTAAATTTCTATCGCTAGTAAAAAAAACTTCAGATAGATAGCCAAGATATTTTGTTACTCAGTAATTACAGTAAAAACTTTCATTTTAATTGCTAAATCCAAGCGAAATATTAAAAAATGCACCAATCACATTAAATAGTTAATAATATCTAATAATATAATGTTCTCCTGACCGATTCCGGCCACGGCGGCCAATCTCATTGAGACTAGCCAACTGCGCAGGAGATATTATAGTGCACAAGTGTACGCACAGACACAAGTGCACTCTCTATTCCTGTCACTCTCATACTCCGGTGGGACGACTACTCGACACGACCGGTGTGAGTTAAGGCGCAGGACCTACGGCTTTACGTGCTCTCCGAGGCACGGGGGTGAAATATTACCAACTTCCCAAATCCGGGCTGTTACTGAGGCTTACTATACAGAAAGACTCAATAACTAAACTTGGCCCGACCCGAGACTCGAACCCAGGACCTCAGGATGTGCAGCCTTACATGCTAGCCACTACACCACCGAGGCAGTCAAGTAATAATATCTATACATATAATAAAATTGTACCTAAGCCAAATTTGTACATCATATATTTTTTGGAAAATCTTATTGAAATAGAAAGTCTATTATCAATACAGAGGCCGAATCTTTAGTTTTTAGAATTTTTGACTGTCTATCTGTTACCGCATCACGGGAAAACCTCTGAATAGATTTTGATGACATTTGGTATAAAAATAGCTGGTTATCCGAGCCAACATATAGGATAATTTTTACTACGGTAAAATACTCTGAGAAATCTATACTAAATGTAAAAACGTAACTAGGGACGAACTCGAGCGAAGCGAGGGTGAGTAGCTAGTATAGAATATATTATTAACATCAATTTCGTCATTTACGATCTAAGATTTAGTTAATCTAAACCGATAATTTGGATTTAAAACATATTTACAACTGATAAAAGATATTAAAAGCGAATGATAACATTTGATTTATATATTTTTAATAATTTTTTTGATAACACCATACTAAATTACTTATCTGTACTGAAATAATCGTTTTATGTTATGATTATATTAAACATACGAGGTGTTATTGAGTATGTATCGATAGCATACCTATTTACTTGGTTATTTTACGTATCCATAAAATATATAAATAAAATACCCGCCTGCATAAAAGCTAACTAAAGTTGACGAAAGAATAAAGTATTATGCAGTCGGAGACATACAGGTTTCATCCTCGCCGCAAGACGTATGCACATATATATGTGTCCGACTGCATAATACTTTATGCCTTCGTCAACTTAGTTAGCTTTTATGCAGTCGGGTTTTTTTCATTTTAATAATATATTTTTTTATTTATATAATTTTTAGTTTTTGCTAATTATTAGACATTTTAAGTTATATTTAGCCATTATTTATCCTAAATTACTTTTAAACATATAAGTTACGTATATTTTTGCGATCGCCTCTTAAACCCTTTATTTTGATAACCCACTCGATTAGTTTGGAAGAATTTTTTTGAAGACATACAAATTGGTACCTGAAATCCGCCTATTTAATTTTTAATTATTTTATATAGTCTATAAAACTCGCGTTATCAAAAAAATCTAACGACATATGAACCATCAAGATCAGCCAACGCATTTGGTCTGTCAACATAGACTGATAAACACATTACCATCCTTTGCGTCGCGCAATCGGCTAAAAAAGAAGTGTTATCTAGTCAAACTCACACATTTGAGTTAAAAAGTTTGAAATAAAAGAACTGTGCAAAATGATCACATAATATCTTGGTGAATGCATCTTATGATAGGTAGGCACACTGAAAATTAGAAAAAACCACTCGATTAGTTTGCTAAAAGCTACTTCTTCAGACCTATGAAGAACTGGCGAACTTAAATTGTTTTTTTTTCTGTATAATCAAGACTAACATTGTAAATGTGAAAATAACTCTTGTCTGCCTTTTGTTAATTTTTTACGCTTAAACTGCTAAATAGATTTCGATGAAATTTCATCATGGAGACTGGTAAGTCTATCATTTATGAAGCCGCTTACCATATATATTAGTACCATATATACTAGCTAAATTATATAAAATTATATATTATACAATAAGTATAAATCATTCATGTCAATATGAAATTTGTAATTAAAATCTAACACCCACCTTAAATATGGGTCGGATGTACCCCCAGTACACTTTATTAAAAATGGTATTTGTCACGCTCCCCATATAAGTCGATTCATTAAACATTTCTACAACCTCTAATCCTGATTAACGATTTTGACGTGACTACGCATTTTGTATAAGATTATATTATGATGATTATTAAATGACTGTTTTACCTGTTATAACTAAATGATTATTATGACAATATTATAATTCTAGCTGATATATCTATAAATCACTCAGATGAACTATTTAGTTCTTGTTCTCCTTATAATTGTATTCAGCCCTTTTTAACGTCCCACTACTGGGCACGGGACTCTCTTCAATACGAGGGGGATCAGGCCATAGTCCACCTCGCTGGCCAAGTGCGGGTTGGCGGACTTCACATGTCTTTCGAAAACTTGCTAGTTTCTCTCAGACATGCAGGTTACCTCACGATGTTTTCCTTCACCGTAAGGCAAGTGGTAATCAAGTTAGAAAATGATTCGCACATGAAAATATCAAAGGTGCGAGACCCGGGATTGAACCCGCTTCACTCGGTTTTGCAAGCGAGCGCGTTACCATTAGGCTACCACTGCCTTATAATTATTCAACTAGTTTTTCAAATTTTAGAAAGACACTTATGATTATGAAGAAAACTAATACAATTTGAAAAAATAAAGGCTAAGTCAGTTTGTTTATGGTCATAGTTGCCAAGGCTGCATTTTATCAAACTGGGACAAGTATTTTTGCGTCAATGTATATCAAATCAGTAATGTCTGACCTCTAAACAGTACCTAACAGTATAAAATAGATCTAGCTATCTTTAACTGCTTCTAATTAGTAGAATAAGTCACAATAATACGCCATATATTCTTTCTAGTATATTTATTATTTATAAGCGACTCACCCTTGCTTCGCTCGGGTTCGTCCCTAGGTACACACATCTGCTAGTAAAAGTCCCGTTAAAATTAATCCAGCTGTTTCGGAAATTAGCTGGATCAAACAGACAGACAGACAGACAAAATTTAAAAAATATATTTTTTTCTTATAAGTACTGTATATAATTCAATATGCATTTAGTATAAAGCTGTTTTTTTACATTACAAACAGACACATCAATTTTATTTATCTGTATAGAATTTTCTTTGCTTTTTATTTTAAGTTTTGAGAAAATCAGAAACCTAATTTAATGCCTTGGTTGATTGAAATAAATTAGTAATACGTAATACACAAGTAACAACGTGTAATACTTAACACAGCAAGAGATGTGAAGGATTGAAAAAACAGTTAAGCTACATATAAAATGAAAACTTGATTGGCCTTTAAAATAATATGCTAAAACAGCTTTACAAATAAAAATTAAACAGTTTTAATAAACTCTACTTGGATAGAGTAATTTTGAGATGTTTTTAACTGTCTAGATGAGTTAAATTTGTGACCAGAAGCACTTCGATAACTACATCATATCGTAGTTGTACCGTGACCGAGATCTTATAAACCGGTGGTAATTTCACCGGTGGTAGGACTCTGTCAAGCCTGAGGAGTCCGACTGGATGGGTACCACCCCCTTATCTATTTCTGCCGCCAAGCAACAATGATTGCATTGTTGTGTTCCGGTTTGAAGGATAAGGTAGCCAGCGCAATTACAGGCAAGAGGCATATCACCTTAGTCCTCACAGTGACAACGCACCTGTGGTTCTGCATTTTTGTTACTTAAAACCTAAATGCATGAACCGTAGGTGTTATAGGCGACAGGTGCTGCTTTCCATCAGGTCGTTTGTCACTGAATGTCATAAAAAAAAAAAAAAAAAAAACAATGTAATGACATTAATGACATAGTTATAATTCCCCATAGTATACATTCTATTTTAAAAGATATTCATTTCTAAATTGAAACGACTTCTTAATATCCTTTAATAGCTTTTTATTTTTGATGTCAGAGTGCATCGTGCAATTTGCGGGCGCGCCTCTTATAATTAAAATTGCATTAGTCTGCAAATAGACGGTAACGATACGAATGCACTGTTTGAATAAAAATGCAACAGTAACACTGTTTGCTTTTTAAAAGTCTTAACTGGATTGTACCTTGGTTAGGTCTCGTTAGGGATAATAAATGTTTTAGCAAAATTACGTATAGGGATGGTACAATAGTAAAATCTCAACTCAATTTTCTCTATGGTAATAACTTCTTTTAAAGGAATGCCGTTAAACTTTTCCATAACTTAAATCGTACTTAACTTTAACCAAATTAATAATTTCTAGTTTTAAATAAAATTTTCATTATTAATACAAACAATAACTATCAAAAACACATCAAAACAACATAACACATTGCTCAAATGGGTGGGTAAGTAGAGGAAAAAGTTTGCCCATAATAATCAAAACTTCAAATAACTTATATTATCTTATTACAGTATAAAGCACAATAGGCACAATAATATCTATCTTTACAATTCACTCCATTACTCTGAATAGCCCTATTCAATATTTCGCAAGGCCGTGAATTCGAGCATACTGTTGAAGCAGAACAATGAATCTAAATAACCATTAATATGTAATAAATACTAAGGGGTAATAAAAGCGTGTCGCGTGGGGGACAAACAAACAAGTGTAGTGTAGCAACCCTAAACTGCTACCATTGAAAAGTCCTAAGCGTAAAATGTTTAAGGGACGAAGTCATTGCCGAATTTCACCGAATTCGGCCGATTGGTTCCGCTCCGAATGAAGACAGCTGCAGAATTTCAGATATAGGGGTCGCTCTTCATTAGTGTAACTTGTCTTGCCTCGAGATGGATGTTTGTTTATGGACAGCGTGAGTTTGGGCTGATGGTTTCTTGATGATCTGTGGATTATTTATCACACTGCATTTTATTATATAACTATACATATCTCATATTTTTGTTCTTTTAGTTTGTTAAACTAAAAATTGTCTATCAAATATTTTGGAAAAACACAAATATTTTTTTTTAGTAAAAATAAGATTTTACAAAATAAATAACACAATATTACATTTAAAGTACAGTTTAACAATTATGTAAATTGTAAAATAACACATTAATAATAATTTTGTAAATAGTATAGAAAAGGACGTAATAATGTCATGTAATACAAAAACTAATAATTATAGTAATTGAAATTAAATAGAAAACCAAACAAACAGAAAATCGAAGGTCATAGTTACATTTGCTCGCGCCCGCGGATTAGCGAATTGTAAAAAAGATTGGGGTCCCTCCGACCGAACGTGTTAATTACTTGGGTTGGGCGAGGGGTAGAACAGATGAAAGTCAATTTGCTGCTGCGACATGATACGGCTCATTTCATCGGAGCGACAAGTGTGGCACCTGCGCTTTTTCACTGGCCTAGGGGCGTTTCAGTCCTTTGTGCTCTTTTAGCAAACAATAGCGAATTGCATTGTGTCCCTTTAAGCGCTCGCTCCCAAACATATTGAGTATTCTGCTACAATTTTCGTACAAGTGTATCGTACCTTTCTGTAAAATTATCCCTTTGGATACAAGAATTAATTGTTTTTATAAATTACACAGTTTTGTTTAAATATGTTCTTCTTTTCCAGAAGAGATCAAGTTCGGTATTAACCGATTAGTTGGTGAGAAAACTGATGAAGAAGATAATGAATCACATAACAACGAAAATTCTAGAGTTGAAGATGTATCTCCTACATCACGATGTGGAAGCCCTTGCTGGGCGCCATCACCACATTCACCACGTTCCATACGTTCAACTTCACCCGAATTAGAAGTAGATTCACCTCCATCGTCACCAAGAAGACCACCTGATTCCTCACCACCTCTGAAAAGATCGGAAGCTTTTTCAGTCAGTGCACTATTACGACCAGATGCACCAAGAGTTCAACCTCAAAGACCAATTTTATATCCACCTCTACCATTCGCAGAATTTCTGAGAGATGCTGGTAGTCTTGGCCTTCCAGTTTGGGGTGGTTATAGCAATTTATACCTTCATGCAGTGCAAGCAGCCGGTCCTGAACTACTTAGATTACGTGCAGCCGTACTTGGTACTCCAAGCCCGCTATCAAGACCCCTACCAATAGGAGACGTGTACTCTTGTGTAAAATGTGAGAAAATGTTTAGCACTCCACATGGATTAGAAGTACACGCGAGAAGATCACACAATGGAAAAAGACCGTTCGCCTGTGAGCTGTGCAGCAAGACGTTCGGCCATGAAATCAGCCTCAGTCAACACAGGTAATACTTTCATCATAATTATTATAATAATTAATGCTCTATGTATTTTGCACGGTATATTAATTAGTAATACCGGTTTAGGTACTTGGTTTAATTTAAACTAGTTTTTTGCTTTCTCATCTTAGTTCATGCGAATTCAAATTTGATAAAGAATGTTATGTCATCTAATTGGAATCCCTTTCAACAGGGCTGTCCACAGTGTAGAAAAAGTCTTTGAGTGCAAGCAATGTGGGAAAACTTTCAAGAGGTCCAGTACACTTTCCACTCATCTCCTCATACATTCTGACACAAGGCCCTACCCTTGCCAGTATTGCGGCAAGCGGTTTCATCAGAAGTCTGATATGAAGAAACACACATATATACATACTGGTAAGTTATTTATATTATTTTAGATCAATAATATTTGAATGAAGGTATTGATATTATTATTTTTTACGTCTTCATTTAATAATAATAACATTTTGGAACATTAACACACAGCACTATCTAGCTTCATTTCAAATTACGAGGTTTGTGTTATGGATACAAGATAGTTAATATACTATACATATATAACATTAAATACATACATTATATTATTATAAACACCCACGACTGGAGTACAAACATTCGTGTATATCACACAAATGAATGCCCCCAGCGGGACTCGAACTCGCGACCGCTGGCACAGGAAGTACTACTACAAACTGACCCAAACGTGTCGTCGAAGTCAAAGTGTCGTCATTTAAATAATAAAACATCAGAAATCACTTACATACATAATATTATTTATTAGGTCCATTATCCTACACTAGACTTTATAATTAAACCTCTAAGTATCTGTATTGTAGGTGTTAAATTCCTAACAAGATTCAGCTAAGCTTAAACAATAATTCACCTTAACTTTCCATTTAGAGTACCGGCGTATTTCAACTTTGTCACAACATCTTACCCCTCACCACATAATTAATGTACATTAGCACCTAAGATGAGTTGGGGTGTTTTATAATAATCGCAGAGAGAATGGAAGGCGTTTGCGGTGGGTTATAGGGCGATTGCTTTACTCGATACACACGGATGTTATAATGAAAATTTTAATTTAAACGTAATTTGAGCCTAATAGTAGAAATTTCAAAATATAACGTCAATAAATTAAAAAGGAATGGACTATGGCCTGATCCCTTCCGTATTGAAGGTAGGCCTGTGCCCAGGAGTGGGACTTTAAAAGGGCTGAATAGAATAAAAAAGAAATCCTTGATTTCTTTCGTGTATAGCAAACGCAGTGTAACGAATAATTTTCTCGTCCTTCATTATTCACTTATGTTTTGATAAAGCATATTGGTATGTCGACGTCATCACTAAAATTTAGTAATTAATAACTGCTAGTAACTATAAACTACTTTCAGACTAAGGAGTAATAGAGACAGAGTGTCATAGAACTAAAAACGAAACCAAACAATAATGTTTTAAAATAGTACACAAATAACAATTTTTATATGTAAAAAAATGTATGAAAACCGGCCAAGTGCGAATCGGACTCGCGCACGAAGGGTTCCGTACCATTATCTATAAAAAAAGAAACTCGTGTCTGTTGTATGGGAGCCCCCTTAAATATTTGTTTTATTTTAATTTAATTATTTATTTTTAAAGTGAATATATAATATAACTAAACATTCTGTGAATATTTCAAGCGTCTACCTGTTGCCGTTATTAATATCGAGCAAAAACGAGTAAGAAAATCACATTTGTTGTATGGGAGAACCTTAAATATTTATTATAATTCTGTTTTTTAGTATTTGTTGTTATACCGGCAACAGAAATACATCATCAGTGAAAATCTTAACTGTCTAACTATCACGGTTCACGAGATACAGCCTGGTGACAGACGGATAGACACACACAGACGGACGGACCCGTTTTACCCTTTGGGTACGGAACCCTAAAAACTAACGAATTTTAGTGTAATAAAGAAAAAAAAATGAATTAAAAGAACTAATGCTTAAAAATACAGAACAATATTTCATTATTCTTATTTAATTCTCAAAAATTAATTTAGCTTTAAAACATAATATAAAAATTTCCCTTATTCATTAAAGAATGTAAGCGATCTTTATAGCAAAATCTAGAATAGTAGCATAAATAGTGAATCACGCTACCATTTTTAACTTTGGCATTTATTTTAGCGGAGTCGGTCCGTAATTCTTTAGGCTGAGAAACTACTTTTAGAAGAGATTAATATTATCTAGTCATTTCTCGGTCTCCTAAGGGTACTACCTGTGAGTATACAGTCATTCATGAATACAAGATGTCGCGGTACATAGTCCATTGTTCCGATATCACTTAAGCCGCGGGACAAGATTAGGGGATGCTCAAACAAATATTTAAACCTAAACTGTTTGTATAAATATTAAGCATTAATACCTCTGAAATAACATTAACTATAAATAATATTTTAATAGTTAAAAAAAATTGGTTTATTAACAGTAACATACAATAAATAAGTATTGACTTACAATAAAGTCAATTTGATTTCGGTTCTATTTAGTAGCTGGTGACCAAACCACGACCTTTCACTATTGTTTTTCTGATAATATTTTTTGAGTGATAATTCTACTAATATTATAAATACTACTCGTAATATTATTAATGCGAAAGTTTGTGAGGATGTATACGTGTATGGATGTTTGTTACTCTTTCACGCAAAAACTACTAAATGGATTTTAATGAAACTTTAATATAACACATAGGCTAATTTTTATCTCGGAAAAATATACGGTTCACGTGGAATTTGTTTTGTTTTCTAGAGGCGAACCCGAGCGAAGCGTCAGCTGCTAGAAGCATACCTATAATTAGGAATTTTTCGTAAGCTTTCATTCGAGGCTTACAATGCAAATACACTGCTACTATACTAGATACCAAGATCATTAAAGACAAGTTTATATTAGATTTTTTAATAAATAATTATCATGTTTATTCTCATGATGGATAAGCTATTTAAAATTATTTCACATTTTCCAAAAAAAAAAAACCTACTATAAATGTATATACGTATAAAATATCTATCATTGATTTATTTCCAAGAATTTCTGTTATGTAACGTAAACAAGGTACTTCAGAGAGATCTCAACATCCCTATCAACCCCCAGTTCATTTAAGACAGGGGTGGGGGATCCGTGATTCGCTTTTCATTGCTTTACGGGGGTGTGAAGGAGAGAGACATACTTGAGACACCGGGCATGACCGAGAGCCAAGATTTAAGGTTGGGTTAGTTATTGCGGCACATGTTACCGTAGCTATACTATTTATATGGCAATGAATGAATAAATTTTCGTCCCTATAAAGCGAATAGGTTATCTTCCACGGTGATGTCTGACACTTTTTAATCAAAAATAAGTACGGGCAATAAATTACTGGAAACTGTACTGGTGAAAAATTTTAACTGAAGTATACCTAAGTGTACAAAGATAATAAGGTTTCATAAAATTAAACAATATTAGCGTCAATTGAACACCATTGTAAAACTTAAGACTTTACATCATCCTATGCAAGTAAATTCATTAATAGCCACACCCGATCACCCCCACCCCACCTGTAAATTATTAACAATATCAACTTAGCAAATAGTTACGCGAACAGCATTTTAATCAGCGTCCCAACTTCTTGATTAATGTGCCACCATACAATTTATCGTCGAAATTTTATTTATAATTGCGCCAGCTAAATTAAATGGGGAGCGATTAGTCAATGTCAAGATGTAGGACCGCGACCCGCGATTTGTCACCTCTCCGAACCGGTTTAATTCGACGCTAATTGAGCTTCGAAGTTAGTTTCCCCTGAACTTCTACCTGTTACGGTAATTATCTATCCTAATAGTAGTGAGTATTTAATGAATCGTTCACTTAACGCCGGTTAATACGCAGATATATATGTTAGCAATTATAAAATATTATCTCTAGTATAAAAATGAAATTAAATTATGACCTAAAACGTCACCCTGTGACATCCAAAGCAATTAAAAAAGAATGAAGGTTAAAAAAATAAAGGTACTTAAAAAAGGAAGTCAAAATTAAAATGGACAGTAGTAGCAAGCATCAAGAATCATTTAAGTGCTTTAGCTTCATAAAAGTTTGATTTTCAAAATACGCCGGTAAGGCATTTTTTAAACATTTCCTCCCTCTTAATTAGTCGGGGAGTAAACAAGAGGCGCATTAGCTCTCGCAATAATTACACAGCGGCTAAATTTTCCTCTCTTTGCTTTTTTTCCTTATTTTTTGCATTATTTTCCGGTCGTGGTTTGTTTTGTGGTAAAGAATTCAGAAGCATTTGTGAAATTAGTTTTCATTGTCATGCAATTATGGCTTTACAGCTAATTGCTGGTCCATCTTTTATTATGAAAAGCTTCCTTTTTAAAACACTTACTTTATTAAAGCTTGATACTACTTTATATCTCAATATATATGTATATGTTTATTTTAGATTAAAATGTCATAGTGATGAGAGTAAAAATTGTGAAATCACAATTCCGTGTAAGATACTGGCAAAGGCAATATCCATTGGAACAAGACTATGAAGAACAAAATTAAAAGTATAAAATACTTAATAATTGCAATTCTCGCGCCAAATGTTCTCTACTCAGCTTTCAACCCTCTGATTACTTTGAAAGGCTTTCCGCTTAAAAATAGTAAAAAGTCATTTGAAGACTTCTTCTAATTGCGTAATTAGATCCCTAAGACGCTTTCAATTGAACGAATGTTACATATAAATGAGTTTTTTAAATCCAGAATTTTTAATATTCACTTTATTTTAAAAATAAATATCTTACTATTACGAGAATTATCTAATATTAGAACTAGCAAAAGTAAAAAATAAAAGTTATTTTCGTTGGTCTAAAAATAAAAGTAATCATGACCATGTTAAGAAAACAACTAAAACTAACTGTCCAATCTCTCAAAACCAATTCTTCAGAGAAGATTCAAGTCTTAGCGAATTCCGTCCACACAACCTACTGGGAGGAAATCTAAGCGGTCCATAAGGAAGGAGAAGTGGGGGTGTCGGGGGGACTGAATCAAGGAGTGCTACGTGCCTTGAGTTTAATTAAGGACTCTAGAGGGTCTTCAGATACTTCGATTTTAGTGGCGTTTTCTTTCCATTCCTTAAACACACTTTCATAGTAAATGTCGTTGTTTCAACTGAACTTTGCTAGATAGGTTTCATTTGAAAATGATCTCATATTATTAGTATTTATACTAATGTACTCGTACAATTGCTTTAGAGTATTTCCATGTAAGAAATATTTAACCAAACGTATTTGACAATTTGTATACATATATTCTATACCTCAGATAATAATTAATTACTGAAGAAATTGGGGTGATTGAAAATGTCAACAAGAACCATACATTTTTTTACAAATTTTCTTACTAAATATTTTTTCTCTACTAAAAATGAAAGGAATATAATATCACGGATTTATATTTTTTCACAGATACACGTAACTCGATCTCGCTAGGGACGATAGAAATCACTTCGAGATTTTTTTCTCACGCGAAAAAGTGACATTTGAATTCGTATGCCGCTTCACTCCCATACAATATTAGATGGTCCCGAGAGAGAGGGGTAATTAAATTAATGTCCTCAGCCCTCTCTCCTCGTTGAGTAATCCGATACCTGCATTGTTTTCATCTGAAAGTGCTGGTGACGTAGTCTTCTTTGTTTCATATAAATAACACCTTTTGATCGTTTGCTTTTAAGATTACTTAGTAGATTAATATTATATTACTGTATCTTAATATTTTATGTTCATAGTTTACTCCATTTATTTTATTTACATTCGCCATCATTTTTAAGAACTTTGCAGTCAAGTTTAAACTCTGTAAGACATATTTTTTAAGAAAAACGTATATTTTCTGAACTCTAAAACATCTATATCCATATAAAAATATTCATCTCCAGTGTGATATTATGGCTAAGTTAACCCTACGCTCACTAGGTCAATTTAAATAAGACCTCATGATTAATATTAGCAAATCATCCGTAGAAATCTGTTCCTCCGGGACTACTTCTGGAGTCCGGCTGGGGTAGTTCAAACACAGCGGGGTTCTCACTAGCTAATCGCGATAATGTGTTTATTGAATTAGGCGGCGTGTGTCCGCGCTCCAGTTGCACATGGGTAGCGTGGCTATTTGGGGTGCTTCTTTTTAGCGAAATCGACAGGGTTAGAATTAAGTTAGTACGGAAATTGACTTGGCCTCTGAAATGTGATAGCATATGATAATGTTTAATCTTTTGTTATTAAAAATACTATGTCATATTCTTAAATATTAGTTTTCTTAAGTATCTATACATACAAATATTGTTATATCACCAATATGTATATAAAGTCGTTGATTTTTTTTAGTATTACCTAGCAATTAGCCAGATAAAAATTATGAGTAAAAATACTTATCGTGACGTCTATGTCCTTAAATATACCATAAAATTTTAACAGAAATATTTTATGTACAAAATTACTTCGTCTACTTGATTGTACGAGTACTTCGGTATTTGGGTTTTTATGTTTGATTAGCTTAGAGAAGATTACGTTAGAGGTCAGATTGATAATTATTATTAAGGAAAATTGCGACATATTAATGTATGTAAGTTTCTTGTAGATGCAATATAAAGCATAATTTAATTGCGATTTTTTTTGTTTTAAGAAATGATGAATCATTGAATGATTTTTAACCTAATCATTTGAGCTTATTAAACTACCATTGCAATACAATGCAAATAATTTCCAATAACATTACCACTTGTCTTACGGAAAACATCTTGAGGAAACCTGCATGTCTGAGAGAACCAGAAAGAAAAGAGAGAGAAAGAAAGCAAGTTTTCGTAAGACATATGCAATCCGCCAACCCGCACTTGGCCAACGGAAGAGAGGCTCGTGCCCAATAGTGGGACGTTAAAAAGGGCTGAATACATACAATACAAAATCACCATTGTTACATTAAATTTAGAAAATCGTAAATACTTAAAATTAGTAAGTATTTTGGCTCAAGAATATCTGAAAGACTTTGTGAAGGCCACATATTTAACAAACTTAGGTCATATCAGAAATCTAAACAGCCCCTAAAATTAAGTATAAAAACAATAACTATGGAAGTGCAAAATATTATAGCATTGACATGTCTACTTCGAAGGGATCTAGTGTACCACGCTTATAAAAAATGATCTATAATATTCGAAGGGCTCTTGACGGGTTAACTTAATACATATAACATACCGGTAGCGCGTGCGCAACGCGTGCCGTACATAAAGCGGTAGTGATTATTCAAACAATTCGATTTTAAATCCAATCTCGCATTAAAGTAATGAATCCCGGTTGCGTCATCTGCCAAATATTGTCTTAGTTTAATAAATATAAAAATTCTAATATCGAGTGTCATGTTTATTCTATCTCTACATACTTAGTAAGAGATTTATTCAAATAATAAAGTGAAATCTCAATGCTCTGAAATTACTGAATGTTAAGTGGGATGCAGTTAGGTTAAACGACTGTTTCTTGTCTATATAATATATGTATGTATATAAAAAATCAATTGCCGTTCGTCAGTCTCGCTAAAATTCAAAAACAACTGGACCAATTTGAATAAATCTCTTTGTTTTTATTTTGTTAGTCTCTGAGTATGCCAGGGAGGTGGTTTAAGTATAAAAGAAATAGGGAAAACCCAGTAAAAAACAGCTGGAAAATTGAAATGTTCAAAACTGTTTAATTTTACCTATGTATATGTAATATAAAGTCTATCATACCATACTAAAAGTTAAAACGCTAGTAGCTAGTGTTGTGTAAAAGAAAAATGATATACGATTTTCCTAACATATCCTCACATCCATACTAATATTATAAACCATACTAATATTATAAATGCGAAAGTAACTCTGTCTGTCTCTTTTTCACGCTTAATCCGCTGAACCGATTAAGACGAAATTTGGTATAGAGATAGTTTGAGACCATGGAAAGGACATAGGACACTTTTTATCCCTGAAATCATTCCTCAAGGAAGTGGATGAAAGATTCTATGGGGAATATAGCTAGGGACGAACCCGAGCGAAGCGAGGGTGAGTCGCTAGTTACATATAAACAAGAGTTTAACTTATTCTAAATAAATGAGTGACAGTTTTGAAAGTTTGAAACACAAAGCAAAGCAAATTGAAAGCCGTCATATCATATCTTCTAAAAACTTTCTTCCTCGAAATAATGTAAGTTGAGTGATATCTTTAAAACAAAAGGAAGTGAATGAAAGTTTTCCGAACTCTACCTAAATTTAATTACTTACTAACTACATAGTTAGAATTCTAATGGCAATATAACATTTAAATGTTATCACATTGGTCATTTACAGGCAATTGTTAGCTAATCACTTTGGTGGTTTAAAATTCAACCATTTAGAGTTAAGTCAACAAAGTAAAAAAATCAATTTGATTGCACTCTCTGATACCGAGTGCATTAACAAACCTAATTCCCCGATTGTCGTGGTGAAGACACGCGACAAGCACGTGGCTGAAGCTTTTCACCAATTATTAGATTAGACCATGGCTTGTTAAAGTTTTTACTGAAATTACAATTGTATTGTTTCCATGTAATTATTGTATAGTTCGATTTTCTATGTTGGCGGCTCTGACCAAGGAATATAGACAGTCATAAAACTAAACATATTGGTTTAAAATAGTAGTATAAATGTTAATAAATAGAAATATCTAAGGGATTTTATTATAATAAAAATAATATAAGAAAGTTGCAAAATAATATAAGAAAATGGCGGTGGTAGCCCAGTGGTAACGCTTGGGAAACCGAGTGAAGCGGGTTCAAATCCCGGTCTCGCACCTCTGATATTTTCATGTGCGAATCATTTTCTTACTTGATTACCACTTGCCTTACGGTGAAGGAAAACATCATGAAGAAACCTGTATGTCTGAGAGAACCTAGCAAGTTTTCGAAAGACATGTGAAGTCCGCCAATCCGCACTTGGCCAGTGTGGTGGACTATGGCCTGATCCCCCTCGTCTTGAAAGGGAGGCCCGTGCCCAGCAGTGGGACGTTAAAAAGGGCTGAATACCAATATAAGAAAGTTAATATAAGTTCTCTTTTAAGTGGACGAGAACTTATGGTTAAAAAAATGAGTGCGTGTAACTTTTACACGCGGTTGAAGTAAAAATACTTTGAAAGAAATTTTTCATAATGCTAAAGAATATATTATTAATTATTTTCATTACTATGGCATTTTCTTCTCAAAAGTTATAAATTAACGATTAATTCATACATATATAAAATTTCCCTTATTCTTTAAAGAAAGTAAACTATATGTATGACAAAATCGAGAATAGTAGCTTAAACAATAAATCACGCTACTATTTTTGATTTACACATATATTTTAGCGATCGTCTACATAATTCTTTAGTCTGAAGTTGGTGGTTAAAATCTGCACGTGCAATATATAATTGAACCTACTTCCGGAATAGCTGGCCTTATCAATAAGTACAATATATTTACACCACTAATTTTATTGTTTTTTGACTTCACGATAACATTGGTAAAACCCGCGCCTTCATCCGAGTTGACCCAAAAAAGACAAATGAGGTCAGCGGATATATCCTACAAGACTATATTTATATGGTATAATTTAAATTACTTAAATTTTATTGAGAACGTTTTAACTATTATATATATGTATTATGTGTATGTATGTTTGCTATTCCTTCACAACAAAGGATGAAAATTTTAGTTTATACACTGATAAAGGCTCAAGTTGCTATTTTTGCAAATTTTTTTTATTTTAAGTTGCGTATTGTATAAGGAAAAAGATAATTTAATTTATAAGGAAAAAGATATCATTTTGGTAGTTTTTTATCTATCATATAACAAAACTCTAACTGAGTCGAATCCGTACCTTAAATATTTTTTGAAAAATCTTATTGAAATAGTCATTACTATCGATACAAAAGCCAAAGTTTGCAGAATTTTTGTTTGTCTGTCGGTCTGTTACCGCATCACGGAAAACCCACTGGAGGAATTTTGATGAAATTTGATATGATGATAGCTGTTTATCCAGATCAACATATACGATACTTTTTACTGCGGAAAAATAACCCATCTTTGAGAAATCTATACCTACTAAACGTTAAAACGTAAGTAGGGAGTAGGGACAAACCCAAGCGGAGCAAGGGTGAGTCTTTAGTGCTTTTATAAAAATAGTAAATACTTCAATCGTCATACAATAAATACAGCTACAATGTGTATTAATTCTCAAAATAAGCGCATCCGATAATCAAATTACTATGTTTTGATTGGCCGACGCGGCGTCATGAGTGTTATCATTTCACACAATGGCGCCAGGTGTCTAGTGTTTTCTTAAACCAGCTTGTGAAGATATAACCCCTATTCTAGGGGTTGTACGATTGAAAATATAAAGGGGTGGTCACAGGTCAGACGTAAAATGCACTGAAGAGCAACAATAACAGTGGCAAATGTATGTTTGCTATATGAAATCGTGTTAGATTTGAGTGGCTTTCTAAAGTGCTGTTACTAACAATGTTATTGTTAAACTTATGTTAAAGCTTACATCTGGCTATTTAAATAAAATATATTTATTAATCATGTATTTTGTTCTTAGTTTTGAAATTATTTAGCATATTTTTTCACAGTTGTTACCCAATATTAAATTTCTATATGAAATCTATAAATTTTTGTTCTTATATATATATTAAAAAACTAGGGGCGAACCCGAGCGGAGCGAGGGTGAATCGCTAGTATGTCTATATATCACTAATATGTTATATAAAAGTACACACAATAACATTCTTATAACAATAAAAATCAATGCTTTACTTATAAATATAAGATCACAGTACCACATCTAAGCCGTAAGATTTCTAGTAACCGACACGTACCGCACGTGCCACCCCGAGGCAGATTTGCTGCGGTTGGCTTATATTTGAAGGTAGATGAAATATATTTTTGGTTTAAATATAGTAAAAGAAGTAAAAACTTATCTATATGTGTATGTGTCATTATGTAATATTATATATTTTCTATTTATATTTATATTTTATCCTTGTTTGTCTTTTATATGACGAAACGACTTGATGGATTTGGATAAAATTTAGTACATAATATATAGATTAGGTACTCCTATCACTTTGAGTAAGAGACATGCTACTAGGTACTTAGGGAAGCACAAGAGCGAAGCAAGATTAAGTCGGTAGTTTTTATTATATCCACCACCATAACCTAATAACGTATTTACATCAAATTCTTAATCTGTTTTTAATACTTTAATTATATACAGCAAATGCCTTGAATGTCGGAAGCAAAAAGTTGTACTGTTTGTGTGAAACTAAAACTCAAATATTAATTATCACACTTAAAAAAACTGCGAAAGTAAGTTTCTAAATGAGTTATTTAGTTAGTGAGTAATTAATGCGTTTGCTCCTTTTTACGCTGTATCCACTCAGTAAATTTGAATTAAATACGAATTAGAAATAGCTTGTAATATTATAGAGACATAATATAACTACACATAGAATATACTCGTATTAACACACAGACTAATTTTTGTAGACGTATCAAGGAATATATCAAAATATTTATTATATCTTCGAGTATAACAAGTAAAATAAAAACAAAATATTTGCTATAAATGCTAATTTTAATTTAGCTTAAGTCAGTATTAATAAAAAATATTCATTACAATATTAATCTCTAGAGTTATTGAGCTAAAAATATGTATGAATTTTAAAGGACGCACCCCAATCTGTCACGTTTGAT
This sequence comes from Argynnis bischoffii washingtonia, assembly GCA_033884665.1. Lineage (NCBI taxonomy): Eukaryota > Metazoa > Arthropoda > Insecta > Lepidoptera > Nymphalidae > Argynnis > Argynnis bischoffii. The sequence continues at coordinate 14,391,108 of CM066609.1, read as the reverse complement.
TTACAGTGTATAACATCATCCGATAAATCCTTTAGTGTGGCAATGGCAATATAATGAAAATTCGATATGTCATGACATGTACTCCATACTACTTGTAAATATGACTTTGTTTGAGTCAAATAAAAAATTATAAAACGGTACTACTTTTGAATCACTAATTTTTAAATGGAGCATATTAAGCATGGAGCAGTTATTTTTAAATTGATGTACCTTTTTAGATAAAAAAATCATTATTTTTACGAGAGCGAAAATTTTTAAGCTACTGGACCGATATTGGAAATTCTTTAACTATTATAAAGCTATACTTTGTATCTTATATTTGTATCTTTGTATCTCATCTCCCAATATAGGATACTAAAATTTCGTGCAAAGCGGACATCTTCTATACTTAATATTATAAATGTGAAACTTTGTGAGTATGGATGTTTGTTACTCTTTTACGCCAGAACGGCTAAACGGATCTGGATGAAATTTGGCACAAAGATAGATTATAGTCTGGAGTAACACGTAGGTTTTTTATCTCGAAAAATGTACGGTTTTCATGGGATAGGTTTGTTTTTGTTTTTCTAGAGGCGAACCCGAGCGAAGCGAGGGTGAGCCGTTAGTGTAATATAATATCATTAAAATTACACACAAAACCGCATGCAAATACCAGTCTTACTTGATATTTTATCCCCATTATTGGTATTAGATATAATCCGACTAAATGATAGTAACCCTTTGTCAGAGAGCGATTTATTTTGTCATCATAATGTCTTGTAATGCTAGGATTAGCGGTGTAGGGTGTCGAATGATTATAATTGAATATCAAATGTAAGGGTGCTTTCAAATGCCTTAAACTATATGAATATATAAGTGTATTAAAATAAATAATATGAAGAAGAAAAATTTGTTGCTTAAATGTAAGTAATAGTTTTTAGTAAAAATTAAATTCGTGAGAGCCGTAGCCGATTCGTCATATTATATACGTCATTTAAAACAAATAAAAAAAACCAAATCTATCCCACGGGAACCGTACATTTTTCCAGGATAAAAAGTAGCTTATGTATTATTGTGATGTATGAGCTATATTATTCTTTATTTGTCATCCATGATATTATTGTAAAGTTTCATTAAAATCCATGCAGTAGTTTTTGCGTAAAAGAGTAACAAACGTCCATACATCTATACATCCAGACATCCATACATCCTCACAAACTTTCGCATTTATAATATTAATAGAATTGAATTAGTAAAATAAATACTATCAATAATTATAATATTTGTTAATAATATAGTTACATATAATTTTAAAATATCACTAAACATTTTCCTTTTTTTTTAAATATCTTCTCTTTAAATTTAATTAAAAATACTTAATAAAATGAAGTTAATGGAATCAAAATAATATCAACTTTTGAGGGCCACCTCGTACTACAATAGACTGACTTTTACGCAACTGTTTACATTGCTCACTTGTGCAACTTTAGTGAATATGAATAGTCGATATACATTTTTATGATAAAAGATAATACGCACAAAGACCTTTATATTTATTTTAAATGTAAAATTTTAAATAAAAGTATGTTTTCGGATTATTTCGCGGTTTATTATGGTTTTTGGTTCCCGGCGTTTCGAATGCTTTACAGCAATCATGGTCACGGGAGAGACTAAGGTTTTAGACAACTCAAAAACCTATATCCGAAGATTTATTTTTATTTTAAATGTCAAATATTTGCGTAAATCTAAAAAAGTATTAAATGTATACGTTAGTAACAAACTTTACTTTGAAATAACTAGTGTTTGTTAACTGGTAAAAACTGGACCATAATCATTATTGAAAATTTCTGAAAAACGTAGAATTTACCTAAAAAAATTACTTATATAAAAAAACTGTTTCAAATTTTTTTTTATTATTAACACTATAGCTCGTCAATCAATAACTACTAAAAAAAAAGAAAATTGGTTAATTTTTTATTAGGTTTTTGCTATTCGTCCTGTAATCGGATAAATAAAAAATATATTATTCATACGACTATTATCGGTTTGTATGAATATTTATGACTTTTGTTTTCTAATGTAAAATAAGTGATTTTTAGATGGAAAAGTTTCTATATGCAAAAAAAAAAAATAACCTTAACCTACCGAGCTAAACCGAGCTTTTTATTCTAATTAATTATTTATAAGCCTATTCGTCCTTCCTTACAACTTATATATTTTATAAAGGACGAATAATTATTTTTTATTCATTCTACTAAAGGGCAAATAGACACTCCGTTTTTACTAAAATATATTAACAAATTGTAATGAAAAAATTGTAAACCAGTAGTCAAAATAATAATAAAAACTCATAATGTAGCCTTATAATAATTTTTTTTTATTTTAAAAACTTATAACACCATTATTGAATTGGTCATACTATATTTTTAAAAAATTCTCAATTTCGGCTCTTTAAAATAATTTCCTTATGTATTATATGTGTATTATGTATATTATCTTTGTAATTTCCTCATGGTTAATAAGTCTTAGTAATTTCCTGGTACTGGATCAAGGTTATCTAAAAACTTTGATAAGTTAACATTAACAATGTATATTTAACATGTAATTTTTAGATCCCCTGTCTTATTTTCTATAAACAATTTAGGTTTTTTGAGGAAATAAAAACTAAGAAACATAGTTTTAAAATAGTTTACGAGAAAGTACTAAGATCGTTATCGTACTTAATGATTTTTCAAAGATGCTGTGGAATTTTTAAGCATTTTCTTCAATAAATGCTAAGCTAAATTACATAATTACAATATAAAGAGGCGACTACTGGCTTACTACTAAAGTGTGTTACTTCGGACTACTAGATTAAACTGGGATTTAGAATAAAAGGGACGGTGGGTCCTTAGGACTATAAACATCAGTTGTCACGCTGCAATAAAGGAAGTGACGCTCACATTCTTCGCGTGCCAAATCCAGCACAACGTTTGTAGAGCTACTAAATTTGGATGCGATAATCAATTATTTAATATATTAAATAATAAATAATACAATAGTATTTTTATAATAATAAAAAAATAAATAATAAATATGTTGGCACCACTTAGTTCCATGGTAAGCTACGAGGCTTGTGTTATGGATACCAGATAGTTGATACACTACACATATATAACTTTAAATACATACATATTATAAATATAATTTTTTTAATAAATTAATCTTTAAATATTATATTTCACTCTTCCTTAAAAAATAAATATAAAACTTAAAATATAACAATGTGACTACTTTATGGGTTTTTAAGGTGTATTAGAAATAGATAGACTAATAATAATAAAGAAATTTTCATGAGAAACTGGATATAAAATATAGTAAGAATTATTTTCAAAATTTATTGTCACTGACATTTAATGAAGCGGGGTAACCTCTAATAAGTAAATATAAAACTTATGATTATTTTTTCATGAAAATACTACTAACTGCTTAGAATTTCACGGAAGTAGGATAAATTCTAAAGAATAAAATATAAAACTACAAAGTTTGAATAGTCCATACACTAACAAAAAAGTTACAATCAACAAAAATGTGAGCTTAACGTTTAAAACTAGAACAAATCCAAAATACATAGAAACTAACCATTCGAAGCTCAACGACCATTAAAGCTACAACACACTCGACAATATCCGACAATAAATGGGAAAGTGCCGAAAATCCCGAATTCCTGTAAGGTCACAAATACATCGCAATAAACGGAGTGACTCGCATTCGCATTGTTCTCAACAATCCCGCCGGAACAATCTGCTGCATACTTGGCCGTTATGTCCACTTGATTATATGTAGTTTTTGTCTTATCTACTAGCTTAAAAATTCTCTATCTTTTCGGATTATTTCAGATTTGATATTAGAGATTTTTTTATACAGCTTGTTTTGTAAAATTGTGGGTAGGCACTGTCTGTAATAAGTATATAACGCCTTTGAGACGTCTAAAACCTTAGTCTGTCCCGTAACCATGATAGCTGTAAAGCATTCGAATCGTCGGGAACCAAAAATCTGAATAAATCCGCGAAATAATCCGAAAAGATAGTTTTATTTATAATGTCAAATATTCGCGTAAATCTAAGGAAGTATTAAATTTTTTTATTAATCTACTCGAAGCCTTAAAATTAGGATATTATCAGTTTAGATAGATATTTGTTTTCCTTTCAAGCATTAATAAAGTATCAGATGTAATAGAGATAGTTATTAAGAATTTTCCATGGGATTGGACTTGCAAAAAGCTATTTAGGACGATTATTACAATATACAGAGTTATTATATGTTTTTTTTAAAATACAACCCATGTACTAACTAGAGAAATCAAACTTCAAGCCTTTAAGTTCGCATTTAAATGACATATTTAAATTACGTTTTTGTGTACTAGATGGCGTTAAGTGTATTCTCAATCGCGCTATGGTTTGGTATACCCCAAAAAATATTTAACAGATTGTAAATATATTTATAGGCTATAGCATCTTCTTAAAAGGCCCTTGCCCTTGTCATGGAAGTTCAATAAAAGCCTATCTTACCAGCACTACATTATTTTGGTAGTTTTATATATTATCAAGAGTTCATCCTGTCCATTCTATTAGTCCATATATCACAGCCTTTATACTAGGAAGCTATTAGAGCTATATTACTGAAATGTATGAAATAATTCTGTAGTAATTTACAAAAAGTAAATTTATTTTCAAACAGACATTTCTTCTTTGTATAGCGAACTGGTAGGTATAATTAAAATCTATTAAAAAGGAGAAACAGAACAACAATATAAAGAATGAATGCTTGAACTCAATAAATCTTCTGGATACTTCCAAAAATATTTATAACCATTCCGTAGGTCCACGAACGACCCCCGTCCGAGGGCGTATTAACGAATTTGTCAAGTGTCAACGTGAGGGCTCTTATTAGTTCGGGGGAACTTATACAATTTTCACGGTGATGTTCACTTGACATTTTATTCGATTCTTAGGGTTAGCCTGTATAGGAATGAAACAATAAATAAATTTATTTAAATTAACTATTTTTAACACATTATATTACAAACATATTTTTACTTTATTATTATATAACATTTATTGATAATTAGCCACTCACTCTCGCTCCGCTCGGGTTCGTCTCTACTTACGTTTTAACGTTTAGTATAGATTTCTCAGACCTGAAATATTTTCCTGCAGTAAAAAGTATCCTGTATGTTGACCCGGATAACCAGCTATCATCATCCCAAATTTCATGAAAATCCCTCCAGTGGTTTTTCCGTGACGGACAGACAGACAAAAATTCTAAAAACTATAGATTCGGCCTCTGTATCGCTAATGATGTCTATTTTAATAAGATTACCAAAAAAATATTTAATGTACAGATTCGGCTTAGTTACAATATTATTATATGTATAGATAAAATCATTAGGAATCAATTTAATTAGAAAAAATAAAAAATTATTATCTTTATTGGAACAAACTGAAAAGTTACATTATAGGTTGTACGATAAAGACTTCATTCGTTGAAAACTGTAACCCAATAACGTCCGTCTCCAACAAATTTTAATATTAATTAAAATTCGTATTCAAATATTATATACAATAATAAAACCTACTGCCTGTACGTAAATCGAAAATGCAAAGGACATTAAAAACGTGAAATAAAAAAGTCATACCACCTGATATACGGTACATAGTATCTACACATATAAATCAAGCATAAGTGGCATTTACACAAGTTCGCTACGGTTTTCACATTTCCAGTACGAGATCGTAAACGTCTCAGTAAAATGACCCGGCCGTTGTGAGTTGTTTGCGACCTACAAGCAGGGCTGCCATCTTTTAAATATAAACGTTTTTCCGGATTTCTTGTTTTCCGGACTCATAACGATATACGAATTTTTAATGTCGCTTCCATGAAATATTTTATTAGAGATGTCTCTATCTGGCTCAAATGTCTTTTTTTATTAATAATTTAATATATTTAAATGAGCAATTCTCATATATTTATTTATTTATTTATTTATACCGGCGATCTTGTAAACGACTCTAACGATTTCGCTGTAATTTTGTATGTTTGTATGTGTATTTTCGGCGGATTAGTCTTAGGTCTGGGAAGACATATGTTTTAAAGTTTTCATGCGGTTTTCTTTCGCATTATTCCACACAAAATATTGTCGATAATTTCTTACGCTCAGGCATAAGCATCGTGGTCAAGCGGCCAAGGTGCAAGATTGATATTGATAGGTGTCTGGGTTTGAATCCCGATAGGATATAAAGTTTTAACTTTTTTTTTTTTTGTATTTATTCAAATTTTTAGTTTTTTTTTATCTAAAAAATACGATATATCAAAAAAAAACTTCGAGTGAAGCTCGGCCGCCCAGGTACTATGATTTAAAGGCAGCAGCAATTTTTGAAAAAAAAAACACTAATAGTACAATATAGCTCTCGGTGGTAATCTAGTGGATTAGGCGTTGCTTGGGTAACTAAGTGAAGCAGGTTCAAATCCCGGGTCTCACCCTTCTGATATTTTTATATGTAAATCATTTTGCATGTCTAAGAGAAACTATCTAGTTATCGAAAGATATGTGAAGTCCGCCAACCTGCACTTGGCCAGCGTGGTGGACTATGGCCTGATCCCCCTCGTACTGAAGGGAGGCCCACCCCCAGCAGTGGGACGTTAAAAAGGGCTGAATACATACACTTGGTCTGCGTGGCGATCTGTGGCTTGATTCCCTTCGTATTGAAGGAAGGCCCGTGCTCAGCTGTGGGACGTTAAATAGGGCTGAATACAGTAGTCATTCTATATACTAATTTTAATAAATATGTTTCAGCGTGAAGGAGTAACGAATATATTTTTTATTGTGAGTTTTTGACGTTTATAACATTAGCGAAGACTTCCAAAACATCCCTTTATATACTGAATCAAGGTATGGAATTGTATGACAAGTACTAAAACAAATTTTAACTTAATCAATGGCTAAACTGTTTTAAAAAATAAAATCCAAAATTAAATATAATTATATTTAAAATGTACACAAGTTACATATTAGAATTGACTTTATGTTTTACTGTTTTCAATCTGATATTTTCTTCAAGCAAGACAGCTTTTGTAATTTCATTTCGTCTATTTGCGTTGCTCTCAAGATTGCGTCTCTATTTTCCAGTACAGGTTCAAGATTGAGTTGTTTATGTTAGCGAGCTTTGTTTTCACTGAAATAACGATTGTAGAGCATTTTGTTAGACTCTATGTTACACTCGCAGTTAGTATAGCGTCAAAACTTTCAAAATAATATGATTAAGCTAAAAATAGTCAACGTTAAAAATGTGCTTTGAAAGTTACTCTGTACCAATTCCAAAAAAATATTCAAAGCTGTAAAAAATGGTAGAGCAACATTCAGATGGAAAAGCTATTGTTTTTTTTGTTCTAATAATTGTACCTACTGACATAATATATTACAAATTATTGCAGTTTATTACATAAATTCATATCTTCATTAAAGATTTTTCATTCCTATGATTTATTTTGAAAAATATTTATGTTGATATCTATACATATAATTAAATTCTGAGTCGAATCTGTACATTAAATATTTTTTGGAAAATCTTATTGAAATAGTCAACACTATCGATACACAGGCCGAATATATAGTTTTTTAAATTTTTCTATCTGTCTGTCCGTGACCGCATCAGGAGAAAAACACTGGACAGATTTTGATGAAATTTGGTATGATGATAGCTGGTTATTACGGTCAAGATATAGGATACATTTTAATGCGGGGAAATATCTCACCCCTGAGAAATCTATTTTAAACGTTAATACATGACTAGAAACGAACCCGAGCAGAACGAGGATGAGTCGCTAGTTAAAAAATAAATTTACAATCTAGGTCAATGACACTAGAAAGTCCAGCTTCTAACATATATAGGTTTGTAGGTATGTATATTTCATCCCACCCCGAGGGGTGTAGTGCGATCGTAAACCGGGATTCTCAGCGAAATCCGCACATCACTAGCGATCCCGGGAATCACGCCTTAGCCTGTGTGGATTTGTTGAAACGAATATGTGGAAAAGGAGAGTTAATTTACTTTACCTCTTAACATTAACACGGTTCCGTTATAAAAAAAAAATTGGATTACTAAATATTCTCGTACTAAGTAAAAATTACCTACAGACCTAATACTTCCTTAGATTTACGCGAATATTTGATATCTATACATATAATAAAAGTGTAACTTATCGCTGTCTGTACATGAAAGATATTTGAGAAAAACTATTGTTGATGGTCTTTCTTAAGGCAATAGAACCTAAGACGATGATTTTTAAAGTTTTTGTCCGTTTGTCTGTAGGTTTGTGCGCGCTAATCTTAGAAATGGTTTGTATTGTGATGTATTGTGGCAAGCTTCACATAACATTTAATATTACTTTATTTCAATCGGCTCATAAATAAAAAAGTTGTATCAATTTAAACAACCTTCTAGGGACAAACCCGTGCGAAGCGAGGATGAGTCGCTAGTATTAAATAAAACTATCCGTTTAATTTTTTCGCGGCTATATTTTGTTTTTTGGTTCCTAACTTCGAATGCTTTACAGCAATCCCGGTTACGTACTACAGACTTTTTTATATTTTTGTATTTATCAGAAAGCAATCTAATAGAGTTTTCATACATACATACATAATGATAATATAATAATTTATCAAACTCAAATTTAATATATTTAATAACAAATCATATGTAAATCATTGTAAATTTTACCAAAAACAATAGTTAAAAAAGCTGTTTAGTAAGCTCTTAAATCTAAGTATACGTATCGTGGTTATGTGATAATGAGTGCAGTTTTAATCTTGCAGCTGAGCTCGCTAAGTGCTGGCTGCAATGCAGAGTACTGATATTACGGTATATGCGATTATATTTGTGACTACAGCTAGCCAGCTTTTGCAACAAAATTATGAATGTAAACCATAAATCGTGTTGTATACAAAAATAAAAAAAAATAAAACTCTACAAGTTCAACGTTTCTTGATACACAGTTAATTAATTTGTATTCAGCCCCTTTAAATGACCCATTGCTGGACACGAACCTCCTTTCAATACAAGGGGCATCAGGCCATAGTCCACCACGCTAGCCAAGTGACCGCATTGGCTTGGTTCTCTCAGATATGCAGGTTTCCTCACGATGTTTTCCTTTACCGTAAGACTAGTGGTAATCATATTGGAAATGATTCACATATGAAAATATCAGAGGTGCGTGACCCGGATTTGAACCTGCGTCACTCGGCTTTCCAAGCGAGCGCATTACCAGTGGGCTAGCACTGGCTAATTAATTAATGAATTAGAGATGTTAATTACAAAGGTATTTGACAAAGAATATGGTATTTTTTTAAACGTTTTCCATCATAGCCAAAACTTATTATTTATGATAATCAAAGATATATGACTACATATAAAATATGTACATGTTTTTAAAACGATTTTATAATAGAAATAATGTGCTTCAAGAACTTTCAATTATTGACACTGACACTCAGATAAACAAGGAATAAATAAATAAATGTAAATAAATATGTTGGATATATAACTTTATATACATACATATTATAAATATAGACACCCATGACTGGAGTACAAACATTCGTACTCATCACACAAATGAATGCCTCTAGCGGGACTCGAACTCGAGACCAATAAATAATGAAATAACAAAAAAGCCACATTGATGTACAAAATTCTCTTTCTGAATTAACAAAGAACATGTAAATGCATAAAAGTACCGAATTCATCCCTCCAATTTGCCCGGCAGTTTTTTATCGTTGAATTATTAACAGAGGAGTCGCGCAAATTATTGTTATGGCTCTCGCCCTTTGCGAACGTGTCTAGATTTTGAGTTTTTTTTATATCTTTATTGTGTTATTGGTATATATTATGACAGACCTAGTTTGATTTTTAAAAGTGAATTTTATAATTCAAGTAAATAAAAATAAAGTATTCTAGATACCTTCATTAATAATAGTTTCTGAAGTTTTTAAATTATATGGAGGTTCCATTTTGCAAGTATCAGTCAAGTACAAGTGTCAATCGGTAGTGGCAATAAATTAGGTTCATTTTGTCTGTTTTACTAAATATTAAAATTTTATTTATATAGGACTTGCATCGGCGGTAAAAATATTTCTCTGTAATAAAAACCACCATCAAGGTATATTTAGAGTTATTATTAAGAGGAAAAATAAGAATAGCTCTGAATATTTGCTTAGCTTGATTACCACTGCCTTACGGTGAAGGAAAACATCGTGAGGAAACCTGCATGTCTGAGAGAACCTAGCAAGTTTTCGAAAGGCATATGAAGTCCACCAATCCGCACTTGGCCAGCGTGGTGGACTATGGCCTGATTCCCCTTGTATTAAAGGGAGGCCCGTGCCCAGCAGTGGGACGTTAAAAAGGGCTAAATACATACATACATACATACATACATACATACATTTGCTTAGCCCCTAGAAAAATAAAACATGTATACATGTGATATTTTTGGAAACCAAAATCAAAGTTTCAAAATTCACAACGCCTACACAATATTTCGTAAAATCTTAGAAGGAAGCACTCTATCGTATATTTAATTCACGAGGAAAGTACGTCGCCATAAAAATCCCTCTGACACTGTGCAGATGAGCAAGCCAGGGCCGGATTTGATAATTTAATTGTATTAATGTCTATTTTATTGTTAATCTCCGTTTAGTGCTCCGATAATGGGTGGTAATGATTTGGGGTGATGTGATTGCGATTTTTTTTTATTATTTCAATATAGAGTGTGATATATTATGTTTATTAAATGAGAATATTATTAACACATTTTCATAGTTATTATTTTATAGTTATATTTTTTTTCATTATGGGATAGTATTTTTTATATCTAGTTACCATTTTTAACTTAATAATTTTAATTTTCGTGTATTAATGATGTTTTTTTTTATTTTTTACTTAATTGGGACTAGAAGTGCTATATTTATATATTTATTTATATATTTATATATTCAATGTGTTATAGTCAGAGATATGTTTGGAAGGTTAAAAATTCTAACATAAAGTAAAAGAAAAATTCTACAAAAACGCCCGTCCTTAACCATTACCCGGATTCCGTATACTCAGGATTTATGATTATTTCTCGCTTCACTCCTTTCAATCTCAACGAGTTTTAATATTTAAAATAAATTGTATTTTTAATAAATATTTAAATTGAAAGCATAATATAAATATACAATAATATACCTTACAGTATGATTTCCACAATATGATATTACTAGATCAAGTAATATCTCATTCAGGCCATTTATCTCACTGCCAATTTTTTTATTTCATGCATATTTTGTAAATTTTTTTAAGAACCGTTGCTAGATCAAAATAGTACTTATTTCAGTAACATTATATCACAAATTCGCTATTAAGCTATCCCTTTTTTTTGTAAAATACCATTTTCTTGCTCTTTATTTCGTCACTTCTTTATTACGCTCTATATTTATTTACATATAATAAAATTGTAACTATGCCGAATCTGTACATTAAATATTTTTTTGGACAATCTTGTTGAAATAGACATTGTTATCGATACAGAGGCCGAATCTATAGTTTTTAGATTTTTTGTCTGTGTGTCTGTCTGTTACCGCATCACGAGAAAACCACTGGATAGATTTTGATGAAATTTGGAATTATGATAGCTGGTTATCCGGTTCAGCATATATGATACTTTTTACTGCGGGTAATTATCTCATCTCTGAGAAATCTATACTAAACGCTAAAACGTAACTAGGGATGAACTCGAGCGGAGCGAGGGTGAGTCGCTAGTTCTATATATTTTTCTTATGGTTTAGACAAAAATTGCACTCCATTACTCACACATTTAGTTAGATCAGTACTAATATTTACATTCTAAAAAAAAGGATTCTGCAAACAAAATGACAGATATTTTTTACAATTTGACAGTTTTATAGTTCGTATTGATGTCACAGGAAATCTTATGAGAATACTTTTCTACATTAAGCTTCTGCATAACATAATGTGTAGAACAACAAAAACGTTATTTTAACTACCTAGTTACTTGATTACGAGGTGCCATAAAAATCTGTGAAGCTTCCACTACTATAGAAATGGTTCAGTTTATATCTCTACAACCCGTAACTGCGGATTGCGAACTAAAACTGATTGTGTGAAGCGAAAACACGTATAGAAGAAAGCTCGAATGTAGAGCTTTTTCTGTTGCATACAAATAATAATAAATAAGTATATATTAATAATGCATAAAATATTCTAAGTTTAAAACGTTTACATATATATAACTTAAGTGATAACATATTTTAGAAGTATAAATTATTGAACTTAACTAATTTATACTTACTGAAATTTCTTACTCGGAGCCCTAAGTCCACTGAAACTCGCGATCCTAAACAAAGTATTTCTATACATACTTAGATGACTGCTAAAAAAAGGATCTACACATAAAGACAAAGATAATATAAAGAGTTAAAAAGGTGTACTACAATTTGTATATGAACTAATTTAAATATGAAAATAATTTTATTGAAAGCAAACATGTAATGCCGGAAGAGTATGATAGTTAAGCTCAAATATAAGCTTAAAACGTTAGCTAATATTAAGTCTCAACTCCTTTTGTTCTTATATTATTACGTCAATTATATCCCATACTTACATCAATTTGCATACCAACAAACTAACAAATTCATATACTAGACAAAGACCAAGTTTATACATTTTCTTAAAGTAAAATTAAGTTCAACACGTCTTAGCTTTCTTCGGTCTCAGTCCCTAAGCAATTAAATCCTACCCTCCATACCTTCGTCGTACCACGGCCTGTAATTACACTGTTAAGAGTTACGACTCAAAGATTTTACGCACTTAGACTTACATCGTAACAACTTGCAAATGTGCGTTTTGGTGGAAAGTTGGTCTCTTCGCTATATTTATCGCTTCAAACTCAAATTATGTTTGTAAATATACTTTGATACTTCTAAACGTTTATTGCTAGAGTTTAAATGTTTAACGGTTTGTCAAGTTACAGAATAATTTATTGGTCGTATTCATTATTCCATGTTTCGGATATTTGATTATTTATATGAGATGAAATAATCATATAAACGATTTATTTTGTATATTTTTTTTAACACTTATAGATAGAAAGACGTTTTGTAATCTACGAAATTCAGTAATACGTATTGAATAAGTAACTAAAACAGCAACAAGAAATGCGAAAAGCAAGAAAGCCCTATTATATATTTCCATCTACCCACAACAAACGAGAACGAATAGCGCAATTCGCAAAGGAACATCTTCACTAAAAATCTGCTATCTCAAAGATGGAGGACTAACGAGGGCTGCAAACTCTGATTTCCAATTCAAAGGAAAATTGCGATCCATAACGGGGTGGGGGGTTGGGTTCGTGGGGGATCCCCCTCCCGTTGCTATGCGACGCGGGGTGGAGCCGCCGCAATCACGGCCAATAGCACGACGGATATAAATTGGTCTCGCAACGCGACACTCAAGAGGGAACGAGAGGGATAAAGTCCTCTCGGTCGCTCTAATGAAGTCGCCAGTCGCCAGACCCCTTGATTGACGGACTCCGCGGCCCTCTTTCAATGTTATACCTAATTGTTAGGTATCGCTGCTGTGATTTGTTCGCGGATGTTGCGTATTGGTTGTAATTTCGCTCAGGTTGAGCAATCGTAGAGTACTTTGTTGTATATAATATACAATTGTTCATAAAGTTTTACACAGTGATTTAGATTTTTTGTCCTCATACAAAAGGGGCCAACTGACATAGTTACAATATAGTATATAACCATATCTAAATAAAATACATTCATAATATGTAGATATATATATTCCTTTGAACCTACACAGCTAATAGGATACATAGTAAAAGAATGATAGCTCGACATATATGATTAATATATAAACATATAAACAAAAATATATCGCACTTGTTTATTATAACAGTATGAAATAAACGCTTTAAGCTGACTTAAGAATAACTCCGTGAAATGAAAGTTATATAACTTCCAACGGACTTATGAGAAAATGCCACTAAAATCTAGAACAAAGAGCTGCCGATATTAAATTCCTCAGCAAGAATCACGATACATAAACTGGTAATGGTCGCGAATATAACGCGCTATAAATTTTTGTAGTCGGGCCGCGGTAGAATCTGTAATGCGGACCGGACTCGCACAGATTACGCGGACGTGTATTAATACGCGTACGTGCAATATCCGCATATTTAGGGTTGATACTAGATAATATTTTTTTGTATTGATCATACATGTTTTATATGTGTTTAATAAATCTTTTTGAGATTTTTGTTGATGACGAATGATAGTTTTTTGGTTAAACTGCTTTATTTTTTCAGTAGCGGTTTTACAGGTAAAATTAAGAATCTAATTGTGACTAATTATATATTAAAAATAAATGTTGTAGTGGCTTTTAAAAATTAGTAACTTTAATAGCATCCCGGTACAGGAATACAAGAGAAGTACTGTTACACATGTTTCATTTTCCTCTATTTAAAACTCTTTTATAATATACGAATATAAATATAATATTTTATATTATATTAATATTTTTTATAAAGAAAAAAATTTCTGCCTGAATTACAATTTTATTGATTATAACTTCAAACAATTTAGTACAAACAAAATGAAGAATAAAACTAGTAAATGATTACTGTGTAATGTGATTTTCTAATATCCTTTTATTATTATTATTATTTCTAGTAATTAATATATCTTGATGAGTGCCAACCCTAAGACATTCGCACTCAGCCTCACGTGTCAGCGCGGATCGATACTCAGATATTCGAACACAGATTATATAGGACTATATCCGTTGCGTCTCGAGCGTCAAAGTGATTTGATTATGATAGTTTTACCATCTTAACAATATCATGTATCTACTACTTAGTTTCATTTTTATTTATTTTTATTATATTATGTAGAACCTAGAACTCATACTTCCCTAAAAATTAAATTCAGATTCGAGATTCAGAGCACATTAATGCAGTAGTTTAATATCGTCTAATATATAAATATCTTGTGTCACGGTGTTCGTGGTCGCACTCCTACGACATGGCTCGACCGATTTTAATGATATTCTTTTTATTTGGTAGGTATGAGTATAGGTCGTAAAGTATTTTCCACCTTCCTACCCCCACTCCCCATTTTTTAATCGCAATTTTTGTATTTTTGTATGAACAATATTATATAAATACATAGCAACGAACCCGATGAAATGTGGGTGAGTCGCTATATAACATAAAGCCAAAGAAGTTAAAGAAAAGAGTTTTTTGTAGATTGAATGCGGGCGTAACCGCGGATTCTTCTAGTAATATTATAAGAATTAATTTCTCACGCTATGTTAGTGTTTAATAAGATTTATAAACGTTCAATAACAAAATGCAAAGTACTACGACTCTATTAACAATCCTTTTTGTCCTCAGGTGAAAAACCCCACAAATGCCAAGTGTGCGGTAAAGCGTTCAGCCAAAGTTCCAATCTTATTACCCACTCTCGGAAACACACGGGCTTTAAGCCATTTGCCTGCGAGCTTTGCGGACGCGCGTTCCAAAGGAAAGTAGACTTGAGAAGACATAGAGAGACCCAACATGCTGATCTACGGAATCCTCAACACATGCAGCCTCCTCACACCGATGTCCATGGCATGCACCCTCCTGAAATGCACGTTGGTGAACGGATAGGTATGTACTGATTTTTTCTATAGGTTATAAGTAACTATTGGTCTAAAATAATATAAAAAAATTAATTATGTTTGATTTTATATTTTATATATTATTTTAAGTCTTCATATAAAGTATATAACGGCGGATCTCAGTGTATCTTATTTTTATTCTATCTTTCTGCGATTTCCTTTTCTAACGATAAAAATTTAACATAATTTTTATTTCTAGTTTAAAATTTTTATATGTTATTCAATTTCATAGATAATTCAACCGGTGTGAATAATCCAGTTGGTAATAAGTATCGTAACCACAAGTAGCTCACACGTCTCCCTAGCATTATATAAGCTATGTTTGTAGTGACCTTATTGCTGTGCCAGTGGTCGCGGGTTAGAGTCCCGTTGTGGGTATTCACTTGAACGCACGAATATGTGTACTCCAGTCATGGGTGTTTATATTTATAATATGTATGTATTTAAAGTTTTATATGTGTATCAACTATCTGGTATCCATAATACGAGCATCGTAGCTTGCCATGGAACTAGATGGTGCTGTGTGTAAGTGTCCCAACAAGTCTATTATACTATATAAATTTTCTTTCTAGATCTCCGCCCCCCACACCCTGACTTCAGGATGAACAGTGCCGTGCCTCCCCTCCAACCACTGCCTTCCTGAAGCGCGACCGCCTTCGCGCCGTGGCGCTGAGGCAAATAGTGGTAACATACAAAAACCAAAGTAAAGACTCGGTGACGAGATGAGTTCAAATGAAACTATCTCAAAATATTCAACTTTACCAAATTTATTTTGTTGGAATCATATTTTTTGTGAATAAAACTGTTATTTTTAAATGCTTAGTTCTTACTAAATAAAATTTATATTTTACTACAATTTTATTCATAAAAAAATACTGTTTAGTTAACTACGTCATGAGAAACTTCTACCAAAGAAAAATACGATAAAATTAATAATTTATTTTTAATGTTAAAAATTTATAAATCAAATCATTAAGGCTCTAAATTTAATAACATATTGTAAGGTTCCAATGTGAATTTTTGATCTCTATAAAAAGAAACGGGCTGTATAGCGTTGTTTATATCGAAACTGTAGTTAAGTGCTTTAACTGTCACATTAACTAATAAAGTAAGGTCCATATTTTTTCTATATAAATATATTATTTTGTTATTTTATAATTTTCTATTTACATTTATTTGGAATTTAGGACTGATACGATCATCCTAATTATTTTAATATCTAGGTTTAAAGTACTAAATGTACTTTAATCTAGAATTATTCCAAACACGCCATTCCATTATTGTTATGCTAAAACATTCTTAATAATTTATCCTTAAAAAGACAATTTTGTGATATGTTAATCCATAGCATTAATAATTATTCCTAAGCACTTTACTTATAGAAAGGAAACTACAGATGACATAACAAATATCGCCTTTATAACAGTATATAATATTAATACATATCACATAAAACCACCATTAAAACAGTTTAATGTAAATAAATACTTATGTTTTTAATCTTTTTGTTATAAACAGTACCGCACATTAGACATTTGTTTGCTAATGATATTTTTTAAGTCAACATAAAATATCTGTGAAGTGCTGTTTTGGATAAATATTTTTAATTAATCTTCATGGATTTTTGTCAAATAAAAATTTTTATCATTCATAATAATTAATTAATTACGCCCATAATCTAGATAGGACTTTCTTGTACATAATTTATAGTAAATGTTAATATTTTATACAATATTTGAGTTTATACGTAAAATTGTATACGAATATTTCTTATAAATATTAAAAAAAATTGTCAATTTAAAATCAATAGCAGTATTTTATTTTTTATTTATAAAATAAAGCCAAAGATCGTTTTAGTAATATATTTGACAAAATTTTGTTTATTCCACATTATTGTGCCCTAAAACAGTATAGACCATCTCATAGGGATTGATATACAATAGTTTACATATTTTCATTGTTAGTTTTTAAGCTATCACCTCTAACAATTCGTATTTCACTGAACAGCTACTAAATAATCTGCAATATGCGGCAGATTTTACATGGACTTTCTTCAAATTATCACACAAAACAAAAACTAAATTTAACTTCGTTCTTTTAATAAAATAAGGAACTTTGTTTCTCTAATTGAATAATATTGATAGTGTATCCGCATATTGGAGATTTGAACGTGTAATATTAAATACATAATTGTATTACATGTTATTCTTGTCTCTTAAAATTGCACCACCGCTTCGACTGTAATAAACATTAAAATCTTAGTATCTAATATGAAATTTTTTACTTTGTTCTATACTTTCCTCATTGTTTTAGTTATATCTTTATAAGTAATATATTGTATATTTAGAATAAATGTATTTAACGTCTTGAAATTTTAAATAAATTTAGTACAATGTTATCATAAATGTCTGTAAATAGTGTAAAAAATTTAGTCATTTAAACAAACCCAAAGACAACGTGCAATCCTATGTCATTATAACTTTTATTGTTATAAGCAACTGTCACTTAAATATATAAAGATGTATATTATACTGTTGTTTTATTCATTGTATTGGTTACCCGCTTCACTTAAGCCCCAAATTTAAATCTTGTGTCCTTTACTTACTTTGTAATCGACTTTAAATGGGGGATTTTGTCTATATGTGTCCTTGCTTCGCGATATCTTCACCAATTGTTAATCGATTTTCTTTTTTTGGGTTCTGTATCCAAAATGTTAAAACGCGATCCTATTACTAAGACTTCGCTGTCCGTCAGTCTGTCTGTCTGTCTGTCCGTCTGTCACCAGGCTATATGTCATGAACCGTGATAGTTAGACAGTTGAAATTTTCACAGATGGTGTATTTCTGTTACCGCTATAAAAACAAATACTAAAAAACGGAATAAAATATATATTGAAGGAGGCTTTGCTTTTTTGCACGATATAGATAACGGCAACAAGTAGACTATAGGAAAAATAAATAATTAAATTAAAATAAATCAAATATTTAAGGGGGGCTCCAACAGACATTATTTATTTGCCGTTTTTATAGATAATGGTACCCATCGTGCGCAAGTTCGACTCGCACTTGGCCGGTTTTTTAAATTAACATTTTATATCTCAATCTGTTTTCTCATTAAATAAAGCTAGATTTTGAAGTTTGGTAAGGTGTATTTACCGATGTATTGATCTTATTATTTATTGAAATTATTAAATAAAACAAAATCAATAATTACATTTTCTTTGGTGTATATACTCGTATTGTGCAAACAGTTTGTTACAGTTACGTCAAAGCTAGCAGGTTCGACCTCAATACATCATAAACAAAAAAAATGGGAGAAATATTTTGGAACAAAATCCGAAATAGTATTACAAAGATCAAATCAAAAAGACTAATTCTAATAATATTTGAACATAATTCATACAATTGCTCTGCGCTGGGAGACGTAACACGATTTGTGAACAAAGTGTCAGCTCACGTTACATGGGGCGACTAAATTTGGTAAAAGAATTAACAATGTTACCAAGTTACTTCTAAATATAGGCCATTTTAAATATACCAAAATAATTACTATTATCATTAAAAGTACCAACAGTTATTAATAAAGAAAAGAAATATCTGTTGCTTACACATACATATTTTAATGAATTTCACTATTAGGTACTACTACTACTAAACTACTACTATTTAAATAAAACTATCTTTTCGGAGTTTTTCGCGAATTTATTTTGATTTTTAGTTCCTAACGTTTCGAATGTTTTACAGCAATCATGGTCACGGGAGAGACTAAGGTTTAAGATGTCTCAAAAGCATTATAATATAGTTGCGCGAAAGAATACCGATATCGCCTTAGAATGATTCGAAAAGCTATTGAAATTAAAGAACATCCAAATTTCAATAGGGAAGATGACTGGGTACTACCATCGTCGTGGGATTATCGTCTGCTATTAATATAATAAAATCAAATATTTTTTATTTTAAAATGTCCACTAATTTAAGTTTTACACATTTTCGTCAAAGAAAAAGAAATTTATCCAGTAGCATGTAATCCTCACACTTAAGTGTGATGTAGTGTGTGTACTAATATTATGTATATGCTAAAATGAAAATTCGATATAGAGAATAGAACATTTCATGTCACGAAAAAAACCATTATTCTCATCACGATGGTGGATTGCAAATAATTCCTTAAAAATATAATGAATTCCTTAAAAGTATTGACTACAATATGGAGTTCATTGACTTAAACCTACCAGCAATTTCTTGACCACCTTTCTTTTTTTGACACTATCGTGATATCTGCTAATCTATAGCTTAAGCATTCGAGAGATATAGAGAAAATGAAGAGAATAGAAAATATACACGTTGACGACACGTTTGGCTCAGTGTGTAGTGACCCTACTTGCGGTGCCAGCAGTCGCGGGTTCGAGTCCCGCTGGGGGCATCCATTTGTGTGATAAGCACGAATGTTTGTACTCCAGTCATGGGTGTTTATATTTATAATATGTATGTATTTAAAGTTATATATGTGTAGTGTATCAACTATCTGGTATCCATAACATGAGCCTCGTAGCTAATCATGGAACTAGATGGTGCTGTGTGTTAATGTCCCAACATATTTATTTATTTATTATTATATACTTCTTCACATTTCACTAATATCGAGAAAATAAAGATGCTTAAATAACATCCGATCAACCATAATATGATATATTTGCCTATTTTTGTAACTTTTTTGTACTAAATGTAGACTGACTCTATACTGCTCTACTCAAGTTACCTTTGGATGATTTCAAAATGATTTTCTCTTTATTACTTATGTGGTAATTCTATATATTCTAGGTATCTATTATGTTCTTCTTTCAAATTTTTAAAAATAATAGCTTGAAAATAAACCTTTAAAAAATAAACTATGCTACAGTTAACCTCAGATATCATAAACATCGCAATACTTTTTGAATCACCTAAAAGCTGGCTATTATAAGAATACAACCATTAGTTAATGAGTAATCGATCATTACTGTTCAAACAATTTGCGATCAACAAACACACAATCGCGCTTATTGGATTAATTTCTAATAATCAATATATGATTAGAGGTAGTGGAATTTTAACTTATATATAAATATGACTGCCTCGCTGGTTAAGTTAGCGTGTACGGCCACAGATACGAAGGTCCTAAGTTCAAGTCCCGTTCTCACGGTAATTATAACTATTTAAAACCATAATTCTATTTATATAAAAAAAAAAAAGTATATACTTAGAATTTGGTTTCTCTGTTATTAACCGACAAAAAAGAAGAGGTACGCATATCTAAAGCTTTGTATGTTCACTTTATGCGTTATCTATCTTAAACCGATTTTTACAAAATACTAGCGACTCACCCTCACTTCCCTCGGGTTGGTGCCTAGGTACGTTTTAAGGGTTAGTAATTCCCATATAAAATAAACAGTTCTGAACTTTTCGATTTTTTCCAGTTGTTCTTTTGGGTTTTCCCTATTTTTTTTATAATTAAACCACCCCTCATACCCCCAACAATACAAAAAAAGAATTATTCAAATCGCTCCAACGTTTTTGAGTTTTAGCGAGACTAACGAACGTCCATCGATTTTTATATATATAGATGACGATGATAAGAATAAGAAAAATTTATAACTCCAGAAATACCGTGAAGAATTGATTATGAAATATTTTTTATTCACGTCTTCTTGTTATAAATTAAATAAAAGCAAAAAGTTCTTTGTAAAAACATGTAATATCCTAATGACTCACTACTATCTAAAAAGATATACCTACCAACAAACAAACTTTTTTTCTATTGACAATGTATAATGAATTTATTTACATATTAACTTCAAAAATTGTAAATTTTGATTTTTTTTTTATTTTTTCAGATTCAATATTAGGTATATTTATTTATATTCTAACAGATTATTGTATTCAGCCCTTTTTAACGTCCCACTGCAGGGCACGGGCCTCCCTTCTATACGAGGGGAATCAGGCCATAGTCCACCACGCTGGCCAAGTGCGGATTGGCGGACTTCACATGTCTTTCGAAAACTTGCTAAGTTTTCTCAGACATGCAGGTTTCCTCACGATGTTTTCCTTCACCTTAAGGCAAGTGGTAATCCTGTTAGAAATTATTCGCACTTGAAAATATCAGAGGTGCGAGACCCGGGATTTGAACCCGCTTCACTCGGTTTCCCAAGCAAGCGCGTTATCACTGGGCTACCACACCAATCTAACAGATTATTAAGAACATTAATTTAATTATTTCATCAATCTGCAGAACCAGTATTGACCTAAAAATCCCTTCATTTATAATAAAAAAAATCGCATAAAACCTCATCAGTTATTCTATCACATAATAAGCTCAGTTTGATTACGTACGGCTTAGTAAGTTGTGTCACGCAAAAAAATCCTAACAACGTATACGAGAAGGGCGAAAATAAAGTTTTGTCTGGTACTTTGAGCGTTTTAGGGTCTAGCCTTTATTTTTAGTAGCAAGTTTTATATTTTTGCTTAGTTTTGTTACCTAGAAATAGACTTAGGGCTACCACCTTGAATCATTTTCATTAATAATAATTAAAATATTATTTTAACTAGTTAATTGTATTGACAAAAAAAATTAAAATATATATATGTATATATATATATATATAAATGATGAAAATATTCTTTATTATTTATTTTTATTCTATGTAGTACGTCAGTATATAAGTACTTATAACGTAGTACGTTGAAGTCTAAAATTTTGAAGAAAATTGGACAGTGAAAAAATATAGTGTAAAATTTACTAGTACACAAAGTTTATTTTTGATGCTTTTTAAATAAGTAATCACTATATAAGTTTTACTTATACATCTATTCTACTGTTTGGGTTGGAACTTTTTATATAAGACTAACTATTGAAAAATATAATAATAAAAAACGAAAATTAATAGGCAAATATTTTTTTTAATCGGTTAAGTACCTACTAGATATACATCAGATTGATCAGCAGATCAATCTAGTTCTAGCTTTTTACTATGAATAAACTGATACAAGAATAATAAAAATATATATATGTATATTATTACCCATACCATCGCGTTGAAATTCGACCATAACCCTTATTAAAAATTTGAGGGTAATATATAGAATAGAATTTAACTATGTATATAAATAAAAATTTTTTTTTTTAGTAGCTATTAAAAAAAAAACGGTTAACAAAGTACAGAGGAGAAAAAGATATTGAACTGAATTGTCTCTGCCTATTTATATATAGATTACTAACATTACATTCCAGCCAGATATCTTTAAAACACATGTAACAAGTATACAATATAATTGGTAGCCCTATAAAAGTAACAAAAGCAGTTAGATTTGGAAGTAAAGCCGAAAGGAGCTGGTCTCTCGGGACGACGATGGACGCTAAACGCCTGTTAGCACGCAGTTCTGCGTATTGGGCGCGTCCACGCTATTGTGTACAGAGACGAATCTTAAACACTTGTGGTACGTTAGTGTAGACTAAGTCTATTTTTTACCCGACTTCCAAAAAAAGGAGGAGGTTCTCAATTCGACCGTATATATATATATATATATTTATGTATATTCGGGGATTTTTTCGTCGTTTATGAACCGATTTTGATAATTCTTTTTTTGTTGGAAAGGAAATATCCCAAGAGTGGTACCATGATAAGGAAACCAGGATCTGATGATGGGATCCCAGAGAAATCGAGGGGAACTTTCGAAAATTGTAGCGGCAACTAGTGCGTTTGTTAATATTTTCATAAGGTATTTTAAAGCACTACTATTTAATGAAGGTCTGGAGTCGATCTGATGATGGACCCGAAAGATAGTCGAGGAAACTCCTCAACGATTTACAGCAATTACCTGGTGTTTGGGCTTGAATAATTTGTATTGATGATACGTCTACACTAAAAATGGAAAAATAAAAACTTAAAAAAAAAAAAAAAAAAAACCGACTTCCAGGCACTGAAAAATAAAAAATAAGTAAATGGGGGTTTTCATTTAGAATAGATACTTATTCAGATTTTTTCGAAGTCGGTGCCAGCCAATACAAATCAAAGCACACCGACTTCGAAAAAATCTGATTAAGTATCTATTCTAAATGAAAACCCCCGTTTACTTATTTTTTATTTTTCAGTGCCTGGAAGTCGGTTTTTATTTTCTACGTAGCTTTTCATTAAACATCACAGTATAATGTACATAAAAAATATATATTACATTTTTTAATTCAACCTACAAATTAACCCTCATAATTAAAATACATTATTGTTAACACGCTAAACGTATGTGTGAACTAACTCTGTATGTACACATACTTATGTAATATTATACCATAAACTAACTCTCGTCCAGTACATTCCGAAGTAATAATGTACAACAAATAAACAGACGGAGAGACAGTTTTCTTTCGACTGTAGGACATAAAAAATGTCATATCTGACATACTTTAAGTCACATTGAAATTGAATAATTTATTAATACTTCTTTATTTTTCGTCAAAAAGAAGGTTCCACCGAGATTTGAACTCGGATCGCTGGATTCAAAGTCCAGAGTGCTAACCATTACACCATGGAACCTGTTACTTAGATAGTAAAAATTGCAAGCGATACGCCAAGCCGTGAAGCCTTTGAAGATATGCTAACGTCATACGTTACTTTCATTTTGATAGTTCACCGTTATAATTGAACTAGCGGCTCACCCTCGCTTCGTTCGGGTTCACCTCTAGGAAAACAAAAACAAATCTATCCCACGGAAACCGCTCATTTTTCCGGTATAAGGTATCAGCACGCCAAATTTTACTAAATTAGGTGCATAAATTGTTGTGTACTAAGCTGTATAAGTTGCAATATTTTATAACTATCCCCCGGGAACTCTTCAGGGATGAAAAGTATTTAAAATGTTGACCGGGGATATCATTTAAATCATTCCAATGGTTTAGGAGATTAGCCCGTACAAACAGACAAACAGACAGAGAAACAAAAAATTAAAAAAAAACTGGATTTGTTCTATATCTCTTCTTACATCCCCCTGACTCGGTTTTTAGCAATTTTTTTTCTATGTACAGACATAAGACCTCTACAGTTTTATTATATGTTTAGACAACTTGATACAAATCTATTTTAAAACTAGCTTCGGTTAAAATATTCAAGTTCATTATAATATTACTATTATTATTATTAATTATTGAATATAAAATTTCTACATTTTACAATCATTTCTATCATTTTTGTGTATATGTTTTGTTCTCTATGACAGTTATGAATCGATTTTTATAATAACACTAGCAGAACCTGCGGCTTTGCTCGCGCTAAAACTACAAAAAAAAACTTTAAAAAGGCATGTTTCATACAAACTTTCATCTCTTTATTTTTCCTCTTATGGGATGAATTTCGAAAAATGGTAAAACACGTACTTATTTAATTGTATTGAAGAACATTAATAACAAATTTCATGTAATTTTGATTATTATTATTTTTTTTGTATTGTATTATAACATGTTTTCTTGTGGGAATGAGATAATCTCCCGCAGTAAAAAGTAGCATATGTCACAACTATCTCCACACAAAAAAATTACACCAATTCGTCACTCTGTATCGACGTGAAAGAACAACAAACAAACAAATAAACAAACTTTGACATTTTTAATATTAATGTAGATTTTAATGAATTAGTTTACGTTGGATATGAGACCTTTAAGCCATTGTATATAGCTTAAAGACCTCATATTTAAGGGCTAATTCTATATAACAATATGACCTGGGCACCTGTAGTTCAGTGGTAACGCGCTTGCTTAGGAGACGAAGTAAAGCGGGTTCCAATCCCGGGTCTAGCACCTCACACATTTTTTAGAGAATCACGCAAATACTCAAGTAAATACTACATAAAAGCAAAGACATGTGACGTCCACCAACCCATACTTGGTCAGCGTGGTGGACTATGGCTTGATCCCCCACGTATTGAAGGGAGATCCGTGCCCAGTAGTGGGACGTGAGGTAAATATGATAACTACATATGTTTAAAGTAATTCTGAAGAATACATATTTAGATATTTACACATTATCACTAGCGATTAATCACGCGATTAAAAATGTTCAAGTCATTTTCGATGTATTTTCTGTTTAATTGTTTAGTGCAATATAGAATATATTAATTACACTCTATCGCAATTAAAGCCCTTTTAAGAGAACTTTTACAATAAAAAACCGCTAAAACAAAACGTACAGTAGAATCCCTCTCTGTACGGTCAGAATCACCATTCATATATAATTCAAAGGGCCCACGTGTCCCGCTGTACGCAATCAGTATGGTGAATAATGTATGGCGCTGGACCAATGATTGCGTGGCTCGCGAGATTCACGAAGATTTCAGCTTGCCTTCTATACTTCGATTTATGAGATAATTGAGGATATATATACATACTTTTGCCCATGTCTTTGTTCAAATTTATTTATGTATATACCTAATTGCTCTGTTACTAAGAGTCGTAGTCGTAGTCGTGATATCTATATATTAATACATGAATCAAAAACTTTGTACCCCTTTTTACGAAAATTGCGCAGACGGAGGAGTATGAAATTTCCCACACTTATATTTTATATAGAGAAGGAGTGCAGAATGCTAATATTTTGTTAAAAATTATGCATAAAAAATACATTAAATCAATAAAAAAAACATTAGATTAGGACACATCACCATGGATTTGGCATATACACAGGCATATACTCTTTTTTTGTTAAAGTCTGTGGTCAAATTGAGAATAGATTAATATTGTAATATACGCAAGACAATAAACATATAACTTAATGACTTATGGTTGATTTTCAACCACACATCACTAGTATTAATTAAATATATAATTATACGTTGCCTTTTTGTAGACAAAATCCGAGAGAAGCAGGTTCAAATTCCAGGTCTCGCACTTTTGATATTACTATGTGCGAATCATTTCCAACATGATTATCTGTCTTACGGTCAAGGAAAATATCGTGAGGAAACCTGCATGTCTGAAATATCTTGACAAGTTTTCCTAATAAAAAACATGTGAAGATCCCCAACCTGCACTTGACCAGCGTGGTGGGCTACGGTTTGATTCCCCATGCGTTCGGAGAAGGCCCATGCCCTGCAGTGGGACGATAAGAAGGACTGAATACAACCTTTTTTTCAAATCATATCTACTAATATTGTGAGATAATAGTAACGTATCAAAAATAAAACAATTTATTTAGCTTTATAATATTAGACAATAGACAGCTTATAGAATTCTGAATTACAATAATCAATTGAAATACAATTTGTTAACCAGAATGTCCATTTTTCATTTTCCATTTTTTTTTTCATTTTTATATAATAGTATTTAATAAAAATGTATTATTAAAATCAATTTATAATTTGTGTAGATATTGCGTAACTTGCACTCATAAAAATATAGCAAAATTCAGTACCTCTTTCTTTCTGAAGTTGGTCAAAAAAGGACAAACCAACCAACGCACTTCAATTCGTTAGATTTTATTTTAACAAAATTCAGCGCACTACTTCATATTAAGCGCTATTTTAAAGCCAAATGTATGTATTTTACTTAACGTAAATTCCATAAAGTTAACTTTCTACAATCGACATCGCTAATAGAAAGCTACCAAAATATATAGGAATTAAATAGATATGAATTTTCTATACATTTATAGTCTTTATTAGCGATAGGTATAGCGATTGTAGAATATTATCTAGTGTACTTACTAGTGTACAAGAAATATCATTGTTTTTCTCTGCAAGGCTCTCTATAGGATACTTATTACTTAGAAAAAAAAAACGATTATTATCAGTTATTGACGAACTCGATATACCTATGTATATACTACCTTTCTCTAAAATTCAATTTAAAATCATGTATCGATTAAAAAAAAATCAATAAAATTATAAATAAAATTGAGAATGTTATAGAAACGTAATGGTCTTTTTAACAGTCAAAACTTTTTTATACATGCATATTTATACTTTATTATATATTTTATCAATTTACTTCTAATAATATTTTTACTAAATCAAATATGTGGTATTATAAGATCTCACACGACCCGGTGTCATGACCTCGTTTCGTCATCGTAAGAGAAAGGCGAAATTTTGTAATCTATAAATTGAACTTCTTAGTCGTGCGGTTCCATGGTGTAATGGTTAGCACTCTGGACTTTGAATCCAGCGATCCGAGTTCAAATCTCGGTGGAACCTGACTTTTTTACAGATGTTAATATATTATATGTGAGGCCCTAAGAGTGGTATTGAAAAACATTAAAATATAAAGAACACGGTTATATAACTATACCTATAACTCTCACAATGTTTTACTATATAATAATTTCTCATTTTTATGCTTTTGTATCTAGGCTTAGACAAAGCGTACTAGTAATGAAAATCTATACATATAATAAAATTCTAACTAAGTCGAATCTGTACAGTAAATATTTTTTTGAAAATCTTATTGAAATAGTCATTATTATCGATACGGAGGCCGAATAGATAGTTTTTATATTTTTTGTTTATCTGTCTGTCTATCTATGACCTCATCATGAGAAAACTACGGGACAGATTTTGATAAAATTTGGTATGATAGTAGCTGGTTGTCCGGATCAACATATAGGATACTTTTTGCTGCAGGAAAATATTTATTTTCATCTCTGAGAAATCTAAGCTAAACGTTAAAACGTAAGTAGGGACGAACCCGAGCGGAGCGAGGGTGAGTCGCTAGTGAATAATAAAACTATTAACATATCATTATATTGTTTAAAAATATAATAAAAATATAATTTAAACATAGTAACATAATTAACATTTTTAATAATTTTTATTTTATAATACCGGTACAACTCAAATACTTACAATTACAACCAATATGTAAATTCTAAGCACAGCATCATATTTAAAGCTCGATAGCCTAAATATTTTTTAAAAACAAAACAGACATAACCGAATGTATCTACTATAATATAATGTTTTATACATATCAAAATAATGTCAGAGCCATCTCAGTGATATTCTATATCTCAGTACCTTACCATATACTGTCATCCATAACTTGGAAATAAAAAATATGATCAAATTTCATGTATACAGGAATGATTGATTTGCATCGTCTCGCATAAAATATTGACAGCGTTGTAAAAGGCGAGGGTTGACCAGCACTTTGCATAATTTTCTGCTCTCACGCACCTTGATTCTCAAGGGTATCCTTTTAAGTGACGGTTTTGAGTTTTTATGTTTGCCTCCACATTGAAAACTAGCGATGTGGCCTCGTTTATCTTATATTTACTATCAAAAAAGAAACAAAACTGTTATACCGATTTAAATGAAATTTTCCATGGTGGTACCTTATATCCCCGGTCAACATATTAGATACTTTTTATCCCGGAAAAATGTACGGTTCCCGTGGGATAGATTTGTTTTTGATTGTCTAGAGACGAACCCGAGCGAAGCAAAGTCGCTAGTATAATAATAATCTAGTATTAAAACCTTAAAAACTACGAATCTTAAATTAATAACCCTTCTAAGACTTTTCTCAAAGAAGCAGCTTACTTAGTCCATTCAATTCAAAATCACTATCACATTAAATTCCACTAAAATCGACTTATCCGTGAAGACCAAACCGATATAAATAATAAATATACCCATTAAGACAATTACTGAGCTGAATAAGACAATGTATTTATAACATACAGTAAAAATATAAAAACGACGTTTGATTCCCTTCATTCAAAAGACCGACATTCTATTAAAGCGCCATAGATTATTGCTATATCCCAAACGATATTAGAATACAGCCTTTGACGCACGTTAACCGAAATAAACTTTATCGTCCTATCACTTAGAGCGTATGACTCTTCATAAATATACTAGGGTTTGTCGTATTTACGATGACATATAAAATTCTATACGATCAAATTTTTATTGAAGTAATCACTTTTCATGATATACAACTCGAATTTATGGTGAAAATTATTTTTCGTTATGTTTTTAATGTATGAGAAAACAGTAAAAACAAAGCGTATTTTATTTGTGTGAGACATTTTATTTCTTTTTATACATATATGTAGATGCGAGTATATTATATTATTTAAACAGATATATTTAAAAAAAATAAACGTAGGTACTAACTGTATGTATTTAAAATAACACCACTATAGTACGAAATAGCAGCTTCATAGATGAGACTTTACTACAGACATGCAACAGACAAACTTAATAAAAAAATCACGAAAATATGAATTTAAAAGAATATTTCTCGTGTATTGATAATTTTTTTTTTTACTTTTGAGAGATTACAAAATCGGCAAACAAAGAGTAGAAATCATATATAAAAGTTTCTAGTACGGAAATTATATACATATATACGTACATAGAAATAGTGATATTCATAGTTTTCCTGCGTCTCTGTTTGAGAAGAATTCTCTAAAACTTTTCTTACAAATTGAGCTTTTTAGGGAAAAAAGCCCAAAAGCCTGCCAAAGCCAAAACTTTCATATCTACGAATGAAAGAGTCTTTATGGCAATAATCAACATACAGTTAATATATATGTATACCCATATAATTCAATATAATTAAAATTTAATTAATAATACATATTTTATTTTGAAAATAATTCTATTGATTATTTACCATAAAGATTGGTTCACAAATATTAAACATACAGCGTACAAAGAGAGAGTACCTTTCCTATAGTTAGTCATTATAATTTATTTATTTATTTAGTACGCTAACAATATATGAACATATACAATATTACATAATGTTTATGATCAATGATGATGAATATAAATAATAATAAATATGTTTGGACAGTAACACACAGTACCATCTAATGCCATCTATCTAAGGCTACGAGGCTTGTGTTATGAATACCAGATAGTTGATACACTACACATATATAACTATAATATGCCCCAAGCGGGACTCGAACCCGCGACACAGCAAGTAGGGTGGATCACTACAAAATAAGCCAAACGTGTCTTCTTAATGATGATAAAACATAAAACACAACACTTTTTTGTTTCAACAATTTTAAGCTATACCTACGTATGTATTATAAGTATATTTTACTTAGCTTTTCTCCAATTTTCTTGCCAAGAATTAAATTGAGATAGGTTTCAATTCAATTCTAGAGAAGAAAATGAGATCGATATCTATCTTACGATTTGATTTACATCCGTCAGTCTGCTGCTTAATCTCTCATTGAAATTCAAAGGGCACCGCGACGAATCAATTACTGGGGGCATTCAAATACGCCCCTTGATAGAATTGTTATTGAAGAATGTGCGTGTGATAGAATGTCAGCCAATATACGACGTGCGGATGTTATGTATGAATGCAAAGTAAAGATAACGCGAGTAACGTACATACATATGTACCTATGTATTTGTAATAAATCGTCATCTCAGTGCTTATCTAAATCAACAATTTGACGAAAGAGTTTTTAATACAGAATTATTCATTTTTAAATGTGAATTTTATTAATATTAAATACAGATTTTACTTTAATAAAAGCGAAAATATATATTTTATCTACATATATGTATATCTACATATATCCTAGAAATGACGCTTAGTTTTTAAAATAGAAGAAAAAACTATTGTAAAATACAAGTATTGATCGTTCGATCAAATTATCATGATCATTAAAGCGACATTGTGTATTGTTATAAGTGATTAATATATAATTTTTGTTTGAATGTTATACATATATTGGACCTAGGCGACAGAGCTTTGCTCGGGCGTTTTGTAAATTTGTGTTTTTTTTTTTCGGAAAAAATATAAAAATTGCGTTTTTTTGTTCAGAAAAATCACCTTAAAAAGCAAAACCTTTTATATATATATATATATATATATATATATATATATATATATATATATATATATATATATATATATATATATATACCTCTTACCTCTTACTTAGGTAAGAGGTATAATTGTGCATATCATATGATGTCATTTTTTTTAAATCATTTGTAACGTAAGACCATCGCCAATTGTAAAGTAAATTTCATGAACCTTTTTTATAATTTCATATAAAGTCTAACTGAAATTTCTGACACACTAAGTACGCTTCTAAAACGATCACATCATTATGACTGAAATCTGTATCTTATCTTAAATATCTTTCGCTCTATTTAAACCAAATATCAACACATAAAAAATCAATAATTATTATCGATACATTAGCTTTACGTATGCATGAACAAAAACACAGGACAAGAAAGAAGAAACATTAAGAACAGACACTAATATTCGTATTCAAATTTCAAACTCTATCTATAGAAGTATATATAATATATTGACAAAATCATTTATTATCAAGTCAAGAAGCAACGAGAGTGCTATTATGTAAATAGGAAGATTAGGAGGTAACGGCAACGGATATTATAATGGCTTCGGAGCAAGATACGATTGGACTGAAACGCGTAACTCAATACGCAACTTGGACGCCTCTAGAGGCGTAGGGGTGTTTGTCGTGATGATTGTGTCGATATTTAAGTATTGTCGCTTTGAGAATACAAAGAGAAGTGGTCACAGATTCGATGCTAAG
Organism: Argynnis bischoffii washingtonia; assembly: GCA_033884665.1. NCBI lineage: Eukaryota > Metazoa > Arthropoda > Insecta > Lepidoptera > Nymphalidae > Argynnis > Argynnis bischoffii. Next base: position 14,358,801 of record CM066609.1, on the reverse strand, counting down.
TTGCAGTATGTTTAATTATTTACTGAATGTATATTCTTATTCTCAACCTCTTATGATGAAATTAAAATTTCAATACGCCGAAAAACGGTTTATATTTGTAGAAATAATAATTTTTATTGCTTCTGAATAAGTAAAAAGAATTTATTTTGTGAATTTTAAAGGGATTTTAGAGGGTTTAATGCTAATATGAGTTACTTATATTTAAAAATGAAATTGCTAGATTTTTCTAGACTGTGTCATTAAATGAGAACCAAACCAACATGACCATCGACAAGCCTCACCAGACCATCACTAAACGTCACAACTTGTGAAAACTCTAAACGGATTCAGCGTCTCAACTAAGCGACAGTTTTAAAGTAACTCCTCCCCTAACTTGATTCCGATGCGTCACAAACTCACCGATCGTGCCATCTTTATGTAAATTTGGCAAAGTTAACTTTGCAAGCGCGAAGGCAATATTACACTTTGCCAACGCTACAAAACTCGTTTATCGATGGTAAGAGAACGTTTGTGAGAACGACGCTTCAGGAATTTCATCTTATCGGTCGCGTGACAGTTTTTTTAATGTCATAGTATATGTTGGTTGATTTATTATGTATGTTCTATGCATTTAATTGAAGGCTAGATAGTGCTGGTAGGTAGTAATGTTATTTTAATACTATAAGCGAACAGACACAAAGGCATGCGGCATATCATATGGCATTTCCAGTATTTAGCCTTTATGAAGACTTGTTACAAATTGTGTTTCAATTATAATTAATATGGTACCATAACAGAATGTATGTATGTGAAGTCTTTTACGAGTAGGTATATTAAGTACTAAACAGTAATATATATTTTTTTTAAGTTTCTATTTTAAACCACATTATTATTAGTTATCTGTGAAAGAAGTCAAAAATTCAAATCTTTTTAGGGCTCTTTTGAGGAAATTAAAAATTAGTTGCACACATATTTTTTATGCATAGGTACGTTAGGAATAAAAATACTGTAGTTTTGTATTAATAATAATTTTTAAAGCTTTAGATGCTATTCATGTATTTATTTGATATTTAATAGCTATAAAATTAATACTTCGTTAGTTAGTACAAATTAAATAATGAAAAAAATGAAGATAATGGTTATAATGATGAATTATCGTAAAAATATTTGGCTCTGTCTCAATGTTTTTATTTATTGAAGAAACGAATACGAAAAAAAAAACATATTTGAACCGTTTTCCTACGATGCTTAAAATAAAAGTATTTTCTATGAAAATAATATAAATATATCTTAACCTACACCAGACGAAATTAAATATTTTAAATGTATAAGTTATTCAAGTGTTCTGAAACCTTTAAACTGACTCAACTCAGACAGTTATATTAAACAAGTTTCTGGTGGGCGATTACATCGCCTAGCTTTTAGCTACCTTGATACAAAAGACTTCAGACGTTCAGGCATTTACTTTGAAATTGCAAGCTCTTACATTACTCGTAATAAGGTTCAAAATTGTACAGCAAAAACAAAGACGTGAACCTCTGCTAAGAGAAAACGGATGTTACTTTGAGTGGAATAAGAACTTCTATCCATAATCATATATTCTTGTTCGGAATTGAGAAAGCTTCATTATTATTGCATTTTAAACTCTAAATCTATGGAAATAAAGTCGTTTTTTAGTTTTATAATACCAAGCAGGTGTCACAAAATTGCGGCGGCGACACGGTACAATTTGAATAAATTTGATAGCGCTAGCGTCTATTGTGGAGGGACCATATCGGAAAGTGATATTGTGATGAAATTGGACCCGAACGGATTATAAGCCGTCAATACGAATTGAGCTCAAATAGCCTTATAATCTGATATATGGATGATGTGTACTGAAAATGTTGAGATAACCATCTCATCAAAAATTGCCCATAATGTTGTTTTTTTTCTTCATACAAACACACAGTAAGAAAGCATTAAAAAAATCCAGATTTTGCTAACTTCAAGGTACTGTAAGTAAGATGTATTTGATTATTTTTAGCTCCTCAGGTTAGGATACCTTACTTTTTTTACGCATAATATAGGAAAGATCTTAAAAGTATAATTTATGTATGACGAAACCTCAAGATTCAGAAACTCAAGTCTTAAGGTTTTGAATTTGTCAAGATAAAGCAAATAAGCCCAAACGCAAAGGATTTTACCACTAACCATTGAAGAGTTACACTATTCATCTTCTGTCTCAGATCACCTCTATGTGCAATCTATACATATAATAAAATTCTAACTGAGCCGAATCGGTACATTAAATATTTTTTGGCAAATCTTATTGAAATAGACATTATTATAGGTACAGATGTCGAATCTTAAATTTTTAAAATTTTTGTCTGCCTGCTTGTATGTCTGTCTGGAAACGCATCACGAGTAGACCACTAGACAGATTTTAATGAAATTTGGTATGATGATATAAGGATACTTTTTACTGCGAGAAAATATCTCATCTTTGAGAAATCTATACTATGTATAACTTTTAAAACGTTCCTAGGGACGAACCTGAGCAAAGCGAGGGTGATTCGCTAGTTCTTAATATATTAATTAATTTCTACTTAAGTAAAATTAATTTATAATTAAGTAGATTATTGTAATATGCACTGACTTTACATGACATTTTGCATTAATTGATAAATCTGAATAGAAAATGGGTATAATTTTAACACTATATTCTTCTATATGAATGACTTCAATTTGGCTATACTATATTAAATAAATTGGAAGTAATCAACACATATTATTATATATCTAGAAAAAAATATTTTAAATTTTTCAAAAGTTCCACAAAAAAAATACACGAAAAAGTTGCAATTAAAACTAATACTTTATTAGGTATTAGATTCGGTTTTGGATAAAAAATAGGTTCCACCGAGATTTGAACTCGGATCGCTGGATTCAGAGTCCAGAGTGCTAACCATTACACCATGGAACCTCTGAGCGTCTTGAGTGAATACAACATAAATTTTCTTTTATCCAGGACAATAATACAATCTATATAAATAAAAACAAAAGATTATTCGCTCACTAAGTAAATCTTAATACTGAAATCTTGAAAATTATTTAACTAATGATGTTGAAATGAAAAAATTAAACAGCGCGTGTATGAATGTGTACACGCGCAAGAATTAAAACTTCTGTAGGTTATCGGTACTCTTTATGAAATTCAATTTATGTTTTAAATAATTGGGATAGGTGAGATACTAAAAATAACGCATATTAGGCATATTACAATCATATATTTATAAAATATCATTTAATGAAAGAATATAATATTATATATCATTTGTCAGACAATAACAACGGTTACCATGGCAACAAACGTACGTACATTATTTCGTAATGCATTCACCAACTTACCCGCCAAGTCAAGCGTGCCTAAAGAAGTTTTACTTCAAAAGCGCTGTTTAGCAGATAGCTAATTTATATAAGAAGGAGACGACTGTTCAAATATCTCCTATTGGATCGAATTAAGAGGACGTAAAGGCAATTGTAAGATTTGTATGAAAATGGTATATTTTTGCTGCTATAAACATCAAGGTAACTTATTCTTGTTACACATAAATCAACTACGCAGACAGAGCCGCGGAGTACGCTAGTATATAATAAAAACAATAAAACTACAATAAATATTATACATATTTATTACTTATGGTTTTAAAAAATAGAAATAAGGTATTTTAAAAATGTCTGGTTTTTTTTTAAAGAAAATACTTATTTTTGTAAATATTAATAAAGTAACAATCAAAGGTTTTAAAGTACACTTTTTTTCAAATTGAGGCCTAAAAATACATAACCTTCCTTTTGAAATTCGCCGCAGTCGGGTAATGTCTTATATTGCTAACTTACGTTTTATTATGTTACTATAATTGCTAAACAAGGTTCTTTATTAATCAGGTGAAAATTGAAACACATGGTCTGTTCACCACAGCTTCGTGTGGAAAGCTAAGTAGTTAGCGAGAATAATTGATGGTATAGACGTCCCTCAGGGCTCAAAGTATGGGGTAAATGCATGCGATGTTGATATCTGATTTAGTCGGAACTACTGATGTACACTTTAAAATGTAATTAGTTTTAAACCTATTTTTAGTGTTTCTAGTAACATGTTATATATATTATTACTAGCATGTTTTTGCTGATATAATCTCCAGAAATGTTTTAGTGTATTAAAAATTACCCTAGCACTTGTAAGAGAGCATTGACGGTATTAGTAAGTTGGATGACTAAAATGTTAGCAAATATTCTAAAACTTGGCAGGCTTCAAGGCAGTGATAGCCCAGTGGTAACGCACTCGTTTGGAAAACCGAGTGAAGCGGGTTCCAATTCTGTGTCTCGCACCTCTGATATTTTCATGTGCGAATCATTTACAACATGATGTTTTACGGTGAAGGAAAACATCATGAGGAAACCCACATGTTTGAGAGAGCCTAGTTTTCGAAAAAAAAGTGAAGTCCGTTAACCCGCACTTGGCCAGCGTATTGGATTATGACCTGAACGTATTGAAGGGAGGTCTGCGCCCAGCAGTGGGACGTAAAAAAGGGCTGAAGATACAATACATTCTTAACCTTACATTATTTCATTTAAACAATTCGTTTACTAGTTAAAGGGAAAGACGATCTTAGATCAATATACAAGGCGAATAATTTAAAAATTCACAGTATATGAAAATTGCTCTTACTTTATCGTAGGCGACTTACATATCCTAAGTATTTAAAGCTTATATTGTAGCGAAAATACTAATTTATAAATAAATATGGTTAATAACTATTAACTATATATTATAAATCCTTTAAATATCAAATATAAAGCTTATCAGAAACTAAGTCACAGGTTCAATACTTATACGGTGCAATATGCAAAAAAAATTCTTAGATATACGCGAATTTAAGACTTCTTGAATAAAACTACTTTTTTTGACAGATGTTTCCTCAGTTTTATTTTACTTAATGGTGTAAATTTTGAATGTCTTACAGAAAATATTGTACGTATTCTCCCATAACCGTGTTTGCTTGTATCCTGTAAAGCATTCGAAACCTCAGAAAATAAAAAAAAAAAACTACGAAAAAATCCGAAAAAATAGTATTTCATCGATTATTGGACGTTTTATATGCAACATTTTATGACAATATGGTGAAAGCACTTGATAATATGAAATTTAGTTTTTTTTTTTAATTCGGTAAAAAAATGTGAAGATTATGCATTCCATTTCTGCGCATCTAATATTTCAATTCATAATTTAAAAAAAAGATTTGATCCATTTCTTAGCATAGCAAAAATTAATATTAAAAATAAATGCAATAAAACTTTTTAGTTAATATTGTAAATGTTTAATGCTTATAAATAAATACAATAGATAGAACTATCAACAAATTAAAAAAAAAACTAACAAAAATAATCAGACTTGTAATATAGTTTTAAGAGGATTGTGAAGCTGTAAATTTTCATACAAAAATCGATAACGTTTTTCCCCCCATAAACATAGTCTAATTTTCATAATTTTGTTGTAGATATAATGAAAATCTAGGTCCGTATGTTTTTATTTTAAATAAATATTGCGTACGACAGAAGTTATTAGCATCTAAATATCTAAACTTTTGACTTAAAAACTTCCCCGAGCGTTTTTATTTTTTTTTAATTAAACTAAGCTGAATTACAAAAAAAGAAAAACGTACAGACCTAGATTAAGGTGTACTGAATCTAATGATACCAATAACGAATTATTCGGGTATATCCCAAATTGGGATAATTTGCTTCTGCCGTGCTACTTACAAAATATCCCAAGAAGATACTGTTGTATTTTGAAAGAGAAACTTTAAATTACAAGAGTAACACAATAATTTTGTTCGTCATCTGTTAATAAAACAAACTCTTCGCGTGCCGAAAGCCATCTCGTGGGGCTAATCAAGATTGGTAGACCGCCGGTAAGTTCCCTACCAGCTCTACATTGATTTGTAGTCCATTATATAGACCTTTATTGTCAATTAAGACATTTCGTAAATTATTCAGGTTGTATTAAATGCGACTGAATCTATTATTGAAAGGAATTTCTGAAGAAAATTGGTATCTTTTTTTTGTTTTATGTCTCATAAATTCTAGTTATTAATATTATAAATACTTTAAATATAACATCGTTTTGTTTAAAAAAACTGTACTGTACTTACTAACTGGGCGACCGAATTTAACTCAGCGTTTTTTTGGGAAGACATAAAAATTGCGTTTTTTTTTTCAGAAAATACACCTATATAGGTAAACTTAAGCAAAATTAATACAAAATTTGATCCAGATTGTTAGAGCCGTTTCCGAGATACACGAAATAAATTGGTATATATACAAGAATTGCTCATTTAATATTACTAGTGATCGCCGCGTGGTTGAAAATCAACCATAATTTATTATATAAGTTATATATTTATTGTCTTGCGTATATTACAATATTAATCTATTCTCAATTTAACCACAGACTTTAACAATAAACAAAAGAGTACATATGCGTGTGTGTGTCAAATACATGGTAGTGTGTGTAATGTTTTTTATTGATTTAATGTATTTTTTATGCATATGTTTTTAAAAATATGAGCATTCATTTATTGTGATTTTCATACTGCTCTGTCCGCGCAATTTTCGTAAAAAGGGGCACAAAGTTTTTGCTTCACGTATTAATATATAGATAAGATGTTTAAATCTACCCTAAAAACTGGCTTTTTATCATTTAAAGGTCATCCTTTAAACGAATCATTCGAGTCCAAGCTCGAAGGATTTATTAATAGCGAGCCTCCATCATTAGATTGTCAAAATATAGTTTAGTAATGTTAATTTTACATGCAAAATGGATACTATTATTATTATTGTAGGTAGTAAAATAGACTTTTAAGAAAATAATTTCATAGTTAATAAGCTAATATAGTAAAATAATAAATATATAATAATATATTAGGTATCTCTATTTTTTTGTTGTTGGATCACGGGATGAGGGCAGTCTTGCTGTCTATAATCGAATGTTTTAGATTTAGCTTTGCAGTTACTGTTACTAAAAAATCTATGTATTGAATTGAAGGAATCAGAGGTTTCATGGTGTAATGGTTAGCACTCTGGACTTTGAATCCAGCGATCCGAGTTCAAATCTCGGTGGAACCTGATTTTTTACTCATTTATTCTTCTACCCTAATTTTATAAAGTTTAACATTAACAGACTTCAAATTCAGTTTTATTTACCACTTGATATAAGAACTAAAAATATAGGTATGAAAATGAGCATAATTTTTAATTTTGCTTAACACGCTCTAAATCATACAGCGACTTATAAATTATTATCTTCCTTAGTACTTGCTTAGACTTATCTGAGGTCTATACATATAATAAAACTGTAGAGGTAGAACGTCTGTACATACAAAAAAAATGCAAAAACCGAGTCAGGGGGATGTAAGAAGAGAAATAGAACAAATTCAGTTTTTTTTTTCAATTTTTTTGTTTTTCTGTCTGTTTGTCTGTTTGTACGGGCTAATCTCCGAAACTGCTCAACCGATTTAAATTAAATTTTCATGGTGGTACCTTATATATCAGATCAACATTTTACATACTTTTCATCCCGGAAAATTAAAGAGTTCCCGTGGGATAGTTAAAAAACTATAGTAAATTATACAACTTAGTACACAAAAACTACTGATTGGAATTTAATGAAACATTACAGTAATATACTTCATACATCAAAATAATAATTAAGCTACTTTTTATCCCGGAAAAATGTACGGTTCCCGCGGGATAGATTTGTTTTTGTTTGTAAATAAAGCTTTCTTTTCAAAAGAATCCGAGTCTCTCCCGTGACCGTTATTAATGTAAAGCATTCGAAATGCAGGACTCCAAAATCGAAATAGGTATATCCACGAAAAGATCCATAAAGAGTTTTATTTACAATATCCTCCTTAAATCAAATCTGATCCAATTCTGAGGAAGCTACATTACCACCAAGTGCTATAGATTTTTTTTTATTTAGATAAAAATGTGTTTGCTGTGAAAAATCATAATAACTTTCTTAGATATAGTCGAATATTTGACTTTTTAGATGAAACTAAGTTGGTCACGGGAAAACTCTCCTTTGACCATGTCTGCTATAAAGAATTTGTAACTTCAAGAACAAAACTATAAAATAAAGCCGCGATAAAATACTAAAACAGACTTTATTTAAAAAAAAGTTTGTTATTTATTTAAAAAAAATACATAATAACTGTAATTGAAGTCGAAAAAATTAACCATTTTGTTACTTTGTCAGCTATTGTTAGCCACAAACGCACCAAAGCGAAGCAACGGTACGTCGCTAGTAGTATTATAAACGTGCAAAGATAGAGTTACATAACGATGCGATTTTTGCATAGAAACTTAAGGAATGCAGAGTGAAATAACATACCTTATATCTAGACTTACACAAGATCAAGGGGCCATATTAATTTTATGTATTTTATATATTTTATCAATCTTGCTCAAGCGGATTCAGGATAGCTCCATTAGACAACTCGACTTTCTACAATCGATTTCGCTAATAAAAAACTAAAAAATATAGGTAATATGATTAACATATTATGTTGACATGACACTTAAATATATCTTCCCATATATATTTTTTATTAGCCATACTAATAGCGTTGCTATTAATATATACGTATACTAGCGACTTACCCTTGCTTCGCTCAGGTGCTTCCCTAATTACGTTTTAATTTTTTTGAGCGAAATCCTAATTCTTTTTCTAAAATAAATTAATCCTAAGTTACTCCTTATAATATTAGCTATCTGAAAATGAAAGTCCCGTTAAAATTGGTCCAGACGTTTCGGAGATTAGCCGGAATAAACAGACAGACACACAGACAAAAATTATAATTCCATATGCATTTAGTATAAAGCTGTTATTTTGACATTACAAACAGACACTTCAATTTTATTTATCTGTATAGATGTATATGTATCTAAATTAAAGTATATAACAATTGCTACAATTCACATAATACATAAGTAACCAAATACAATTCGGTATTTGCGTCTTCACTTCTCAATAATATATTTACATGGTATAAAGTGTTCCGTCTTATAACACCCGCGAGTGTCGTCAACGTATATCGCCGATAATTATCGAACGGGTATAGACAACTTGGAGATTTTTAAATCGTACGAGACGGATCCGATACGATTGCTACAACTAATACTTAATTAAACTTCAAATAATTTTCTTTTGTAATGTGAAATAGGTTTCTTTATCTAATAAACAGTATTTAAAATCCACTGTATACTGCCCTACTCTGTAAAGTCTCTTGTTTATAGTGTTTTGTATGTACATATGAAATGGTACTATATTTAGATTAAAAGAGCGCAAGAAAATAGATTTTAAAATTTGGTTTCACAGTTTACAGAAAACCTAATTGATTTTTGATTTTAGTCGTCTTAAAAATTTTGATGTCCCTCAAAATTTACCACCCTAGGCTCGGGCCTCACGGGCCTAAGCCTAAATCCGCTACTGCATATTTGTACAAAACACCTTTGTTTTAATTGTCCTACCGGCGAACAATAATATAGTGTGTTCAACCCTTTTTAACGTCCCACTGCTGGGCACGGGCCTTCCCTTCAATACTAGGGGGATCAGACCATAGTCCACCACGCTGGAAAAGTGCGGGTTGGCGGGCAAACCTAAAGAAATATATTTATAACAAAATTATATTCTTCTGTAACTTAAGACTAATAAATTAATAACAAATAATTATTAGTCATAAGCGATTTTCTTGATTTTTTACGTTCTAAAAAATCAGGTTCCACCGAGATTTGAACTCGGATCGCTGGATTCAAAGTCCAGAGTGCTAACCATTACACCATGGAACCTAGTGGCTGTATATTTAAATCTTTTAATTAGGTACCTAGTATTAAAGTATTCATAACGGCATCTTAACACACTTGTTTAAACAACTTTCTAATCATTGCTCCATGAAAAGATTAAGATTTATATGAAAATAATTTTATAATTCAAGCAATAACACTGATTAATCGCCTCTAGAAACAAATCTATCCCACTATAGTATTTGTTATTCTGATTTATAAACTATGTACATATATTATTGTAAAGTTTCATTTAAATCCTATCAGTAGTTTTTGTGTACTAAGCTGTACAAGTTACTATAGTTTTTTAACTATCTTACGGGAACGCTTTAATTTTGCGGGATGAAAAGTATCTAAGATGTTGACCGGGGATATAAGGTATCACTATACAAAATGTCATTTAATTCAGTCCAACAGTTTTGGAGATTAGTCCGTACAAACAGACAAACAGAGAAACAAGTTTTTTTTAAATTGGATTTGTTCTATTTCTCTTCTAACATCCCCCTGACTCGGTTTTTAGCATTTTTTTTCTATGTACAAACATTCGACCTTTACAGTTTTATTATATGTACGTATAGATATACTAACGCAATGTCGCAGTCGTGTCATGTACAGTAAACAGTGACGTTAGGCGTAGGCTATGTCGTAAACGTTGACGTTTATGTTATGGCCCATAAGTTTTAGTGCTTGTGCATAATACCAGTTGCATTTTACAATTCCTTAATTTTACAATTTATTTTGTTTTACAATGAAAATATATCGATATTAACAAAACATCCCAACTGTATTCTGGGATGTATAGGTATTTTGAATTTTTTCATTAATAATTCTGTTTCAAATATTTTTCATTTCCATTCTCTTGTTAATAGTTTTAAAACTTGCCAGTTGAGCACAGATTACTTCGCCAAAGTCATATAGAACAAATATTTTTCAATAAGAGATAGATTATGAGGCCATTTGTCAGTATTTGTGTGAATAGCATTAAATATCTAACAAAGTACGTACCTATAATATGTAAGGGTATTTTATATTTAAAGATTCGTCATACATTTTAATTTACGTATGAACTTTTTATGTAGGTTAGGTAAAAAGCAATTATAATATATGTAGATAAAAAACCTGTGGCGGTAACTGAAGCGAGGGTCATAGGGATTTTTTCCCATTTTCATCCCAGGGTGCAATGTATGTCCTTGCCAAATTTTATTGAAATCTGTCCTATGGCTTAAGATTGAAAAGGGAGAGAAACTTAGAGAGAAAGTAGGGAGAAAAGATAGAGTTACTTTTATTACATTAATATAGATAAAAAAATATTTGAAGAATTGCCAGTCAAAACTGCTATTGACCAAAGCCTGCAGTCAAAATTACTTTTGACCAACCTCTTTAGTCAAAAGTAGTTTTGACTAAAAAATAGTTTTGACTGTAACATGTACACCGATTACGCCGAGATTTATGATCCGTTTTTATGATTAAGTACAGTAGGATAGAAAATGTTTTTATGATTAAGTTAGTCCTAATAAAGTTTAGGTAACATCACAAATAACATGAAACAAAAACAATGACAAAGATACATTCATTTTTATATGCATATTAATATTATACATGTATTACATGAACTGGTGACTTACCTTCTTGACTTACGTCTCTAAGTGTATTTTGGTTTGCTTTGGTTAACTGGACATAAAAAGTAAAAACATCAATATTTCTTAATATCATCCAAATCCGTAAATGCGTAAATAAACACACGTACAGACCTTCACTGTATATTTTATATTATGTATTACATCAAAATCAAAAAACAGGTCCAAAATTGTATTTACCATTCTTCGAAAAATGTAGACATACGCCACACGAGAACAAATTTACCGTTTCATTTAACCGACAATAGCAATATTTAAACAATCCTCCCCAAATACAAATAATAATCTCGTTATTAACCCCCACAATGAGCGTTTAAAATAAAAATTCACTCAAAAGAACATCCCTTGTTCGAAAACAAAAATAAATCGAAACCTATCAGTCTTATAAGCCAAATGAGTGCTAAAGAAAATGACATCTTATTTTCATTTACATAAAAATCAATTTAACTTGCCTGTCAATTTGTACTTTTTTCAAAGGCACGTTTATTGCAATAAAATGGAAACCAGTAAAGGCGTAAGTAAATTTGAACCATATAGTGATACAAATAGATTTCAATTTGTATTAGCTCAAGATGTGATAATGTAACATTAGGGTCGCACAAAGCCGTAGGGCCTATTTGTGTCGGTTTCACACTTACAACAATAGTGTCATGATTCCTGATCCCGGATCATCCCGAAACAATCCCAGGATTAGGTCGTGTTGCGGCAAACAAATGGGCTAACGATGGAACAAGTGTAACAGCACTAATGAAGTTCCAATTACAAATTGTATTTTATCATGTATAAGATGGGACGTGTCTTAAAACATCGATCAAATTAAAAATCAAACATAAAACATATTAAAAAATTTATATCCTTACTAACTATAATGTTATGAACGCCAAAGTAACTATGTTTATTTGTTACACCTCAACCACTGAACTAGATTTGATTAGTTTTGGTATAGAGATAGATAGTACGTTGGTGAATGACATCGTTTTATCACAAAAATAAAACTTGAAGGAAGTAAAAGGGAAGAAAAGTTTGTATGGGGAACCCATTGTTTTTCAAGTTGAAGTATATTTAACTAGGGATGAAGCCGAGCTACGTAGCGATTGGCGTCAGTTCACTAGAAAAGAAAGAAATGATAATCTATTAGTGTTTGACCTGCTGTTCTCGCCAAAATTTTATTCTGACTTGGATCTTTTTAAAATATAAATTAGCAAATAAAAATATTCAACTAAGTTGAATGAATTAAAAAATAAATACAATATATAGGAAAAAATTAAAAAAATATAAAGAAAAATCCTGCCAAAACAAACAGAAAAAGAAGAGATAGGACTTAGTAGGCTCTCCCCTCATTGTCTGATATTTTGCTCTAGTTTTAGACCATATCCAGGATATAAGTTATTTTGATTTCTAATTCCATTCAGATATATGAGCCGTTACAGTGCGAAGTAGTAATAAACATATGTACAATCACTCGCAAACTTTCATATTTATATTATTATTACAATTTATAGGCACTGTCTGTAACAAGTAAGTATATAACGCCTTTGATATGTCTAAAACCTTAGTCTCTCCCGTAACCATGATTGCTATAAAGTATTCGAAACCAAAAATCAAAATAAATCCGCGAAATAATCCGAAAAGATAATTTTATTTAAAATAAATAAGTAGTTTGTTAAACTAAGAAAAGTAGAATAAAGAAATAATTTAAATTGTCATTGATATAAAAAAATGTGAGATGAATCGGTCAATATTAAGAAATATATATTTTTATATCTGAATATAATAAGTTTTCATTTAATTTCCGACTTTGGAATATACCTCGATCTACGATTAGCTACGCTCGTAGCACAAATTGAACACACCATGCAAAAATCTGTTGCAGCGTCTGGCTAGATTCTTTATATGTATATAATGTTTTTTATAAATTACACATAAAATTACAATTTACAATTACAATTACAATAATTCAAAAATTTTGCATCAGCGTAAATACTTAATAAAGCAAGAATAATTAACACATAGAGTTTATTTGTTTCCACTTGTTTTCAATACTTTGGCTTCTACCTATGTATACGATATGTGTAAATACTCGTTAGTTTCCGCCTTCAATACTTACGACTACAGATTATTTCCATACATGCAAATATGCATATTATAATAAAATTTTACTTCATAAAGCAAATGGCAATAAATTTAAATATGTTATTTTTAACCAACTTAAAAAGAAAAGGTGCGTTAATTATGTCAGGTACAGCCAAAGGGTATGAAAAAAAACTTTGAAGTAATTTATCAATTGAAAATTACAAAGATATTTGCAAAAAACTCGGTTTTTAATTTTTTCTTGGTTTTTTATTTCTCATTTCTAGAATAATCTTTTGATTTTCATGAAACTAAGGGAATGTAGGCAGTGGTAATGCAGTGGTAACGCGCTCGCTTGGGAAACCGAGTGAAGCGGGTTCAAATCGGGTCTCGCACCTCTGATATTTTCATGTGCGAATCATTTTCAACATGATTACCACCTGTCTTACGGTGAAGTAAAACATCTTGAGGAAACCTGCATGTGTGAGATAATCTAACATGTGAAGTCCGCCAACCCGTATTTGCCCAGCGGGCCCAGCGAGCCCGTGCCCAGCAGTGGGACGTCAAAAGGGCTGAATGTGAGTATGTATGAAACATAATCGATGTTAGATCAAGTAATGCTCGCTCCATTTTCCTATGCTTTGGAGGTAACTTCGATTGACATCAAAATTACGAAGTCTTTGCCAATTCTGAATCGATTTCCATATATATTTTTTTAATTAATCGTTTCATATAATAACAATGGAAAAATATCATAAATATTACTACTTTTAAAATAATTTTAAAGTCAGTCCTTTATAGTTATTAAACTATGAAAAGACAATTAAGATTAATAGACGATCCACATAATTAGTTTTCTATTGTATCAGATATATTAATCACCGCGCTACGACAGTGGGATTACAGCAATTCTAACTAAACGTACGACACTTGATGAATAGTGCAGCATTTAGGTAAACCCCTGTTAGGTTTGTATTAAACAGTTACTGTAACATTTAACCACTAGCGACTCACCCCTACCTTGTTTAGGCTCAAACAATAGCCTTTCATATAATACTTTCTTAGATTTACTCGAATATTTGACATTTTAAATAAAACTAACTTTTCGGATTTTTTCGCTGTCTTTTATTTTTGGTCCCCGATAAAAACTCAAAATAAAAATCAAAATCAATCCGTGAAAAAATCCGAAAACATAGTTTTATATAAAATAGTCTTTCAATACGCGAGCAAAAATGTTGTGAATATTCCCAAATATATTAATGAATTTTCCAAAAAATATATATAATATAAAATTAATGACAAGAAACTAGCAAAAAATAATATTTTTACTTGGTAACATTTAATGAGATCTTTTTAAATACAACTAGCGGCTTACTCTAACTTCGCTCGGGTTCATCCCTAGGTACGTTTTAACACTTAGTATGGAATAGGTAGACTGTATACCGTATGATATATAGACTATAGCCTTTTTCAATGAACGGGCTATCTAATGCAAAAAGAATTTTTCAAATCGGTTTAGTAGTTCCTGAGATTAGCGCGTTCAAACAAATAAAGAAATAAATAAACGAACGAACAAACGAACGATCGAACGAACGTTGCTAGACTCAGCCTCGCTTCGCTCGGGTTTGTCCTTAGTTTGGATATAGTAAAATCGATATACTGTATGTTATCCTTAAGAGATAGACGTATGCAATCGCGGACTTTTTTGGTAGATCTTTTTATGGTGTACAATACTGTAGTAAATTATTTTGACATCACATTAGAAAATTCTAAAATTATCAATGTTTCTCTACTATGTTATGCATGTATTATACATAAAAATCTTCCTTTTGAATCAATCACTCTATCTATTAAAAAAACCGCATTAAAATAAGTATAATAAAATTCTAACTGAGTCGAATCTGTACCTTAAATATTTTTTTTGGAAATTCTTATTGAAATAGACTTTATTATCGATACAAAGACCGAATCTATAGTTTTTAGAATTTTTGTCTGTCTGTCTGTTACCGCATCACAGAAAAACCACTGGAGGGATTTTGATGAAATTTGATATGATGATAGCTGGATATCTAGGTCAACATATAGGATACTTTTTACCGCGGGATATTATCTCATTCCCACGGGAATACACGTTATAACACAACCCAAAAAATATTTATGATCAGAATTTCTTGAAACTTGGTATTAATGCTCTTCAATGCAATTAAATAAATACGTATTTTAGAGTTTTTTGAAATTCATCCCATAAATGATGAAAATTTGTATGAAACCTACCTTTTTAAAGTTGTTTTATTGTAGTTTTAGCGCGAGCAAAGCCGCGGGTTTTGCGAGTATATTATAAGCTTAGCTTCTGCTAGTAAAACATGTAAATCTGACGCAAAACCGAACTCCAAAAAATTCGCTGTAAATGAGTAGAGAGTAAAAAGTTAACAAATTAAAGTCAACATAATGTATGGGTGATTTTCCATTGCTGTCTGGCGTAACCGCTAACGATGTATACGCTATGAGTACGACGGTCTAGGAAAAATTGTATTAGAAATGGTGTCAAACACCTAAAAAATATATGTAGTTAGATATTTTATAAAAAAAGCAGTATATCTATACTACATATAATAAAATTCTGTGTCAAATCTGTACATTAAATACTTTTTGGAAAATCTTATTGAAATAGTCATTATTATCGACACAGAGGACGAATCTATAGTTTTTACAATTTTTGTCTGTCTGTCTGGCTGGGGAAAATCCCGAGAAAACAACTGGACAGATTTTGATGAAATTTGGTATGATGATAGCTGGTTATCCGGGTCAACATATAGGATACCTTTTATGCGCGAAAATATTTCATCTCTGAGAAATCTATACTAAAAATTAAAACGGAACGGAGCGAGGAGTCGCTAGTATTATATACTAATGTATGTAAAAGTTTGTTTGTAAATGTGTATATTTTTCACTCTTTTATGCTGAAACGGCTGGATAGCTTTGAGAAACACATAGGCTACTGTACCTACATATGAGCACACCCAAGCAAAGTAATGGTAAGACATAAATATAATATGTATGTATACAGTTCTTGCATCATCATCTGCAAATGCTAAAAACTCAGGGGGATGTAAGAAAAGAAATAGAACAAATCCAGTTTTTTTTCAATTTTTTTGTCTCTTTGTCTGTCTGTTTGTCTGTTTGTACGGACTAATCTCCGAAACTAATGGACCGATTTAAATGAAATTTTGTTTGGTGGTACCTTATATCTCCGGTCAACATCTTAGGTAATTTTCATCCCGGAAAATTACATTAATTGTACACAAAAACTACTAATTAGATTTTAATGAAACTTTAGAATAATATATTATATAGTTCATATATCAGAATAACAAATAAGCTACTTTTATCCCAGAAAAATATATGGTTCCCGTGGGATAGATTTATTTTTGTTTGTCTAGAGGCGAACCCGAGCGAAGCGAAGGTGAGCTGCTAGTCATCAAATAAAAATATCAGTAATGACTAACTAGTAAATTTTAAATACTTGCTAGGAAAACTCTGGGCTTTACTCTTGTTAATTAAACTTAAATAAATATTAAAAAATGAAGTACCTACACTCTTTTTCCTTTCTAAACCTGTCTCCCTCTCTTACTCGCTATCGCACTCTACTGTGAAATCAGTCTAACAAATTAAATCCCGCCTCAGATTATTACATAGCTCAGTGACTGTTCATAAATAACATGGGGAGGAACGAAAATGTACTGTACAAGAATTTGTCGGATATGAAGTTTGTAAAAAACATTTAACCCTTAGAAAATATTTATAAAATTATGAAAAAAATTACGATTAATATTTAAAAAATATTGATATATAATATTATATAGTAAAATAATTTATCGAAAATTTTAATATTAACTCAATAAAATTCTTAAGCACTCATTGACATATAATAAACAACGTTGTTCATGAATAAAATAACAAAAAATATTTTCTGCTTCTGTTTATTTGAATAGTGGAAAATTTCATCGGACTTTCTTTTATATAATATTCATTTTATTATCACTATGAAGCTGTACCAACAGACAAACATTTCTCTTAGGCGAATTTTAAATAATGCACTAACAGCTGATCAGAGAGTCTTATAAATAAACTAAAACAATAAGTAAACTATCTGTAAACGAGATATCACGACGATTTATAAACTAACAAATAGATAGTATTAGTAAATATTTCGAATACTGTTCAAAAAATCAATGCTGAGTGACAACAAAATTTTTTTTTGCTCTCAAAAAGTAAAATTGGCTGAACAATGAATTCTAATTACGACAAAATACAAACAGTACCATGGATTTGGGGCATGCATTCCTGTGACTGCGTTATATTATGCCCGTGATTTATTGCATTGGATTCTCGTTTGTAATTAGTGCGTGCCTTTGCGGGACCAGTTTTAGCGAATAATTGACAATTGTTTAAATGCTACGAAAATATATTGTACTCCTCCTATGGCTATTTAGAGGTCCTAAATTCAAGTCCCGGATCAGAGTTAAATAGGTACTAGGATTTTTTGTCACCAAACTCATTTAAAGCAGCCCAAAGTTTGGACCTTGGCAACGTTGACATTGGTCCTATGCCTTATCTTTCACCGATCATTTTTTTATTCCATTACGATTTTAGTTCCATTAGAATGTAAGAAACTAGCGACTCGCTCTCGCTTCGCTCGGGTTCATCCCTAGGTTTATTCCCCCTACAAAATTTTATCCCCATTTTCACCCCCTTAAGAGATGTTTTCCGGAATAAAAACTATCCTATGTCCGCACCAGGATTTCAAACTATCTTCTTACCAAATTTCATCTAAAACGGTCCAGTAGTTTCGGAGCTTATTTGGTGTAAACAAACAAACAAATCTTTCCTCTTTATAATATTAGTATAGATAGAGAGTACATTTATGCCTGCGCACGCTTTTTAATCTAATTTTTATCTTATTCTACGTTTTTGGTTTTAGTTCTCCTATAGTATATGTATGTTCCATCATATTATTTCATTTAAGACATATAAATATATGTATGTATATTTCTATGTAAATGCTGAGAGGCTAACTTTCACAATATTTATTCAGGTGTAGAATATTTACGAACAAAAAAAATAAAATTATAATTAGTAAATTAATATCAATATGCTTAAGTTATAATCATTATATTATTAGAATAGGAATAAATGAAAAATTAATCAACTTATGAAAATAAATGAAACATTAAATGCCCCGTTAACTATTGCAATGGCACTGGCCCCGCGGATCCCGGATTGAGTTTAATCGGAGCCGGAACGACCCATTAATAACGGGGCTGTTAATTGAACTCCTAGTTGCCGGTTATATTTCAAATATAGAACAAGGATAAAATACGCTTGTCGCGATCAATCGCGGTTGCCTGGTTATTTTGTTTAGTTGCTATAATCAGTAGTCATTTGTTAGAATACTAGCGAGTAACCTTGCTTCGCTCGGGGGAGTCCCTAGGTGTCTTTTATATTTATACTCGTAAGTATTATTATTATTTACAAACAGCTCCGCCATTTAGTAAATATTATTACCCCAGGTTTATACCTGGAGTAATAATATTTATCATTCAGTTGTGTACTAAATTTTATCTAAATTAGTCTAGCCATTTTAGCTTGAAGGAGTAAGAAGCATTTCACACATATACACACTTTCACATCTACACTACTATAATAAAGGGGAGAGATTTGTATTTTTGTATGTTTGTAAAAAATAAACTCAAAAACTACAGACCAATTTAGATGAAATTTGGTCAGCAAAAAGTTTGAGACCCTGGGAAGGACATAAGATATTTTTTATTCCAGAAATCATCATTTAAGGGGATGAAAATGGGGATGAAAGTTTGTATGGGGAATCAACCTAGAGACGAACCCGAGCGAAGCGAGGGTGAGTCGCTAGTTATCATTAAAGTTACTCCATTTTTAACATTTTATTATTTAATAATCAATATCCGTTAGCTGAAGCTCAAATTGGGAACACGAGACAAAAAATCCCTTTCAGCGATCATTATGTGATTGCGCGCAGGTGTGTTCGCGGCGGAGTGGATTACTGACGGGTTGGAGCGCTAAAATGTACACACGCTTATATAATTATATAATTTGCACTATATTTATATTATAGCATTAGCGGTATCTGTTACTTTTAAATTTATACAGATTTGGAAGTTAAAAATTGATCGATATTGATGTGAAAAAGTTACATTTACAATACTATACATATACATATCTATGTATATCTCTAAATTTTTCGTATCTAATGATGAAGTTACTGATTTTTTTCTGTCATTGAAAACAAATTAGCAGCCCAGAACTGAGAAATTAGCAGTATTCTCAGCCTCGGAGAACATATAAAGTTGTGCTACGATTATGTTTTATATCCTATTTTCTCACAGGTAGTGTCCTATAGCTCTCCTACTGGAATATGAAAGTCAAACTAGTCTTTACTGAGAGCCGCCGTAACAAAAACCGGTTTAAATGGCACAATATAATATATTATTACAGCCTAATACTCCGTCTGTTTTTTTTTTACTTCGCAAGCACTAAATATGACCTCTTTACTTAAGAAACCTACCACCTACATAAACGTTTGAAATAAAACCTTACCAAAGAGCCCATTGAAATCTGTTATTTTTCAACCTATAATTTACTTCAGGAAAACACTATAGTAAGCTTTTAAACGTTAAAAATATACTAAATAAAAATATTTGTATTTTATTGTTACTATAAAATATTTTAAACCCATTACTAAGGCCCACTACTAAGTATAAGTCTCCCTACAATGCAATAGGGCACCAGGCTTGTTAACTTGTTCATAAAAATCTCGGACCTATGAGACCCGAGTTAAAACGCACTTCACTTGATCATCTTGACACTACGTTATCACCACTTACCGCTTAAATTAGTATAAAATATAATACTTTCTTAGATTTACGCGAATATTTGACACTTTAAATAAAACTATCTTTACGTATTATTTGTATTATTTGATGTTTCGAAGGCTGTAAAAAGTATATAACGCCTTTGAGATGTCTAAAACCGTAGTCTCTCCCGTGACCATGATCGCTGTACAGCAATCGAATCATCGGGAACCAAAAGTTAAAATAAATCCACGAAATAATCCAAAAAGATAGTTTTATTTAAAATTAGTATAAATAATTTAAACATTTATTTACCAATTAAATATATTAAAAATTGAATTTATTTTTGTTTTACTTTTCTTTACCCTAACTCGTAAAGCTATAACAAAAACCGGGGCCTTGCCTTGCAATAATCATCTAAATACAACTAACAACTGGTAAGGAACATCGAGCAGCATTTTATGAACCCGATCAGGCATCGCTTCCCAATATAAATCATTCGCTGTCGCGGCGTATTGGATTAAGATTTTCGATATTGGATGAGAAGGCTTCATCTTGCAGAGTGACAGCCAACAACATATTGATACCAAATTTCCCTAGAGGTAAACACTATACTTCAATTTTCTCTTACTTCCACATTATATTGTCTATAACATGCATTCGCAGAGCCTTGAAATTGTTTATACTAGTAACTCGCCCAGGCTCTCCTCTGGTGTTTAAAGTTTCTTAAATAATACTAAAAAAAACCTTAATCTGGCCGTCTCACTTGAGAAGGTCAACAGTCCACGCCAACAGTCTCAGAAAGTAACCTGTGGTGGCCGTTACTGGTTACCATCAGGCAACACCTGCGGATGTGTGTGCTTGTAGATTTTTGTAACAAATACACCAATTTTTACTAAGACAGTAATCTTTCTATCTCTTTTTTTAATGTTTTTGGTCATTATGTGGGACTCACCGGCCAGAAAAGCCAGCACTAAAAGGCCTACCGAAGCAGTCTTTCAAGCCCTAGTTAATAAGTGTGCCTTCCAGACTCTTTAAAGAATATATGCCTTATCCCACGGAATCTACTGATGAGCCGGAAAAATGGCGTATAATACTCTTCTCTATCCTATAATATAATTGGGTTTCTTCAAGATTAACACCGCTTGATATAAAACAACTTAATAATTATAATTAGTCAATAACGATATTGTATTTCCTACTTATTTATTTTTGGCAATAATTAAATCTTTGATTAAAAAAAAAATGGTTATTAAAAATACTAATTCAAAAACCCACAATGCTCAAAATACTGCCTGATTACGTTTCGTCCAATATTATTTCACTTATTTGATCAAGTGCGTCGCTGTGTTATAGATTTTTTTTTAATAATTAGCAAGATATTATCTAATAACTAATGGTTTTACAATATACGGTTCCATGGTGTAATGGTTAGCACTCTGGACTTTGAATCCAGCGATCCGAGTTCAAATCTCGGTGGAACCTGTTATTTTTGTAAATACAAAACATGTTGTATAAGTTCTTATGTATTTGTCTTTTTTAGACGACTCTTCTAACTGCAATATACTTCAGGTTTAACTCTAAATTCTAATCTATTTAAAAACAAAGCTTATATGGTCAAAATTCTGATTGATTTAATAACAATATATGTATATTTCTTTAATGAAATCATTTATTTCCTTGAATAATAATGTTCCTAAAAGAAATAAAAGATCAATAATATTCCCTATGGGAGCGGTAAAGGCTCTCAAAGGGGTTATAGGAAACAATATTTTTAGATGTCATGTTGGACGTAAAGCTTATAACCTTCCTGATGACCTTTAAGTAGTTTTTGAGGTCTGCTCGAACAAACACAAACTTAGCGCGGTATGGGACTTTATGGGATTATTAAGTTAACTTATATGGGACTTAAATTTTATTTTATTTATGAATAAATATGTAGTGATAATACATTTATTTGAGTATTCTTAAAATAATTTTAAGTATATACTTAGTTATAGGTAACAAAAATTTAAAAATGCTATACCTACAGCGCTGATGTGTTTTGTTAGTCCGTGACAAAAATAAATATCTTCAAATACACTAAAAACTTGAACTAATATCAAATTTAAAGCTTAACATACCAAGAAAACAACTTAAATTCATTAACTTTTTTTTTTGAATTCGGTCAAAACTGATTCATACTTTAAGTGGTATCGAAAACCACTAATCTATTCTAACTAAAGTACATATCTGAGGTCTGACGTCAAGTACATTTCTTATTAAGGGCAATGCTGCATCAATCTTATGGGTAATGCGATGTCACGACGATGGACAGAATAAATTGTCGTTTGTAAATAGTATTGGGGTTTGATTATGAAGGGGACAGTGTACTTACATACCTTTACTCAGCCGGTTATTCTTGGACACTATATATATTCAGTACTAGCGACTTAGCCTAACTTCTCTCGGGGAGTGTATCTCAAAATACTGAAATTTGCAATAATGTTAATTTTTTTTTATAAATAACCATATAATTTCAAGACGAGAAAAATAAGAATATAAACCAATATAATAAGCTTAATTTTATCAATTTTTTCCTTTATAAGTTTTATAATGTTACTTCAGTTTTCGTATTTCCATCTAATATAACAAAATTCAATGTAATTTTAACGATCACTTTATGTTACTACTATTTAACTAATCACAGGAAAGCGCTTTATCTTTGAACACTTTTTACACATATTTTTAATATTATTTGATCAATAAGTTTGCTAGCATACATTCAATATTATTTTAACAACCAATGCTTATCTTTTCTGTCGTAATGAACGTCTGTCCAAAAACTGCCTCCTCCAACGGTTACCTTATGCCTTTATATCAATCAGCCGGAAGTTACATTTTAATTAAAATTTTATATAATCACCCTAAAAATCAGTTAATTATCCATAATTTATAATTTAATTTTATTAAATAAAACAATTTTTTAAGCATTTATTTTTAAGCATATAATTACAAAATTAGTAACTCGAAAATAAGTTTAATTTTAAGATATTAAAATATTTAAAAGTAAAATCAATAGACATTCCATATTAATATTTGAAGTAGTCAAATTATCTCCCATTAATTATATTAATTTATCAATGACTTTTAATTAAAATATTATTATTCATGATTTCTAATTATGTACCTATATTATTTTATTATGTACAATATTACGACACCGTGTAAGCTAGTTTATCAATAAGATGTTTTCTATTTTTTACTTTAATACTGAGTTACAATATTGTTCCTTGAATATTATTATTTGAACCCCAGTATAGAGTCTAAAAACAATGTCAAAAAGGAAAAATCATTACATCTTAAAAGAAAAACAGTAGTTTAGTATATGAGAAAAACGTCAACCTGATCTACACCCCAATTAATTTCAAGTTCTTGAACTCACTTACCTGTAGTAAAATATGTCCTAATTACCTATGTAAATATACCTACTACTGATACGAATAGACCATAATAAACATTGAAAATTTGAGGAAAACATAACCTATATAAATATATTTTATCTAGGTATCTATATAAAAAATATGTTTTAAATTTTTTTTTCATTGATACTAAAGTTCGTCAATAACTACACAATAATTATTTAATACAATACTTCTTAATCTACACTAATATTATAAAAAAAAATGGTAAAGGTTGTAAGTTTGTGAGTTTGTTTGTAATGGATGAACTAAAAATTCGCTGAACCAATTTGGATGAAATTTGGTATGAAGATAGTTTGAGACCCTAGAAAGGATATAGGATAGTTTTTATCCCGGAAATAACCTCTTAGGCGGGTGAAAATGGGGATAAAATTTTGTATGAGGAATCAATCATTTCTCAAGTAAGGGATATAGAACTCATCAAACCTATGTATATACATATATGTACTAATATATAGTCTATCTATTCTATACTAAGCGTTAAAACGTTCCTAGAGACAAACGCGAGCGAAGTGAGGTTAAGTCACTAGCAATTAAATAAAAAATGTTTTGTATTTGCCTATTTATATATAAATTATAGGTATTGTAAGTTTATGGGCAAAATATATAAAGGATAAAATATAACTCATAAGTAAAATAGTTGTAAAAATGGGTAAAATTATCTTCACAAACAAGTACTAGGTTACAACCCTTACTTTATACCGCCCTTTAGTGATTTCAACGAGAATTTAAGAAAAACAAATGGCAAAGGGTGCAAAGAAAACAAAATGTAGTCAGGTCTGAACCATTTGTCGTCGTAGATTACGTTTGAAATGAAAAGTGGGTAGTTTCAGAAGTTTTTTCATACTGCCGCTCGTAAATACTTGTCAACCCCTTGACTGATTTGCATGGCTTATTCCTTTTACTTGTGCAAATTATTTTTACTGTGAATAATGGCTGAGTGACATTTTGCGTGTGCAAGTATGCTTTCATGATTTTTAACCGACTGCCAAGGAAGGGTATTGTTTGTCTATTTAGTGTAGTAGATTATAATGTCTACCCGACTGCGCCAGAAGGAGATTAATGTTTTTTTTAAATTTTTACACAATATGTACATATTAAATTATATTTATTGTATATTCTATGATTTTAATTAAAAATTTTGAATTCCCAACTCCTTCCTAACCAAATAAATGTAAATGAGAAATAATAAAATAAAACTTTATTGAAATAGTTCTACAAATATATTATCACCAGGCATCAAATTTCTGATCTCACGCTTACATAATATGTAGGTACTAAAAGTGTTACTAATATTATAATTAACAAAAAATCTAATAGGTAAAATGTATCGACTGCTACATAAGCCCGACAAATTCAAAACTTTTATATAACTTCACCTATATCCCGCGAATATATCCAGCGCTACATCATGTACCTTTCTGGGCATCACATTAAATATTGACAAAATAAAATTTAGAATGTGGACGTGCGCGTTATGGCGACGTCGGGTAACCGCCAAGGAGCCATTCCATTTCGAATGTTTCCAATAAATATATTATCGAGTTACAATACACGGGTGTATTCGACACTTACCAAAAAATTTATTCAACATATTTGATATTCAGATATCAGAGGGAGTCCGTCTGTTAGGTTTGACATTGACAGCTGCCCTTCCCTTTAAAATATGTTTGCTGTTAAAGGATTATTGAAGTATAACTTCTTTACGCACGCTCGACTTGGGGGGTAAGGTGGTGAATGCGGTAAGAAAAAATGTACGTACGTTTGTTTGTTGCCATGGTAACCGTTGTTATTGTCTAACAAATCATATATAAAATTATATTCTTTCCTTAAATGGTTATCTATAAATATATGATTGTAACATGCGTTATTTTTAGTATCTCACCTATCCTAATTATTTAAAACATAAATTGAATTTCATAAAGAGTACCGATAACCTACAGAAGTTTTACTTCTTGCGCGTGTACACATTCATACACGCACTCTGATTTTTTTTTTTTGATACTGATATATCCCTATGTACCTACAGTGCGTGGCTACTTAACTGCGGAAGTTCCGAGTTTAAATTCCGAATATAAAAATTATTACTTATATTATTATTATTACAAATATTGTTTCGATACAAGTGCAAGTAATCTGAATAAATTGCAATGCAAAATTACCAATTAGATTTACTCAATAGATAGACGGTTAGTTACTTTTAGTTTATTCTATCTAGCAACATTTTAGATGATGTAAGCAACTGGTTCCATGGTGTAATGGTTAGCACTCTGGACTCTGAATCCAGCGATCCGAGTTCAAATCTCGGTGGAACCTGGTTTTTTTTTGTTGTACTTGCAGCCGTTATTGCCCTTCTTGCACGTAATTTTTTTAATTTATCTCTTGATTTACACCCTTCAAAAAGTCTATTTTTTGATCGACGAAAAAAGAAGGAGGTTCTCAATTCGAAAAGTATATAATTTTTGTTATGTTTGACTACGCATAACTTTTTACAGTGAAGTCTAATTTCGTTTTTTTTTTTTTTTGGGTAATCTAGTCGACAAGTGCCTTTTTGGTGAACTTTTTTCAGCAGTGTTGGAAAACTAGGAACGAGGTCTAATTCGATTCGGAATGGCACGTAGGTGATTTTTTAAAAAAGTCAAGTTCCGCCTGCAAAAATTGCATAAGTTATACACAATTAACTAAAAAAGAGGGTTTAGTTTTTTGTAAATATCTCAAAAAGTAATTGAAATTTTTCAAACCTAAAAAAAAGATTCAAAAAGAAGAGGAAAAAGTCTCGACTCCCGGAACTGTAGGACCAATATTTATAATTTTTCCAGAGGGACGAAAATAGGGCCGAAAACGGGTGCACTGGCTTGCGCAAGCAACGTCTATTTCGGATACGTTATCAATAAGTATTATTTTAACATATTAAATATAAAATTTACGAAATTAAAAAATTCAGGGGCTTACTGGATAAATAAATAAGAATCCGCGAAATAATTTTCTTAAGTATTTATGCAATAGTTAATTAATATTTTTTTCTGCTTAAACATGTTTTATTTTCTTGAAGCCATTCTTAAAAGGCTTCAGAATAGATGCCTGTTGGAAAAATTAAATATTGTTATTTTTCATTTTGTCATCAACAATTTACTTTCAATGATTAATCAATCTTTTCAATTTTTTACCTTAACTTTTTAACTAACTTTCAAACTCACTAGAGGGTTAAAGGAATAGGGTATGCTTTTGTGACATGTCAAATTAACATCTTATCAAAATAGGAGAAGTAAAAGAACAAAGCTTGCAATTGTGTAATATGTCTTAATTAGTTGATCTCACTAAGATTAGTCGCCGTAGGAAAAATCTGCTAAGAGGATAATAGCATCCCTGTAGCTTGTAAATCGCGAATAAGAATATTGTTACGCGCCGCTAGTTTGGTCGATATATATATATATATATATGTATTAAAATAGTTAAAGTGTTTCATTGTCTTAGAATATATTTAAATAATAAACCGGACAAAAGTTTTGATAAAAAGCCAACGTCACGCGGTGTTCCCAGGCGGTCACCCATCCAAGTACTGACCGCGCCCGACGTTGCTTAACTTCGGTGATCGGACGAGAACCGGTGTGTTCAACGTGGTATGGACGTTGGCGACAACATGTTATAAAAATCACTAAGGTTGTTAGTTACTGTCAACAGTTTTAAATATCACATATGTACATAACATTAAAATATATCATACTTTGTTCAATTTATCAAATCCCATTAATATCACAAAAAGAAAATTATAAAATAATACACTATATTTTACCTTTTATTAACTAACAGAAAAAAAGGAGCGGTTCTCTGATCAACACGTATATTTTGTTTTGTATTTTTTTCTGTTTGACCACGCATAACTTTTTACATTGTAGTCCATTTTCCATGGCTCTTTATGTTTTACTTTTTAGTGTTTTTATTTAAAGTGATTTTTTTTTTTTTTTAATTACTTAGACAAGGAAATTATTAGCTAAAAAAAAGAAGTTTTACGAAGCGTACTGTGACTCGGACCCCTTTGAGGAATGCTAAGATGGCGTCGATTATGGTGGATGGGCTAATGGAGTACCTTACTACTAATTAAAAAGTTATATTTTTTATTACAAACAGATTTTTATTTCCTTTTGACCGTCATGCTAAGAAACGTAATAGTCATAGCAATTGTCATATAAATAGTAAGGTGACTTTTATAAAAGCTCATCTGAAGCTTTGTGTTAAAGTTATTTTTGGAATGTTTATAAGAGCATTTCCAACAGATATTATATTGGAAAGTCAATTTCTTGCCTATTTATTTATTATCCATAAAGAGTCAGGTTCCACCGAGATTTAAACTCGGATCGCTGGATTCAAAGTCCAGAATGCTAACCGTTACACCATGGAACCGTATACTTCTTACTGTTAATTTATTACTTCAATTATTTACTAATAAAGTTTATACCAAACACTTGTGTAAATAATAATCTCCTCTTGACCGATTTTCGATCGCGGTGGTATTTAAATGAACCTAGCAACTTATTTAGCCTGAAAGTATTATAGTTGTCAACTAGGTGCGCAAATAGTTCACTCTCTGTTTATTTCACACTTATAGTCTGAAGAGTTACAATATTTTTTGATGAACAGGAATATACTTCTGTATGAATCAATTTCAAGATGATTACTAGGTATTTGCCCTACGGTGAAAGTAAAATTGTGAGGAAACCTATACGCTTGAAAGAACTGCGTAGTGGACTACGGCCTGATGGCCTCCCATCGAAGGTAGGTCCTGGACCAGCAGTGGGACATTCATAAAGGCTGAATACAAAAATAGAGGTTTAGTTCCCAACTCCTTCCTGGCACTTAAGAGTCTTTCTGACCTAAATAAAAATCAAATTAGTAACAATTTTCGCTCGACCAGGACTCGAACCCTGGACTTGATGACCGAATCTAGACGTTAACACTAATAGTAATACTAAAGTTTTTTTATACCTGCCAATACTATAGCGAATAATATAAAAAATATCAAATATCATAACGGTCAAGCGCGTCAAAGAGAAAGTAATATTGGATGCCGAAAAATAAATTCAGATGCATGTGTTGTCGACAAACGTATATAGCAGTCGTGGCCGAGCGGTTAAGGCGTCTGACTAGAAATCAGATTCCCTCTGGGAGCGTAGGTTCGAATCCTACCGACTGCGAATTACATTTTTTATATTATAACAGTAGTGACGGTCAAAATAAACTTCGTTTAAGGAATTGTTTTTGAATATTTTGTGGGTATAATTCTTTAAATAGCCGTCACTAACTATCACTACAAAATATAATATAAGGGTATAATATGTATAAGGGTATATAAGATAATGTACCAGTACTTTATAAAAAATATCCATGAAATGTTCTATAGAAAGTAGTCTAATACATTCTATAATATGCCATTTAGTATCTTAATTTCGAATTCAAGTTACAACCGTTACGTCACTAAAGCATGAAGAAGTAAAAAACGTACTAAGGGAGCTAAACCCCTATTTTTGTATTCAGCCCTTATGAATATCCCACTGCTGGGCCAGAACCTACCTTCGATGCGAGGCCATCAGGCCGTAGTTCACTACATAGTTCTTTCAAACGTATATGTTTCCTCACAATTTTTACTTTCACCGTAGGACAAGTACCTAGTAATCATGTTGAAATTGATTCGCACATAAGAATATTCCTGTTCATCGCAAAATATTGTAACTCTTCAGACTATAAGTGTGAAATAAACAGAGAGTGAACTATTTGCGCACCTAGTTGAAAACTATAATAATTTCCGGCTAGATAAGTTGCTAGTTTCATTTAAATACCACCGCCATCGAAAATCGGCCATGAGGAGATTATTATTTACACAAGTGTTTGGTATAAGCGTTATTAGTAAATAATTGAATTAATAAATTAAGAGTAAAAAGTATACGGTTCCATGGTGTAATGGTTAGCACTCTGGACTTTGAATCCAGCGATCCGAGTTCAAATCTCGGTGGAACCTGACTTTTTATAGATAATAAATAAATAGGCAAGAAATTGACTTTCCAATATAATACCTGTTGGAAATAAACATTCCAAAAATAACGTTAACACAAAGCTTCAGATGAGCTTTTATAAAAGTCACCTTATTATTTATATGACAATTGCTATGACTATTACGTTTCTTAGCATGACGGTCAAAAGGAAATAAAAATCTGTTTGTAATAAAAAATATAACTTTTTAATTAGTAGTAAGGTACTCCATTAGCCCATCCACCATAATCGACGCCATCTTAGCACTCCTCAAGGAGGTCCGAGTCACGGTACGCTTCGTAAAACTTCTTTTTTTTAGCTAACAATTTCCTTGTCTAAGTAATTAAAAAAAAATAAAAATTCACTTTAAATAAAAACACTAAAAAGTAAAACATAAAGAGCCATGGAAAATGGACTACAATGTAAAAAGTTATGCGTGGCCAAACAGAAAAAAATACAAAACAAAATATACGTGTTGATCAGAGAACCTCTCCTTTTTTTCTGTTAGTTAATAAAAAGTAAAATATAGTGTATTATTTTATAATTTTCTTTTTGTGATATTAATGGGATTTGATAAATTGAACAAAAACTGACATATTTTAATGTTATGTACCTATGTTGTATTTAGAGAGTTGATGGGAATACTGCTGAATGATGACAGTAACTAAACACGTAAATGATTTTTTAGAGATCTTTATCGCCAACGTCCATACCACGTTGAACACACCGGTTCTCGTCCGATCACCGAAGTTAAGCAACGTCGGGCGCGGTCAGTACTTGGATGGGTGACCGCCTGGGAACACCGCGTGACGTTCACTTTTTGTCAAAACATTTTCCCTATATATTATTTAAATATATTGTAAGACAATGAAACACTTTTACTATTTTAATATATATTGTCAGTAATGAATAAAATTCATACACACAAGAGAAAATCATACATCTCGCCTAAAAACGTGAAATATATTCTTCGTCATACTTTTCCTGCCTTCCCGGCATCTGTGTAGACGAACACCACAGAGGTTGCACGAAGGTGCTCGATGTCTTCGACCAAACAAGCGGCGCGTAACAATATTCTTATTCGCGATTTACAAGCTACAGGAATGCTATAGATAAGAGGATACTCTTAGCAGATTTTTCCTACGGCGACTAATCTTAGTGAGATCAACTAATTAAGACATATTACACAATTGCAAGCAATTATTTTGGGAAGATGTTAATTTGATATTTCACAGAGCAAACCCTATTCCTGTAACCCTCTACTGAAATGACAATTCGACACGATCGATGATAGAAAATAATTAATTTATATAAGTGATAATTTAACATGCATCTCAATTCCAGGCTACTACTGAGTATATTGTGACCGACAACAGTTTTCCCGATCTGGGATTCGAACCCAGCACCTATTTGCAGACGTGTGTCCTTTTACTAGAACTAGAAGGCACTGATTACTTCATAATCTCAATTTTAACTCATATTGAAGACATAATTTGAAGCTTTATAGTCACGTTTGTGACTGTATGTTTTTTGCTTCTTTATACTTTAATGACGTAACGGTTGTAAGTTAAATTCGGAATTAAGATACTAAATGGCATATTATAGTATGTACTAGACTACTTTCTATAGAACATTTTGTGGGTATTTTTTATAAATTGCTAGCACATTATATGAAATAATGGATTTTCTATTTAGCTTTATATTATATAGCGACTCACCCTCGCTCGGGTTCGTCCCTATATATCTATATAATATATTATATATAGATTTACAATAATGTATAGAAGTCTGCCCGATTTGTTGACATTTATGATTACTGCTCCGCTCCCTTAGGTAGTATATGTTATATAGCCTAAAGCCTTCCGCAATAAACGGGCTACGAATTTTTCAAATCAGATTAGCAGTTTCTAGGATTAGTGCGTTCAAACAAACAAAAAAAAACAAACAAACTCTGCCTCTTTATAATATTAGTATGTATAGATTTGGTCAACATCTATTTTTGTAGAGATAGTAAGAAATACGCGCTTGTAGGAAATATTAGTGCCAGCTATCTAATGAATTCATATATTCAAAAAAAATAATAACCAAAAACGATTCCTTAAATAAATTCAAGAATTTCTTGAAAATTGATATTACTGATCGGATGTTCTTATACCTACTCTTATAACAAAGCTTAACTTTGTTTTGCAAAACACTATTCTTATCTTCGCCAGTTCTTCTCAGTTTTGAGGCTTCTTTTTTCCGATCTGGTAGTAGACTTACGACGTTCGGTAATTTTTTTTAATAATTTAATATTGAATAAAGTATTTTTAGTTTGAATTTGAAAATATGAAAGCACTACTTACTCAAACTACAAGTTATTAAGATTGTTTCAAATAAAATGTCACGTTAAATAAAAATTAGGTTCCACCGAGATTTGAACTCGGATCGCTGGATTCAGAGTCCAGAGTGCTAACCATTACACCATGGAACCTTATATCATCATTTTAGTATTAGTAGACTACGTACGTTTTGCTAATTTATCTATACATATAATAAAATTCTGAGTCGAATCTGTACATAAAATATTTTTTTGGAAAATCTTATTGAAATAATCATTATCATCGATACAGAGGCCGAATCTATAGTTCAGCCTTTCTTTTGGTGTGGTATCTTCACATGTGAATTGTACCTAGATGGCTAAAAAGCTAAAAAACTTACACAAAAGTTCTTCGATATGCTAAGAAAAATAATAAAATCCTAACCTAACCCAGGTTTCCTGTTTGTTTCTAATTGATACACTAGCGACTAACCCTCACTCCGTCCAGGTTCGTCCCTACTTACGTTTTAACGTTTAGTATAGATTTCTCAGTGGTGAGATATTTTTCCGCAATAAAAAGTATCTATATGTTCAAGCGGATAACCAATAGACAAAAAAGCCAACGTCACGCGGTGTTCCCAGGCGGTCACCCATCCAAGTACTGACCGCGCCCGACGTTGCTTAACTTCGGTGATCGGACGAGAACCGGTGTGTTCAACGTGGTATGGACGTTGGCGATTGAGGTTTCTAAAAAATCATTCACGTGTTTAGTTACCGTCATCATTCAGCGGTATTCCCATCAACTCTCTAAATACAACATAGGTACATAACATTAAAATATGTCAGGTTTTGTTCAATTTATCAAATCCCATTAATATCACAAAAAGGAAATTATAAAATAATACACTGTATTTTACTTTTTTATTAACTAACAGAAAAAAAAGGAGAGGTTCTCTGATCAACACGTATATTTTGTTTTGTATTTTTTTCTGTTTGATCACGCATAACTTTTTACATTGTAGTCCGATTTCGATGGCTCTTTATATTTTACTTTTTAGTGTTTTTATTTAAAGTGATTTTTTATTTTTTTTTAATTACTTAGACAAGGAAATTGTTAGCTAAAAAAAAGAAGAAGTTTTACGAAGCGTACTTGACTCGGACCCCTTTGAGGAATGCTAAGATGGCGTCGATTATGGTGGATTGGCTAATGGAGCACTACTAATTAAAAAGTCATATTTTTTATTAAGAATAGATTTTTATTTCCTTTTGACCGTCATGCCGAGAAACGAAATAGTCATAGCAATTGCCATATAAATAATGATATGACTTTTATAAAAGCTTATCTAAAGCTTTTTGTTTAAGTTATTTTTGAAATGTTTATAAGAGCATTTTCAACAGATATAAAGGAAAGTCAATTTCTAGCCTAGGTACTTATTTATCACTAAATACTATAAAACGAAGTCCTCCGCCGCGTCTGTCTGTCTGTCTGTTCGCGATGAACTTAAAAACTACTGCACTGATTTTCATGTTGTTTTCACCAATAGATAGAGTGGTTCTCGAGGAAGGTTTTAGTATATAATCTGTTAAGTTTTTGTACACTTTGGCTAAAATATAACAATATTTGTTGGGGATGTCGAAAAAAAAAATGGGCCGTCTGGGAGCTGCCTAAACCCTTTGCGATATAACAAAATAATGTATGGTGGAATTTTATAACCCATCTTATATAGGTCTACATAAAAGTCCGCAATGGTACATGTCTACCTCTTAAGGATAACATACAATATGAATTTCAATACTTTAAAAAATTGGCAATTATAATGCGGTAATGTAAAAGCTATTTACACAAGTACGGTATTAATCCTTATCATCAATCGTATCTAGCGACAAACCCAAGCAAAGCGACGGTGAGTCGCTAGTTATCTATAAAAAGTCAGGTTCCACCGAGATTTGAACTCGGATCGCTGGATTCAAAGTCCAGAGTGCTAACCATTACACCATGGAACCGTATACTTCTTATTATTAATTTATTAATTCAATTATTTACTTATAAAGCTAAACAAAACACTTGTGTCAATAATAATCTTCTCTTGGTCGATTTTCGATCGTGGTGATAATTAAATGAAACTAGCAACTTATCTCGCAGGAAAGTAGTATTATGCCCAAATAGTTGTACTCTCTACTTATTTCACACTTATAGTCTGAAGAGACAATATTTTCAATTTTCAATGAACAGAAATATTAAAAAAAAAGTGAGGAACCCTATACGCTTGAAAGAACCTAACAAATTTTCACTTGGCCTGTGCCACTACACTACGGCTTGATCCCGTCGCATCAAAAATAGGTCCTTGCCCAGCAGTGGGACATTCATATGGGCTTAATTCAAAAATAGGGTCTTAGTTTCCAATACTTAAAAGTTTTTCTGACCTAAATAAAAATCAGATGAGTAACAATTTTCGCTCAACCAAGAATCGAACCCTGGACTTCATGACCGAACCTCAACGTTAACACTAATAATAACACTAAAGTTTTTTTACCAGCCAATACTATAGCGAGTTACATAAAAAATGAAAAAGAAGGTCAAGAGCGTCAGAGAGAAAGTAATATTGGATGCCCAAAAATAAATTTAGATGCGTGTGTTGTCGACTAACGTATATAGCAGTCGTGGCCGAGCGGTTAAGGCGTCTGACTAGAAATCAGATTCCCTCTGGGAGCGTAGGTTCGAATCCTACCGACTGCGAATAATTTTTACTGTTACTGTTAAAATTGTATATCAATTATGAGACCCGGCTTTTGCTTTAATCCAAATAGAATAAAGTAATTTTATTCGAAATTATTAGGTTTTTTTCTATATTTTTTTTATAAATGGACCATTCCAACGCTTTTTCCAAACATTCGCTAATTAATTGTTTAATTATATTATAATGAGTTTAAAATATCAAATCACCTTGGACAATTTGAATTTGAATAGAAATGTTAATCGTATATCGTAATAATATTTAATTGTTACCATGAATCTTTAGAAATCATTTACTTTTTAACGTCCCACTGCTGAGCACGAGCCTCCCTTCAATACGAATTACGAGGGGGGATCAGGCCATACTCACCCTCGCTTCGCTTCAGGTTCGTCGTTAAACAAAAACAAATCTATCTCACGGGAACCATACATTTTTCCGGGATAAAAAGTAATCTATGTGCTATTCCAGACTATAATCTATCTCTGTGCCAAAATTCATCCACATCCGTTCAGCTGTTCTCGCGTGAAAGAATAACAAACATCCATCACAAACTTTCATATTTATAATATTAGTATGGATTAAGCAGTAATATTAGGATATTAAATACACTTTGTGAAGAATATATACAGAGCCTTATGAAACGAAAGAACCCACTATCGATTAATACTGTAATAAACATTTTTTTTTCATTCACCGAAAAAATAGCTAAGTACTTATTTTTAAAGCTGTCCTTCTATCTTTTTCCTTACTATATGATATTACATAAAAGTAACCAAGTCCAATTTTATTAGAGCAAGTGTATGATATTTTACTTCTAAGTACATTATTAGTGAAAAATGATCTACTAAATAACATTGTAATATATGCGGTTCCATGGTGTAACGGTTAGCACTCTGGACTCTGAATCCAGCGATCCGAGTGCAAATCTCGGTGGAACCTAATTTTTGATAAATCTTAATAAAATATCAGATTCTCTAGTTATAAAAATTTTAGTTCAATTTCTCCAATTCAGTGATTCGTTGGTTGCACATATGTATATAAAAATAACTAGTGAAGGTATTAACGTTTAGAATAGATTTCTCGGAGATATTTTCCCGCTGTAAAAAGTACCCTATATGTTGACCCGGATAACCAGTTATCATCATACCAAGTTTCAAGTGGTTTTCTCGTGATGCGGTCACAGATAGAAAGACAGACAGACAGACAGACCAAAATTCGGCCTCTGTATCGATAATAATGACTATTTCAATAAGATTTTCCAAAAATATTTAATGCACAGATTCGACTCAATTAAAATTTAATTATATGTATGGATGAGCGACGAATGGCTTAATTAAAGACATACATACATACTCAATGTTTAGTAGTAAAGAAAGTAAAAGGATACTTGAGAGGACTTTTGAAGACCAAGTATCTATTTTTATTAAAGATCAGGTCAAAAGTCTGATATGCCTTGAGAATATTAACAACATAAGAATAAATAAAACAGGCATGTATGATGTAGAGATTGTAGTGTTTAGCTCTATGTTCTTCATGACTACCATGGTATATATCATAATATAGAGTGAAAAGCCCCAATTCACAGTTCATGAGTTCAATAACGGCTAAGATAAAAATATTTAGCAGAGCTAGATATTAAAAATATTTTTTACGAAGGCGTTATAAGTTTTGAGGCCATCCATATTTAAGAAATTTAAGGATTTTTATTTAAAGTTACATAAAATTACAATGTTGACAACTATTTTGAAAGGACAGAGGTGATTATAATGAGCGGTAAACCACAAAATAAACCAATAACCATCTTACAATGACAGCTATAAAAAAACTTTGTTGCAAAACATATCATCATTCAGTGAAATTTCACATTCAATGAAACTACCGCAAGCTATGTTTAAATTTGATGTACATTTATGTAAAAAAAAACTGTGTAATATTCATATTCTTATCGAGTTAAAAACATCAGATTGTTTCTCCAAAAGTACGTAGAAAGATCATCTTCAACCTATCTATTCATCTTTAGGAAATTACATATGTATTCTTTTGAAAATCTTAAATTACACGCTCTAAACTTACCATAACAGTGTCTCAACCAACAGGGAAACAAAAATCAAAATAAATCCGCCAAAAAATCCGAAAATATAGTTCTATTTAATTTAATTATTTTTATTTGTATGCCTGTAGGTAACTGTCTTAACTTTGTACCTATCTGTTTAACAAAGAAATTAAAATGATGTAAAAGCTGTAACTAATTTACTCGTATACTAAATATGTATAATACACAAATATTGAGATTGGTAACTTTGAAATTTAAAATGTTACTTATACTTATAGGCATTAGGTACTTTACAAATCGATTTGTTCCTCTAAAGACTAATATGAAAATCTTTCAAATGTATCCTTTCGATATTCAATTGAACAATGGAAAAATATTGGATTTTCTAAAAAAGTTAGTGATCTTTTTGTTTAGTCCCTTGCCAACGTTAATACTGTGTTGAATACACCGGTCAGTACTTGGATGGGTGACCGCCCGGGAACACCGCGGGATGTTGGCTTTATGTTCCACTAAAGCTAACAGTACCTACTCTTGAAGCGGACGATCGTTTGACATATTATATCGCCAACGTCCATACCACGTTGAACACACCGGTTCTCGTCCGATCACCGAAGTTAAGCAACGTCGGGCGCGGTCAGTGGGCGCGGTCAGTACTTGGATGGGTGACCGCCTGGGAACACCGCGTGACGTTGGCTTTTTGCTTGTTTAGCCTACAAAAGACACTCACGATATATAACTTTTATCGTGTCTGGAAAGATATATTAAGCCTATGAATTGATCTGATTTAAATAATGTCTTGAAATAGTCACGTATACAATAGAGATAAGAATAATTTCTTAGAAATTCTTCTTTATCGATTTATTAAAATATGAGTAATAGTGTTATTCGATAAATAAAAATCAAATAACACTATAAGTTGTTTACTTAAATATTAACATTATATAGTTACGAATTTAATTTAGTAATTTATCGCCTTAAATCAAAGGAAAATAAAATTATATCTTCTATACTTAGAATTTACAAAGCTTGCAAATATAATGTTCTAAAAATAATCTTATACAGCTTAATAATTAAATGTTAGTCTATAATATTTATATAAGTAATTATTAATTATATTATAAAAAAATAAATAAACACAGTTCATTAAGAAATAACATTAAAAAGAAAATTTGGTTAAGGTAAAGTTAGTCTTTTTATATGCAACAACAAAGCAACGGTTCGACGTTAATTTTTACATAGAGTCAGTTTATAAAAACAGTGACCTACAGTTCTATATATCCCGATATATTTATTATCGGTAAAGTTATTGTGCTAATAAAAGTCACATACGAGTATAACATTTGCCTTAAAGTAATAAAAAACATACTACACTGAAAAAAAAAACTTCATAAAATCCTAACAAATGTGACCTAATTAAAGTTTTTACAACCTTTCCAAACTTATACACGAATGTCCCTAGAGTCAAAAACTTCAAACTTGAAGCGTTGTCCATTACTACTATAATAAACCATTTGGGTTGCGTATTCAGGCGCGCCTCAACGAATTAACTGATTAGTTTAATTAAAAAATTCTAACTCTTCCGCTGGCAGCGTCTAGAGACGGATGGCGTGTTGCAGGTTAAAATCTATGTAACGAGTGACACCGTTGCATAAACCTAGTTTAACTGAAATATGATAACTAATTAGGATTACTTGACATTATATAGCAAATAAGAAATTATGTAATAGTAGCCATTCACCCTTGCTTCGCTTCGGGTTAGACAAAAACAAATCTATCCCACGGGAACTGTTCATTTTTCTGGGATAAAAAGTAAACTATGTGCTATTCTAGACTATAATTTATATCGGTTTCAAATTCCCGTTCAGCAATTGAAAAAAAGTAACAAACATCCACCCTCACAAACTTTCACATTTATATTATTAGTATGGATAGTAAATAAAAAAAATTAAGTATTTAGTTTTATAAGAAAAATAGTCACGTTTTCACACTTATACGCGTCCTAAATAGCATTATGTAATAAATCTCGCAACAACAAAAAATCGGATCGTCATTATTTTCTACACAGAGATAGTCTAAGGCTCAGTTAACATGTCAGTGAAGTTTATATTAGTATCTTTCAAACGTCATTAGATATAGATACTATGTATGTATTGTGTATTCAGTCCTTTTTAACGTCCCACTGCTGAAAACGGGCCTCCCTTCAATACGAGGGGGATCAGGCCATAGTCCACCACGCTGGCCGATTGCGGATTGGCGAACTTCACATGTCTTCTGAAATCTTACTACGTTCTCTCAGACATGCAGATTTCCTCACGATGTTTTCCTTCTCCGTAAGGCAAGTGGTAATCATGTTAGAAATGATTCGCACATGAAAATATCAGAGGTAGAAGACCCGGAATTTGAACCCGCTTTACTCGGTTTTCCAAGCGAGCGCATTACCACTGGGCTACCTCATTAGATACGGTAATATTAAACAAAAAATAATTTATATTTTCATAAATTGATCAAAAATATAGAATTATATTATTAATATAGTAATATCTTCAATAATTTTCACTTAACTATTTATAAACGCCTAGCTAGTTAAAAGAGCAATTATTCTTTCTTTTAGAAAAGATGTCGTAACATTATGCAAAAAATACGGATGACATTTTCCGTGGAAACTTAATTTTCATAGAAAAACCAATGTTGACATTTTAAAAGCTTCTTCCGGCAAATCCATTGAAACTGAAGCGGTAGGCTAAAAATTTTGGCAGCTGTACAACTAATAAAAATAGCTGTTATACGCAGAATTTTCTGAACAGATTATAAATAGAATTTAATAGAAAACGTATCATAGTGCATAAATACTATTTAAAATTATTATTTTTCTTTTTTTCCGTAAAATGCACTCGTTCATTACCTATTTATATTAAAAAAAATATATAGAATCAAAAGTTAACCAACACATAGTGCCACCGGACATAACCCTTTCGTCTACAAGCTGACACTGTACTTATCGTGGTTCACATCGCCTCGCCGACATTACCTGTGAATTATTATTTCTGATTAATAAATTGTGGCTCCCAGAAGACTTGGGCGGGGCGAGTTCTAGTCAATTATGAAATTTGATGCTTTTTCATTAAAACCTACGGGGCCCAAGAGACGGAGGCACGGCCTTTAGTGGGTTAACGGGACTTGTGACGTGTTTAGGGTTATTTTGTGTCTGACAGGTTAGACAGGTGTGGTGAATATCATGTCAAATCTGAACTTAATGAAAGAAAACTTTATTTTATTTTTAAATGAGTAAATAATGTATAACATTAAATACATAAAGTTAATTTTTAGAGTCAAGTGCTATACTTGTTTACCCGAAAGGTTGGTAATAAACATATTGCCTTCCACTCGAAATTCGAGTTCTAACAGAAATCTGTTAGAACTATTTTATCTAAATAGATAACAATGAGTATTTGAATAATAAGAGAATTGTGGACATTCAATATCGTTCATATCTAATCAGGAATTGCGACAATGCTTGTCTATTGTTCAATCTTAAAATTGATATTCTGATAGTAAAATGATATTTCTATATCTATAGTGTACTTGAAGTACTTTTTTCTTCCGTATGCTTCCAGAACTGTAGGCCAAAGTTACCACAAAGTGGAACCCTGAGAGTGAGACAGGGAAGCGGCGTCGCAGCAGACCATGAACTAGGTGGCGATATGAATTGGACGGATTCGATCCAAATTGGTCTATTCTTGCGCAAGACCGCAAAACTTGGAAACGTAGGGTACGGTGGGAATATTTGACATTTTAAATAAAACTATCTTTTCGAATTTTTGCGTGGACTTATATTGATTTTTGGTTCCCGACGTTTCTAATGCTTTACAACAATCACGGCCACGGTAGAGACGGAGTCTCGAAAAAATCCGAAAAGATAGTTTTATTTAAAAAGTAACACTAACTATATAGTAATAAAATAGGTACTACCTTCTAAAAATAATCGCTTTGTATAAATGTAAAAGCATTAATTATAATAATTTTATTTTTTTAAATAAACTGAATATATAAAATACTCTTTATGATAGCTCTAGTGTTTATTTCATATTATTCTGTTTTTAACATTCCATTCACTGTACGTGAAGCGTAAGGTTTAAAACTTCGCATTTTCTCTTTAACAAGACTAGCTTAATTTATTATATTTATGCCTAATATAATATGATAATTTGTTACATATTAACAGAAGTACGATTACATTTTGTATATAGTAAAAAACATCATTTTTACTTGTCCAAAAAGTCAGGTTCCACCGAGATTTGAACTCGGATCGCTGGATTCAAAGTCCAGAGTGCTAACCATTACA
Organism: Argynnis bischoffii washingtonia; assembly: GCA_033884665.1. Lineage (NCBI taxonomy): Eukaryota > Metazoa > Arthropoda > Insecta > Lepidoptera > Nymphalidae > Argynnis > Argynnis bischoffii. The sequence goes on along the minus strand of CM066609.1, from coordinate 14,317,432 downwards.
CCATGGAACCGTTACAACTGTGACACTGGCTGTGAAATTGTATGTCGTTTTTGACATGTAATTAGATGGATATTACAAAATAATAATATCTTATCTATGTATTAATTGAAGATATATTTATTAGTTTATAAACATATTTTATTATTTACAATGTAAGTGATTGTTAAAACTACATAATTAAGATTTTTCTTATAACTGAATGACTTATCGATATTATAATTACATGGAAGTTAAATATGTGTCGACGTAGTCTAGTGTTTTACTTGAAAATAAATTGAAACCCAATAGCAATGTGGAAATGTCACTATATTTTCATAAATATTCAAGAATTACCGTAATACAGATACAACAAGACAATTTATTCTAATATGTTTATACATGTGTATTATATTAAAAAAACTAAACACGAGATCTTAGAATATATAAATGCTACAAACTTTTTCTTATATATTCGCTACAAAGAAATTTTAGAAATTCGCCACCTAAAGGGGTTAAAAGTGGCTGGAAGTTTAATAATCCGTTATTTTCAAAGTTTGGTAGTGATTAAAATTAGAAATAATCTTTTACGATTATTCTAATTAAACGTTTTATTTGTTTTATAGTATATCCTCTGGGGATGAAAAATAGGGGATGATGTGAAACTTAGGTACGAAACAATTATACGTAAGTTAGCAGAGCAGAGTTAGGTAGAGTCGCAGGGTAACACTAGTTATAGTTTATATAGTCTATTACCACATAGACGATTTTCAAAAGAGACAAGATCTAACAAATAAAAAAATCGACACTAGCAAGTAACAATATTGTAACCTAATAGATATTAGATTAATTTACAAATAGAAAACAATCTTACAACTATATTAATGCGAAAGTTTGGATGGATGGATGTTTGTTACTTATTCACGTCAGAACGGCTGAACGGATCTGGATAAAATTAAGCACAGATATAGATTATAATCTGGAATACCAAATATGCTACTTTTTATCCCGAAAAAATGGGTGAGCCGCTAGTTTTTCACAAATTTTAAGCCCAAATTCAAAATTGGTATAATACATACCTAGTTGCAACATTTTTCTTTCAGTTCTCGAATTATATGTGTTAGACAGAAAACGCTTTCTTTTACCTTAAATGTCACTATTTTTCCTCTTAGAAAATTAATTTATTTATTACTGCAACTTATAGATAGTCAAGTGTAGTTTTTCATAAATACAGGATATGACAGTAATAAAAACCGATAGGCGGGCGGGGAAATCCAGAACTCCTTACAGAAGTGGATTGACCGATTTTAAACTAGCTATAATATTACACATACTATATGTTTGTTTATATATCACATAAAACACGAATATAAAAAGTAAATTATAAGTAAAGGTACTTTTGTAAAATGTAGATAATTGTAATAGTAACGTCTCAATCATTCATTTTGATCTTGATTTTTTTTATATAAATAAATACAATCTGCCAACAATATGAGGGCGTTAATTATAAGGCAAATCGGGGTGTATAGGTATACTGAAGAATTGATGGCCATTGGAATGTTTTATTTACTCACTGGTTTTAGATAGCCCTTGACATAGAAACCATCCGGTAATGTCCCTTAAAAGTTCCTCGTACTAGTGACAGATATATACTATATTTATTTTTTATAATTATTATAGCGAATTACCCTTCCTTCGCTCAGATGCGGCACTAGGTACGTTTTAAATAGATATAAATAGTTATTGCTAGTGTACTTTAGGAGAAAAACTTATGTTATTACAGATTTTTGCATGTCGATCCCTTGTTCTGTGGAAAAAAAACAAATCTATCCCACAGGAACCGCACTTTTTTCCGGGATAAAAACTATCCTATTTGCTACTATAGACTACAATCTATCTCTATACCAAATTTCATTTAGTTCCAGTTGTTCTTGCGCGACTGAATAACAAATATACATCCATCCAAACTTTCGCATTTATAATATCCTATCACCTATTTCATTTTTTTGCAAACTTTCCCTAATCTAGATTTAAGCTTTGATAAATACTTCAATATTTCATGATTACTTATAAATTTGTCATCAACGAGTATGTAATAACAAATTAGCCACAAATAGTGACCCACAGTTTTTTAGCTCATACTTTATAGAAACGTATAGGAATAAAAATTGTAAGTACGGTTTTACACAATTCAAAAAATGTAAAGCGCATATTATATAAGTTACATTTTAAAAATATTATTTACTAACAAAAAAGCAGTTTGAATGCGAATAGAATCAGTCATTTGCCGTATTTTTTAAAGTATTTTTTTAGAATACGTATTCTTCTAGGGTGAAGTTCGTATAATTTTCCAAAGATTAATATAATATTTTTATATAATAAAAATCTTTCAGCCTACAGGTGTTGCCTAGAGACCCTAATAATACATTCATAATAATAGGTAAGTAATTACTATTACTTTTATAAAAAAATACAACGTATACATTATGTATACCCACCCACCTTCACTTAAACGTGAACTGTGTAACTATATTAGAAAACCCAGAAATATTTCAAATACGTATAGTATATCTATCCACATTTTTGCAGTAAGGGTCGCTACAAAAAATGAACAAGTAGTAAGAAAACCGTAGATGGTTTTGAAAAGGGAAAACATGAAACACCCTTTGTTGGGTAAAAACCTGACAGATAATTTACCTAGGTGCGTCACATATACGTAAGTTATTTGTTTATTATAACAAGAGGAATCAATGGGAATAACATATATCTTATCATACAAACACTAATCTATCGATACTTAGAATAAAATCTATATATGCACTAGCGATTTATCCTCGCTTCGCTCTGGTGCCTAATAATAGTAAATGTGTTACTCTAGTTCAGCGTTCCCCAAAGATTGTTCGCGGAACCCTAGGGTTCCTTGGGAGGGTCAAAGGGTTTTTAAGTACCGTCCGAGAATTAAATAAAACGTAATCAGACATGAAGCCTAATTTTAGGGCTATCATAAATACGCATGTGAAAAATTCATTAATCACATCAAATATTTAGGGTTATATTTTTGGTACAATAAATATTACTATGTGATCGCTGCGTGGTTGAAAATCAACCATAATTCATTAAGTTATATATTTATTGTCTTGCGTATATTACAATATTAATCTATTCTCAATTTAACCACAGACTTTAACAATAAACAAAAGAGCAATATATGCGTGTGTATGTCAAATACATGGTAGTGTGTAAGTATAATTTTTTTTTATTGATTTAATGTATTTTTTATGCGTAATTTTTAAAAAATATTAGCATTTTGCACTCCTTCTCTATATAAACTATAAATGTGGGAATATCATACTCCTCCGTCGGCGCAATTTTCGTAAAAAGGGGTACAAAGTTTTTGCTTCACGTATTAATATATAGATTACAAGTATTAATATTTTTCATTTATGATTTATTCTTTCAAGTCAAACGAGAAGTATTCTAACTACAACACAATCAGTTTAGTTATTATCAAAATGAGGATCCGTTAAAAAAATATTATCAATTAGGGCTCCGTGGCAAAAAAAATTGGAACCGCTGCTTTTAGTTCACAGTGTGTACTAGATTTCGTCCAAATTCGTCCAGGTGTTTAATTTTTTTTACACCTATAAGTATATTATTTCCCAAAATGCGAGTCTCTTGTAGGTGAGTGTAAAATGTAAGTTCCAATTCCCAAACATTTCCTTGTACACGTTTTCAAAATATATTCAACGTGTTAATTCCTCATTAGTTATTTTTAGTTAGTTTCAGAAGTAGGTACCTCCTACGAATAAATAATTATTTATTCATAGAGTACCTATTAATGTTTTTAAGTGATTTTACCGTGACATGCACGTGATCTTTTTATTTAAGACTAGCGGCTCAACCTCGCTTCGCTCGGGTTCGCCCTTAGATGATTCTTTAAATTGACATAACTTTTTTATTTAGCAACCGATTGAAATAAAACAAATACTAAATGTAAAGCGAAGCTTACCACAATACATTAGTGAAAACCGCACCCAAATTGGTTAAGCCGTTTCTAAGTTTAGCGCGCACAAACGCACAGACAAACGGACAAACCGACAAACACAAAAAAACTAAAAACTATTGCTTTGGGTTCTATTGCGTTAATAAAGATCCCCAATAATAGTTTTTCTCGAATATCTTTCATATACAAACAACGATCAATTAGAATTTTATTTACCGGTGGTAGGACTCTGTCAAGCCTGAGGAGTCCGACTGGATGGGTACCACCCCCTTATCTATTTCTGCCGCCAAGCAACAATGATTGCATTGTTGTGTTCCGGTTTGAAGGATAAGGTAGCCAGCGCAATTACAGGCGAGAGGCATATCATCTTAGTCCTCACAGTGACAACGCACCTGTGGTTCTGCATTTTTGTTACTTAAAACCTAAGTGCATGAACCGTAGGTGTTATGGGCGACAGGTACTGCTTTCCATCAGGTGGTCTGTCTGCTCGTTTGTCACTGAATCTCATAAAAAAAAAAAAAAAAATATGTATAGAAAAGGGTGATCCGTCTTTGGTAAGGGTTTAACAATTACTTTTAAAATGATTTCGAAGTCCGCGTAAGTCAGAATGTCGAGTGTTAAGTAATTACCGTCGAATCAATTCGTCACACTAGTTGAATATGCAGCTTAGCGTAACGCATGTTCTGCCCCGGTCATCTGTAACTGTAGATGAATTTCTGTATCCAAAGTATTATCATTTCTTAATCATTTTATACATGCAAAATATCATTAATAACGTGTCGAGAGGTGCATACACACCCATGGATTTTAACAATGGATTTCCCGGAAATTCGCATGGAGGCGATAATATTGATTATTGTGTATTCAGCTTTTTTTAACGTCCCACTGCTGGGCATGGGCTTGGGAGAGAACATAGTAAGTTTTCGAAAGACATGTGAAATCCGCCAACCTGCACTTGGCCATCGTGGTAGACGTGATCCCTCTAGTATTAAGCATGGGACTATAGCCTAATTCCTTAGCATCTAGGGAGAAGGCCTGTGCCCAGCAGTGGGAGGTTGAAAAGGATTGAATACAATTAGCGAATAGCGATATCGATTGTAGAAACTCAATTTTTTATGGATCTTCAACGAGCGCTAATCTACATCTTATATCTATTACTGTTAGTTTTAATATGCTGAATAATATCAACCATTACCATGGTACTATCAAATTTTCTACAACAATTTAACTTAGGTAATTAAATAACAATTACTTCAATAATTCGACGTCATAAATGTTTGAAAGAAATCAGCTGTTTATACTAATCTCACTTACGTAGTTTATACACTAAGGAGTACTAGTTTAATAGTGTTTAATAAATATATTTTACCATTTTCAGAAGTTACTAAGTTACTATATATACTAAGTGTTAAGTCAAGCTTACCACAATAAACTAGTGAAAACTGCACCTAGATAGGTTAAGCGGTTTCTGAGATTAGTGCGCAAAAACGCATAGGCAAACAGATAAAAATTCTAAAAATCATTGTTTTAGGTTCTATTGCGTCAATGAATTCCTCCAATGATAGTTATTCTAAAATATCTTCCATGTACAGAAAGCGATCAGTTACACTTTTATTGTATAGATTACATCTAAGTATTTTTTTTTTTAATTTAAAAGTAATTACTTTATCTTTAGGAGAGGAATTTATCTTGAAATTTATTTAGAAAAAGGTAAAGATATACACAAATATCACAGAACCTAATTGAATATCCTTTTTTTTTATTCTAAGTGCAAGATTTTGTACACTTTAGTATATGCACACCAAGTTTATAAACCCGCCGGCGAACCGTAATGGGTGCTAAAAATAAAAAAAAATGCTGATAGATATAATCTTTGGATATAACTTATCAAGAAAAGAAATCATCATACGGACAACTTAATAGACGTAAAAAAATATGCGAGAACATACCTTATGAAGTGTACCTACGTATCGTACTGAAAGTCTCCTTCCTTTCGCTTGGAGGAAAATTAAGTGAGAAGCGCAAATAATTTTGACAAAAAAGCAAGTCGCAATGGCACCACCTACGGATTTATCGTAAAAAATATATTCTTACGACTAGCGACTCACGCTCGATTCGCTCGCGTTCGTCCCTAGGTACGTTTTCACGATTAGCTATGTTTATACATAAATAGTAGCTTGCTACTTCTAAGATATTCATAAATTAAACTATTTAGCGATGTACGTTACGGACGTCGTTATTGCGTACGCCGTACGCGGATTTTGTTCACAATTTCATGGGTTTTCATTTTTTTGCGGAACCCTTATTCTTTTTCTGAAATAAAAATAGCCTAAGTTACTCCTTATAACAGCAGCTATTTGCCAGTGAAAGTCCCGTCAAAATCGGTCCAGCCGTTTCGGAGTTTAGCCGGAACAGACAGATAGACAGACAGACAGACAAAAATTGTAAAAAATGTTGTTTTGGTATATGTACCATGTATACATCCATATACATTTAGTAAAAAGCGGTTATTTTAATATTACAAACAGACACTCCAATTTTATTTATCTGTATAGATAACTTACCCTCGCTTCGCTCTAGTACGTCCTTAAGTACGTTTTAAATGGATATATGTATATAAATAATTGTTGCGAGTGTACTTTAAGAGAAAAATACATATATGCAATTGCAGATTTTTGCATGTCGATAACCTACTCTGTGAAAAACAAAAACAAAAATATATCCCACGGGAACCATATATTGTGCTATTCTTGAGTCTTGACTATAATCTATCTCTGTGCCAAATTTCATCTAGACCAAACATCCATCCATTCTCACAAACTTTCACATTTAAAATATTAGTATGAATCATTTTTTATGATCTTAGAAGATCCTATCTTTGAATTAAACTAAAATCTTTTTGATGGCATGTTCTAGGAGGTCATAAAAAACATTCTACTTTTGGTATCAGAAATTCAAATAAATAAAGCTCCTAGATACTAAAAACATCTCTCACTCAGCAAATTATCAATTTACGTCAAATACTCATATGTAATCTATTATTAAGTAGGTAGGTACTTCTTAGTTAATAGCGGAAATATATCAAATACACAATTGAAATGTTATCTTACTAAACTTAGTTTTCCATAATTATACTTCAGCTTACAGAGGTGTGGTGGATTCAATTTCCGAGTGAGACAAACGACGAAATAGGAAAACGGATCTTTAGACTATAGAATTGCTTTTACAATTATATAAACCACGTGACTACACAGGTGCGAGTAGTTTTAAGGAAATTGACGTCTAGGAAGACATATGTACATACTAAAACCCAATTGGAACTTTACTACCTAATTGGGGCGCAGTAACATTTCTTTAAAAGTATATAGGTATAGGCCGATGCCTGGACTACTTTAGAGCCTATCTGAAGAACGTTGAATGAAGGGGATTTATTCACAAGAATTTAATTAATAAAATTTCAAAAGTGCTGCAAAAAATTGTAAAAAGCCAACGTCACGCGGTGTTCCCAGGCGGTCACCCATCCAAGTACTGACCGCGCCCGACGATGCTTAACTTCGGTGATCGGACGAGAACCGGTGTGTTCAACGTGGTATGGACGTTGGCAATTACCTAGTTCAAATTTTTCTATTGAATTTAAATATACCTAACAAATTAAAAGTTCGATATTTTTTTTAATATTTGTTACAGTGCCAAAAAATATACATTTCTCAAAAACAAAATTTACAGATACATACTATATCTTATCTATTATCACGTTTTCATACTATGTAAACTATATAATAGAAGTACTACGCATTCGAGAATAGTGTTAATTATTCAAGTAATTTAATTCTACATACAATGTTAAATATAATATCTCGACAATGTGTACTCTTAGATGACAATGATTCATATTGTAAGAATTGCAAACAATCAACGAGAATCAGATTTATAAGAACGATATAGCTAGCTACTAGTCACAAGTCACTACGCATATATGGATACTTCAACTTTACATGTAGAGTCATACACAATTCATTCACGTTAGTTTTTAATACAAATATCCTGAGTATTCCTTATACTGTTAAAATACGAACGATACATTATGTTATATAGTATGTGTAATATATTATTATGTGTTTTTTACCTGTTTAAAGTTAAATACAAAATAATATATGTATATACATGATGACGGAAAACATTGTGAGAAAGCCTACATGTCTAAAAGAACCTAGTAAATTTTCGTAAGACATGTGAAATCCGCCAACCCGCTCTTGGCCAGCGTGGTGGACTATGAACTGATCGTATTGGAAAGCCCATGCCCAGCAGTGGGACGTTAAAAAGGACTGAATACATACATATCATAAATTGTCTACGACTCCGACCGAGTGATTCTAATTATAGTTTAGAAGTTTAATTTTAACTTATACATACTTATTTTATAATGCCTTTATACTAAAACAGAATACTGACTTCTGAATACCTAACTTTAAAAGAAATCGTTCTATAATATATTTTTTCTTTGAAATACGTAGGTATATATATTATATTAGCGACCATCATTAAATAATAACCAATTAAAATATAATGAAATCGATTAGGTATTGCGCAATACTAACTCAACTAATCTCTCAAAATGTAAACAAAAGTAACTCTCTCCTCTTTTGAATTTGGTGAGAAATAATTATTTAAATAAACTGTATCATTAGTTTAATATTATATAATAATAAATCATTTTGTTTCATTTAGCAATGGAATAACGAATGGCGTCTTTTTTTGCTTAGGGAATGAAATAGTGTGTCTACGTTTTACCGTAAATTTTGGAAAATGTTACTACGCTTAAGATAATCCAAAGTAGCATCTGTCTGTCTGTTTGTTTTTCATGCTTAGGCTGAACCAATTTTAATGAAATTTGGTGTAGTGATACATTTTGAGACAGACGGAAAAGGGCATATCTTTCGGGTCGAGAGCGACATAAGTCAAAAATAATTTAAAAAAATTAAGTAGTATATGAGCATGATGGAACCTGCGTTTACTGTCGGCTGTGACGCAGCACATTACGTAATTACCAAATTCGCTACCTGACCAGTTTTTGTGGTCCAAACAAGTTTTGACTTATTGTAAACGTTTTATATTGATTGAAACTATATTCATTTTATATTACAATGAGATTCGTTTAAAATACAAAAGAATACTCTCATATATTGTTATCGAAAACTTTACTATCGTCATTGATAAAATGTAGATGACTTTGCTATTTGTATGTTACTTGAGTACTGTATTCATGCGAGAGATGAATGATAATAGTTTTATCTACACATGTTTTTTTTTCAACATTTAGATTGAAATAAAAACTATTTTTCTACTTTATAGTTCTTTTAAGTAGAATATCTACTTAAAAGAACTAATAAAAGTAGAAAAAGATTTTTCTTTTAATATTTATCTATTATTTTTACAGTATTTATGTAATATGTTACTTTCGTAAAATAAATAAGGCAAAGTAAATGGTTACCAAATGGTTTTTAAAAAGCTTAAAAAGTTAGATTAATATTTTTAATACTAGATTTAAAATTTGAAAGGATTTAATACAAAAACAATATTAAAAAACATTATTTTATTAAACATCCGTTATAATAATTAATCACGGATAGTGTGCGGGGAATAACATATTATAAAATCATAAAACTGAAAGACTAAATTATACACAATTGATTGATTTTCCAATGTACATAATAATAATACTATATCCTCTTCCTCATTCATAATTTAAGTACAAACGCTTCCTTATTTTCAGTTAAAACCACTTCAAAGCGTTGAAAGAGCGCTCCATGATAACGAAGAACATGACAAAATTCCTCGAAAAAGCACCATACGATTAAAAGCCTAATATATCTTCGGAATTCAATCATCGCATGACGAATGAGAAAATAGACTCAATAACATCATCCAAGTCTTTACTGAACGGTGAGAGTTGCGCTTCATACGTCGGTGTGGTGTTATCCTTGCCATCTACCATTAGATGGCAGTTAGGTCCAACTAACGACACTTTGTCTCCCTTCCATCGTTTGGTTACTGTTACAACACCTCCATTGCCCACTAAGTTAATAGAACCATAGTTATTAATCACATCGACACGACAATCATTGCCTATCACTTCGATTTCGCCTTGATTCGATGTCACACGTACCACACAATTGTTCCCAACCACCTTCAAACTTGTAGGATTCATTTCCATTGTAACTTTCTTCTTGTTACCGAGGATAGAGTAAGTCTTCATGTTGATTTCTTTTTGTTAAATATTATATTTATTCAGGCACGACTTGCTTCTGCTGATTTCAGAGAGCGAATGATTTAAATTTGGAACGCGCTCTCTTTATAAGCGGCGCGAGCAAGTAATGCGATAAGGGAGTCCCCTGCGTATGCGTCACATAATAACGTTATTAGATCCTGAAAAAAGGTGTGATTTAAAAGTATTTATGCTTAATAAAAACATATTGTTACTCCCCGTAAATATTACAATAGAATGATTTACCTGAAACGGGAACTAAAAATTACCAGATTTGTTTTGCAGATATCCACAAATAAACTTATTGCGAACTCTATATAGGACGACTTGTAATGTTTTTTCCTGAAAGATGTTTTTTTAAACGTAATCTACTTTAAGAAACACTTGTGACATGCTTTCTCTTTTTATTGATGTTAACAGCGGTATTCAAATTTTCAAGGTGACGAAGAATGTTTTTGTTTCTTAAAGATTTGACCGTAATTCGGAAAATTTTCCTTTTTAATTAAATTGTATTTATATTTGTTGTTATTAATTAAGAGAGTTCAAAAAGTATCTGAATAATAAATGCTCGTTATATAAAACTAACACAACCTGCGGCTTCGCTCGCGATCAAAATTCGAAAAATACGACATTTCATGCAAATATGTCCAAGGAATAAAAAGTTTCATACAAACTTTTATCCCTTATTTCACCCCCTTGGGGGTTGAATTTTGAAAAATCTTTCTTTACTTGATACCTACGTCATAATAGGAATATGTGTGCGAAATCTTAAGTTTCTAGCCTTAAGGGTTTGGCCTGTACGTTGGTAAATCAGTCAATCACTTTTGCCTTTTGAATATATACATAAATTGTATTTTATTTTCTAATTATACATATATAATTAGAAAATATAGCAGTAAAAGTATAAGTATTTTTGCGTTTGTATTACGACAAATAATTTATCGACATCACTAGCAACGTTAAACACGTTTTAAGTTGAGCGCTTGAGCTCTACTGTTTTTGCCCGAATCTTGAGAAACAATATAGGTTATTAACCTCATTTAGTATTCTTATATCATTATTTTTTTTAATTATTAATTTTAGTAATATATAAATAAAAAAGAAAGGCTGTTAGTTGGTAAGCGCATCATTTGAGAACAGCTGGATCCTTTGCCTATTTTTTTTTAATTTATTATAATCCAGTTAATAGTAATAAGATATTAAGGGAAATGTGGGAAAAAAGGGATGTTATATATAATATCCCCTTTTTCCGATTTTTCCGTAATATACTTTATGTAATATTTAATATTGTAGGATTTTTTGTATGAATTTGAAGGTCACAAAATAGTTTATCGCACATTTTGACAGACTGTCTGTCGGGTCAACTAGAGCTGCCCTGGCTCGAATCAAAAAATAACAAAAAAATACTAGAACGAGTCACTAGACTACTAATCTATCGATCTGCATATTTTCATTATCGATTATTACGTCAATAACGACTCACATTCGATTCGCTCGGATTCGTCCCTAGGTACGTTTTAATTATTTTGAGCGGAACCCTAATTTATTTACTGAAATAAAAGTAGCCTAAGTTACTTCTTATAACATCAACTACCTTCCAGTGAAAGTCCCGTCAAAATCGGCACAGCCGTTTCGGAGATTAGCCGGAACAAACAGAGAGACAGACAAAAATTTTAAAAATTGTGTTTTTCTTATAAGTACATAATTCCATATGCATTTAGTAAAAAGCTGTTATTTTGTCATTACAAACAGACACTTCAATTTTATTTATCTGTATAGATTACTAAAGAATAACGATCAAATAAATTACAATCAATCGGTTGTTAGATATTATCTAGTGCTAGATAAACAGTAACATTTTTTACTACGGGACAAAACCGTACAATGTAGTAATGATCTTTCATTATTTATAATGTTTATATAATTATTGTTTACGTTTAAAAAAAGATATTAACTTAAATACTTAATTGTTTTCTATTTCTTTATCAGTTGTGAATATGAATAGGTCTGTAATGATGTGTTGACCTACGTAATGATGGGTATGGATGTTAAATTTTGGTTTGGGTATTACATATTTTGTGGTTTTAATTGTATTATATACGATCATTAGTAAAAGAAAACGACACACTTAAGAATTATATAGTCAAAGTCAAAAGTAACATGATTTGCTGTTTGTGCAAAACAAATCTATCCCACGGGAATCGTACATTTTCCGGGATAAAAAGTAATCTATGTGCTATTCCAGACTATAATCTATCTCTATGCAAAATTTCATCCAGATCCGTTTACCCGTTCTGGCGTGATTGAGTAACAAACATCCAAAAATCTAAATTTTCACATTTATAATATTAGTATAGATAGTGAATAAATATGTAGTATTATAGTAGGCAGTAGCTTATTTAATATCAGCTATCTGCCAGTGAAAGTCCTGGTAAAATTGGTCCAGCCGTTTCGAAGATTAGCCGGAACAAACAGACAGACAGACAAAAATTTTAAAAATTGTGTTTTTCTTATAAGTACCGTATATAGGTAATATGCAATTAGTATAAAGCTGTTATTTTGACATTACAAACAGACACTTCAATTTTATTTATCTGTATAGATTAATTTACTTCATGAGATACATATTTGTGTACTATTTTAAAACATTATTGTTTGGCTTCATATTTAGCTCTACGACACACGATCTATATTATTCCTTAGTGTGAGGAACAACATATACCAAAACTTTGTTTACCTAATACTAAATACTAAATTGTTGAGTACTTCCCGTATTCAAGTCATCTATTTTTTTGTTTGTCTGGTTTTTTTTATAAATAAGTTATAATAATATCTCAATGTATGTACATATGTATGTATAAACGTACATATATAGGTATAGATTTCAACTATACTTCACCGGTAAGGGAAAGGGTGGAAACCTTTACCACTTTATTTACATACGAAATTTTGAAGGCAAAAAAGGCGAAAAAAGACCACCATCTCATTGTTAAAAAACAATCTGGTTTGGACATGCTATTCCAGGAGACACTAAGTCTCTCCCGTGACCATATTTGCTATAAAGCATCCGAAACGTCGGGAACAAAGATACAAAAAAAAAACCGCAACAAAATCTGAAAAACTAAGTAGTCTTATTTAAAAAAATCTTGTTATTATTGTATCCTCATTGCTCACTACTAAAACTTATATACATAATTTAATGTGAAAATTAAAACAGAGGAAATGTCTGTAAAAAATTACACACAAAATGAAAATATTTCATACATTTTTAGTGATTCATACCTTCGGTTCACTTTAAATTTCAAAATTAAATATAATTTTGCTGTTATAACGGATCTAGGGTTTTGTCATCAAATTTCAACATCATAATGTACATATAAGATTTTGCACAATGTTTACCTGCTTTTGAAGTTAACAGGATGTATGTATGTATTCAGCCATTTTTTTTAACGTCCCACTGCTGGGTACGGGCCTCCCTTCAATACGAGGGGAATCAGGCCATAGTCCACCACGCTGGCCAAGTGCGGATTGGCGGACTTCACATGTCTTTCGAAAACTTGATAGGTTCTCTCAAACATGCAGGTTTCCTGACGATGTTTTCCTTCACCGTAAGGCAAGTGGTAATCATGTTAGAAATGATTCGCACATGAAAATATCAGAGGTGCGAGACCCGGGATTTAAACCCGCTTCACTCGGTTTCCCAAGCGAGCGCGCTACCACTGGGCTACCGTCGCCTTAACAGGATGCACCTTGAATAAAAATGTCAAGTGTATTACTGACATTACTTGACATCCTACCATATAAGATAAAAACGCTTTTGTTAAGGCTGACTGTGGTTAGACGTTGGATTAATTGGAATCTATTAGTGTTAAAATTTAATAAAAAATACCAGCATTTTTTTATACCAAAATTACTTACAGATTCAAAAGGTACACCGACCTCAAGATGATATTAAAAATAATTATTCTAGAAGCCATCGAACATAAGAATTGAAAAATAATTATTCTGTCCTTAAGGTGTGGATAACTCCATGGATTTCAAAAAATAGATTAAACTGTTACTGCTACAAGATACCTTTTGCCAATTGGGAACTAGTTTGAAGTTTTTTTTTTTGTGGATAGGTTATTTCTAGACCAGGTTTTCTTCTGTAAAACATATAAAAAAAATAGGTATACATCTGTAAGAGTAGCACAATTAGTCTGGATGCTCCTTTCTAATCTATACTAATATTATAAAGCTGAAGTGTTTGTTTGTTTGTTTGTTTGTTTGTTTGTTTGTTTTAATATTTCACTCGTCTAAGCCCCCGTAGATCTGATAATTAGAGTTAGATATTCTTCGAATCTCTGACGTCTAACAAATCTATACAGATAAATAAAATTGGAGTGTCCGTTTGTAATATTAAAATAACCGCTTTTTACTAAATGCATATGGATGTATACACGGTACATATACCAAAACAATATTTTTTACAATTTTTGTCTGTCTGTCTGTTTGTTCCAGCTAATCTCTGAAACGACTGAACCGATTTTGACGGGACTTTCACTGGCAGATAGCTGATGTAATAAAGAGTAACTTAGGCTACTTTTATTTTAGAAAAAAAAAAATAGTGTCCCACGAAAAACAAATTAAAACCAAAAATTTTTTTTAAAGTTTTTTTGGGAAGCAACCAACCCGAGCGAATCGAGGGTGAGTCGCTAGGTTTTTGATAAAACATTACTACTCATTTATAATAAACAGATTATAGCTACAAATAAATTCCATTTTGTATCTATAGCCTATTGAATTTAATCCATTTTTACAATCTATGCGGATGTAAAATAATTAGTAAGTAATAAAAAGGTCACGAATCGGCCTCTAAGCTGTGATTTCCCTGCATCCTCGTGTTTTACTGTAGGTATTAGAAATATGTGTTCATAGCAGGTGAGAATTATTTGAGAATACATAATGAAAATAAGAACAAACGGATTTTTTCACGGATTTGCTTTGTTACGAATGCGCAGATACTGTTTCTAACATACATACATATGTTACATACTAGTGGCTCACTCTCGTTTCGCTCGGGTTGGCCTCTAGGAAAACAAAAAAAACCTATCCCACAAGAACCGTACATTTTTCCGGGATAAAAAGTGTTATCGCCTATAGGTTATTCCAGACTATAATCTATCTCTGTTCTGGCGTAAAAGAGAAACAAACATCCATAGGCACTCATAAACTGTCACATTTATAATATTAGTAAGTATATAGATGACCTTCGAGACGTCTAATACCTTAGTTTCTCCCGTGGCCATGGCCATGATTTCTGTAAAGCATTCGAAAGTTCGGAAACCAAAAAAACTAAATTAATCCGTGAAAAAATCGAATAAGATAGTTTTATTTAAAAATTAGTACTGTTTGTTGTTTGTTGACTAACATTCTCCCCAGACATCGCTCGCGTGAGTCTATAAAAATATACTATGTCTCTCACCCGATATTTCTTCTTTTTTCCTGCGCTGCAAGACCGAAATTGGTCAGGAGGTTATTAAAGTATTGTGTAAACTATGTTTTGAAAGTCTCGTTCAAAGAATCACATAACTTAATATGACGTAGTTATTTTAAATTACAAACATTCCATTTAGTAATAAAGTTATATATAAGACTAGCAGACCCCGCGGCTTCGCTCGCGGTAAAACTAAAAAAAAACTTCTACAAAGGTAGGTTTCATACAAACTTTCATCCCCTATTTTACCCTCTTAGGGGTTGAATTTTAGAAAACGCTGAAATACGTAACTCATTATTTTTTTATTTCTGCCGTACTCGATTCATACGAAATTTCATGCAAATATGTACAAGGACTAAAAAGTTTCATACAATTTTTTTATCCCCTATTGCACCCCCTTGGGGGTTAAATTTTGAAAAATCCTTGCTTAGTGGATGCCTTTGTCATATGAGGAATACGTGTGCAAAATTTCAATTTTCTAGCCTTAAGGGTTGGGCAGTCAATCACTTTTGCCTTCTATATAATATATAGATAGATGGAGTTAATATTAAAAAAATATACAAAGTAGATACTTTTTTTGTAAACATTTAATTAAGGTTATTGCCTTAGGCTTAACAGATGAGTCACTTTTCAAACGGTTATAAAATATTAGAAGGTGATATCATAAAACTAACAGCAACGCCTGTTGATCTGTAATTATCTATTATGTAACATAACTTTTGGAGGCCACATAACACATTTACGTATTTTTTAATCTATGAACAGTAATTCGCTTAAACTTTAGTTTTATATCAGATTATTTACGTTTTAACGTTTAGCTCAGAGATGAGATATTTTCCCGCGGTAAAAAGTATCATATATGTTGACCCGGATAACCAGCCAATCTGTCCAGTGGCTTTTTTGTGATGCGTTCCCAGATAGACAGACAGAAGTAAATTCTAAAAACTATAGATTCGTCCTATGTATTAATGACTATTTCAATAAGATTTTCAAAAAAATATTTAATGTACTGATTGGAGTCAGTTACAATTTTATAATATGTATAGATATAAAAGATAAATATTTATTGTGTCAGTTATTAGTTGACAAGAGTAAAACAAACATGATTTTTTATCAAAGAGGGTGGCTGTGGCCAAAAGTAGTTTAGCCACATTTTTGCTCATGCATAAAGAAAGTGTCCTTCTATCATACAGGACGGGTGTACTTTTTAGATAAAAATAGTTTATGGCCTCACGAGTTATATGGGTTAATTTTCATCCCACTTCTTATGCTAATTCCACGTGTCCCTAGGAGTAACGTATTTTTTTTTTTTGGGACATTAACACACAGTACCATCTAGTTCCATGGTTAAGTTACGAGGCTTGTGTTATGGATACTAGATAGTTGATACACTACACATATATAGCTTTAAATAAAATGTATTATAAATATAAGCACCCGTGACTGGAGTACAAAGTAGTAAGTAGAGTTACAACAAATTTGAGCCAAACGTGTAGTACCAGACATAACATAAAAAAAACATACATAGAGTCCTTTTGTCATTTCTTGTTTTCATGTCAAGTCTAATTCATTCTGACTTGTTGCAATTGCAATGACTCGATTTTTACTTCCTTCATTATTTTTTACGGTTTATTAGAATTGTTATCGTATGCACCTTTATCTTTGTATGCGTAACGTTACCACTATTCACAGTAATTCTGTTTGATATCAACAATCAACTTCAATATTTTCTCTGATATAACTGGCAGAGAGAATAAATACATACAGACGAACTTAGAAACTTTTTTGGAAGTCGATGAAAAATAGCACCTTAAGCTTAGACAAGATATCATTCTAGAATAGAACACGCTTATAGAAAACTAAAAATATATATACCTATGACAATTCTTAAATATATCATTTCCATAGAATTTTTATTGTAATCCGACTAATGTTTTATTTTCTTCTTTTTTACCGGTCATTTTATATATAACGTGCCTTCTCCATTCTACGCGACATTGGCGAAGTAAAGTGTGCCCAAAGTCACTCCTAGAAGCCACGAAACTAAAGAATTGAATTAGAATTTATATTATTTTGTCATTGAGTACCTATTCTGAATATCGTGACCAAATAATATTACCAAAAATCGCTATATTAGTCTTTTATCATCAACAGTAAGCAAAATACAATGACAATTATTCCAGTTACTATACTATCTTCTGCACTAAGGTAATCTACTTCCTTATTTCCGGTATTATCTTGAAAGTTGCTAGAATTATGTATACAAAAAGTATTACCGACAGATGTGTAACATAAAATTTTCCGTATAATATCGTAATGAATCATCACATTACCGAATTGATGTAAGTTGCAACCTGCAAAGAAATGCGTGGGCCATGACTCATGATGCGTAGACGATTGTGCAGACGCGAGAATCGATCAAAGATCATAACACTTGATGACAGTGTTTTATATTTATGCTTATGGGATATTTTATTTGTTTAAATATGGCTAGCGACTGTATAATTTCATGTAGGCATGTTTTATAATAATGTTTATATGTTTATATGCATGTTTTATAATATAGGCAGTGGTAGCCCAGTGGTAACGTGCTCGCTTGGGAAACCGAGTGAAGCGGGTTCAATTGCCGGGTCTCGCACCTCTGATATTTTCATGTGCGAATCATTTCTAACAGGATTACCACTTGCCTTACGGTGAAGGAAAACATCGTGAGGAAACCTGCATGTCTGAGAGAACCTAGCAAGTTTTCGAAAAACATGTGAAGTCCGCCAATCCGCACTTGGCCAGCGTGGTGGACTATGGCCTGATTCCCCTCGTCTTGAAGGGAGGCCCGTGCCCAGCAGTGGGACGTTAAAAAGGGCTGAATACATGTTTTATAATGTGTCATTGTTTCTAATTATTTTAACAATGCAATACTTAGAAAATCATATCGATCAGAAATCGATTTCTATGGTACGAGAGAAAATAAAAAATTATCTATAGTATTTATATGGTATTATATAAAAAAATTAATTTTTTGTTGTTTGATGCGACCTATAAAAATATTATTCGTAAAGATGGTTTAGTATTGATGAAAATATTTTAATTTTTACGATATTTAAAACATGCTTACAATATCTGTATCTAATATATGATTACTCTATGAAGCGAATACGATGACCGGCGGCACGCGCCCATTAAAGAAATATGTATATATGACTCATGCGTAGGCGCATGCTTGCCGAGTTTATCAACTCGCTGAACTAGCAAAAACCGAGGAAAACTGTTTACACTGAAATAAAATTGTGTCTCACTCGGAAGTATGATTAATATTATTTTAAGACGTTCCTATGAAAACATTTTCTTCGAATGAAAATTGGTTTTAAGAGTCACTAGTTTTTAAATTATATCAAAAATAGAGTTACGTAGAGTAATAAGGACTTGTAATCATTGTTAAATCATGATAAGTGTATAGTTCTGGGCATCTCATTGTCAGGGAAGGTCTTGTATGAATCTTCTCTAGGTATCTTATCTATACTAATATTATAAAGAGGTAAAGTTCGTGAGATTGTGAGTTTGTGAGGTTGTAGGGGGTAATCTCTGGATCTACTGAACTGATTTAGATGAAATTTGTTAAGAAGATAGTTTGAGACCCTGGGAAGGACATAGGATATTTTTTATTCCGGAAATCATCCCTTAAGGGGGTGAAAATGAGGATGAAAGTTTGTATTGGGAAGCAAGCTAGGGACGAACCCGAGCGAAGCGAGGGTGTGTCGCTAGTATTAGATAAACAGAAGAGAAAGTTAACTCATTTACGGCCAAATTTACGTGAACCTGGTTGGGGTAATTAGCGATAATAATTAATAATGTTAGGACAGCGACATCTTATCTAAGCCATCTAGGGTTTAAATATTTTTTTAAAAGTCAATTTTTCTTAGGTTTATTCAGTATTGTATTCGATGAAAATATAATGTGTATTAATAATATTTAATACATTCATCTGTATTTAGTTCGTTCTCTAGTTAGATGGCTAATTTATTTATATAAAGCAAGGAAATAGGTAAAAAATACTTCGTCTTAAAATATAATTTTTGGCATAAAAAATTAATAACCACTTATTATGCAATGTTAGAATATGTTATTTTTTTTTAAATTTGGTTCAAGAATGACGAAATACGAGCTAAGATCCATTAGTCATACCATTTCGCCTTGTTGAGATTATCTAATCTTTAACACACGTATCTGCTTGACAGCGTTTTTTCAAGAAGTCCTATTTGATTCATATTCTTATCTCTTACGTATTTCATAAGATAGCACGATAATGAAATATTTTGGAATATCTCTAAGAAACATTTTTACGCAGAATCTATACTAATATTATAAAGAGACAGTTTGTTTGTTTGTCTGTCTGTACGTCCGTCCGTTCGTTCGTTCGTTTGTTTGTTTATTTGAACGCGCTAATCTCAGAAACTATTAATCTGATTTGAAAAATTCTTTTTGCATTAGATAGTCTGTTAATTGAGGAAGGCTATAGGCTATATATCATCCCGGAAAAATGTACGGTTCCTGTGGGATAAATTTGTTTTTGTCTAGGGAAGAACCCGAAGCGAGGGTGAGTCGCTAGTTATTTATATGTAGGCTGAACTTAGTTTTAGATATTATACTGAAGCTAATGTATTGTTGAGCGACTTCGGTCATGGCGGCCAACCATGTGCGCGAGAGTAGCGTCGCAAACGTCATATGCAATCCTTTCACTCTATAAATCCATTCATTGGGAGCGAAAAATCAAGTAAGTTCGCAAAAGAATTCGAAAAAATAGTTTTGTATGTATAATTCAACACGATTCAGTTTGTCAACATATTTGAGACATAAACGACAAACATTCTACAATCGTTTTCATTTTTAGAAAAAAATAATATGGTCCGAGCGTGCGAAATTAGCGACCATATTTTACGTGAAAATTAATCGAAAACACGCCTTTTCCTAGACATAAGACTAATCTAGATTGAGTTTTTCCCCTGAAAATCCCCAAATAGAGATCGCCGGTATATATAAATAAATAAATATACAAGAATTGCTCTATTAGAAAGATAGATAGACAGAATGTGCCTTCATCTTCTGCAGAACCGATTAAAAAGTATAGGATATATATAATCTCGTCTGCGATCTTTTCAAAAAAACATAGACATAATAAGCACGTTTAAATAGCTTTGTCTAAACAAAGCGATGTAGGGTAATTGCATTTTTCTTTTCTACTAAAGTACCTACCTATACCTAACTTGGTAATAGCGTTGCTCCTGTTGACAAGTTAAATCTATACTAATATTATAAAGCTGAAGAGTTTGTTTGTTTGTTTGTTTGGTTGAACGCGCTAATCTCAGGAACTACTAATTCGATTTGAAAAATTCTTTTTGCACTGTATAGCCCGTTAACTGAGGAAGGCTATAGACTATATATCATCCCGGAAAAATATATAGTTCCCGTGGGATTGATGTGTTTTTGTCTAGGGACGAACCCGAAGCGAAGCGAGGGGGAGTCGCTAGTTTTTAATATGTCTAAATACCTAAGTACTGAAAACATCGATCAAAAATACTAGATACACAATCAGCGACAAAAATTGTCCTTACCGAATGCGCGCCCGTTTGAACATTTGAGCGTGCTTTCAATTTAATTCCTTTTGTGAAAACAACTTTAATCATTGCATTTAAGGTTCAAATTACTTTGTTGTATATTTAATTCAACTAGAATTACCTAAACACTATTGGTGACAGTTTTAAGAGAACTTTTGCATGGGATTGTGTATCTAATACTTTTTTGATCGATGACTTATATTAAAACTTTCAAAACATTTCATTCAAAATGAAATAAAGATTAATTTAATACACACATAGGTCAAAAATATTTATCTAGATACATTTTTATTTGAAAATATTACAATTCAAAGAGCTATTTTCCTTATTGACAAGTTTTAATTTATTCAATCTGTATGATCAATAGAAAAACTAACCATAGTATAGAACCCATTAAAATAACATATTAGAATCAATTAAAATAACCTATTATTAGGCAGCCAGACATGCCACATACCATTAAAGTCACTTACGACAATCTCGTCATTGCGATACCGGTTCACGGTCATAACGGAACACCTTCCGACAGAGTAGTAATGACCTTTGAGAGCATTTGCATCAATTTATTTGACTGCGTATATAAAACTTATTATAACTACTTAGATTTAGTATAAACATTAATTATTGGCTTCTGTTCGCGACTTTGCTCGCGTAATCTGTCTTCTCTCCTTCGAAGAGTGTGATTTTTACATAGCCTTCAAGATTTTCTCGATATATACTCGTAGGTCATAAAAAAAAAGAAAATTAGCACGTTCAAACAAACAAACATTTTCGTTTTATATATAGGTAGTAAAGATTTTTATGTATTCTGTAGAATTCTCAGCTAGGTAAACGAGTAGTGATTATCTATTCTAATATTATAAAGTGGAAAAATTTGTTTTTTTATTTGTTTGTATCGAATAGGCTCCGAAACTACAGAACCGATTTAGATGAAATTTGGTAAGAAGATAGTTTGAGATTCTGGGAAGGACATAGGATAAGTAGTTTTTATCCCGGAAATCATCCCTTAAGGGGGTGAACGTATGAATGGGGAAGCAACCTAGGAACGAACTCGAGCGAAGCGAAGGTGAGTCGCTAGAGTATTATAATTTATAGAATCGGATAGTTAATGAGAGTCTCGACTTGCGCTACATTGTTCAGTGTTATTTACTAAGTTATAAATTTATTACAGTGTTATATATTAGCTTATAAAATTTGTATTCTTACGGAGCAATCGTTAAAGATATACGATTCGCTATTTTTTTAACATTTATCTTTAAAATCTATATGTATTTTTCTTTTACATTTTTTTCAGATATGTGTTGATATTTTTCATTCTTTCTGATAAGACTCTTCGCCCCATGATTCTACTATGCTATATGGTTATTTAAATTTTAAACACCATGGTATTATCGCACAAAGGTCTATGCAAATAAATATGACATACTATGAATTCACTTAATATGTATTTACCTACTAATATAATATTCTGAATTAATTTATATTAATTTTGCAACATTATGCAAATTTAATTAGATAAAGTTTTTCCAAATGACGTAGGTACTCATGTATTACTTATCTTTCAAGATAAAAGAAAGATATGTAAAGTATAAATTCCAAATACTCAGCAGTAAAAAATGTAATTTCCTTAGGTTAGACTTTAGACAGTTTACAATCGTTAATTCTAATTAGCGATTACTGATAAGATAAATTGATTAAAACTAAATATGTTGGGGCAAACACTATCTAGTTCCATAGTAAGCTACGAGGCTTGTGTTATGGATACCAGATAGTTGATACACTACACATATACAACTTTAAATACATATGTACATGTTATAAATAAATATAAACACCCATGACTGGAGTACAAACATTTCTGCTCATCACACACATAAATGCCCCCAGCGGGACTCGAACCCGCGACCGCTGACACAGCAAGTAGGGTCACTAGAAACTGAGCCAAACACATCGTCATATTCCTCCCTAAGTAATAAGGCTATTTGAATAAGTTTCAAAATCATTATTTTATTTCTCTACTTTTTACAAGCTTTTATTGAACTCAAAATGTTTGTTAGTCGGTATTTGTGTGGGTCAAATCTTGTTTAAATTAATAAGCTACTGTAGCAATTTTTAATAAGTATTATTAAAAACAAACTAGCAATTCACCCTCGCTCCGCTCGGATTCGTCCCTAGTTACGTTTTAACGTTTAGTATAGGCTTCTCAGACATGAGATATTTTCCCGCATTAAAAAGTATCCTAGGTATATGTTGATCCGGATAATCAGTTATCATTATACCAAATTTCATCAAAATCTATCCAGTGGTTTTTTTGTGATGCGTTTCCAAACAGACAGACAGACAAAAATTTTAAAAACTATAAATTCGACCGACGAAAAAATATTTAATGTACCGATTCGACACAGAATCTTATATGTATAGATAGTTATATCTATTCATAATTTTGTTATAATATATTTTCTTTGTATAAAAAAGCTTGTTCAGACAATTTCATTATGTCTAAAGCGCTACCTAAACCTAGCAGGCGGAAATTTTGATGGCGTATTCGTATAATACACCTTTTTTTTATGGGACCAAGGGGGAAAACGAACAGGAGGCATACCTGATGGAAAGTGATCACCGCCGCCCACGAATATCTGCAACACCGCAAGGCTTGCAAATGCGTTGCCGGCCATTCAAAAAATAACCTACCGTTAAGAAAATACCTGTGTTTTAAAATTCAACCCCCATAGGAGTGAAAAAGGGTGGAAAATTTCCTATATGAATTATAAAATTTCAGTTTCAATTTCACACCCGTGAATATTATTCACGGATATGATACACAGATTTATCTAATTTTAATTAAAAACTATTCATAATATTTTAATAAGGTTTTTAGATGAAAAAAAATTAAATAATGAAAGAATTTAGGAATACACGCGTGTTGATTGTACAATATTTCAATCATTCATTAACATTTTTGAAGAAATACCGATGTCCGATGTATGTATTGTATTCAGCCCTTTTTAACGTTCCACTGCTGGGCACGGGCCTCCCTTCAGTATGAGGGGGATCAGGCTGTAGTCCGCGACGCGAGCCAAGTGCGGGTTGGTGGACTTCACATGTCTTTCGAAAACTTGCTAGGTTCTCTCAGACATGCAGGTTTCCTCACGATGTTTTCCTTCACCGGCAAGTGGTAATCAAGTTAGAAATGATTCGCACATGAAAATATCAGAGGTGCGAGACCCGGGATTTGAACCCGCTTCACTCGGTTTCCTAAGCGAGCGTGTTACCACTGGGTTACCACTGCCTTAATCCGATACGACGATGCAATCTGGTATTCATTCTACAGGACAATTAATTATTTCCAAGTCATTGGCACGTATATATACAATATACATACTCATATATTAAAAAAAATGTGAACAACACAATCAGCTGAAGGTCGAAATTTATTTTTAACACAGTGACCTTTGCTATGAGTGTAGGTAAATATCACAATTGCAAAAAATTATAATTCTATTATGTATATATATATATATATATATATTAACCAGATGAACAAAATATATCTTCTAGTACAACTATAAAATCTTAAAAGTAAGCGGATTTAAAAGGTGAAAGTAAGGATTTAAAAGGTAAAGGTGCATCATTCATACAAAAAAAAACAAACATCGATTAGAAAAAGTATATTCAAAATCACACAAAGTTCATAATCACAATTTAATAGGAGCTTTTTAACCATTATAAATATAAATTACTAACCAAAACTTGTAAATTTGACTACTTATTAGTAAAAAAATCATACACTGGTAACATTAAAGAAAAAAAAATTACACGTCATTTTTTGTTCTTCATTACAAAATCCATATATTAAATAGATACTTATTTATCGTTTGTTTTTACGGCAATGGCCTAATGTTCTCAAACAATTAATTATTATAAATAGTTTAAAAAACTAAAAAAAAACACGCTTTTATCAGCTACATACTAAATACCTACTGCGAAAATAGTTTGAAACGCGCTATTGTCGATTATAACAACATTGTACTCGTTATCTATATTAATATTATAAAGAGGAAATATTTTTTTTGTTTGTTTGTACTGAATAATCTCCGAAACTACTAAACCGATTTAGATGAAATTTGGTAAGCAGATAGTTTCCTTCCCGGGGAAGGACATAGGATAGTGTTTATCCTGGAAATTATCTTTTAACGGGGTGAAAATGAGGATGGAAATTTGTATGACCAAGCAACCTAAGGAGGAACCCGAGCAAAGCGAGGGTGATCATTAGTGTCCGACCGAAAGTTCGGTTTCGGTTTCGGTTTCGGTCAAGTTTCGGCAAAAAAACGGGTTTCGGTTTAATTTCGGTTTCGGCGGCAAACCTGCCGAAACTACGGCCGAAACCGAAACTGCGTTCGGGAGTTCTCGTGCTGTGATCGGTCATGTTCGACGCGTTGAATTCCATCCAAGCGATGAAGACATTTTGCCGCGTCCACGTGCTTAATCATATCGTTACTGGCTTGTGTTTGAAGTTAGTTTTGTTTGTTATGAGTTTTCGTGTGATTTATTTTGAATTCAGTAAGTTTTATCACATGATATAGCATAAAAGTAGGTAGTAAACATTAAAAAATAATTCAATATAACAAATCAATACATACATTATAGTAGAATCAAGTTTAACCTATCTAAAAAATTTTTTGGTCAATTTAACTCTCTCGCTAATGCTATACCTAAACAAACATTAGTGTACTTGGTACTTACTATAGTGTATATATTAGTGGTGATAATATTAGTGGATTCAGAGTTTCAAAGTTCATTTTAATACTTATTTTATTTTATAACCAAGGTATCCAAGTGGCAAGTACAGTTAGATACTTACCTACGTACCTAATGATAAACAACTTAAATAAGTAATTTTATGTTTAATATAATACTTTCTTAGATTTACGCGAAAATTTGACATTTTAAATAAAACTATCTTTTCGGATTATTTCGCGGATTTATTTTGATTTTTGGTTCCCGACATTTCGAATGCTTTACAGCAATCATGGTCACGGGAGAAACTAAGATTTTAAGACATCTCAAAGGCGTTTTACTTCTTAGAAGATGGCTGGGTACTACCATCATCATGGGATCCTGTAATAAACATAATAAAATCTGACAACAAAAACAAACATAACAGACCATAAGATGTAGTTAATTCATACTGTATGGATCACAATAAACGTAATTCAAATTAATATATATTTTTTATCTGGAAAGATAGCAATAGCGTTATTTAATATACCTTAAATAATAGCAATCTAAATTAATAATTTTATTAAATTAAATTACATATAAATAATATTTTTTTTCAAATTACAAAACAATAATATTGCTTAAATAAATAATTAATATTTTCTAATTTTTTTTTAATTTTCTTTGTGGTTATACATATTGTAGTAATAGCAACACTAAATAATATCATGAATTAATAAAGTTTTTTAAAATTGTAATATTTATAATAATAACAGCTAAAATTAAATTAATAATATTACTGTGTTTAATTATATTACTTATTAAAAAAAAATCAAATGTTTAGAATTAAAATCAACAAATATTGTAAGGTACTCTGGTGCCATTTTTGAATTTTTGAAATCATTTTTTGTAAAATTGTGGGTAGGCACTGTCTGTAACAAGTACATAACGCCTTTGAGTGTCTAAAACCTTAGTCTCTCCCGCGACCATGATTGATGTAAAGCATTCCAAACGTCGGGACCCAAAAATCAAAATAAATCCGCGAAATAATCCTACTTACTCAAAAAACCACCAAATGAGATTTTAGGTATTTTTAAGGCGCAATATTTTTTCTTTAAATGAGGGGTTGAGTTGATTATCAATAAGTGAAAGTATCGAAGACTGCATAGCTATGTCATTTAAATTTTAAAGATAAAAAAATAAAAACCGACTGATTATATTAACGTTTTCTCTATTTTTCCCTCAAAACACGATCCTTGTAAGGGAGTTTCGGTTTCGGTTTCGGTTTCGGCCGAAACTGAGAATGTTGCCGAAATTCGTTTTCGGTTTCGGTTTCGGTCGCAAAAACCAGTTTCGGTCGGACACTAGTGATCATCATCAAATCAATTATGTAATATATTATCATTATAATATATGTATGTTAATAAAATTTCCAATTTACTGGATAATGTTATTAAGAAGAAACTCAAGATTTTAGTATAGAAAAAGTTAACTGATAAAAGCGTATTAGAAAGTCCCATACAGATAAAAAAAATGTATGCGTGTAACATTTACGCGCGGTTGAAGTATAACTTCTTTGACGCTGTGGCAGATACCGCAATTAAATTAAAACCAATCAAAATATAAATATAATTATTTTTATAAAATTATTAATAATAAATTTTTTTTGATAAATATTAATAATTATATAGATGTTTTTATATTATTAATAATAAATTTGACTCACTACCGCGACACTAATTTCTCCAATGTATTGACTTACACCTCAGTCACGCCTAAAGAAGTTTTACTTCACTAAATTCGCAATTTAATTCAAATCAAATAACTAAAAACAATTAAACAATTTATATACTATATTAAATGCGTCATGGCCATATTGTTTTGTATACATGAGTATTTTTAAATAACATTCAAAAGTTAAATTATGAAAAGTTTATCACATTTCTATAAAACTATAGTGAAAATAATCAAATCTTATATTCAGATCCGTTAAAAGCCTCGAGATACATACATATATTGAGATTGTTATGTAAAATTATTACATCTTTGGGCAATAATACTAAAATAATTTCATAGGCTGTCATGTCATATTTTATCATTCACTTCTTTTGACCGTCCTACTACTGAGCACGGGCCTCCTTTCAATACCGATCAGGCCACAGTCCACCACGCTGGCCAAGTGCGGGGCGGACAGAGCATGTCTTTCGAAAACTTGCTAGGTTCTCTCAGACAGCTTTCCTCGCGTTTTCCTTCATGTTAATACAAGTGGTGTGTTGAAAATGTTTCAAACACGAAGATATGAACCCGTTTCACTTGACACTTGGCACTCATATAATATTTTGTTACAATTAATCTAAACTAAATCACACAGAGTTTACATTCAAGTTAAGATCAAAACTCGATTATTATACGAAAGTAACTATTATTATATTACATACATATATATATGTCTCATTAAAAAAAGCATAAGAATAAAAGTTATATAAAATATTCAATACAATAAAAAAATATTCTAAAAGATCATGATGACATCAATTACTATCATTAACTAATTTATATACTAGTTAGGGGCGGATATATATATTTTTTATAGAAAAAATTAAAGTATATATATAGCCCAGGGCCGCTATGACGGGCCCCCTGTTAAAAACAATGGATAATAACATGAATTTATGTTTTTTTTTTATATATAATAAGAAAATTAAGGGCATAAAAAGTTAGCCTAAAAGCTTGAAATCAATTATGAAACAAAAAATAGCGTTATTTTAATTTCGTCTAGTGCTATCAAAAAATTGTTTAAAATGACAATTAGTTTAGGCCCCCAGATTTACGCAAATATTTGACATTTTAAGTAAAACTAGCTTTTCCAATTTTTAAAGACAGAGTCTAAAACAACTATATAATGACCTTTGAGACGTCTAAAACTTAAATCTCTGCCGTGACCATGATTGCTGTAAAGCATTCGTACATAAACGTCGGGAACCAAAAATCAAAATAAATCTGGGAAAAAATCCAAAAAAATTTTAAATACCCAAGATGTGTTAGCCCAGTCCCCAAATTTAAGGTCGACACTAATGATCAATGGTATAAAATGATATTTTTTTCTAATATCATACACATGTTATGTAAAACCACAACCTTTCTTAACATATGAGCGTTTTCTAACAACCACATATTGACACTGAGTTACATACTTAACTATACATACATCTACACTACAGTCAAATTTATCTATTTGTACTAAATATGAAATTAAAAAAATGAGTGCGTGTAACCTTTACGCACGGTTGAAATAAAACCTCTTTGGCTTATAAAAAAAATAATTATTATAAAATTATTAATAATTAATAAATATATATTTTTAAACAATGATTATATATATATATATATATATATATATATATATATATATATATATATATATATATATATATATATATATATATATATATATATATATATATAATTTATTAATAATAAATTTGATTCTCACATCACATCACTTTTCCAGTGTATTGACATACCCATCAGTCACTTTTATAGAAGTTTTACTTAAAAAATATTCGTTAAAAAGAGAATAATCATTAAGTTATAAAAAAATTACATTAATTAGTGTCTCTATATTAGCCAATAAGCAAGATTACAAAGCTATGCCGACTTCCATAACTATAAAATTAACAGTAGGTACTTTCTTATGAAAGACCTATTTTATTTAGTTTACCGTATACCATCATTATTATTCAGCATTATATCTTTATAATAATACATTATAATAATAGATATAGGTTGTTTTTTTTTTCAAAAACGAAACTTTGTATTATCGCCAAAAAAAAAATAATGTTCTAAAAAATCTAATATATGCATGATCACCTAATTCTTTGTAAAAATTCCTGTATTCCTTAGTCATTATATATCCCAATTCACTTGAAACGTTCACTCTGTAAACGTATTATAAATACATACATATATAATACTAATCTAAGTATGGCAACAAATAATCATCAACAATGCTCACATTCATGTGCCAGTTGAAATGATTGACGCCCGGTACAGTTATAATGTGAAGCCTTTTCGTTTTATCTAACGTTTTGAGACCAATTCTGTCTGATAAATATATTTCTTGATCACGCATCCCTATAACAGTCTCGTTTGCACCGTAGTAGCCGAATTGACTGAAAAAGAAAACATTAATTATAAAGTTAGTATGCACTTTGGCTTCACTCGCATATTTCTATTAGAACTTCACCGGTAATAGTGAAAAAAAAATATATATACGGTCGAATTGATAACCTCCTCCTTTTTGGAAGTCGGTTGAAAAATATAAAGTTTAATCTTTCAAATTATAATCTGGAGGTGGGCGTTAATAACTACGACACAGTTTTATAACTAATGTAATGTCTTTATAGAACATATTTTATACACTGTAATCTTTAAAACGTTACCAATAAAGATTTTATTTATTTATTATTTATTTAATCTATCTATCTAAGCCTTCATATATAGGTCATATTCTAGTGGCGCTACCTTTGTTGCTTTTAACAAAATTGTTGGTCCAAAATTACTTAGCATGTCTCATTACCTTTTAAATATATCACATCTCTCAGTACTAAGGTATGACAGATTAACATACAAATGGATTTGATCAGACAAAACTGAATTTCATTACATCCTAAATACACATCACATTATTTTAATATTAAACTGCTTTTAAAAACTTATAAAATAGACTTATTCATACATATAATAAAATTGTTACTAAGCCGAATCTGTACATTAAATATTTTTTGGAAATTTTTATTGAAATATACATTAGTATCGATACAGAGGCCGAATCTATAGTTTTTAGGAAATTTGTCTGTCTGTCGGTGACCGCATCATTTTTAACCGACTTCCAAAAAAAGGAGGAGGTTCTCAATTCGACCGTATATATTTTTTTTTTTTTTTTTTATGTTTGTTCGGGCATTTTTTCGTCGTTTATGAACCGATTTTATTAATTCTTTTTTTGTTGGAAAGGAGATATCCCAAGAGTGGTACCATGATAAGGAAACCAGGATCTGATGATGGGATCCCAGAGAAATCGAGGGGAACTTTCGAAAATTGTAGCGGCGACTAGTGCGTTTGATAACATTTTCAGTAGGTATTTTAGAGCACTACTATTTAATGAAGGTCTGGAGTCGATCTGATGATGGACCCGAAAGATAGTCGAGGGAACTCCTCAACGATTTACAGCAATTACCTGGTGTTTGGGCTTGATTAATTTGTATTGATGATACGTCTACACTAAAAATGGAAAAATAATAACTTTTAAAAAAAAAATAAAAACCGACTTCCAGGCACTGAAAAGTAAAAAATAACTAAACGGGGGTTTTCATTTAGAATAGATACTTAATCAGATTTTTTCGAAGTCGGTGCCAGCCAATACAAATCAAAGCACACCGACTTCGAAAATATCTGATTAAGTATCTATTCTAAATGAAAACCCCCGTTTAGTTATTTTTTACTTTTCAGTGCCTGGAAGTCGGTTTTTATTTTTTTTTTATATTTGGTATGATGATAGTTGGTTATCCGGGTCAACATATAGGATACTTTTTACTGCGGGGAAAAATCTCATCTCTGATAAATCTATATACTAACCGTTAAAACGTAATAATATATAAAATTATTAACTATAAGTATTATATATATATATATATATATATATATATATATATATATATATATATATATATATATATATATATATATATATATATATATAATTATAGTACTTCGCTTCACTCGGCTTTGGCGCTCGTCCAGTAGGTTATCATCCACTGGCAACAATGCAAGTACCACAAACATTCACAAGATGGCGATATATTATATTATCAGCATGAGAGCAGACAGAAAAAGGCTCTAAAAGTCCCCTTTTTTAAAAAAGGACACCTATATAGATAAGCTTAGAAAGCAAAACCTTATCTAAATACAAAATTTGATCCAAATAGTTAAGAGCCATTTCCGAGATAGACGAAATAAATTTATATACAAGAATTTCTCATTTAATTTTATAATATAATGCATTAAAAATTAAATTGTCATAGTGTAAATACCTGCTTTGCCAAGGCGTTATAACTTGATCGTCCGGTCCCCCAATAAGCACTAGCCTTTTTAATCGAAGTAAATTATTCTTAAAATCATCTGATTTTGCCGACCTGAAATTAGTTAAAGTGATATTAATTTAATGTCAGAATATATTACAATATTTTTCTGCTTTTTTTTTACTAGGATAAAATAATAAATAGAATAAAAATAATATGCATGATTCCTAAATTTAAAAAAAAAAATAAAGAGGCAATAAACATACATTGCAGGAGTTTCAGTTTAAAGACACTTTTATAATTATTATTTACAAACAATTACAAATTAATGTTATAATTTTTCAAATAAATAATAATGTAAATTATTATTAAATAAATAAAACATCTTTTTTCATATATTCGTATTAAACCGAATATTTAATATTATGACATCTGTGCTAGTACGTATCATATTATTAATAGATATTTTTACGTTCTTAGAATCAACTTTCAACATTTTTTTTCCTTAAAAAATCGTGCCATTTGCGTCACAAAGAAACAAACAAGAGTTAAACATATTACATAGTACAAGAATAATTCCAATAATACTTATCTATTCAGTTTAAATAAAGTAAGAATGTTACTAAATCAGTGTTATCTTTAACAATAATAAAATAATGATTAATGACGTTAATACTTCATCATTAAGTTCAATGAAATTATTTATCTGTCTGTGACCTTATTAAGGCCCAAAGGGTTAAAAACAAGTGACGTTCTTAAGATCGAAAAATAATTTAGATTTTATATTTTTAAATATAAATCTATAAATTATTAACTATGTTAGTTAAGCAACAAAAAAAAAACAAAAAAAATAATTATTAGAAAAATAGTAAAAAAGTCAGGTTCCACCGAGATTTGAACTCGGATCGCTGGATTCAGAGTCCAGAGTGCTAACCATTACACCATGGAACCAGTTGACTGTTACGTCGAAATTTTCGTTTAGATATTTATTCAAGGTTATATAAAATAATAAAATTAATGTTAACATTATTCATTATTAACTAGCGGCTCACCCTCGCTTCGCTCGGGTTCGTCCCTAGATACGTTTTAACGGTTAATATGAAATAGATATACTGTGTGTATATATATATATATATATATATATATATATATATAAGGTTTATATAATAATATTATAGATATAATGAGTTGTTGCAGGTTATATTATAACGTGTTTTCGCGTCGGAATGAGATAATCTACCGCAGTAAAAAACAACCTATATCACTCTCCAGCCCTCCATCTATCTTCCAAAAAAAAAATCACGCCAATCCGTCACACTGTTTCGACATGAAAGAAGGACAGAAAAACAAACACTTTCACATTTATAATATTAGTATGTATATTACATTTTACTTATATCATAAATAATTTATTTTAGAACTTTGATTTAATTCATAAATACCTATAGAAACTAAACTAATATAATAAAGATGCAGAGTTTGTTTGTTTGTTTGTTTGTTTGTTTGTTTGTTTGAACGCGCTAATCTCATAAACTACTAATCTAATTTGAAAAATTCTGTTAGCTTTAGATAGCCCGTTCATTGAAGATAACTATAGACTATATATCATAATATATAGTGTATCTATTCAATACTAACCGTTAAAACGTATCGAAGGGAGGGTGAGTCGCTATGTATAAATAATCAATGATATATAAAAATCCACACTTACTGAATGTGATTGTTGATATAAGGCAGATACACACAATATGACTCATATAATGTTTGATGATATGGATCTTTCCAGTAATTGGCTACAGAAGTGTGTTGACCCACTCTTGAATAGAATAATTCATACGCTGATTCTTTAACCAAGCCTGGGAATACCACATGGAGGAAGCCAGCTAAAAGGAAAATAAGTATTATCAAATGAAAAATATATTATAGGGGCATATTAATTGAAAAATAACAACTTTTAAACCAAATGCATATGAAACCTATATACAGTACTTATAAGAGAAACATATTTTTTAAAATTTTTGTTTGTCTGTCTGTATCTTCCAGCTTTTATCTCCGAAACGCTTAGACTGATTTTGACTGGACTTTCATCGGCAGATAGCTGATGTTATAAGGAATAATTTAGGTTAAAAAAAATTAAATCCTACCCAGGGTACGTCGCGAGTCTTGAAGATATTATATTGAATAGTAGAAACAGGTGGTATTTTTACATTTACATTTAAATATAATAGTTTTATTAGTACAAAAAATATTAATCTATACTATATTTTAAAGACGTAAAGTTTGTGAGTTTGTGAGGTAATCTCTGGATCTATTGATCCCATTTAGATGAAATTTAGTAAGAAAATAGTTTCGAGACCCTGGGAAGGACATAGGATACTTTTTATCCCGAAAATCATCCCTTAAGGGGGTGGAAATGGGGATGAAAATTTGTATTGGGAAGCAAGCTAAAGACGAACCCGAACGAAAGCGAGGGTAAGTCGCTAGAATTAACTAAATGAGTATGAAATAAAAATAAAAATGAGACAATATTGTAAATTATATTAATTTACCTCCATATTGTCCAGCTTGCGGTGAACTCAGTGATATGAATGTGCTGACAGATATATTAGGGAATGTCTGCACTATGCCTCGTGCCACTAAACCACCTTGAGAGTAGCCTGAAATCATATTATACTATAATTAGTGAAAACTTTCTTTTATTTTCTTTATAAAAAAGTTTAATTAATTATAATAATGCATTATAAATGTAAAAAAATGAGTAAAAATATATTTCACGCATCTTAACTTAATAATCCTATTAATTAATATTATAAATGCGAAAGTTTGGATGGATGGATATTTGTTACTCAATCAAGCCAGAACGGTTGAACGGATCTGGATGATATTTGGCGCAGAGACAGATTATAATCGGAAATAACACATATTTTACTTTTATCTCCAAAAAATGTACAGTTCTCATGACATAGTTTTTGTTTTTCACAGAGCAAAAGATCGACTATTTATTCCATACTAACTGTTAAAATGTTCCTAGGGAGAGGGAGTGAAGCAAGGGTGAGTCGCTAGTAAATAATATATTTCATTCATATTTCATAGATAGTAAAATTAATACCAATAAGGGGTATTTATGTTTATAAAATACTTACCAATAAGATTGATTCCTTCAGGATGTTTACTAGAAATGTTTGCAACATCCAATCCTATTTCTAACACTTGGTGCCACATGGTCTCTAAACTAGACCAACTTTCAAATCTGTTTACATTGTACACTATTGTACCAGGATGTTTCTGGAATAATAAACACAATATATTATAGCTATAAATTCTCTAAGCCGCTATTTATTACAAAAACACATTTTAGTACAAATATTTTTCGTTTTCTTTAATTCAAATTTAAATTACAAACTTGTTAATTATTGGATTTTTTAAAGAAAACATTTCTTATCATATTAAATCTTTAAGTAAAGAAGAATTTTAAGTAAATAAAAGTAAAAATTAAATTTAAGAAAATTGTCTATTCTCTATAATATAATGCATATACTTAAAACAATATTTATAAAAATCACCTCCTGAATTCTGCGGCTTATCATCTCCATACTTCCGCTCCCAGTCATTATTCCATGAATTAAAACAACTGGTTTATAAGTTAAACTGGAGCTTATACACATACATAATAAGAAAATTAATACGTTTGATGCCATTGTTTTCTGAACGATTCAAGAACAAAGAATTTAGCTATTTTCCTTTCTTGTTGTAGTGTATAAGAGCACGGCCAAATAATATTGTTAAACGAAAAAATATCTCAACACATTTTATGAAATAAAAATAAATTTGCGCATTATTATTTTTTTGTTCGTATAAATAATAGACACATGATATTACAAAATACGCAATCCTACTGTCGATTGTCGAATCAAAATTCAAATGACGTAAAATAAACTGACTGGTATGCATAAATACTCAATGGACAAATAAGTATTGCCATATAAGCTGAACACATGCTTGTTATGTTTTGGTATTTTGTAAAAACAAGAAAAAATATGTATAAATTCTAATTATACTTGTGTGACTTTGATAGATGTAAAGATAAAATTATTAATTTAATATGTCTTCTTTTCTAAATAGTACTTTTATTAATTCACTTCAAAATAATATTTGCCTCGAATCAATTTCAAAACTCATGTATGTCCCAAACCAAGCTGATGGACTGCAAAAGGCTGAAATATTATCAAACATCTTTTTCTCCCTAGATTTTAATTATAGTTCCTATCATAGGTAAAGAAAGGTAAAGTATGTGTAGGAAACGAAGTTGGATTCTAGTGTTATATATTAGTATTTTGGGGTACTTATTTAAGTCTAAAAAAGTGTCTACTATTGTAATATATGCTATTATAATCTTATATGTAGTTATATAAATAGGACCATTTAGAAATTAAGTTTTTACAAAATTTATCACAAGATAAAAAATAAAAAATCAATTTAAAATTTTGTTGTACATCAAACGTTAGTAATATTATAATAAAGTAAAGCAAAATAAATTTATATGGTGAGCAACATCGCAAAAAAATGACATTGACATTAAGGTTGAATGAACATATGTGATATGTCAATACTCAATAACACGTGTTTACTAAGTTGTGGTTATAATTTTGCCGATATTTATTTCCAAGTAATAAAAATAAAATAATTACAGTTACATGTAAATGAGGTTAGTAATATGAATAGTACAATTACATTTTCTATATAACTAAATATTATGTTTGTCTATATAAGTAAACTTTTTCACAGGTTCCACAATTAGAACTTATATGCAATAATGGCTTCTACATCTTTAGCGGAACAATTGCAAAAGCTATCAGTGCCGCAATCATCAATATATAAAGATGATAAGAAAAAGGCATCATTACTTTTTGATCCCAAAGAAGCTGCCTTAAAGGATCGCGACACATTCTATGAAATTGGCCTTAGTGGTCTTAAGGAGTTAATTGCTTTATATGAGGGATTTCGCGTATACGAAGACTCATTATTTAGTATTACGTCGAAGGATTTTGAACGTGCAGTTCAAAGCAAAGAGGTTAATCAAAATTTGGATCAAACAATTGAAAAGTTCCTTATACAACTGTCACCATACTTTTTGTTACAGTCATCTCATAAAGCTTTAGAATGGCTGGTAAACAGATATAGCATACATCAATATAATCAAGATGCAATTATGATGCTTATACTGCCATACCATGAAACAAAAATATTTGTGCGTTTCATCCAGTTATTTCAATTATCATCAACTTCAAACAGATGGAACTGGCTAGAATCTATCCAAAAACGTGGAATTTCCTTAACAAAACAAGTTTTACACAATCAGTGTGTTTCAAACACATCAACATTACAATTTATTGCAAAAAGCACTTTAAAATATGTCATGGAATTCGGGGAGAGAGCAACTCAATTAAATACAGTTTATGCATTTTTTTGCTCAACTGCAATTGGTACTATGAACACGAGCAAATATGTTAATGAATCTATTATCAATGCTTTATTGCCTACATTGATAGAAGGCCTTGAATCGCCTATAATTGATTTCAGATCATCTTCCCATATAGTTTTAGGATATTTATCCACTAAGGCAACATTTAAAAGGAAAACAATAAATGAATTGATTTTTAGAATGTTTACTACTGAGTTTGACCTAACATACGATGTAGTTTTACTTATAAATTTAATTTACACAAATCAGAAGCATTTAACAAAGATGTCTAGAGATATCTTTGGTAATATTTCAATTGATGTCATGAACACTTTATGTATAAATTTGAAAAAGCTTGTGGAGTTAAGAATTAGTATTCATACATTCAGCCTTGTATTTCTATCCAGCATATTGCCAATACTTCAAAGGAATATTGAGGATTTCAGAAGATTTCGTCAACTGCCTGAATTGTTTATTGATGAAGTTGACCTCAAACACCAACAGCCGGAGACAATTATACAGTAAGCTTTAAATTTATAAACAATATTTTTCCTATAGTTTTTGCGGTTTTTGTAAGTTATATACATAAATGTTTAATTTATAAAAAAAAAATGTGTGTGTACTTACATACACATATAAGAAGTTATCCTTCTTTGGCATAACAACAAAAATAGCTAAAGATTTTATCCCGTATGTCACAACTCTCTGTTTGTAAAAGGATGCAGCTAACTTTATTGTGTAACTTTTATTAATAAACTATTATGTGCATACATTTTTTTAACAGAATCGGATTTATAATTTAAGTATCAGCATTATAAAATTTCATATTAAGTTATTTTTAAATTAATTTGATAATAATTTTAATAATTATACTTGCATACCTACTTGGTACTTACCTAATGTTTTATTGTATATATACAATAATATACTCTATTTTTAAAATTATGAGCTTAAGTGAAAGTTACTAATTTATTTCATTTTTTTTTCAGTTGCATCCTCAATGCCTTGAAGTCTTCAAAAGATGATAATGATGAAGAGAGTGATGTAGAAATTATTGATGACGATAACGGTTTTTCTAATAAAATAATGGCTTGGTATTCACAGTTCTTAAAAAATATCGAAAACAAGTATCCAGATACATTTGATAAAGTTATTAAAAAAGAAATGGGTTCTGATAGCAAATTGCCGCCAAAGAAAAGAGCGCTACTATCAAAAGTATTAGGTTTTAAACCAGCAGTTGCTCATAAAGTCGGAGGGACATACTTATTTGAAAATTTAAATCACATTAACCCAGATTTGCGAATCGAAGCAGTTAATTACATAGTAAAAGAATTTCAGTCACTGAAAATTGAAAATATAGAGTTTGTGAAAGATTCTGTAATTAATAGACTAAAAGATGATAATTCAGATGTGGTTTTGGCAGCTCTAGATATGCCTAACAATAATTTACAAGAAATTTTGAATGAAGCTGATTTGACGAGTGTATTCGTTTACATCACTAAAAAAGATTCCAAAAAGTGGAGGGACATAAGACGTATTGCAATACGAAAATTCTGTTCCTTGCATACGTTTCCAGTTAATCATGAGGTTGTTTTAGCCATCATGCCTTACTTTTTCCCAAAAAATAAAGAGTCTGCTGAATTAACGTATCAAATACTAAAATCTCCGTGGGGTGAAAAATTTGGACTTAAAAACAAAATGTCTGGTTTAAATGATTCTATAAAGGATAATTATGATGTTTTAAATCAAATGGTTTTTAAAATATTATTCGTTGATATGGCAATAAATTTCGATGAGATACTTGATATTCATCTTTTAAATAAAGAACGCACTCTAGATATTTGTTTTTACGTACTACTTAAATCATGTTCGCTAAAAAGAGGCGCTATCCAAGACACTACGGATATACTAAATTTAGTCCTAGAATCGGTTGAAAGTAGAGCGATAGTACCGAGTGCAGAAGGTTCCAAATTCTCATCTGACGTGATTGTGGAATTTATAAAACTTGCTAGAAAAGATCAAATCTTGTTTGAAGTATTGGAATATATCTTCTCAAAAATAACAGAGCAAGTCAAAGCTGTTGCTATTACTAAACCATGGTGTAATTTATTGAAGAACCCTGAAACTGTTCTTATTAGACGTTTGTACGAAATTTTTATTACAGGATGTGGGATACAATCGTATGCTGACAATTACGCAAAATTGCTTAAGAAACTGCTCGATATATTACTCAAAACTCCAAAGGAAAAATTTGAATTCCTAGCAAACATTGCTAGCGGGCATATATTATATGCCAATGATCCTAAAGACGTTTTCACTCCAGAAATCCAATTGAGAACTTTAAAATTAATGATAAATTTCCTTGCCGTTCAAACGAGTGATTGGATCTACGATTCCGATGTACTTATTCTAACGATACTGTTTAATCTAAATAACCCCCTAGCTCCGGTAAGAAAATGCGTGATAGACCTCGTAAAGAATATCTTACGTGAAGACACAAAGAAAAATTTAATTTATATGCAACTCTTAAAGGAATTAATCTCGCACGAAGAAGAGCTCATTTTAGATCATGAACAATTACCACATGTTTTAAAGACAATCCTGACCCAACAATCAATCGGTACTAAAATATTTAGAAAAAATTGCTTATTAAAATTAACATCTATACTCATTACTGACACACCATGTCACATAAAATCAACACTAGTAAAAATTTTATCAAATATTAATAATGTGCAAATGTTTTCTCACATTGTACCGTCATTAAATAGTTTAGAAAGGGTTATAAAACAAAATGAATTGGATAAAAAGTTTACATTTGATATTTATGAATCCAACTTAATTAGAACTGTTTATGAACAAATCAATGAAACTACGATAACGACATTCAATAAAGAGCAAGTATGGAATTCAATTGAGATTGGGCTTAAAGAATATAGAGAATGTATTCTCACTGAAGATCTAAAATATGTGAGTCCAAGCGTTTTAATAATGAAACAAATTAGTGAAGAAGTATTCGCAAAGATTCCCGACGAGAAGTCTAAAGATTTAATCTATCTTATTGCATTTGCTGGTACATTTAGTAATAATCCTACAATATCGAGTGTAGCTTCAAAAACTATGAAGAAAATAAATATCAAATTCGAAGATTTCAAACCTATTCTTGACAGTATGTTGAATGTGGTCGATCCCATAGCCAATGTTTCAAAAAAGAAAAAAGCTACTGTCTCTATGCTTTCTTACCAATTGGCTGAAACGGATGAGTGGCGACTTGGTGTTACACTACTGGAATATGTTCAAAGTAAAAAAAAGATGGTTGTTGATAACCAATTTGTTACCATATTATTCCAATTGCTAAATAAGTGTTTAAGATTTGAAGAGCAATCTTACGTTGAATACACGAAACAGCTAATTTTATCGTCCCTCTGGTATTTCTGTAAAAAGTTTGTGAATGATGCCGATAAAGAACAAATGCGATCGATTAAAAGTATATTTGACGTGGAAACAGTTGTACAATGTATAAGAGGAACCCAAAACCCCCAAACACAGCACCATGCTTTGATTCTTCTATCACACGCTGCCTATATGCTGCCTGAACAAGTTCTACATCACACTATGGAAATATTCACTTTCATGGGGTCATCTGTGCTTAGACATGATGACGCTTACAGTTTCCAAATTATTACGAAAATTATCGAAACACTTGTACCTATTTTAGTTAAATTGGATAGGAATGTTGACGAATTAACTGAAAAAGAACTTCAACAGTTACAAAGACGCGTAGTTCCAGTACTGCGTATATTTGCAGATGTTGTATTACATGTGCCGGAACACAGAAGATTGCCACTTTACAAGAAGCTTATCGAGACTCTAGGACCTAATCAGTTCCTTTGGGTTTTCCTTGCGCTATTGCTGGAAACACATATCGCTCACAGTAATGAAAATAAGAAGAAAGATAAACACCCACCAAGAAGTTTAGCAGAGCAGGAATCACCGATAAATAGACTTGATTTCGGACAAAGTATAATGCTCGAATTTCCTCCAGAAGTATGCTTGGAGAATTTCATAAAACTAATAATTTATATGAAAACTTTGCCCTTACAAAAGGATGAGAGTTCTATGGAAACTGATGTCGACCCTAGTGATATATTTAGCGTCAATGGTCACACACCTATACAGTTAAGACATTACAAATATATTATTATTACTTTTATGAACACTTGTTTATCGTCTTCAAGATTCATTCAACACAGTAGTCTAGCAGTAGATTTAAAATGTATGGAAAGTCATTATAAACAATTTATTATTAACATTCTAACCTATATCCAAAGCATATCTAAAGTTGGAGATGAAAAGACAGCAAAATACTGGCGCGTGATGTTGCATCACAGTTACGATTTACTAGACCATACTAATAACTTACTGTCCGCGCCAATGTTTTTGTCAGTCGTTCGAGGCCTATTAAAACACACTTTACAAACAGTGCGAAGAAAAGCTATGGAGTTATTAAACTCTAAAATACAGTTTAGTCCAGAAATGTTCACTGATGTAGATAAAAATCTGCTGTACTCATTACTACCTGCTTTGTTGGACATAGTAAAAACAATAGAAAATACTCCTGAAAATCAAGACGAGAGTGCGGCATTCGAATTGGAAATCAACCAACAAACAGCTCTCTTATCTCTTAAACTATTAACACGCATGCTGGCTTCAGAAAACCCTGAACCCTTCAAGCCTGTTCTAGAAACGGTAACAGAATATACATGCAATTCAAGTATAGCTGGCAACGTGATGGCTTCTGTCGTTCTTTGTTTAGCTGATCTTTGCGGAAATTTGAAAGCACATGCATTAGGAAGCTTAAGAAAGTTCATGCCAGCTTTAATTAAAGTTTTGAAAAAACAGCGTAAATCTGAAACACCTGAGTTGGTGTTGTTAAGTACTGTCACAGCTATATCCAAAATAGTAGAAAGCCTGCCGCTCTTTTTGAGTCCATATTTGCAAAAAATCCTTTACGAATATGCGATATTATTGGGCAAA
Organism: Argynnis bischoffii washingtonia; assembly: GCA_033884665.1. Classification (NCBI taxonomy): domain Eukaryota; kingdom Metazoa; phylum Arthropoda; class Insecta; order Lepidoptera; family Nymphalidae; genus Argynnis; species Argynnis bischoffii. The sequence continues at coordinate 14,274,809 of CM066609.1, read as the reverse complement.
TGGCAGTCCGGCGACCAAGAGTGCAGTAAAGTTTCAGCGATTGTGTCGAAATTGATACATATTAAGAAGAAAATAGCCAGTTCGATTCCGCCCAGAGTCTTGATACCAGTCGCGAACGAAACTCACAAAATGATTCTGGAAAAAGAAAACTTTGATGCAGTCGGTCCTGTGATGTCTGTTTTGGCGGATAGTTTTGCAAATGTGACGACAGCAGATTTTGCAGCATTACAGCAAGATTTGACATCTTTCTTTTTAACGGCTCTGCAGTTAAGAGGAGAAGCATCTGACAAAAATATTGACGAAAGTATCATAGATTCAGCTGAAGAAGAAGTGGTCAAAGCGATAGTAAGCCTTGTGCTGAAGTTATCTGAAACTAATTTCAGACCGTTCTATTTCAAGATCTACGATTGGGCAATAAGGACGAATATAGAGGGCCGTAAAGATAGAACGATAACGTTCTATAGGTATGTGATAGCTTTTTTTTTAAAATGCGCTATTATTTTAATAAATAATATTCTATTCAAGAATTTATGTCTTTATGGTTAGTTTAGGAAACAAATTCAAATTTTTGATGGAAAGAATGTTTTGTTTTATTGAAGAATTTTTAATGAACACTACACATTTAGTCACTATTTAAATCTCTCTATATTATGATGATACATTTATATTTTGTTCATTTATATGTAAGAATCTACTCAACATATTTTTAACTAAATACCTATTTTGTTTTCAGGTTAAGCAGTGCAATTGCAGAGAAACTAAAAGGTCTATTTGTATTATTCGCCGGTCACTTTATCAAAAACGCTGCAGAACTTCTAGATGCTTGTAACAATAGCAAAACTGAGGAGCTCTTCTTTGACTCTGACGACAAATGCATTTTGCTTATCAAATATATAATAAAAACGTTACACATAGTGTTCCTATACGATAGCCAGAGTTTTATCAATAAGGATAGATTTGAAACTCTCATGCAGCCTGTGGTGGATCAATTAGAAAATAGTGTGGGAGGGATTTCGAGTCTTAAAACGAGGGCTACAGAGTTGATAATTCCGTGTATATCTCAGTTTGCGGTGGCCACCGCTGATGATTCTTTATGGAAGCTTCTGAACTATCAAGTTCTTTTGAAAACAAGACATAATGATGCGGAGATTAGGTATGTTTTTGTTTTTGTTAATATTATATATTCTGTTAAAATTTTTTCTTATAAATAAGAAAATAACGGACACGGTTTGGCTAAGATTGTAGTGACCCTTACTTGCTGTGCCAGCAGTCGGTTTGAGTACCGCTGGGGGCATTCATTTGTGTGATGAGCAGGAATGTTTGTCCTCCAGTCATGGGTGTTAATATATATATATATATATATATAATATGTGTGTATTTAAAATAATATACATATGTGTAGTGTATCAAATATCTGGTATCCATAACACAAGCCTCGTTCGTAGCTTAACATGGAACTAGATGGTGCTGTGTGTGTGTGTGTGTTAATGTCTCATCATTTTTATTTTAATAACTAAGTAAACATGTAAAGAAATATCAAGTAAAGACAAAGTGAAGTTTATTGTCCTTGTCATTATTATTGATTTAAAATTATAACAAGAATATAATCTTCAGTTGACTATGTAATTTAATTTTAAGTGCTTAATTTTTTTAAAAGCTATGGGTTATTTTTAAGACTAGTAAAATGATTAAAAATAAAACAATAATACAGTAGTACCACAGATCATATAATATTATACTAGTACAGATGCCTCATCCCACACAAAGAAATTGAACATCGCTAATTCGGGATATTTTTGTTTGCTTGAATAGATAATAGATGTCGTTGATTCGCAAATAATTTAACTGTTTTATTTTATAAATATGTGTAATCTAACGTATGGTAAATATTAAAATTCATCCTGCGTTTGAATAAAAAAAAAACAATTCTTAAAAAGCAAAAGCGCCATCTGTGAATATACACTACAAACCAATATCTGATTGATGATATTTCAATAATCAGTAAAATTAAGCAAATTTGATTTACAGGCGTATTACATCTTTTGCTTCCACTTATATTATATAGAATATTTCTTAAAACAATAATACAACCTTTTTGGGATCTATTTTTTTTATCTTTTGTTAATTTAACATAACTTTAATAACAAATCAATACATGTAACGTCATCTATTGAAGTTTATTTGAACTAATTTTTCTTTGTTCGTGATGAGATCCCATGGAAGTAATTTTGAGTATTTTTTTCTACTTGATAAATTCACCGTAAATGATATTTTTTTGTTTATTTCAGACTTGCCGGCTTAGATTGTCTCGTAGCTATGGCATCCCAATTGGGTACAAACTGGTTGCCTTTACTAGCGGAAAGTGTACCGTTCCTGGCAGAATTGTTAGAGGACGGCGATCAAAGAATTGAGAACGCTACTAAGAACGCTGTTCGAACCCTAGAACAAATACTCGGCGAACCACTAGAAAAATACTTTTAAATGCTAAAAATATAATAAACGTTATATATTTTTTTATATTGTTTTATTGCTTAAACTTTATCTACTTATATTTTTATTCTTTATTATACAACAAACAAGATATCACAATAAAGTATATAAAAAATTAATACACATAAAAACAGATGTTAGTATTTATAAATTAGATATTTTAGAATAATTTACAATACAATATTGTTACATTTGATACATTTATATATAAATCTACAAAATAGACTGAACACCAGTATTACAAACAAACAACATTAATGGGACGACGATTGTTGTAAAGCATTCGAAACGTCGGGAATCAAAAATCAAAATAAATCGCAAAAAACCGAAAAGATCGTTTTATTTCACGACACGTTTGGCTCAGTTAGTAGTAACCCTACTTGCTGTGCCAGCGGTCGCGGATTCACGTCTCGCTGGGTGCATTCATTTGTGTGATAAGCATGAATGTTTGTACTCCAGTCAAGTTTATATTTACAACATGTATGTATTTAAAGCTATATATGTGTATCAACCCATGGTATCAACTATCTGGTATCCATAACACAGGCCTCGTAGCTTACCATTGAACTAGATGGTGCTGTGTGTTAATGTCACAACATATTTATTTATGTATTGTTTATTTAAAAAAGAATGGCAAAGAGAGAGAATCACTTCTCAAACGTTATAGAAAGGGTACAGAAGTTTGATACAGAAGCTGAAAAGGATGTGGCATAAATTACCTTCGTCAAGCCCACTTTTACATAATTGGGAACTTAAGTTTTGAATTGACTATGGTCGCAATTTTTTTTAAATATACACTTCAAGTACGATATAACGCCATCTTAGGGATATTATCTTAACTGCACCTAAAAGAGTTTGTTCTATTACTTAGTAAATCTTAGTGCGGAGTATAGATGGCGTTGCAAATATTTATGTACAAAAAATATATTTGATTGTTTCAAAAGATAAAGATGTAACATTATTTGTCGATTTTTTTTTATAATTTGTTACTTAATCAATATACCTAAAACTTGCACCATATCCGTGTTAAAATAAAAGGAAATTACAGTTTATGATATATTCATTTCCTATGAAAATATTTTGCATATTAACGATAAAAGTACCTGGGCGACCGAGCTTCGCTCGGAGTTCTTGAAAGATTGTATATTTTACATTAAGTGACTAAGTGTTACCGAGAAAGTTGTATAGATGTCGCTATAAGAACAATTTTCTTTTTAATTTGACTTAAAAATAATTTTACATTAAGTGACTAAGTGTTACTGACATAGTTGTATAGATGTCGCGATTAAATTTTGCGTAGAATAATGCATAAGAAAAACGCATGAAAACTCGAAAACACGTGTTTTCCCAGACATGTGACTAATCTAGATCAATTTTTCGCCCCCGAAAGCCCCCATATACAAAATTTCAGCAAAATCGTTAGAGCCGTTTCCGAGATCGTCGGTATAAATAAATAAATAAATAAATATACAAGAATTGCTCGTTTAAATATATAAGATAAAATGAGATAAGAAGATACCTATAAATTAAGTTGAAGTATCCGTCTGTGATTTCAAAATAACTATGTTTGCTGAAGTAAATAGAGTTATTTAATATTTATATGTTACCAGTACCTAAACAACCCTTTTTGTCTATATGTCAGTCTTACTGATCCGGGATAATCTTAAGAACTTAATCATCAAATATAATATATTTTTTTTATTTTGGAAATATCGGTTCCAGTGCGAAAATCGAACACCATTAAATATTACGCAAAATTCTAATTTACGATTTCACAAAAACTCGCGATAGCATGAGTGTATGTGTATCTCCTAAGAAACATGAAAAACGTATTAAACGAAAAACGTCAAACTTTTTATAGCCTATACCTACCTTCGTAGAAAATATTAATATCTAAAATCAATATTTATCGCAATAAACGCGAAAAACATTACAAAAAGTCGATTTTTCTTAGATTTCACCTTGAATATAAAGTTTTCGGGTAATTTTGACTAGCATGGTCGTTATCGGCACGTCGAAATCCATATGTATACCAAAATTGAGATTAATCGAAGGTACGGGCTATTCGGAAGTTTATCCGTTATTTTTTCCCAAATAAATACAGCCGCTGTTGGAAAACTTCGCTTATTTTTTTCTGTACAACAAAACAGTTGTTTTTCGTCGTGTTATTTTCCTGAGCTTATGTCATTAATCATCTTTTTGTCATTTCAAAGAGATTTCATAAATTGCTTGTTATTTAAAAAATATACTTTAACTTCTTAACATAACCCTGGAATCTTTCTTTTGATTTGTCATATTTTATCCACATTGAGCATTGTGGATGATTCCCGAGCAGTATGTAAGTAATGGCGTAATTACATAGATTAGATACATTAGATACATAGATAATTCTAGTAATCTACACATATACCTAATAAAATTGTAACTAAGCCGAATCTGTACATTAAATATTTTTTTGAAAAATCTTACCGAAATAGACTTTATTATCGATACAGAAGCAAATCTATAGTTTTTAGACTTTTTGTCTGTCTGTCTGTTACCGCATCATGGAAAAACCACTGTATAGATTTTGATGATGTGGCGCTGTCAAACGGATGGGTGTCATGATATAAAAAAAACTAATTGTGAAGTTATAAAATTTTAATGTAATTTAATTTATAAAAAGGAATCGACAAACAAAAATATAACTTTAAATGTCGTTTCTTTTTATTTACAGGTAAGGTATTAGTTTATGTAGAGTGTAAAGTTTGTTTGTTGTTGTAAGTTTATGTTTAAATAAATCTTTTTATTTACAGAGCAACGCATAAGTTTTTGTCGGTTCCTAAGGTATGATGATAGCTGGTTATCCGGGTCGACATACAGGATACTTTTTACTGCAGGGAAATATCTCATCTCTGAGCTAAACGTTAAAACTGAACTAGGGACGAACCTGAGTCCAGCGAGTGCGAGTTGCTAGTTTTAAATATTGTTCTTCTTTTTCAAGTACCTCTCCGACTAGCAAAGGTTGATAGTCAGCTTCGAATACTCCATCTTGTTCTTCGCGAGGCGAAAGAGCTCGGTAGCACTCACGATTTCCGTCCATTCTCGGATGTTGCACAACCGAGACTTTTTTCTGCGACCAACTGCTTTTTTTTCCGGCAACCTTTTCCATCATAATGAGTTGCAAATGTTCATATCTTTCATGCCTGAGCACGTGTTCGAGATATGCTACTTTTCTTTTCTTGACAGTCTTCAAAAGTTGCCGTTTCTGGTTGACACGTCGTAGAACTTCTATGTTCGAGACCTTTTGAGTCCAACTAATGGCCAACATACGTCTATATGCCCACATCTCGAAAGCTTCTATACGTTTCTTGAGGTCTTCTTTAATTGTCAACGCCTCGCATCTGTAAAGAAGTATAGGCCAGATGTAACAATGTAGGAGTCGTATGCGTACAGGGATCTTAAGTTTGCGATTGCAGAGAACTTTTTTTAACATGCCGAAGAACGTACATATTATAATTTAGTATGATTAATAAAATTTTGTGGGCGCCACACACTTTCCCCAGTGGTAAGAAAAGCAAGGTAAACATTGGCCAAATTCCAAAATATAGAAAATGATTTGTTTTTTATTTGCGTAAAAAATTCGCATTGCATTCAAAAATAATACTAATTTATATAAAATTCATCATTTCATTATGTGAATCAAAAAAGGTTATGTCATCTTTCGATTATATTTTTTACTTAGCTTCCTGGTGATCCCATCAGCAGCATTCCCATTAAATAGCCAGATAGACAGACCAGTTTTATACATATTATAGAAAATATTAGCCTTAGTCGCGCCTCCACCCGTGTACTTTATTTGCGATTTTATTGAGTGTCCCAATATAATTTCTAGTTGTAACAATTTTACGACAGTGATTTTTCAAAGGGATTTTGTTTTTGCCACAAAAATAAATAAATCAACAACAATTTTAAAACAATAGAAAATGCTAAGAAAAAAACATACAAATCTTACATTGTATGCTTTTTACATGACTTCTCTACACACATGCCAAATTTCATGCGATTTAGTAGAATGGTATTTAAATAAAATTGATTTGTATGATTGGAGTAGACAATTCTCCAAAAAAAAAGAAAAGAAATCATAACTTCTAAACTATTGATTTTCGCGGAACTAATGTTTGTTTTAAATGGATTGTTAGGGTGTCCTCTACCTCCAAAAAATCGTTGGACCATTATAAACAGACCACCCTGTATATCACATTTAGGTACTATTTTAAACCAATTTATGAAAGGTATTAACTACGCATTGAATTAAAATATGTATTCAGCACTTTTTAGCGTCCCACTGTTGGGCACGGGACTCCTATAATCAAGAAGCCAGGCCATAGTCCACTACGCTGGCTAAGTGCAGGTTGGCGGACTTTACATGTCTTTCGAAAACTTTCCTAGGTTCTCTTAAACATACAGGATTCCTCATGATATTTTTATTCACCGTAAGACAAGTGATAATCATGTTAAAAATTATTCGCACATGAAAATATTAGAGGTGCGAGACCCGGGATTTGAATCCACTTCACTCAACTTCCCAAGCGAGCGCGTTAGCACTGGGCCACCATGGAATTATAATACCTATGCTGGTAAAATATTTTGCAAATAGGTTAATATTCCAAGTTAACGTATTTTGCTTTGATATAAGTTAAATACCCTTTAATTTACAGTTACCTACCTATTAACTTCAGGATAATTTTCCCCTCAAAACTCCACCCGGTTGGTAATTGGTAAAATTAGTCTAAGTTATGTAAAACAAGTGTAGTATTAGTAAAAAAAGGAAAGCTAGTGTTTCTGAACCTTTCAGTACATTACAAACAGACATACACATTTACCTCTATAACAATGTAAAAAAAATGAAATTTCTGAACAAATTTTGTAGATAGCTATATGTACCTCTATGCTTAGCGACTGTCGAAACATTAACATTGCATTTCACTACAAACCATCTGTATTTGACTACATTTGGATTACATCGTGTCAGAGAGTTGAGCCACTTCATGCAGATCAAACAGTGCGACACACGTCACTTGTCAACGTACGTTATCACGGTTTACTGTACCAGTTAACAAGACATTTATATAGTGGGGTGGCGATACGATAAATTAGTATGTGATGTCAAAATAACCCCATGTCTACTTCAAATGTTAAATGTGAAAAGGTGAAATATTTTTTTTTATAATCTTTATTGCTTTTGAATTAGGCCTATATCAATATTTTTTAATATAATTTCTTTCTGATCAACAAAATCTTATATATTTAAACGAGCAATTCTTGTATATTTATATCTTTATTTATTTATTTATTTATTTATTTATACCGGCAATCTCGGAAACGGCTCTAACGATTTTGCTGAAATTTGGTATATGGGGGCTTTCAGGGGCGAAAAATTGATCTAGATTAGTCACATGTCTGGGAAAACGCGTGTTTTCGAGTTTTCATGCGTTTTTCTTATGCATTATTCTACGCAAAATTTAATCGCGACATCTATACAACTGTCTCAGTAACACTTAGTCTCTTAATGTAAAATTATTTTTAAGCCAAATTAAAAAGAAAATTATTCTTATCGCGACATCTATACAACTTTCTCAGTAACACTTAGTCACTTAATGTAAAATATACAATCTTTCAAGAACTCCGAGCGAAGCTCGGTCGCCCAGGTACTAATTATTAAAAAGTGCAAAATTTGCATTTTTCATAATTATTATAGGTGCAATCTATACTATATATACAATTAAACTGTTGAGGTCGAATGTCTGTACATAGAAAAAAAATATTATTCACACTGAATTAAAATCGATGAATTTTAAATTATGTTTTCTTTTAATTACCTTTTATTTTTCTTTCTTTATAGAAATGGTTAAAGGACTGGAGACTTGTATAACTTAGTACTTCTTACCGTCGCGTCGGAAAATATCTCATACTTATGGGGAAACATTAAGCCATCAAACAATTATGGAAGCATCACTAGTATTTTTATATTTTTAACAGTGATGTTCCCCCAAAAATCTGTAAAATTTTTATTATTTGCTTCATGATTATCAGTTTTAATTATCACAATACCTACTAAAGAAGCCAAACGCACACGTAATTATTTCAATTCCATTTGCATTGGAAGCTTTACTCAATGGGACGTTCGTGTACCTAGTCACAGTCATTCAATTGAACTGATGCATTCAAACTGGATGAGAATATCTATAGATAATATTGGGTCTAGACTTTTGATTCTAAATCTAACTTTTGTTATAACTAGCTATCATGTTATCATAATAATTACTGTTTATAATAATATACTAATATATGGTATTAATTTGATTTTTTATTAAACTCGACTAATTAAAAAAAAAACTCCTTATTTAAATTTTATGAGTGAAAAACATAACAAAATTTCAATACTATCGTTTGAGCAAAAGGATTATTTTAGTGGAGTAAAAAATAGTTAACTACCATGTTTAATATTTATATATATTTAATTATATGAATTATGTTTTATTATTATTAGTTTAAATTGGTTAATAATTTATTAGTTTAAACGTAACAATATTGTACATATACATATGTGCATTAAACGTAGTCTACGTACAATGTATATAAGTGTACAATGTACATATATCATTAACTTTTAAGGTGGTCGGTTCTACGGTGTAGAAGTACTCTAGTACGGTTTACACCGCAATAATACACAACACCGCCTTATAGTTGTAAGCTACATCAGAGTAAATACCATAATATTAATCATTTCCATTCAATACACTCGCATGTATCAAAACAAAGAAAACGGAGCAAATCTTTCAGAGATTAGCGGTTGTGTTGTGAACACACAAACATTTACACGTTTATCAAACACCCCCTTTATACATAAATACATAATATATGTTCTTTTATTACTTTAATTTTCAGGTAACTTAGTCACATAGTGCATGCTAATTTCTAAGCTATTTCTAGAAGACTAAAAATGTTTGTACTTAAAACTATATATCTAATTGCATTTAATGTGGATTGTCAAATGGTAAATACTTAGTATGCAGTGATCTGAGACGAGACTTGGTAGAATAGGAAATGAAGTGTAAAGTCGTCACTTTGACGGTACTACAATTTACTCTCCGTAATGATAGCTTTCCGAGCGTGTGGGTGACATGTTAGTAAATGCTGTATTAGTTTAACTACCAAGTTTTTAATTACTAGACTTTACTTTCAGTAAAATACTAAAAATAAGATTAAAATATAACAATATTTTTTAAATAATAAATATGAATGTTTAATATCTTAAATAGGTACTAGCGGCTTACCCTCGCTTCGCTCGGGTTCGCCTCTAGGAAAACAAAGAAACTTATTCCACGGGAAACGTTACTTATGTTTTAGCAAGGGTCCTTTCTAGCAATAAATATAGCCTATGTCACTCAGGGTGAATGTAGCTTTCCAATAGTGAAAGAATTTTTGAAATAGGGACAGTAGTTTTTGAGTTTATTCATTACAAACATACACACACACACACAAATACAAAAATACAAATCTTTCCTCTTTATAATATTAGTATAGATTAATGTTTTATATTAAATAATAAATAAATAAATACATATATGTTGGGACATTAACACACGGCCCCATCTAGTTTCATGGTAAGTTACGACGCTTGTGTTATGGATACCAGATAATTTATATACTACACGATACACATAATATATTACTTTAAATACATACATATATATTACAAATATAAACACCCATGACTGGAGTGCAAATATTTGTGCTCATCACAAAAATTAATGCACCCAGCACCTAACCACCTGGCACAGCAAGTACGGTCACCACAAACTGAGCCAAACGTGTCGTCGTACATTATTATGTGTTTATAACCAAAGCAAAAAAGGGATAGAGCGATACCTCCGTCTATTGTCATATGAATTTAATTTCTTTTTTAAGGATAGGTATAATAATATAATAGTACTTGTGGATATACAACTATATAGCAATCTTATTTCTATTTTATTATTCTATTATATATTTTATTTCTTAAAAGTTGTTACAGTTATCCATCCCTCCCGCTAAATAATTTTTGTAAAAAAATTAACTTACGATAAAACAAATACAGCCAGACAAATACAAGACAGAAGGTAGTCTCACTCAGCGTATGCTGCTGAGACCGAATTCTCAAGCAATGAATCTCTAGTTATCCCGTTGAAATCACATACATATTATATTCAAAATAACAAATCAATAAAATCAATATTTCAGAAACAAACACATCCTTTAACAATTAACCTAAACAATCATAAAGTTACTTTAGAACTTAGTTATACAAATACTCGTACTTAGAATAAGTAGTTTTATTAATTAACTAAAAGCATGCGGAGGGTTAAACGAGTTCTATTGTATTTATGCTGTGGTTATGCGTTTCAAGCTATTTTGCATTGTTTAAACACTAGAAATTAGAGTCGTTAACGAATAATATTAAAGCTGTAATTTAAATGAACGTGGAATTTTCGGCTTATTTTACTTCTACAGTGGGGAAACTCACACATATGTTTTTGATTTTCGTTCCTCTTGATAATTTTATCAAAATACTAGCGAATTACTGTCACTTTGCTCGGGTTCATTGCTCGGTAGGTTTCGACGGTTAATATGGAATAGATAGACTATATATTATATGGTATATAGCCTATAGCCTTCCTCAATAAACGGGAAATGCAAAAAGAAATTTTTAAATCGGATTAGTAGTTTCTGAGATTAGCACGTTCAAACAAACAAATAAAAAAATATTGTGGTAGAATTTTTATTATATAATATATAACCACTAGACGAAAACTAGTTTATATAGATAGATACATTATTTATTATTTTTTACGACAGTATATTCTTGACATCATGATACATAACTGTTATATAGCTTTCGGTTAGTTAACAAACTAATTAAAGTCTCGAGAGGTGCAGGTTCAATTCTCTCAAAGGCAAGATTAACTGACAACTTGTTAGTTGAGGATTGTCATTTGCTTTGTGGTAGTGTACCTATATTCAGTGATGTAGTTTGTAGAGTTACGTAGGTACTCGTACCTATCCTTTCGCAAACATATGTATAAAATATATAATACTAGCGACTCATCCCCACTTTGCCCGGTTTCGTTCCTATAGAGAGACTATAGTATATTATTTTTTTACTTAAACTTGACGCATTGCTGTAAATGGTAGGTTCGCCACTAATAGAAGTAATCCGAAACAGTGATTTCCATACAAAATAAACAGTTCTGAACTTTTAGATTTTCCAGCTGCTCTTATGCGTTTTTCCTATTTTTTTTATTCTTTAACTACCCCTGACATACCCCCAACAAAACAAAAAAATATATCAAATCGGTTCAGCCGTTTTTGAGTTTTAGCGAGACTAACGAACAACAATTGATTTTTATATATATGTAAGATTTGTTTATGATCTATTGTGATGCTTTTAAGTCAATATACGAGTACATATGATTTGTCTAACATATAATAAATATATACTTTTTTTTCATTTTGTTATTTATGTTAACGCAGTTTTAATGAGAATAATTATTATTTTTTCTTTTTATACCTATTTCTTTCTACTTCCTACGTCTCACTTCCCGCTTCTTTGTGCCTAAAATTTAATTTTACTTTTATTATATACAAAAAAAACGCGTTTGTGTACTTATGTATGCACGTACTTCTTTGGCGTAACAGAACAAAAATATCTAAAGATTTCAAACTGTACACTCTCTGTACACTTAACACTCTCTGTTTGTAAAAGTAATGATATATTAATAAAAAAAATATCGCAATTAAATTAAAACTTTTTATTAAATTAAATCAAATCAATAATTAAAACAAATCAATATATAATTAATTAATATCATTTAAGTAAAAAATATAATAAATAATAATATTATATATAATTGGTCAGTCAATAACAACGGTTACAATAGCAACAAACAGTTATCAGCTAACTTCATCATGTCGCATTTAGGCTGTCGGTGCGCGTGTATCGTAAAAATTTTACTCTCATATTTTTTTCCAGACGTCCCAAAAGAAGTATAACTTCAATAACATGGAAGCTAAAAATGATTTGAATGAGGATTTATGTAGATAATAAATAGTATTTACATCTAATTACGAAAGTGTTCATTGATAATAATCATAATCCGGATCCGGAATAACCTCAGGTAATCTAAATCACAAACAATTTATTCCAAAGGAATTTGTCAAACAGCTGAATAGTCTATACTAAAAAAAAGCTCAAAGCTAAATGCAAAAAGCTCAAAAATATAATCTTAGTTATCCTTTCTTATTCACAAAGTAACCTTTCCTACACAGACAGACATAAATATAAATCAGGTAATAAATTTAATTATTATTTAAATTTGTTTCAACGTTATGCGCGTTCATGCAGATAGTAATTCAAATAAAATAAAATAATGTCCTTTGGACAGTTCTGTAGAAATTGTCCCAAAACGAATTATCTACTCGCAAAACTTTTCATTATATTTTATAATAATCTTTACATACATATAATAAAGTTCTAACTAAGCCGAATCTGTACATTACATATTTTTTGGAAAAACTTATTGAATTATCGATACAGAGACCGAATCTATAGTTTTTTGAATTTTTGTCTGCCTGTCTGTCTGTTACCGCATCACGGAAAAACCACTAAAGGGATTTTGATGAAATTTGGTATGATGATAGCTGGTTAACCGGATCAACATATACGATACTTTTTACTGCGTGAAAATATCTCATCTCTGAGGAATCTATACTAAACATTAAAACGTAAGGAGGGACGAACCCGAGCGAAGGGAGGGTGAGTCGCTAGTGTACTATAAATAGTTAATTTAATTTCAGCCAAGCTCTATTGTAAGTAATAAAAGCACTTAGCATGCTAATGCTAGGGGTAGTGGCGAATCATGTCTAAATGCAGCTCGACTGTGAACTGTAGCCCTTGTAATGCAAATGCGACGATTTGCAGTTTGATTTACCTACGTAACGCCTCTTTCCTATTATACTTAGTAGCTTATAATATAATAGATTAGGAATTACTAAGTCGATGCTTAACATATTTTTTCAAAAATGTTTTTGACCAATTTCAAAAAGGAGGAGCGCTCAATTCTGGACTATATATTGTTGTTTAAAGATTTTATACTTCACGGGACTTCTTTTTTTCTCTTTCACTTTCACCATATTATACATTTCAATAATAAAGGCTGCAATCATTAATTTTACATGTTCTGAAGTCAGTAAATGTATATAAAAAGGCAGTGGTAGTCCAATGGTAACGCGCTCGCTTGGAAAACCGAGTGAAGCGGACTCAAATCCCGGGTCACACCGGGTCCCAAATCGCACCTATGTTATTTTCATGTGCAAATCATTTTCCAACACGATTACCACTTGTCTTACGGTGAAGGGAACCTACATCTCTGAGATAACCAAGTTATCGAAAGACATGTGAAGTTCGCCAACCCGCACTTGGCTAGTGTGGTGGACTATGGCCTGATCCCCCTCGGATTGAAGGGAGGCCTAGCAGTAGGACGTTAAAAAAAGGCCGAATATATACATACATACATATGTATATATTTTTTACTAAATATATTTTTTATTTTAGATACTTATACGGGTAAGAACCTATGTTATATGTTTACTCACAGCTACTTGCGGTTTGATGACGTAATAATATTTTTTATTATACACATTATGTTATGTATTTCATAATTTTCAGATAGAATGAGACTTATTTAGATGAGATGAAAAAGGTTCATTTTTGAATAGAAGTATCAATTGGAATGGTGATTGAAATTCTTAGATAGTACGAGTATCTATCTACTTGAACTATTTTCTGTTGGAATTTGAATTAATAACATTTTGTAATTCCTTAGTTCGATATGATAAAATCACGATATGTCTATTTTTATCCGCGACGGTACATGCTGTTACCATTTTTCTCGGAAACGGGTAGGCCGATTTTGAAACGATTTTTTGCTTTGTATAAGTCTCATTTCTGAGCATGTTCTTAGCTAAGTTTTATAATGCTACAGTAAACACATGTTTCTCCAAAACGGTTATTGCAATCTAGATACATTCGAAGAGTGTAAACATTTAGATGTCTTGATAGGTACTATGTATACTACATATAGATATTTTTTAAATTTAACTTGCATGCGTTGTGATATTCATTATTTTATTTTAAAATTCTCTAATAGAGTTCTATTCTTAAGTTTAATTTTAAACTATTATGATTTTTTTTGGTGGAACGAAGTTCCTGATCGCGCGTTCCATGCTCTGATTGTAATAAGACTTTTTTCCGACACTTTTTGCTACAGCCGTGTATGAACTACATACATCGCAGTACACAGCTCTCCCGCGCACCGAAAGACTCGACGGCAGAAGAGAGAGAAGAGAAGAGATAGAACTAGAAGAGATTCTCATCAGCTTTTTTAAACTTTAATTTATATTTTTATAGTAAATAATTAATGTTTATTTCTAAAATTAGAAAAAAAAGTATTTTTCATAAAATAAGATTTATACAGTTCTTAAATTTCTATCTGTTATTAACTTAATTATCTCAGATCATTCAGTGTTTATCATTATTAATTTTATACATAATAAATATATTTTATCGTAAATTTTTCAATTGAACTCTATCAACTTGATATTTTATAATAACTGTATAACAAACGTCTACAAAAGCGAAAGGAATTTCATTCCGAACGGGTTCATAGACCCCATTTTTTTTTAATATTCTCATATTTGTTTGCTTATGAATACCTTTATGTCTAGAAAACTCCAGTTTTGATTTTCGTAGAAGGTAATACATTAAAAAAAACCAACACACTATGTCACATAGAATAAAGCTAAAAAAGGTAAAAGAACGTATTATTACCATCGGTACTTAACCAAGTTATTACGTATAAAATGTTACAGGCTACAGCATGAGATCTTTTAGATGTAGACATTAAGATAAATATCGCATATAAAGACGCACATTAGCTAATGATATCGCTTTCTTAGACAGTTAGGGATGCTTTAAACGAGAGTGTGTGCCCTTATAGCAATAATGATTAAGTAATTTTAGGGATGTGAATTATTTTGTTTGTGAGTCTATAAAATTACTAGTGATGCGTACTCTGTTCTCTTATTTATCAATGGTTATATGGGCTAAAGTTAGGCCGCCCTCTAATGGTCATTGAAATATTTTACGGTTATGGTGACGATTGTTTCGAATGACGTGACCGAAAATAAGAATAAATTACTAACTAAAAAGACTAGCATAAGTCGACTAGGAACATAGTATTATGCAGTCACCGATCGGAAAAACATACATACAAGTCGAACACATAACCCTCCGTTGCCGTAGTCGGGCAAAAATAAATAATTTTCGATATTAATAAAGGTTATTATATTATCTTACAACTTAAACGAGGTTGTTGTGGTTTAATTAAAATAATAGTTATAATAAAAAATTATTATATACTAATTACACGTCGAATATCTTTTTTATACATAGTTACGTACTAAGAACAACCAACTAAGCGATTTTTTAGTCAATTTCATCGCCAACGTCCATACCACGTTGAACACACCGGTTCTCGTCCGATCACCGAAGTTAAGCAACGTCGGGCGCGGTCAGTACTTGGATGGGTGACCGCCTGGGAACACCGCGTGACGTTGGCTTTTTGTTGAATATGTAAACAAAATTTCTTTTCTGTTCTGTTGACTTGACGCTGGGGAGATCTGTCATTTGGAGCCAAAACTGGACACAGCAGCGAAGTCATGGCAGACTTAATAATGGGCTGTAATAATCTATATGTATGTATGTAGATAAATAAGATTGAAGTGTCTGTTTCAATAGTTTAAAAGTACGTAAACTTTATAGATTTATCTATAGACAAAGGAATTGTTTAGTTTTATGAGTAGTTTATTATTTATATGTTTCACTTTGATTTCTATTTCATTTACTTAAGTTAGTAAGAATCCTTTTGAAAAACAAGAAATAACTACCTACTACAATATCAAGTTTTGTTACAAAATATTCGGACTGTTTCGAGAAGATTGCACTTTGAAAAAGATACTGTTCTATTGTGCAACTTTACTAATTGAACCAATTGGAATTTAGATTAATTAAAATTGTTAGCTGTGAAGTAAGAGGTAAATATCTGTAATTGGAAGTTCTTAGAGTACTCAAGTTTAATCATTTTCAATCAATTAAGATTTTATTAAAATAAATACCCAGTCTTTATACTATTCAATCTCATTTATCTATATACATACAATACATATGTACCTATATAGATTATTACAGTCCGTTATAAAGTCAACCACGACTTCGCTGCTGTGTCCAGTTTTGGCTCCAAATGACAGATCTCCCCAGCGTCAAGTCAACAGAACAGATGCGAAATTTTGTTTGCATATTCAACAAAAAGCCAACGTCACGCGGTGTTCCCAGGCGGTCACCCATCCAAGTACTGACCGCGCCCGACGTTGCTTAACTTCGGTGATCGGACGAGAACCGGTGTGTTCAACGTGGAATGGACGTTGGCTACTAAATATGTCAAACGATCGTGCGCTTAGAGAGTACCTACTGCTAGCTTCACTGGAAGCAACAAAATGAGACACAAAAAGCCAACGTCACGCGGTGTTCCCAGGCGGTCACCCATCCAAGTACTGACCGCGCCCGACGTTGCTTAACTTCGGTGATCGGACGAGAACCGGTGTGTTCAACGTGGTATGGACGTTGGCTACTAAATATGTCAAACGATCGTGCGCTTAGAGAGTACCTACTGCTAGCTTCACTGGAAGCAACAAAATGAGACACAAAAAGCCAACGTCACGCGGTGTTCCCAGGCGGTCACCCATCCAAGTACTGACCGCGCCCGACGTTGCTTAACTTCGGTGATCGGACGAGAACCGGTGTGTTCAACGTGGTATGGACGTTGGCTACTAAATATGTCAAACGATCGTGCGCTTAGAGAGTACCTACTGCTAGCTTCACTGGAAGCAACAAAATGAGACACAAAAAGCCAACGTCACGCGGTGTTCCCAGGCGGTCACCCATCCAAGTACTGACCGCGCCCGACGTTGCTTAACTTCGGTGATCGGACGAGAACCGGTGTGTTCAACGTGGTATGGACGTTGGCTACTAAATATGTCAAACGATCGTGCGCTTAGAGAGTACCTACTGCTAGCTTCACTGGAAGCAACAAAATGAGACACAAAAAGCCAACGTCACGCGGTGTTCCCAGGCGGTCACCCATCCAAGTACTGACCGCGCCCGACGTTGCTTAACTTCGGTGATCGGACGAGAATCGGTGTGTTCAACGTGGTATGGACGTTGGCTACTAAATATGTCAAACGATCGTGCGCTTAGAGAGTACCTACTGCTAGCTTCACTGGAAGCAACAAAATGAGACACAAAAAGCCAACGTCACGCGGTGTTCCCAGGCGGTCACCCATCCAAGTACTGACCGCGCCCGACGTTGCTTAACTTCGGTGATCGGACGAGAACCGGTGTGTTCAACGTGGTATGGACGTTGGCTACTAAATATGTCAAACGATCGTGCGCTTAGAGAGTACCTACTGCTAGCTTCACTGGAAGCAACAAAATGAGACACAAAAAGCCAACGTCACGCGGTGTTCCCAGGCGGTCACCCATCCAAGTACTGACCGCGCCCGACGTTGCTTAACTTCGGTGATCAGACAACAGTCGGTGTGTTCAAACTTCAACGTAGTATGGACGTTAGCATCTTATACCTAATAAAAATTATGAATGTTTTTAATAAATAAAAAATATTATTTAACTATCGTAGTCCCGCGGCCTCGAACGCGTAGTTCAATTATCTATACTAATATTATAAAGCTGAAGAGTTTGTTTGTTTGTTTGTTTGGTTGAACGCGGTAATCTCAGGAACTACTAATTCGATTTGAAAAAATCTTTCTGGATTAGATAGCCCGTTAACTGAGGAAGGCTATAGGCTATATATAATCCTGGAAAAATGCACGGTTCCCGAGGGATAGACGTGTTTCGTCTAGGACGAACCCGAAGCGAAGCGAGGGTGAGTCGCTAGT
This sequence comes from Argynnis bischoffii washingtonia, assembly GCA_033884665.1. Classification (NCBI taxonomy): domain Eukaryota; kingdom Metazoa; phylum Arthropoda; class Insecta; order Lepidoptera; family Nymphalidae; genus Argynnis; species Argynnis bischoffii. The sequence goes on along the minus strand of CM066609.1, from coordinate 14,256,227 downwards.
GTATAATAATATAATTATAGCATATGTGTTACTCTCATGTATAAGCTATATTACAGTGAAGTTTCATCAAAATTTGTTCAGTAGTTCTTGCGTGAAAGAGTAACAAACATCCATCCATCTTCACAAACTTTCGCGCTTACAATGTTAGTAAAAAAGCATAAACAATGTCTTTAATGTTTAAATTTGCAGTGAATATTTATGTTTATTAAATTTGGTAACAATACAAAATATAGTACCTATTGTAACAATTTTACCACACTATTTATACAGTAGATACATGATTTCGTACCCCATGCATTGACATATATAATAAAATATCATTAACCCCATATAACTGTTCAATAGATAGGTACTCCTAGCAATAAATATACATAAGTACATACAAGAAAATTCTGACTGAGTTAAATCTGTACATCAAATATTTTTCGGAAGATCTTATTAAAATAGTCATTATAATTGATACAGAGGCCTAATCTATGGTTTTTAGAATTTTTATCTGTCTATCTGTCTGTCTGGGAACGAATCACGAGAAAACCACTGGACAAATTTTGTATGATCATATAAGATGATGATGATAATTACATAGGGTCAACATATAGGATACTTTTTACAGCGGGAAAATATCTCATTTCTGGGAAATCTAAACCTACTAAACCTTAAAACGTACTTAGGGATATACGGAGCAAAGGTGAGTCTCTAGTCTATAATAAATTACTTCAATGAACATAATATTTTCGTAGAACATAATCCTCCAAATAGATAAATTCGACCAACATTCATAATAATAATTGTAATAAGTATATTTAGAATAACTACGTATACTTAGATACATGCATTCAAAAATAGCTTTTAATAATGAAGGAATAAGATTTCAAATAAGATAAGTCATGATGTTATTTACAAAGAATAACATATGATTAATGTTCGGGTGACAGATAAGATCTAGGTCTTGCCATCGCTCAAGTGTCTGACGTTTTGTAAGTGTAATATATTTTTATTGTGAAAACATTATTGGTACCATAAAAATGATAAATAGATGAATATATTATACATAAGTATATAAATACAAAATAAATAAAATGTTGAGTATGTAAGTGCCAGAAGGTACTCTATATTAGTTTTTATTCCAAATTGCGATTATGTATATATTATAATACCTATAAAAAATTTATAAAAAGCTGTCATGAGGACTGCTGACAGAAGTGAAAACTTAAAACTATAAACAAACAGTTGTTATTTTTGGATATTCCAATTAAATGTTTGATCTTAAATTAAAATTTATGAATTAAAATTGTTTACATTTATCTGGTTTTGACATCTATCGGCACTCTGAGTATTAGCGTTAACACGTCACGTGACCATGTTGGTGACACACTTACCTACATGAATTTATTTACTCCCCATCCAAACCTGCCTATAGAAATATTTACTTGAATAAAAAAGAAATTATCGTTGGTTAAACTTGTTAATTACTTATATCGATTTAGCTTATTTTTCTTTTTAATTATATACTGATGTAATTGAAAAAGTTGCCTGAAAATTGGAAAATTTGGAAAAAATGCGTATTTTTTCTATAGGATTTTATTATGTATTTGGAAAAAATGTGTATTTTTTCTATAGGATTTTATTATGAGCTCGGGGATGAACAAACCATAGTCCACCACACTGGCCAAGTACGAGTTGGCGGCCTTCACATGTCTTTCGAAAACTTGCTAGGTTCTCTCAGAGATGCAGTTTTCCATACGATAGTTTCCTTCAACGTAAGACAAGTGGTTATCATGTTAGAAATGATTCGCACATGAAAATATCAGAGATGCGTCATGCGAGATCCGGGATTTGAACCCGCTTCACTCGGTTTTCCAGACGTAGTACCTCTTACTTCTTTTGAAGTCCTTTAATCATGCGTATATTACACTTGTAGTGATGTTATTTATATATGAATATTCTTAACAATTTACAGCGAATAGTTTTTATGAAAATATATCCTAGTCTGAAGGATTGAAGCAATTCTTTAAATGCTTTATTTATCTAAAAGAATCATGGTAATAAAAAAATAAAAAGAACACGATCACAAAATATTATGGTATATCTTACATTCCTTTTTATTTATCCCACCATATAAGTGTGTTACGTGAGATACTACTAAAGAACGCATAGAGGAGCAAATCGATTTGCCAATAATACCTATGTATTAAGTATTTTTTTTTTATGTTGGGAAATGCATTTACGCATGCCATCGATATACATACAGTTAGCTGAGATGTGGGACTCACCGGCTAGAAAACCCACTACAACCCACTAAAACCCAACAAAATCACCCCCCTTATAATGGGGCATCACAGGATTGCTTACGTACTCGACCACAACGCTCTAACGACAGACCTGCCGAAGCAGACCACAAACCATTGGGCAGCTCCAACGATCCACTCTGCTATCAGAGAAGTACTAGGAGCAGCCCGCATGGTACACCGCCCACCGAAGTAGGCTAATTCCCAGTGCGTTTCTTGGCTTCGCGCCCAGCTGGATTGCCGGACGCTAATGCCCCCCCCCCCTCCTCCCTCACCACGACAAGGTGAAAGCACGTTGGGGGGGATGTATTTAATATCTAGGTTTTGAGTAACATCTAAGAAATTGTACCAGCTTTAAATGAACATTAAGATTAGGTACATTTAACCAAACGACGTAATTTCCTAACGAATTTATGGGGAGCAATACAATACGATGATCGCGAGCGGCAAGGAGAACGTAGTTTAGATAAACATCCTGGTATAGCGGAAGTACATTTGCTATGTAATCATTATTAATAATTAATGTTAGAGAGAGAGAGAGAGCGAGTAATACAGGCTGTATATGTATATGCCGTTACTATAATCAGGGCCGGATTAAGAAGTGTGAAGGCCTTTAACAATATTTTGAACAAGTTAAAGAAGTACTTTTTTCCCATTTTAGAGTTCCGTAGCTTACAAGCAACAATTTCTTTTTAATTTAGAGTGAACTTCTAGAAATTTCTACATAAAAATTACGAAAGATATAAAAATAGAAGTGGCACTTAATACATGCATGCATCTCTATACACGCGGTGGATATCTGGATAAGTCTTTTAAATTAAGATACATAGTAGTTGCCAAGTAATATGCTTTAAAAAGAGTTGTGATTGTATACCTTTTAAAATAATTAAAACGAAAATTATTTTTAGGAAAGTGCATAAAGGAGTTTTTGAGGTGTAATATTTTTGGTACTGCGTGTTTGACCGCAAAAATAACATTGTTTCTCATAGAAGTATCGACAATGAAATACCATTTTGTTCTTTTTTAGTCGATAAAACGAATATTGTAGATGAAAATAAATATTATCTTTTACTTCAAACGTAACAAATTGGTAGGTATGTTAAAACATTATCTTCCATTCTATGGAGTCCTCGCTCCATATGGCAGACTCACACTTGTCTAATTTTTATTTATATTATTAATTAACATTTTACAATATGCTACATGTCTTATATTGTGGTTAATAAAAATACATTTTACAAATAACATCGTTTACTTTGTTGATGTTGTTCAATTCTAGATAATATATTGTTTTTACGACTAGCGATCAATTCTACGCCTACTTAATGCGAAGGTCTGAGAACTTGTTTGAGCGACGAGTAAGAGATTTATGGCTAGAATTTTGTCAAATTCGTAACATTTCAATATTTATTTAAACCAAATAGATCTAAGAGTGTCAACTATCAGTACTTAATATTATTTTGCTTGATTTGTCTAGTACCTAGCTTTTATACACATAAGGATTGGTTAAGCAAAATTTTATAAGGTATTATGACAGTATAAAAATTCATGCAGTAGGTGAACGCCCGTGATCGAAAATTTTGTGAAATGCAAGCGTTTGTCAAAAAATACCAATTTTTCTGTCGTACGTTTTCGAAGTTAACTTGCCATGTCGTGGCAAGTTACAGTTATAACCGTCAACACTAACCGTTTACCGAATGTTATATAATCTATTTATTTATTTAATAGGAATACCATAAGTATACATAATATGCAACATTTACATAAATATATTATTATAAAGAATCACTTATCAGTTATCATTCTTTACATATATACCAATTACTTACAGGTATTTACAACGCTGTCAGAACAAAAAAAAATGGTACCTTAATCCACAATAATTATAAAAACAATATTAAATGAGATATCTATCTGGTATACGAGTATTTAAACGAGCAATTCTTGTATATTTATTTATACCAGCGATCTCGGAAACGGCTCTAACGATTTCGCTGAAATTTGTTTTGTGTGGGTTTTCGGGGGCGAAAAATCGATCTAGATTAGTCTTATGTCTGGAAAAATGCGTGTATTCGAGTTTTCATGCGGTTTTCTTTTTCACGTAAAATATGGTCGCTAATTTGGCACGCTCGGGAATAAAAATCATCGCGGTCAAGCGGCCAAGGTGCAAGATTTAAGACAATCACAGGTGTACGAGTTTTTTTTAAAGAATATTGTATTTCCGGCCAAAAACTCCGAGCGAAGCTCGGTCGCCCAGGTACCTACTGATAATTAATTTTAACAAAATACATATAATTCAGAGTAATATACATGTTAATTAAATTAAATAAAGTTTCCGTGTCACGATGTTGGTCCGCAATGAACTCCGGAACTAAAACTGAAAAGATAAGATAGTTTTTATCCCGATTATTTTCTTTTTTTTATTGCAAACTTAACGATTTGTATATACATATGTATGTGTGCCACAGCAACGCGTGGCCGGGTAGGTAAAGTTTGTAATTTGTATTGTAGGAAGTATCTCTGGAACTACAGTACCGATTTAGATTAAATTAGTTAAGAAGGGACCCTGTTTGAGACCCTGGGATATTGGATAGTTTTTATTCTTTACATCATCCCTTAAGGGGGTGAAAATGGGGATGAAAGTTTGTAGGGGGAATCTACTCGCCTTTGCTCGGGTTCGTCTCTAGGTGGAGACGAACCCGAGCGAAGGCGAGTCGCTAGTAATATAATAAAAGTAAGTCAATCAGTATCCGCCAGTCACATCTCACCTCGCAAACCCCGCACGATTGCCTTGTCTACACTTTAGAGGCCTTCGTAAGACGACTATAAATGAATTAGTAGACTGTGGTTTTATTATGTCTATAACCTACATTAATGTTATGAAGAGATAAAGTTTGTAAGTTTTGATGTAAAAGGTAAACCCCGAAACCCAAACCACATCCATCCGCATCCGATTGTGAAGATTCTTACGAATATTTAGAATGGACCTTTAAAGTGCAAGATTGTACTTTACTCCGTTAAAATAAAAGGCCTTTTTGTGAAGAACAATTTTGAAAAGAAATAAATAACTAACTGTGCACAAACTGTGACGAATTTTCAATAGAAATTCAAAGCTAAGAATGCTAGCAATACCGTTTTTCACAGAGTATGTATAGCTGTTGGTTTATTGCCAACGATTTTTAATTTCAAAAACCTCCCAAATCTAGTTTCGGTGAATTCGTTTATTTACGCTATATGTCCATGATTGGGTTTCCTAGCTCTATAGCTGTATGAAATTACTACATTTCCCATCTAGTATATTTGAAAATAGGCTTTAATAAACAAGTAAATAGAAAGTATACGCTATTCATCCTATAATGTTGGAGGTAGCTGACTGCCTCAGTGGTCTAGTGGCTATCATGTACAGCTGCAGATCCGTAGGTCCTGGGTTCAAGTCACGGGTCGTGTTGAAATATCGTCTTATCGGACTTCGAGAGGAAAAGAAATAGAGTGTACGTTGTGTCTGCGCGTATACTTGTGCACTATAATATCTCCTGCGCATCTGGCTAGTCTCACTTCTCAGTCAGTCAGTACTATAGGTTTTTTAACTATCCCCGGGAACTTTTTAATTTCCTGAGATGAAAAGTATCTAAGATGTTGACCGGGGATATAAGGTACCACAATACATAAACGGACAAACGGAGAAACAAAAAAATTGAAAAAACGTGCAGGCCGAGGGTGAGTCACTAATTAATAATAATAGTCAAGTATAGAATTCCATTAAAAAACCTTCATTTTATCCGCTTAAATAAATGTACTCGACTTAAGCAACGGATACAAATAATATGTAATTTATATGTATACTAGCAAAACCCGCGGCTTCGCTCGCGCTAAAACTACAACAAAAAAACTTTGAAAAGGTAGGTTTCATACAAATTTTCATCCCTTATTTTATCTCCTTATGGGATGAATTTCAAAAAACGCTAAAACACGTATTTATTTAATTGTATTGAAGAACATTAATACCAAGTTTCAAGTAATTCTGATCATAAATATTTTTTTGGTTGTTTTATAAAATGGGACTACCCGTGGGAATGAGATTTTCTCCCTCGGTAAAAGGTATCCTATATATTGACCCGGATATCCAGTTATTTTCATACCAAATTTCATTAAAATCCCTCTAGTGGTTTTTCTGTAATGCGGTAACAGACAGACAGACAGACAAAAATTCTAAAAACTATAGATTCGGTCCCTGTATCGATAATAATGTCTATTTCAATAAGATTTTCCAAAAAATATATAAGGTACAGATTCGGCTTAGTTAGAATTTTATTATATGTATACATAGATATTGTAGATAGTCAAGTTAAGCTTTAAGTTGATTTAAGACGCTATCTTACGAAAGAATCTAATCTATTAAAAGTGAATAGTGCACATACTTGAATTAAAGCGTTACGGCTAAAGTCGTAAAGAACAAGAATTTCATTTACTCGATAATACGGTTGTGGTCGCTTGGAATTTGTGGGGATTGATTAAAATTCAATGTTGATGTGTTAAATATATGTATATTTGTTCTTACTATAGCATTTTCCATTTAGATTGGGTTCGATTTTAGCTTAAGCCAAATGTCTAGCTCACAGTTTTTATCGTCTCTTTTAGAGGTTGGCTTTGCCAAGTAGTTTTAAATTGGCAATTCAAATTAAGAACAGTCAGTGTTGATAGTGGGGATGGAAAAGGAAGTAATTTTAGTATTTATAAATATTAAAAAACGTATTGTTAACATAAGACGTATGTACCTCTACGTTAATCCTCCTTTATGTCGAAGATCGAACCTATGATACTCAGCGTGACAAAAAAGACTATCTATAGAGAACCGTGCCAAACATAAAATTTGGAATATAGATTACTTAAAACATTACTGATTTTTTTAAATCTAAAAGTGAGTCTTATTTGTCAGTTTTTACGGAGCAACGGGTTGGAAAGATTTTTTATTTACATATATACCTACTAATTTTTGCCCGCGACTTCGCTCGCGTGGTAACTGGGGCAGAGATCAAAGGTAGCCTATATCCGTCCCCAGGATGCAATTTATGTCCTTGTCAAATTTTATCAAAATCTATTTAATGGTTGTAGCGTGGAAAGGTAACAGACATATTAATATGGAAGTAAGAATACAGTTAATGGTTCCAAGAGACAGATATTTTTTATTCCAATAAAACTCGTGGATTATTATGTGCAGTGTGTCTCTGCAGAATTGTAGGTCGAAAGTCAATTATACTCGAAAGTAACAAAACAATTATTAACAAAGACTGCCAGCTGTAAAATATTTCCCATGACATAGAAGAATTCGTATGTTAATTTTATAAAAATAGCTTAGCTAATACAAAATATGTTTGACACGCAAAATATGTTTCGTTTTGATAAGCTCGCTCCATACTCATACTCGCCCATTTTTAGGTTTCAAGCTTGAAATATTTGACTTTTTATGAAATAATTCTTGGTTCTTTATTATATTTTTACCAAAAGGGGTGATTTGCGAATGGTTTAGGGTTGTACTGGTATTAAAAGTGGACATCATATCGATATTGGCCAAAATTACTAACTTATATTTCACATAATACTTTCTTTTTTTGGATTATTTCGCGGATTTGTTTTGACTTGTGGTTCCCAATGTTTCCAATGCTTTACAGCAATCATGGTTATGGGAGAGACTAAGGTTTTAGACATCTTACGGGCGTGATATACTTATTACAGGCAGTGCCTACCCACAATTTTTAAAAAACTACCCACAATTTTTAAAAAATTATTTCACAATTATAAAGCTAATATTTCTTTGTTAATAAAAAGCTTATATTTTGATGGTTTGACCTTCAAAAACATCGATAAAGTGAAGAAACGGCAGTTTTGATAACGTGGGTCATGTAAGAGGCTTATATTTGACCACGTATGAGACATTTTCCATGGCTCTTATATTAATAATACTACAATCATAGTACTGTAACTCAAATTGGAAATTTAGTTTTTATTGCAATTGTACTTTTAAGTTTTTTAAATTGACAGCTTAACTTAATAATATATAATGTGGTCAGGTATAAGGTGGTGCTCACACAAAAAAGCTGCCATCCACTGAGAATGCGGTACACATTTTTGGCTTATCTATTAATATATTAAAAATTTATTGAATACTAGCGATTCACCCTCACTCTGCTCGGGTTCGTCCCTACGTTTTAAGGTTAGTGTAGATTTTTCAGAGATATCTTTACGGAAATATGCAAAATATTATTAACGCGTTACATACATACAAAAACACACTTTTTATCTTATTAATGCAGTACATAGGCAAAGTTTCTCTAAATTTTTTGTAGTTACTAAAAGTTCTAAATATATGGCAGTATATTGACCAGCTCTAGCAGTCATAGGAAAGCCTGTAATCCCATTCTTTATACGCCACCGCATTCATATAAAATCGTACACCCTTCCGTTATTCTATTTACTTGTGCCCGAAATTTTACCCTATTCATTTACAACTAGTATTCCTTTCGACGATGTTTGCGCAAAATAAGAAAATTTGTAAAATATTTGTATCACATGTTTGTTTTATGTTACATACATCCCTTTTTAATGTTCCACCAGTGGCACAGGCCTTTCTTCAATACGAGAGGATCAGCCCATAGTCCACCACGCTGGCTAAATGCGGCTTGGCGGACTTTACATGTCTTTGGAAAATTTGCTAGGTTCTCTTAAATATGCTGTTTTCTTACGGTATTTTTCTTCATCGTAGTTTGAACCCGCTTCTCTTGGAATTTCAAGCGAGCGTGTTACCACTGAGCTTGCCACTGCCTTAACACATATAGAAGTTACATTTCAAAATATACAAAAATATTACTCGTGCAAAGAAAGTTTTAGATTTGATTTAGGTCTTTTATATATAGCTTTAAAAATAAACTTTAAGATGTATTCATCTTGAAGGCTATAAAATAAAATAAAGCTGTGCGAAATTTAATAATATAATAAGTTCAATTATTTTTCTGTGGTCTTTACACAGAAAAATAAAGACTTCCGTTTTGAGCGAAAAGTGAATGTAGGTGACGCCATTAACTATAGTCCCATTCTTAATTTCCACGAGGTACATGTGTGACAGAAATAATATTAATTTTAACTAGAAAGACTTCACAAATATCACCATACTGGTATATTATTTAGGTATTTTTGCAAAACATTTATTTATAAATATTCTTTGTGTTGGTGAAAACCGTATAAAAATCTGTAAAGTAAGAGTAGTTTTTCAGCTTAGCTCATACAAAAAAACTTTTTTTTTAAATGATTAACAACTACTTTTGCTATTATCCATGGTTTTATTTTTATTTAGTTCATGACATCTAAATATCTTTGAAATTCTATCTTTCTAAGGATATCTTAAATAAATAATATAACTTATAAATAACTAATATATTATAACAATAGATAACTTAAATAAATTTTACTAAAATCATTTTTACTATTCCATACAGACACCATTGTTTTTACTTTTATGTATACATAACTTACGTAACCGACTGTCTATCCGTTTGTTCATACGGCATAAATATTTGGAAGACGGGCAGGGATTTAGGGAAAGATCTGTGATGCCTGATATCTCGTAATCCCAGTGGCTCGGAGAATAGCTTTATTTATATTACAGTAATACATGATAGATATTTCAAAAACAGTTAATGAAGCACATAATATTTTTTTAAAATTTTTGTTTAAATTTAGTATCCAAAAAGCAAATCGAGGGTAAATCGGTAGTTTTAATATATTTTATTATAATTTTTATTACATTATGATTTTTATGAAAAAGGTACTCGGTTTAGAAAATATTGTGTCTACCATGTGGCTTTCTAGACGCTTAATGAAAAAAATACTAGCCGATAAGTAATTTAGTATTTTAATCTATACTAATATTACAAAGAGGAAGGATTTGATTGTTTGTTTGTTTGCTTGCACCGAATAGGCTCCGAAAATACTAAACCGACTACGATGAAATTTGGTACCTAACAAGATAGTTTGAGACCCTGGGAAGGATATATGATAGTTCTTATCCCGAAAATCATCCCTTAAGGGAGTGAAAATGGGGATGAAAGTTTGTATGCGGAATCTACCTAGGGACGAACCCGAGCGAAGCGAGGGTGAGTCGCTTGTTTGAAATATGTTTGTTGTAAAACTTTTATTTCACTCTAAAGTTTAATGGCATTTGAAAAATAAGAAAAATCAAAAGAATTCCAAGCCAAACTTAGGAAATTCAATTTAGGGAAAACTCCAATATTTACGTGACGATTCCTTTTTGATTGTTCTGATCTTTAATTAACAAATACCTACTAATGACAATATTTATTTTTGTCATCAGTATTTGTTAATTAAATTTTTCTTAAATATGTCAAGGTTCGTTTTTTATTTTAAAAGAAAATTTGGAAGGGTGGAATAAATATTGAATTGCTAATAAACGAAATATGTATGGGAATGGTAGGCTGAAATCAAGTTTTTTAATTTGAGATATACACATATCTTTCCCAAAGATTCTTTTGTTTTCTATTTCTTGCCAAAGCTACATGTTTACATTTTGTAAAGTTGACAGTAAACCGTTTCAATCAAGTGTAAGTAGTATACTGACTCGACATCGAGTATCTTGATACTCGATGTGACTCGACATACAATGTAGATTCTAGTCCTAAGCCAAAGAGGTTAGGTTCAAAATAAAAGTCTTGGATTTTGATAACAGACATTAATATGAACAATGAATATAACGTGAATGTGTAAGATGCTGAAATGACAAAAGATTTTTTTTAACATTGTTTTATATAAATCTATACAATTATACATATCTAAGAATAACTGGATTTTTATTAATTCCAAATTTATTAATTTCGTTAATTCTAAAGTTTTATAATCATGAAGTCAACTTTTATTGCTTAGTTAACTAAATAGTAGCTAACTTTATTTTTGAAAAGAAACACAACTTTTTTTTACAAATATCAATACATTTATCGATTCCATCAAATGTCTTTGTTAAAACAATTTTTACCTCTGTACAAAAACGGAAAGTGCTGGTTTTATGACATGAAAAAGTGTTAAAAATTGAATTGGACGCGGCGTTTAATCAATTATGAATTTCGTTGCTGTCAGTCCATCAGAATTATTAGGTTACTGCAGAATTGAACTACGAGTAACGATGTGTGGAAAGAAAATATTATAGTAAGACTAAATCGTATAGATTTCGAGAATATAATATATTTAAATAATTTATGTGTACCTAATCTATCTATCTATATATCTAATATATTTAAACGAGCAATTCTTGTATATTTATTTATTTATACCGGCGATCTCGGAAACGGCTCTAACGATTTCGCTGAAATTTGGTATGTGGGGGTTTACGGGGCGAAAATCGATCTAGATGTGCCTTATGTCTGGGAAAACGCTGTTTTTGTGTTTTAATGCCGTTTTCTTTCGCATAATTCCACGCAAAATATAGTCGATAATAATTTCTTATGTTTAGGCATAAGCATCGTGGTTAAGCGACTAAGGCGCAAGATTGACAATAACAGGTGTCTGGGTTCGAATCCCGGTCGGATACAAAAATTTTACTTTTGTTTTTTTTTGTATTGTTTCAAATTTTTAGTTTTTTTTAAAGATACATTTTGTTGTAGATTAATCATGATATTGATTACAAATCAATATCATGATTAATCTATAATAAAATGAGAACAAATTGATTATCAATTATAATTTACAAGTTATTTATTTTTGTTATAAATATAAATAACTATTCTTCGAAATATTTGAAATTTAAAAGAAACACAATCGTGGTTAAATGTAGCAGAATCTTAAAATTTAGTTTAGCTCTTAATCTTTATTTGTGTTAAAGTAAGGTAAAATAGGAGGATGATCTTGTAAATGTAATAAAATATTTTTTATATCTATCTATCTTATGTAGGCCGTATTTACGTTCCGACGCCTACACATTCTTATGCCTTACAAAAGCTTTTGTTACACCTGAGATAACATAAGTCTTTCGAATAGCTGCGATAAAGATTTCGATGTAAAAATCTTTAGGGAATATTTGAACTGTCTCAATTTTTAATAATGGTTTTGAGAGTTTAATTTTCTAAACTATTCCTTATTTCAAATATGCTAAACAATATTATGATACTTGAATATACTACCGACTCATCCTCGCTTTGCTTTGGGTTCGTCTCTAGACAAAAACAAATCTATCCCACGGGAACCGTACATTTTCCGAATTATAAAGAAATCTATGTGCTATTCCAGTCTATAAACTATCTCTGTGCGAAATTTCATCCCAGATCCGTTTAGCCGTTTTGGCAAGAGAACAAACATCCATCCATCCTCACAGTTTCACATTTATAATATTAGTAGGACTTTTGTTTGCTCAGTGGTCACTAAACAAAAAAAAAACAGGAGACCAAGGTACGGATCTGTCTTTACCTATTTAGGTAATGTATATGTTTGTCTGGGAAATCTATACTAATATTATAAAGAGGAAGGATTTGATTGTTTGTCTCTTTGCTTGCTTACTCCGAATATTCTCCAAAACTGCTGAACTGATTAAGATGAAATTTGGTAAGAAGATAGTTTGAGACTCTGGGAAGGATATAGGATAGTTTTTATCCCGGAAATTATCCAAAATCATCCAAATCATCCAAAAATTGAAAGTTTGTATGGGGAATCAACCTAGGGACGAACTCGAGCGAATCGAGGTTGAGCCGCTAGTTATTAATAAACTTTTGGCCCCGTTGAGGAAACTTTACACGTTGTTACGTTATCACGTACTATAGTTTCAGACTGCATCTTCATCTGTATTTTAATTATTTTAAACCCATCTCAAAATAATTGAGCATGACCTGTGCTTTAAATGTTCTTAAAGCTACATGTCTAGTTACGTATCATGTCAGTAATGTCAGCTTTCACCGAGCTTCGTGCAAATTGAGGTGTCGTATCATTAAGTACCTGCCAGTTTGTCGGTTGATGGCATTCTGATTAATCACCCTTTGTCACTAACACGCTTCTCCCATTATCAAGGTATGGTAACCAAAGGTATAGGTTAATTTTATAGGTCATGTTGGCGAATGTATGTTAAAATTATTGTCAAATGAAAAAATCTTGGTCATTAGTGTAGGTTATACGGTTACAAATGCGATGTTCGAAATCCCTCAAGACTAACGAGACTACGGGACGCGGAAAGTAGTTGAAATTGAAAATATATGGATTGCTATTATAAATGTGAACACTTGTATTACCTGGAGTTTTATTATATAATTTTGTTATCTGAAAATTCAATAGCTAAAAATACCGGAATTTAAGTACTTAGATCAAATGACGTAAAAAACATTTTTTTTTTTGCTTTTTCACTATAAAACTTTTGTGTAGGTGTATAAATTATATATTATAATAATGTAATTAAAAAAAATAGTTCCTCGAATATATTTAAGAATTTCACTAAACTGATTACTTAACTTTACAGATTTCGGCATTTGATCCTATGTATATTGCACCTTTCATTTAAATAGACCGGCATAATTTATTTATGTATGTATTCAGCCCTTTTTAACGTCCCACTGCTGGGCACGTGCCTTCTTTCAATACGAGGGGGACCAAGCCGGAGTTCCCTACGCTAGCCAAGCGGAATTCACATGCCTTTCCAAAACTTGCTAGGTTCTCTTAGACATGCAAATTTCCTTACGATATTTTCCTTCACCGTAAGGCAAGTGGTAATCATGTTATAACATGAAAATATCAGAGGTGCAAGACCCGGGATTTGAGCTTCACTCGGTTTCCCAAGCGAGCGCGTTACTACTAGACTACCACTGCTTGTTTATAAACATAACATAAATTAATAAAATAAAAATACTTTATGTTAGAGCTGAATCCATGACATATAAACTTTAGTTAATTCGATCCATTTGTTTGTGATTAAGGATAAATTGTAGTAAAAAATTAGGGTCAATTATCAAGTGACTCCTGAAAAGTGGAATTCTGGGTGGCCTTTTATCGAGTACTCATCAGCACCCGCCTACAGCGGTATGATTAATCGCCTTTTGTTCCTTACACGTCGCGCCCATTATCTTCTCAATGAAAGGGATGTAATCAAAAAATTTAGAGCATCTTGACAACTCTTTTAATAGGATTTTTGTTTTTTACCAAAAGTGCTCCTTTAAAAAAAATCTTTACTATTATATACATGCAAATAAAACTAGGTTATCTAGTGTATGGGATATGCGGCTGTAGATCCAGAAGGTCTGGGTTCAAATCCAGAGTCGAGTTAAGTAAACTTCTTAGGTTTGTCTGTCAAGAAATTTTCAGTTATAGCCCGGATTTGGAAAATTAGCAGGATTGTTAAGAAATTTTTTTGAGTTTAGACTCGGTAGCCGACGATTGGTCAGGAGGACATTATTATCTATACAGATAAATAAAATTGAAGTGTCTGTTTGTAACGTCAAAATAACAGCTTTATATTAAATGCATATGGAATTATATACGGAACCTACTTGTAAGAAAAACACAATTATTAGATTTTTGTCTGTCTGTCTGTTTGTTCCAGCTAATCTCCGAAATGGCTGGACCAATTTTAACGGGACTTTCACTAGCAGACAGTTGATTTTAAAAGGAGTAACTTAGGCTGCTTTCATTATAGAAAAAGAATTAGGGTTTCCCTTAAAAAAATTAAAATGTACCTAGGGAGGAACCTGAGCGAAGCGAGGGTGAGTCGCTAGTTTCTGTAAATAAAATAGCAAGCGTGATAGAAACGAATAATAAAGTGCCAACTCGCATTAGGGTATGCCTATACTGTGTTGTACTACCACTGTACTTTAAACTGTACAGGTAAATCAAAGCGTGTAAATATTTACTCAGGCTTACCGGTTTTGCTGTAAATTATTAAAATTCCGGAATTTAAAGCAGTTTAGCTATATGAAATAGACATTTTTATAATTTAGCCATAATAAGAATTTTTCGCTTATTTAATCTACATGAAAAAAGCTTAAAAAATATCCCTAATGATTTAAAAAAAACCATTACAAATGTAGATTTTCCTTGGTATAAGATTAAAAATATAACAAGTTTTTGCTCTCACACTGACTATAAAATGCGGACAAAATTGAAAGATACCTGAAAAAATCACTGCATAAAAATTGGTCTAACAATTCTAAACGAACGGCTGCTGCAGGACGCCAAATAAAAACCCGATGCCGTGCCCCAATACCTTTGAAACCTTAGAAATAAAGAGAGCGAGGATAATTTTTTTTTTAAAACAAAATATTTTTTTAAATGTTACTTCAAAATACTTGTATTTGTACTTTGTTTTTCAGAAACAACAAATATTACAAAAATGCTTTAAAATAGTTGTAATTAGTTACTTACTCAAAGAGATGTTAGACTTAAAAGTTCAGAATAAGTTATGGGGAGCAAAATATAAAAAAAAATCTATACAGATTAATAAAATTGAAACGTCTGTTTGTAATGTCAAATAACAGCTTTTTACTAAATGCATGCTTTTTACAATATGCAATTAAATTATTATAAGAAAAACACAATTTTAAACATTTTTGTCTCTCTGTGTGTCTGTTTGTTCCAGCTAATCTCCGAAACGGCTAGACTGATTTTGACAGGACTTTCACTGACAGATAGCTGATGTTATAATGAGTAACTTAGGCTTCTTTTATTTTACAAAAATAATTAGGATTCCGCTCAAAAAAATTGAAACGTATCTAGGGACGCATCTGAGCGAAGCGACGGTAAATCGCTATCAATCAATAATGAGATTATAATTTATAAATTACTAGTAGCTCTATTATTAATTTATATATTTTATGGTATCCTCAACGGTTTAATAATACGATGTTTTATCATAAATTTCATTTGTATATAACCTACGTCTAACCAACTAAAATTCGTTATGTTCTCGTGATTCAGTTGACAATACAATAATTTGGTACCAACAACATGATCAAATCATGGAATCGGGAGGTAGATTTTATTTTGAGTGCAGTAAACTATTCTTTGAGATATTTGAAATTAGGAGATAGAGCGGGTTACATAGTTTAAGAGAGCTATAATTATTTTCTTACACAGTATAGAGATACCATAAAATGAAATAAAAAGCACTTTTTAAATCGCTTTCGCTTTTATTTAGTGAAATGGTTCTAACGATTGCTGTTCGACGAACCGACGACTTGAGAGCTTAATGTCAGTACTTGTGGGTACATTGTATTTTAAATTGGAATGTACAGCATATATGGAGATTTTATTGTGAAAAATTCACTTACATAAAATAAAACTGAAATACCTGTAATTTGAATAATTGCCTTGCGTAATAGAGTATGCAAAATGTATATCTGTCTGTCCATTCTGACCATAGCCTGACTATTGTTGGGGTGAGATTATTAAAAGTGATAATGAATAGAATATTATTTATCTATACATATTAAGTTACTTGTATATTGCTGAAATATTGACAGCTTAAATAAAACTATCTCTTCGGATTATTTCGCGGATTTATTTAGATTTTTGGTTCCGGACGTTTCGAATGCTTTACAGCAATCATGGTCACGAAAGAGACTAAAGTTTTAGACGTCTCAAAGGCGTTATGAGTCGTCTAAAACCTTGGTCTCTCCCGTGACCATGATTGCAAATTTCCAAATAAATCCACGAAATAATCCAAAAAGATAGTTTTATTTAAAAGATAGTTAAGTATATTTAAAATGTCAAATATTCCCGTGATTCTAAATAAGTATTATTTCGACAGCTTGATTTTTTTAAAATTCAACCAACACATAGTTAAAGGGTAGGGAGAAACTAATACAGATATTTTTCCTGTTTTAATTTAGATCCGTTTTTCATCATCAACCGAAATTCCGTCGAGTAACTAATTGCTTCTGAGTTATATATGTTAAATGTAATTATTGACATACCTTAGAGAAGAGCAATGGATGAAAAATAGTGTTTGTCAATTTTTTTATTCTTAACTAGATTTTTTTTGAAAAGTAATAAATAATAGTAAAAGTGATGATTTCGCAAAGTTTGTTTAGTAACTTCGTAATCATGAGGTAGTTGTCATTGAGACCTTTATTAAAACTATGGAAAGAACGAATGTCAAAAGAGCCGATCGACTAGCTCGCAGACAAGTCCTAGTTAGCAAATGTTTATATTGGCATTGTAAACATTTGTCTGGTCTGGTAAAGCTCGACGGCAGAAGTCCATCTCAATATGCATTGTCCAAAAAACTTACGTCAAGTAGCAACGTAAAGAAAAAAAATGCACTATATTGTGAGAAGAAGAAGAAGAAGGTTGAAAGAAAAAGAAAAAAGATAGATATAGTTAATAGATTAGAAATAAAAGTAATAAAATTAGGAAATATGCTTGCCTTGTAAAATATATTTTATATGAAACGATGTTTTATATTTTTGTTAAGATTTATTTTTATTCAATTAATTTTTAAAGGCAGTGGTAGTCTAGTGGTAATGCGCTAGCTTGGATAACTGTGCGAAGCGGATTTAAGCCCTGATCTCGCACCTCTGATATGCCCATGTGCGTATGTTTTCCTACATTGATATCATTTGTCTTACGGTGAAGGAAAACATCATAAAAACGTAACAAACTAAACATAAAACACCAAAATAAAACAAACCTGCAACCTGTCTGATAGAATCTGGGAAGTTTTCGAAAGACATATAAAGTCTGCCAAATCGCACCTCGCCAGCGTGATGGCCTGTTCCCCCTCGTATTGAAGGGAGACTCATGCCTAACAGTGGGACATTAAAAAGGACTTAAAATTAACTTTTAAATATGAAAAATGTCAAATTTCTTGAACATACAAATAGAATACATACGAATTTTCAATGCTAACTTTTAACATTCTGTTACAACTGTTTTCTCATTAGTGTTTATTATGAAAGTTAGTGAAAAGAACAGAAAAGTAAAGATAAAGTTGGTTTTTAGGACAAATGAAAGGCCTTAGTGAAAGAATAACAAAAATACCTAATGCAGAATCAAACCTGCGAAGTTTCACTGTTTGTTAGAAATAATAGACCACTGTGCATACAGTCGACATGCTTATCTAATATCTAAAGTATCTTCTCCAAAACAATGAAATTATGCTTTCTATGGACATTGGAGTACGAATACTCTAGATGCGAGAAACGTGTGCTGTTCATGTGATTTTGTCCAGTCTATTGTTTGCAATCCGTACTTAGTACACAGTATGTATAAAGATTTACTTTGAACTCATTTTATATGTACTTATTTATTTTTATTTAAAATCCTTGTCTCATTGAAAAACTGAATTCAATCAAACACATTTTTTTCTTTTAATTATATGAAATTAATATGTATGTAATATATTGTTGTTTTATTGTTAGAAAGAAAAATATTGAACGAAAATAAATAAAATATATTATATGAATTATTGAAACAAATGTTCAAATTCGTTTTCGACATTTACCTCACCCTATAAAACCCTATTATTAAACTTAAAATTTTACATAAAAGTAAAAGAATGGGTAAAACAAATATATTATTTTAAAATTAAAAATTAAAATTAAAATGACAACTATCGTATAAAATTCCTTATATTACTATAAAAAAGAAATTAAATCTATTGAGCTCAAGTAAAATATTCCGGTCAATGTCTGGTCCATTTGCTCAAGAATTATGATGCCATAGATACATACATGTACTTGATTATACAACTAAAATACTCATCTTTTTGCGTAGGAGGTTAAAAATCAATTGAAATTTAACATATATTTAAATTATTCATATATTGTGTTTTTAAATGAATTAAGAATTATAATATTTGTGAGGTAAATATACCCTCTTGATTTAGAAAAGTAAAAAGTAGTTTATATGTAGGAAAAGCTTGTTGTTTATAAAGAGAACTCATCAGTAAATAGACTCGTATCTAAAAAAATTTTTTTATTTAACACCACACATATTTTTTCGTGCCTTTTTATGAAATTTAGTTTTATTTTTTGTATTTTTTTTAATTTTAAAATGTAACGTTATAATCAAGTGTTCTTTTAGTTTAAGTTTTGTGAAATCATAGATTAGACTAGATGAGCTTTAAGAGTAGTGGAACTGCAAGTTGGTAAGGCTCTTTGAAGTCTTTTTTTGTCTGGGATGCTGGAATTTTTGGTGTAGGATGCCAGCATACCGATCGCCTCTTCATTTCTTTGTGATATTGGATCATCTTAGTGTAGGATGCTAGTATTATTTGTGTAATATCTAAATATAAGTGACATTATCTAAATATTAGTATCATTAAATATTTTTTCTACACCTTTAAACGTATTTTTTTCCTTCTCTAAGCCTCAGTGATCTTAAAAGCCTATTATTAAAAAAATAAGGCTTGTTATTTGCGACTATTTTCTTCAGGAAGCGTGATATGAAAACATTTACAGTAGAACGACTCAGCAATTGCCCGAACAGCATTGTCTGCTTTGATTGATTGTAACATTGTAACCGTTTTATTATGGAAGATGCTATTATAAAGAAAATTGTATTTTGAAATGAAAATTTTATTTAGTCATTGGGGTTGGAGATAAAATATGCTGAATGTAAAATTTTGTAATGTTAAAAACTAGAAATTAATTTAAGTATTGGTGTGAGGATGTGAAATATTTGGCTTCAAAATAATAAAGTTTTAAAGTAAAAATTATTGATGGAAATTGTTTTTCCTCAATGGTCAACAGCTAGCATGTATTGCTGTAAATCTGAAGGTAAAATTGAACCCAGGGGTTCGATTCCCGGGTCGAGCCAAGTTTATTTACTGAGTATTCTTGTTAAGAAATTTCCAGTAACAACCCGTAGTTGAAAGCTTGCGGAGTTTCACCGTTTTGCCTCGGAAAACACGTGTCACGTTGGTCCTGCATCTGACATCTCACCGGTTGTGTTGGATTATCCTCCCACCAATGTATGAGTGTGACAGGAGAGGATACTTATGTACTCTAATTATATCTCCCGCGCATATGGTTAGTCTCAGTGAGACTGACCGTCATGGCAAAAATCGTTCAGGAGAACATAATTTTACTATATTATAGTATATTTATTATCATAAATTAATAAATTATAAAATAGAGAAAGGAGATTTTTTTTATACTGATACAACCATACACACGTACATTTATATACGTAATTCCGAAGATTAGCAACTAAGAACAAACAAATAATTATTAGAACAGACTAAGTTTAGTTAAACTACTATGTAATAATTTACTTGACCAAGTTAACTACTAGGTTACAACACAGCTCTTCAAAACAATCGTTCATTTGCCCAATTGGCAGAAGCAACGCTGACCGATGCGTGATACACCATAATTCACTCTACAGTGTAGTCAAATAAATGCATGTAAATTTGTTCATAGTGAACAAAATTTTAGATTTATGATTTATATGAAAATAATAAACATGTATCTAGCCCTTTTTAACGGCCCACTGCTGAACTCGGGCTTCCCTTCAATGCGAAGGGAAACAGGCCATAGTCTACCACGCAGGCCAATAACCATCAAATGTTTTATTAAAAAAAAATGAAAATTAATTTTCTCAAATGAAAATACAAACGTAAAAGTAAAATATTTAAAAATGTAAGGACCTCTGAATGCTTTTATTACGTGTCATCAGTCGAAACGTAGCACTTCCCAAACTTTTTATAATTCATCAAAAGTTTGTGATTACTATGGCAACTAGAATGAAAATTCTTGTAAGTATATGACAAAATTAAAAAAAACTAAATGAGTATTTATTATAATTTATTAATAAATAATTTATTAATTAATTTATTTTTTAAACCATGGTGACGAAGTTACTATTATTTAAAAATTTAGTTTTTAATATACTATGTTTCGTATTTTATTCAAAACCATGAGTTTCTTTTTATATGGGAGTCTAGAAGGATGAGCTCCATAGACGATGCTTTTGGAAACAGTTTTATTCGTTTCAGCATACCTGAAAATAAATAAAGATAAATAAATTTCAAACATTTACTTTTTAAATGAAAAGGTACACGAGGTAGATACAGGTACAAGACAGGAATTACTTTAAATGTAACATTTTACCTCACTTAGGGATGGGAAGAAATTACTACTAAAAATCAATATATTTATAATCTATACAGATAAATAAAATTGAAGTGTCTGTTTGTAATGTCAAAATAACAGCTTTATACTAAATGCATATGGAATTATATACGGTACTTATAAGAAAAACTCAATTTTTAAAATTATTGTCTGTCTGTTTGTTCCGGCTAATCTCCGAAAAGCTGTAACAATTTTAACGGGACTTTTACTGACAGATAGGCAAGAGTAAGTTGCTAGTATATAAATATAAAAGTTACAGTATCTACAGTACTCGTTAGTTTGTGAATCTATGAGGGTACCGATAAAGGTTTGAATTTAAGGTGTATGCGCTTGAGTTATTCTCATGTTTTTACTTCAAATAATTACTTTACTGAATTTGACTGAATTGAAATTTTGAAACCACACAGAACTCTACCCGTAACCTGTTTTATAACTCCCTGTAATTTATTAGACTTTAGAACAATCCCTAGTAATGAGCTGAAGGAGAATGTAAAGGATTCGAATTCGTAACGAGTCATTAGCTAACAGCTTTCCAACTTTTCTAAATTTATCACAACTTCATGTCAAGTACTGTTTACCTTTGATTTTGAATATAAAAAATGTATTCAGCTTTATTTGCCCACAAGTAGAATTTACAGTTTAATATTCATTTTTATTTATTGATATTTAAAATTCTAGTTAAAAAAGTCTTCGGAAAAATCGGTACTTTTACAGTTTCATGACTGTACGTACGCTTATAAGCATAATGAAAAAATGTCTATAAAAATGGCAAGTTTTATAGTTTTCAGTAATAAAATAATTTTAATTAAGAATTAATAAATATGTTGTGTGGGATATTGTCACAGCACCATCTAGTTCCGTGGTAAGCAACGAGGCTTGTATTATAGATACCAGATAGTTGATACACTACACAGTTCACATATATAATTTTAAATATCTGCATATTATAAATATAAACACCCATGACTGGAGTACAAGCATTCGTGCTCATCACACAAATGAATGCCCCCAGCGGGACTCGAACCCGCGACCACTGGCACAATAAGTAGGGTCACTACAAACTGAGCCAAACGTGTCGTCAGGGTTAAAGTTTTCATTGGATACTATTAATAAATAAGATCCATATAATTGACCCTTATATATTTGGTACGATGACAATAATAATTTTACTAATATTGTCAACAAATAACTCAGTTGGGATAACGTTTGACTGAAGATTTAAGGGTTCAATCCCTGGTTTCAGCAATATCATATTTATATTTTTTTAATTTAATTACATGCTAACTGCCTATAAAATACAAGATCATTATTGTAGTGATTATATCTTTTGATCTATAAAGTCCGTAGTAACAAAAATAACTAGATGTAAAAAAACTAAACTACACTTGTGCCCTAATTATAAAAAAAAAATTAATCCATACTAATATATTAATGCGAAAGTAACTTTGTCTGTCTGTTACCTTTTCACGCTTAATCCGCTGAATCATAGGTAGGGACGAACCCGAGTAAAGCGAGGGTGAGTCGCTAGTATTAAATATATTAAATTTATAATATTAAATATCTTAAATTTATAGTAGGGGATGAATAAAACTTTCATATTTTTAGTCCGTCAGGAGCGGTAGAGAAACAGATTCAACCCTCACAGTTATTTATGTTGTAAAACATTTCGTTACTTTTGCTCTGTTTGGTCGAAAAATTCTGATAGAAATTCGAGTTTCATAATTTGTCACGATCATTAAAGGACAAAACCAATCCCCATACAAACTGGGGCCCGGTGTTACAGGCTTGAAAATTAGTCATAAAATAATACATTTAGAAAAACGTCATAGGGCCAATTTTCATGGGCTCCAGCGATGGCCAAGTTAGTTAAATCGGGTTTTAAATACGCTATTTTTAGGTTAGATTTTACGTTATATTTTGACACATGAGACATCATTACATGACAAATTCAATAAGGTAAATGACATAGAGTATGTAACTGCTTTTGTAAATGATGAGCGCACGGGGTCTCTTACAGACACTTCTATAATTATATCTACAACATGTTACCGCGTTTTTTTATTGAAGCATTTAGAAAGCGCGTACGTGTCTTGTACGTAGGTATATCTACTATAAAAATAATCCTTAGTGTTTTAAATTAGATAAATCATAGTAAGATCTAAATTATAAACTATAGTTAAGCGCACAAAACATGTTTACTTAATATGGACTAATCTGTTGCACCTACCTGCCACCCATTTCAATAAGACAACTTGGTGCAGTAATATGTAGAAATAAAAGAAATACTTAGATGCTATAATTTATTTTATAAATCATCATCGTCATCAGATTAACATACTAAAATATTGTCTAATAATTGTGCAGGTGGTATAAAATCTTGGTGTCGTGCCCAATCAAGAAACCATATTGGAGTGGCAGGCGTGTAAATAGCCGTGCCCTCTTTTGCGGTGTGGGAACAAAATTACGATCCAGCGCGTGGAGGACGCGTGGACCCAACACTGTCCATAAAAATCCTTAAAAATGGATTTAGCGGATGATGCAATAACATTAACTATTAAAGCGGGTCGCTTACCTGGTGCAGCTCGCTGATCTTCTTGGTGGCCACCTTGACAGCTCACTAGCACTTCACAATATAGCGGGCACGTAAAGAAAAAGGCGGTTATGGGCAAAAGCGGTGTACAGTAAAAGCGCGGTATTCAGGAGAAGAGATCGCGGTGTACAGGTCAAGAGAGCGAGAGCGCGGTGTACCGGTCAAGAGAGAAGAGAGACTGCCGTGTCATTGCGCGCCCTTATATACCTTATGAGCCGCACGTGCCGGCAACAGCCAATCAGAATTGCGCTACAAGCAGCGCCCTCTGCGGGATTGCGACCGCAACCCGCAAGTCGAATGCTATAGATCATCCTTACCAAACACATTAAGAAAGACAAACCAAGGCCAGTGTTGGCCACACCATACTCCCCCCCTTGAAAGGTCCAGAGCTTTCAAAAAAAATATATAATACCCCATAAAGAGCTACTTAGGTAAGTATAGATGATCTAAGCTAATAAATGCGGTAATCTGAAGATATCAAGAAATCAACAGCAGCGTTTGAAACAATAATATATTATAGCGTATGAAATTAATTAATATATTTCAAAGAATTATATCGCGGTTTGATTATTATTATAGTATAAAGATAAATAGAAGTTTGAATCAAGTTATAATAACAAGATCACATATTAATGTATTAAGCTTACTATATGTAATTAAATATATATAAATATACTAAATAAGGTTTAAATAAATAGCGTATTATTGGGTTGGCAATGGATATAGCTTAGTGACAGGACGTTTATATTCACCTGATGCGGTTTTTACTAAAGCCACTCGAACTACCCCATCCGTTCCCGGGAAAACCTCAGTAATAATTCCTAGAGGCCACGTTAAAGGCGGCACGTTATCCTGTCCCAAGAGAACGACTGTACCTATCTGTATGGGGTGCTCGGGTGTACACCATTTATGCCTAACCTGCAATGTATGTAAGTATTCAACTCGCCATTTTTTCCAATAAGATAATACAAGCTGATCTAAGAGTTTTTTACGGTTCGTTAAGTTCCTATTTTCTTCTGTAAGTTCAGAAGAAGGCAAATATTTAAGCGGACTGGACATTAAAAAATGCGCAGGCGTAAGCACGTCTGGATGCGGGTCCGATGAGATTACACTAAGCGGTCGAGAATTTAAAAGACTTTCTATTTGGATCAATACGGTTAAGAGTTCCTCATAAGTGAGCAACTGTTTCCCTATGACGCGATATAAGTGGGTCTTGACGCTTTTATGTTAGACTCCCAGATGCCTCCAAAGTGAGGGGCGCGAGGCGGTATCATGTTCCACTCAATAGGATTTTTGAGAAGCTCCTGCTTAACGTCGTTTTGAAGAGAAGAAGTTAACAAGAAATCGTAAATTTCGCCAAGCTGAGCTTTAGCCCCGATAAAGTTGGTTCCATTATCTGAATATATAACAGACACTGGACCGCGGCGAGCAATAAATCTTTTGAAAGCTGAAAGAAAAGCATCTGATGTAAGATCCGACACTAGTTCGATATGTACGGCTTTGGTAACCATACATACGAACAAACATATGTACGCCTTTTGTGAGCGTTGACCTCTACGTCTGACAGGTACGTATGGGAAGGGTCCGGCGAAGTCTACTCCAGTATGCGTAAAAGCTTTAGCATCGCGTACACGATATCCCGGCAGCTCAGCCATTTTGGGGTTAGAGTGCGTAGGATTGGAATGGAAACAAACATTGCACTTGCGGCAGCGGGAACGAATGACAGTTCTACCATCTAAAATCCAAAACCGCTGTCTTATAATAGACATTAACAGACCGGGTCCCGTATGGCAATAAGTATTGTGGTAGTAATAAATAATTAAATCAACCACGCGATCATGCTTGGGTAAAAGAGCGGGATGTTTAGCTTCGTAAGGCAGGTCCGACCTAGACAGTCTGCCACCTATGCGTAAGATACCGTCATCATCAACAAAGATAGATAAGCTACGTAACTTCTTAGGCAGAAGCAAACCTGTTTTAATTAAATTTAGTTCTTTAGAAAAATGATAATTCTGCACTATACGAATAACAAATTTTTCGGCGTTTTGAATACTTTTAATAGAGCCAATATCACTGCCATATTTTTTACTCGCAAATTTAAGAATGTACGTGAATATGCGTAATAGTTTATACCAAGAAGAAACGCGATTTACAATGTTTTCAAATATATGCGGTTCAGAATTTATAGATTTAACAACAAAGATCTTTGATTTAAATTCAGGCAAAGTTTCAGATTCTGTAGGAGTGAACTTTAAAGGCCATTTACACCTAGACTGATGGAGCCATGCGGGGCCCTCCCACCATAAAGTGTGTCTAATTAAATCCGAGGGCAACATACCGCGTGAAAGACAATCGCTAGGATTTTCCTTTCCTGATACGTGATAAAAGCAAGCGGCTGGTAAATTTTCGTGTATTTTAGCGATACGGTTACTAACAAAAATAGACCACCTATGAGGGGAAGAGTGGATCCACGACAATGCTATGGTAGAATCTGAAAAAGCGTAAACACCTGTAACGTGTATGCGAGCGGAAATTTTCTCATTGACCAAGCGGACAAGTTTAGACAGAAGCAGCGCGGCGACTAGTTCTAACCGAGCCAGTGTTGTTATTTTGGCAGGGGAAACCTTTGCCTTAGCACATAAAAGTCGAACCGTTATATTACCTTCAGGGTCAGTGATGTGTAAATAAATACAACAGCCATATCCACTAAAGCTAGCGTCGCAGAACGCCACGATATTCACAGCAGCCTCTCTGAAGGCGCCGATATGTCGCGGAACTCTCAGAGAAGCGAGTGATGGGAGATCGTGCGTAAATGCTGAAAAGCGACTGATTATAGGTTCCGGAGGAACCTCATCCCAGTCTATCTTAGCTAGCCACAGTTCTTTAATAAGAATTTTGGCGTAGAGCACAACGGGAGCCACTAGGCCAAGTACATCAAATAAGCGAGCAACCAGCGATAGAATCGCACGCTTCGTGCATTTATGGTCTACCGGGACAGTAGTTAAAGAGAATAAATCATCAGCGGGATCCCATGATAAACCTAAAATTTTAAAATTATTGATTTCGTTATTCATACCAGAAAAATTTACTGGTAGGCGGTGGGATTCGGGAAGAACCTCCAATAGAGCGGGTGAATTAGTGGCCCACTTGACAAGGTCAAAAGAGCCTAATTTTAATAAATTTATTAAGTCGCGAGACAATTGCGACGCAACCTGTTCATCAGGAACCGAATAGACGAAGTCGTCCATAAAGAATTGAGTTTCTACCAATTTAGAAGCCTCAGGAAAGCGGTCGCTATGCTCACACGCTAAGTTACGTAATGTGCGCATAGCTAAGTATGGGCTCGGCTTTAAACCGAAAGGAACGCGGTTGAAATGATACGTGCGTATGGGTTCATTAGTATTAAAACGAAATAAAATTCGTAAGTACTTTCGATGTCGTTCATTTACTCCTATTCGCAAAAACATTTGCTTTATGTCCGCAGTCATTGCAACGGGAAATATGCGAAAGTCAAGTATTAACGAAAACAAGTCAGCCTGCAAGTTAGGACCCACATGTAAAATGTCATTGAGTGACAGCCCCGTATGCGTCTTAGCACTAGCGTCCAAAACGACCCGGATGTTGTCCTTATCAGGCCTAACCACGGCGTGATGCGGTATATAATAACCCTCCTCTGTTAATTCAGAGTCAAGTACTTCGCTTAAATATCCCTGAGAAATATAATCCGATATAGTTCTATTATAACTCTCGCGCAGAGCTGGTACGCACGCGAATTTACGCTCGAGCGCAAGCAAACGACGTTGAGCAACACCGCGAGAATTGCCTAAACCGGAGGGGTTTCGCGAGAACGGTAAATCGACAAAATATCTATTATCTTTATAAACGACAGTAGAATTAAAAATATTTTCACATTCTAACTCTTCCGGACTAATAAAACGTTGAGACGGAATTTCTTCTAATTCAAAAAACTTCTGTAGACTTGACTCAATGTCAACGTTAGCGAGCGCGGTGAACGAAGATGTATTGCATATAGTAGGTATTGTATCACTATAACACTCAATGTCTCCCATCAATACGTAACCAAAACTAGTTAATATAGCGGGCGGTGAGCGGTTGCCAGATTCCACCCTATCTCCTAAATAAATATAAGAAAAAAGTTGTGCGCCGAGAACGATATCGATTTCTCCCGGTATATTCCACGATAAATCAGCAAGCGGTATATTATTTAAATGTGACATATTATCAGTTAATTTAATAAATTTGGCCGGAAGTCTGTCCGTAATGCAGTCAACTAATAACGCATAAATATGAAATTTATTTTTAGGATTAAACCGAGATTCTATTGTCAAGTTAATAAACCCATGTACAGGTCGCGAGGTCATACCAACACCTTGCAAAGTTGAATTACGCAATTTAATTATAGGGATGTTCAACCGTTTACAACAATCCACCGTAATTAAATTATTTTGCGAGCCATTATCTATTAAACACCTGACAATAAGTTTACCTACGCTACTACTATGCGCGTAAACCTGCGCGGTTGACAAAAGTACATTCGAACTCGGTGTGATAGCTGCACTCAATGACACAGAACATGCGGGCGCGCAGTCGTCTACAACGTGCTCGGACGCTTCATACCTATCAGTCGCACTGCTAGCCTTTGCTATAGGAAAATGTAATAAAGAGTGATGTTGTTTTTTGCAAGTTTTACAAAGATTACGTGATTTACATTTAGATAAAGAATGAGTTAGACTTAAACAATTCACACATCCGCGTTTTGCTTTAATAAAATCAAAACGAGCCTGCGGCGACTTCATATTTTTAAATTGTATGCATTCAAACAGCTGATGTTTTGTTTCACATAGCGGGCAGCGGGCGATACTAGCCGTAACCGGTTTATTGCTTGCTACAAATGACTTTGATGTACTTAGAGCGTTGCGGCTGCGTGTGGTAGATAATGAATTATTATTATGTGATCGCTCTAAAATCTTAACGTAGCTTTGCACAAACGAAATAAATTCCTCATAAGAAGGTAATTCCTTTCCACTCACGCTATTCTCGAATTGTTGTACCGTTTGGGAGTCAAGCTTTCTCAAACCACAATGTAATAAAACAAAATCCAATAAATCAGGAATGTCTAATTGTTTCAATGCGGAGACAGACGCTGAGTATTTTTCTATGTATGTGTTTAAACTAACAGCGTTACCTACGCAACCTTTAATGTCCAGAATGTTATTGAGATAATGCGTACCTAAACTTCGTTTATCTTGATATTTCTTAACAAGACTATCCCATAAAATATTATAAGTGTCCCCTGTGGGAATAATGCCTGCGGTTATTTTTAAAGCATCATGTTTCAACCTACTAATTAAATATTGAACTCGTTGCGAGTCATTCAAATTATTATTTAAATGTACATTACTGCGAAATATTTCGTAAAATATAGGCCAGTTCTCTGTTTTTCCATCGAAAAAGGGTAGTTCGATGGGCGGTAATTTTATGCCTCCCGCTTTGTGCACTGATGTAGATGTTTTACTATTTGTTAATATTAGATTGCGTTTATATTTAATAGATGAATATAGATCCTCTATAGAATTTAAGCATGAATAATCTGGGGAGGTTCTGTCAATTTCATATTTTAACTCGTTTATTTGTTCAATTATTGTTTCAAACTTGCTGCACATTTCACCTATAGATTCAGATTGAGACAAAAATAATTCATTCGAACTTAACTCGTAATTAGAAATATTTTTAGATAAATTATATAAACGATTAATTCGCTCGAAAATTGCGTCTCTTTTGGCATTTAATTGAGCAAGTTTTAATTCAAGCTTATTGGAAGCCATTATAAACTTAAATATTAATACAATAAATATAAGTAATAAACGTGTTACACAAACTTTACTTACTACCTCCTAAAAATTAATAAACAATCAATATATATAGAAACGAGATATTTTAAATATTAAACAATTCTAGTATACCTATTCCTAAACTGCTGTATAATAAGTTACATTCCAATATTACTTTTATAAACGGGCATTGAGAAATGAAATGCGCATTACGTATATTGTATTCTCAAATCACCCTCAACATATTTAATAAATGTTACTTTGTTACATATATTTTTTTCTTAATAAATAATTATCTTTTATTTTATAATATAAAGTGCACTAAAGCTTGGAATAGAAAAATATCGTTTTTTCTTATTATTAAAGCAAATTCTTTTGGAACATAAAAATTAATAAACTTAACATACAAAATGGCGGTTAATGCGGGTTGAATAATTTAACAAATATTATTGCTGATACCTATCCGGCTCGAAGGACCATAAGATGGAGTGGCAGGCGTGTAAATAGCCGTGCCCTCTTTTGCGGTGTGGGAACAAAATTACGATCCAGCGCGTGGAGGACGCGTGGACCCAACACTGTCCATAAAAATCCTTAAAAATGGATTTAGCGGATGATGCAATAACATTAACTATTAAAGCGGGTCGCTTACCTGGTGCAGCTCGCTGATCTTCTTGGTGGCCACCTTGACAGCTCACTAGCACTTCACAATATAGCGGGCACGTAAAGAAAAAGGCGGTTATGGGCAAAAGCGGTGTACAGTAAAAGCGCGGTATTCAGGAGAAGAGATCGCGGTGTACAGGTCAAGAGAGCGAGAGCGCGGTGTACCGGTCAAGAGAGAAGAGAGACTGCCGTGTCATTGCGCGCCCTTATATACCTTATGAGCCGCACGTGCCGGCAACAGCCAATCAGAATTGCGCTACAAGCAGCGCCCTCTGCGGGATTGCGACCGCAACCCGCAAGTCGAATGCTATAGATCATCCTTACCAAACACATTAAGAAAGACAAACCAAGGCCAGTGTTGGCCACACCACATATCATGTTCATTGTGCGGGCACAGCAACCCACTGTTCTTTTCCCCACAATACAGTTGCATTAATATCGCATTATTGCATTTCTCCCACTTAAAGAGCTGTCAACTAAAATATAAATAACATATATTTTTTTGTTTATATGTCTTGATTTTATTCTTCCTCTTAATAACCATGTAGTTTCAGATATAAACAGCTCCTGTAATAACCCTCTGTTCACCTCTCTGTGCACTTCTATAACATAAGAGTCATTCGCCCTTACATATTTCCCATAATATGATCAGGCCTGTTTAATTTGATACGTACCCAAAGATACAATAATTAAATCACTATAACATAGCTCAGGAAAATCTTTTAGATTATTTGTATTGACATCTATTGGTCGGAATTGCGTTCTATGCCTATTTAAGTTATTACTTATTAGTTAGTTATACAGTTTACGTGCAGAAGTATAAGAAATTCGATAGA
Organism: Argynnis bischoffii washingtonia; assembly: GCA_033884665.1. Classification (NCBI taxonomy): domain Eukaryota; kingdom Metazoa; phylum Arthropoda; class Insecta; order Lepidoptera; family Nymphalidae; genus Argynnis; species Argynnis bischoffii. The sequence continues at coordinate 14,224,895 of CM066609.1, read as the reverse complement.
GATTAGGACTCGGTTAAAACACATTTACTTGCGTACAAATCCAAAAAGCAAATGACAATATTATGTCATACGATTTTCATATTCAGATATTTAACATCTAAGGAGGTTTTTATTTAGCGTTAAAAATAAATCATATTTTGGATTTTCGTTTTATTTTTTTTCGTTATACTTAAAATATAATTCAGCTTAAATTGTACAAAAATGTACGCAAACCGCACAGTATCAATTCTCAAATAAATTGATTATAATTTTTAATAGAACAGTTCTATAAAATCATTTAATTTATATTGACATTTTACAAAATAAATAAGATATAATATCCATTTATAGGAGCATTACGCAATATCGAAAAATGCATTTTTTCGTAACTTGGCCATTGCAAATAAAATTAAGATTTTAATAGAATAATCAAAAAAAAATTAGGGTTTTTTTGATATATATTTGGTTCCTAGTCATCAGGGCCCAAAATTGGGTTTCTCCTTTTTCTATCGTAATTACATATGCGAGTAAAATTTAAAATAAAAAAAAAAAAACATTGACATCTAAAACTTCATGTCTACATGTAATATAATTTTATTTCTGCATTTTGTTTCATTTTTCATCTGAGCTCTAAATAGAGTCAATTTCAATTATGTAAGGAAAAAATTCGTTCCTTAATCACTTAACTTGGTTATTCATTTACTTTTTGGTAGTCGTAAAACATAAACACTAGCATGAATAGAATTTGTAATTTCTGGTAAATAAAATCCGTCTATTCAGATAAAAATTAAATTATGTCAAGACACTCCTTAAGAATATTAAAATAAAATATAATAAAAAAATGAAAAACAAAGCACTCATCATATGATGAGTGCTTTGTTTTTCATATGCTTACCATAAAAGTTACGTTAAAAAAAACAATACTTACGAAATCTACTAAAACCTAATTTGTAAAAAACACATAACAATTGTATAATACTAGCGACTTACCCTCGCTTTGCTCGGGTTCGATCCTAGGTTGCTTCCCCACATAAATTTCACCCCCTTAAGGGATGATTTTCGGAATAAAAACTATACTATATCCTTCCCAGGTCTCAAACTATCTTCTTACCAAATTTCATCTAAATCGGTTAAGTAGTTTTGGAGTCACAAACAAACAAACAAAGAAAACAAGTTTTTCCTCTTTATAATATTAGAATAGGCTAGCGGCTCACAATCATAAATAAAATTAACATAAATAAATAAATCTATACCACGGGAACTGTACATTCTCCTAGATAAAAAGTAGCCTATGTGTTATTTTGATGTATTAAATATATTATTGTAAAGTTTCATTAAAATCCATTCAGTAGTTTTTGCGTGAAAGAGTAACAAACGTCCATACATCTACACATCCAGACATCCATACATCCTTACAAACTTTCGCATTTATAATATTAGTAGGCTGTAGATAAAGCCATACATTTACTTTAACGTTAGGTTACATAGTTAATATCCAAACTAGTTTTCAATTAACGTATCTAATACATGGCAGGCTTGAATACAAGCTTGTAGAGCGGTGTAGAGCCTCCAGCTAGGAGTTTGGAAAGTCGTTTGCAAGTACTTGCTTGATTCGTTATCATGTGTCGGTCCTTAATTTGATATTTTATGTAAGATACTGTAACTACTGTTTTCAAAAATACGAAAAAACATATTAATAATTAATTATAAATAAACATACCAAGCAATTTTCATGCATTTATTTAAAATTAATAGTAAAGATAATATTTATGCCTATACTTTATTCCTTTTATATTGAAGTTACTACGGATATAAATATTTCTTTATTTTTAGAAGTTTTGTCTGACTGTCTGAGAACTCATCACGAGAAAACCACTAAACAGATTTTGATGAAATTTAGTATGATGATAGCTGGTTATCCGGGTCAACATATAGGATACTTTTTACTGCGGGAAAATATCTCATCTCTGAGAAACCTATACTAACCGTTAAAACCTACCAAGGGACAAATCTGAGCAAAGCGAGGGTGAATCGCTAGTTAAATCGTAAAACTATAAATTTAACGAAGACTTCTTTATCAAGATCAAAAGGAATCATTCGTTTCTTCATGTACTATTAAATAAAAATGAATATTAAACTGTACTGTACTCTGAGAAATCTATACATATAATAAAATTCTAACTGAGTCGAATCTGTACCTTAAATATTTTCTGGAAAATCTTATTGAAATAGACTTTATTATCGATACAGAGACCGAATCTATGGTTTTTAGAATTTTTGTCTGTCTGTCTGTCTGTTACCGCATCACAGAAAAACCACTGGAGGGATTTTGATGAAATTTGGTATGGTGAAAGCTGAATATCCGGGTCAACATATAGGATACTTTTTATTGCGAGAGATTATCTCATTCCCACTAGAATGCACGTTATAACACAACCCAAAAATATTTGTCATCAGAATTTCTTGAAACTTGGTATTAATGCTCTTCAATACAATTAAATAAATACGAGATAAAATAAGGGATGACAATTAGTATGAAACCTACCTATAATAATAAACGTTAAAACGTAAGTAGGAAGGAACGCGAGCGGAGTACGAGGGTGAGTCGCTAGAGAATAATATAAATATATCAAAATTTATCTATATTAATTATTAACATACATTTTCTGTCTCAAAACACTTAGTAATCCACAATAAAATATTATATCGGGTTATGCCTTGTATCTTAGTCCTTATTAATGGATATGGCTTATGCGAGCCCTTGTATATAAGCTATAAATAACTTATTATTAGGGTGCAAATAGGGGAAGGGGGGCGCATTACATGTACATTGTACTCGCAAGTTATGAATATTGAACCATTTACCCTGGATATTTATTGACTAATTGACATTCCATTTATTAAGGGCTCACTTTCGAATAACAGTACCTGGGCAACCGAGCTTCGCTCGGAGTTCTTTTTTGTTATATCGTATTTTTTAGATCAAATAAACTAAAAACTTGAATAAATACAAAAAAACAAAACAACAGTAAAAACTTTGTATTCCGACCAGGACTCGATCCCGGGCATATGTGTTGTCTAACTTGCGCCTTGACCGCTTGACCACGATACTTACATCCGAGTGTAAGAAATTATCGACCATATTCTGCGTAGAATAATGCAAAAGAAAACCGCATAAAAACTCGAAAACACGCGTTTTTCCAGACATGAGACAAATCTAGATCAATTTCTCGCCCCGAGAGCCCCCATATACCAAATTTCAGCGAAATCGTTAGAGCAGTTTCCGAGATCGCTGGTATAAATAAATAAAGAAATAAAGATATAAATATATAAGATTTTCAAAATAAAAATTGTAGTTATGATGTATTATTTCACTTTTAGAAATATTTGCTTTATAATTTGTTAGATAGGGTTTTATCTGAAAATAGAATCAAATGTTAAATTGTATTAATGTTATAAATAAAAAGCTAACTTGTAACGATTAAGTTTTAAAACATTATAGATATTGTGATAAAACTAACTTAACAAGCACAAAACCTTCCTTTAGGCTTCGACGCAGTTGGGTAAAAAAGATTGCTATGGTTTACATGATCAGATACAATCGTATTGTTACACTTTTTTGTATGTATTGTTAATATGAGAGGGTGAAAAGTCTTTTCACGAAAATAACAAGCCTTAACAATGCTTAAGAAAAGGTGCCCAGAAACTTGTCAATATATAATCTTATTAGCATTACCCGAGGCTCCGCTCGCATCCAGATGACTAAAAACTAAATTGTTAGGTTTTACATATTAGTATAATCTTACATTACAGTTTTTGTATTTTTTCTCAGAAATGAGATATTTTTCCGCGATAAAAAGTATCATATATGTTGACCCGGATAGCCAGCTACCACCATACCAAATTTCATCAAAATCTATCCAGTAGTTTTCTCGTGATGCGGTAGCAGACAGACAGACAGACAAAAATACTAAAAACTATAGATTCGGCCTCTGTATCGATAGTAATGACTATTTCAATAAGATTTTCCAAAAAAATATTTAATGTACAGATTCGGCTTTGTTAGAATTTTATTATATGTATAGATAAGAGTATATGAATATTTCGTGTCACAGTGTCTGTGGTCGCACTCCTCCGAAACGGCTCGGCCGATTTTAATGATATTTTTTTGTATATTTGATAGGTATGAGAATAGGTTGTAAAGTATTTTCCACCCTCTTGCCCCCACCCCCAATTTTTAATCGCAATTTTAGTATTTTTGGACGAACAATATTATATAAATACATAGCGATGAACCCGAGCGAAGGGAAGGAAGGTCGCTTTATAACATAATGCCAAAGAGTTTTTTTTTATGATTAAACGCGGGTGTAGCTGCGGGTTCTGCTAGTAAATAATAATAATAAATGACAAGAATAGCTTATTTATTTTATATTTCTAGAACATTTTCAAATTGTTTGATAGCTAGAATATCCTTCGTTTACGCATATAAAACGGGCACCTGTGTGTCGAGTAATCAGTTGAAAAGGAGTTAAGAGAAAATTACGAAAATATACAAGTGGAAGAGTAACTTAGAGTAGAAAATAGTGCTCCGTAACTGGAACAAATCGAAACTGTACAAGAGCTACGAGTGTATATGGACTGTCAAAAGTGATTTTTAGATCTGTAATGCAAGTATGCTATGAATTCTGCTTTTATTTATTTAATTTATTGACATTATATAGTGAAAATTTCAATAAATTTCAATTTCAATTTCCGATTTTAGAACTCTAGCTCATAACAGTATAAATACTAAAATCATATTTTCTCTCATTCAATTATTATTGGCAATATATGGTTTTATTATTACATTATACGAAGCAAATCGTGTTCGCTAACTACTTGCTAATCAGTGAAACTATTATGTTAAACCGCAGCAATTCATATGAATTTATCATAGTGGGTAATTATGAATAACTAGCGACTCGGGTTCGTCCCTAATTAAAAACAAAAACAAATCTATCCCATGGGAACCATATATTTTCCGGGATAAAAAATAACCTTTGTACTATTCCAGACTCTCTCTGTGCCAATTTCATTCGGATTGGGTAACAAGCATCCATCTAAAATTTTGCATTTATGATATTTATGGGATATGTTATATAATTTACATTTTTTTTTCTTCTTTAATTACTACTATCCATTTTTTTTTAAATTTAATTACTGTGTATATCTATATATTAATACGTGAAGCAAAAACTTTATATCCCTTTTTGCAAAAATTGCACGGACAGAGGAGTATGAAATTTCCTACACTTATAGTTTATATAGAGGAGCGCAGAATGCTAATTTTTTTTATAATTGTGCATAAAAAATAGATAAAATCAATAAAAAATCATTACACACACTACCATGTATTTGACACACACACGCATATATACTCTTTTGTTTACTGTTAAGTCTGTGGTCAAATTGAGAATAGGTTGATATTTGTATCTTATTTATATATTTAAACGAGCAATTCTTGTATATTTATATCTTTATTTATTTATTTATACCGGCGATCTCGGAAACGGCTCTAACGATTTTGCTGAAATTTGGTATATGGGGGCTTTCGGGGGCGAAAAATTGATTTAGATTAGTCACATGTCTGGGAAAACGCGTGTTTTCGAGTTTTTATGCGTTTTTCTTATGCATTATTCTACGCAAAATTTAATCGCGACATCTATACAACTCTCTCAGTAACACTTAGTCACTTAATGTAAAATTATTTTTAAGCCAAATTAAAAAGAAAACTATTCTTATCGCGACATCTATACAACTGTCTCAGTAACACTTAGTCACTTAATGTAAAATTATTTTTAAGCCAAATTAAAAAGAAAATTGTTCTTATCGCGACATCTATACAACTTTCTCAGTAACACTTGGTCACTAATTGTAAAATATACAATCTTTCAAGAACTCCGAGCGAAGCTCGGTCGCCCAGGTACTATGGTTAATATTGTAATATACGCAAGACAATAAATATATAACTTAATGAATTATGGTTGATTTTCAAATATAAGCAGTATAAATAAGCAACGACAAAACATATCAGTACATTTTTCTTCTCTATTTGTCAATCGATTTTCTTTTTCTTTATTTAGCAGCTATTGACGAGTTTGAGTGTTATCAATAAAAAAAATATATGATTGAATTTTTGCCACTGGGTGAATACTTGTTATAAAAATTTTAAATTGGCCTTCAACAGCGTATAGCTATACTATATTACTTTTGATCTCAGAAAACTAAACAGGGATGTTGCATTGTTATATCAGACTACTACTTTATATCCTCTAAAGACAAAATATTTCTCATCGCTTAATAGAATATTTCGTCTCCCAAAAAATACTGAAATAAATTGATAAAAATATGTCATGGAATCTAAACAATGTGACATTGATATAGGTATACAGAAATTAGAATTTACTCGAGTCTATATTTAGGATAATAATATCATAACAATAAGAAAAAGGAGAATTTTTTGTCGAACTGCTACTCCAAATTACCAGTTTGACATATTTATAATTTAATTTGAAGAATGTTGTATCATATACAAACTTTGACATCCCTTTTCACCCTTATCGGCTCTTCCTTTAACCTTTCTACGTTTGACTCATACAAAGATAGAAAAAAAAACATTAATTATCAATTAGGTTTTGGTACTATGCAAATAATATAAAATAATTATGTTGGGACAATTAACACACAGCACCTTCTATTTCCATGGTAAGCTACGAAGGCTTGTGTTATGGATACCAGATAGTTGATAGTGTATCAACTATATAACTTTAATAAATACATACATATTATAAATATAAACAACCATGACTGGAGTACAAGCATTCGTGCTCAACACAGAAATGAATTCTCCCAGCGGGACACGAACCCGCGACTGCTGGCACAGCAAGTACACTACAAATTGAGCCAAACGTGTGATCGAAATGATTACGAGCTCAATACTAACATTTCAGTTTTATTATTATTTTATAGATTTTAAATAATTTAAGGTATAAAATATTAAAGAATATTCCCATTGGGTTTAATTTTGTATATTAATTTGAATTCATTTACATATTATGCCTCTAATATTGTTAATAATTCACATCACGTGTGTGTTTGGGCGGTTTGTTTTGAGATTAGTTAGTTGTCAAAACAATGATTTACAAGCGATTATATTTACATGTACGTGCTATGGCTTAGTGATGACTTAATCAAACCCTAAAGGTGGTCTTTTCTAATCCGATTAATGTCTGAAATAAGAGGGTCTATAGGTGCACTAGTAAAAAAGCGGATCTTTAGGAGGGTTCGCGAAGTTTTCTACCATGTAATTTTGAAGGCAGTTTTTTAAAGAGAATTAACTTTTAATTTATCGATTATTAACATTGAATTCTGTAAATAATTCATGCGACAAATCGTTTTTATTCATTTCTATTTTATCAAAATAACAATAACAATCTATAAAACTAAGAAGTTTTTCGTGATTCTTAATGCTGCTAGTTTTATCCAAACATAAATCTCATTCAAATTTCTTCTTGTTTTCTACATTTTAACATATAAGTATGGGTTTTTAATACTACTTAATCTATCTTGGGACTCCTTTATGTAACGCTAATGTTTTTACTCTTGAAAAAGTTACATACTATGTGAAACCAATAGATGTTTCTGTATGTCCAATATCAACAACAGCCTTATCTAATGTTAAGCCTTGTGACTTATAAATTGTAATCGCGAAAGCTAATTGTCAAGTTATGCTCCATTCATACTCTAAAAGTATTTTTTTAGTTTTTCTTACAGATGGCGTTAGTAATACAATAAAAAACTAATTAATGAAAATAATTAGTAAAGGAATTGTAAAAAAATTTATTTCATTATTATTATTATTTATTATGTACAAAAAACTTGTATACACTCAACAAAAATAATCGTCGCGACACCACACTGTTCAATGCGAAATAGAAATGAAAATATCTGGCTTGCTTTCTATAAGAGAGAGAGAGAGAGAGAGAGACAGAGAGAGAAACATGCGCACGCCGCACAGCTTACAATAGCTTACTATAGCAAAAAGTGTCGTTACAACTTTTCGTGAGAATTTTTTCCGTCTAGCCCCCTTTCACAACGCGCGATAAGGAACTTTGTTCCAATTGTTATATCTTCTATTTTTTTAAAATTAATTTTTATGATCGATAATACATCTAGACATGAATAGAAAATATTATGTCAAAGCCCAAACCAGAAAGTGTGATAGATTCTCAGTAAAGTGTACTACAAAAATTCATAGATTGTGGGATAGTGTAATGATAATAATAACATTAAACTAGCCGTTTATAGAAATTTATAAAATTATGGACATGGTAGGTAAGTCAGAGGCAGGAGTAGCCCAGTGGTAACGCGTGCACTTAGGAAACCGAGTGAAGCGGGTTCAAATCCCGGGTCCGGCACATATTTTCATGTGCGAATCATTTCTAACATGATTACCACTTGCCTTACAGTGAAGGAAAACATCGTGAGGAAACCTGAATGTCTGAGAGAACCTAGCAAGTTTTCGAAAGACACGTGAGGTCCGCCAACCCGCACTTGGTCAGCGTGGTGGACTATGACCTGATCCCCCTCGTGTCGAATGGAGGCCCGTGCCCAGCAATGGAACGCTAAAAAAGACTGAATAGGACTGTCAGTCAGTATATATAGTACAGTTACAAAATGCCACAAATAAATTTTCCTATAAGAAAACGTCTGCAAAGTTTTGTTTTATCACTATGAGATAAAATGCTCTCACACAAACAACAGAAACAAAATCAATATAAAATTAAGAGACACACATAAATTTCCGTAACCACATATAAAACAAAGTTAGTGTCGCAATAAACATAATATTGAGTTTTCAAATATTGTTTTTGCCGTAGCGGTCCTTGATCCTTAACGAGATACCATTTAGGGCTGAGCCACTCTATAGTATGAATCACAGTCCGTCCTCGCTCCGATATAAATCTGGTGAAATATTTTTGTACAAGAAAAGTATAAAATTAGTATTATTAATTATATATATTAAAAAATATATTAATTCTTGTAATTGATATAACTTTTTTATTTACGACTCGATTGAAATAACACAAAAAACCACCACAATACTTTAGTGAGAACTGCATCCAAATCGGCAAAACCGTTTCTAAGAGCGCGCACAAACGCATAGACAAACAGACAAAAAAATCTAAAAGTCATTGTTTTGGTTTCTATTGCGTTAATAAACACCCCCCAGTAATAGTTTTTCTCAAATATCTTCCATATGTTTCATGTACAGCGATCTGTTACTTACTTACTTTTATTATATGTATAGATGGTAAGGGAAAATGTTCCTAGTGCTGGAGTGTGATTCGACTAGAACTTGACTCGTACTAATATTGTAAAAGCTAACATTGTCTCTTGCATAAAAATACTTTACCACACCGATATCGGGGCGAGAACGAACCGAGATCGCCATATAGTGTGTATCAGGCCTAAGTCCATCGATCTCGAGTACTAAGCTTTGTTTGTACAATATCAAATCTGATATTAGATTCTTTCTGTAATAGGATTTATTTTAAGCGAACTTTTTTACCTTTCTTCTAAGTAAAATGTCAAGGCAAAATAGTGTATTTAAATATCATTTATTTTTATATGTTTGGTTTTCTTTACCTCAGCTGTAAATTCTATAATAATGGAATTAATTGATTGTTTGACCTACTAAATCTTCTTATTTACATAGTGAAGCTCGTATTTTGCTTATTGCACCTTTGTGAATTTTATGTATGGTCTAAAGGTTGACTGTTCGAGAACTCGTTCGAGAACTTGTTTGAGTGATAACACCTCCTTTTGTATATTTTTAAATCTTATATTCTATACTCTAAAATATTATTTATATGTATGTTTATTTACATTTAGATTAAGTAATCTGCACTTTTATACACCATTTCTGCTCTTTTTTTTCATTTTCTGTATCCTTCTCTATAGGTTGCCTGTAAGAGATTGCTTTTAGTGATAAGGTCGCCTTTGCACATTTCTTTATCTGTATTTCTTTTTTTCTGTATGCACAATTTTACTGTGCAATAAAGTGTTTAAATAAATAAATATAATTTCACACAGATTGACTGACAGAATAGTTTCTTATATAATAAACAAGAGCATCAAGAATGTTTTTTTTTTTAATTTAGTCCACAAAATTAAGTAGAAGATGACTAGAAATGTTCCGATAAAAAATTCTATCAGGTTATCAAAGTGACGACCTTCATACATTATAAGAACGACAGGTTTGGCTCAAATTGTAGTGACCCTACTTGCTGTGCCAGCGGTCGCGGGTTCAAGCCCCGCTGGGGGCATTCATTTATGTGATGAGTACGAATGTTTGTACTCCAGTCATAGGTGTTTATATTTATAATATGTATGTATTTAAAGCTATATATGTGTAGTGTATCAACTATCTGGTATCCATAATACAGGCTTCGTAGCTTACCATGGAACTAGATGGTGCTGTGTGTTATTGTCCCAACATATTTATTTATTTATGATATATTACTTTCACACTTTGAATACGAATACCTACATGCGAATGGTGTATTTACTATGTAGTATATACGTATAAGCCTTATTATGACGTAACACACGATACCTTTAATATTCGATAGGACATGCCATTTGACTACAATCAAGCGTACATGTTATCATCTTACTGATGACGTCTAAAAGCCACAAAACAAAGAATTGAATGAAATCATTTTTAATTATATCTACTTTTACATTCAAAATCTAATATAAGAGTATAAAGAAGCCGTAAGATTTATGTACAACGTACACATTATATAGAATAAATTATTTCCGTATTTCGTTGTTATTTTAATGTAGTATTTATATAATATTATAATTTATTTCAATATAAATTAGTTAAAATATAATTGTTTCAGCCAAAAAAAACTATTGCTGGGCAATAAGGGCATTATCTGCCGAACATTTTTAAGCAAAGCGTTTTTAAGCCATCATCCAGTGGATTACAGTTTCACACATAACCACATGTATGTCTACAGGTGGTATGCGTAAATGTATTTTATTATATATTAAAAATTACATAACGTGTATTCGTTATTATTATTGATATTAGAGTTGGTTCTATTTAAATTCAAAAATATTTAAAATCATCCCATTAGTGTATAAAATAAGTGGCATACCTTGTTTAAACTGTACGTGAGGTCATGGGGTATATTGTTTGGAACATTCCTTTTGCCAAAAAGGTCACATATGGCGCCACTCCGGAAATTATCATGTGGGATTAGTTAATTGGTTAACCAATAATAATATATATCCAACACAATCTTTATAATCTTTTAATTATCCTTGAATCTCATAATAGAATTTCGGTATTAAAGTAAGTACCTCATTCTACAATAAGGAAAATACATTAATATTAGAAAAAATATTTCATTAAATATACTTAGGTTTTATAACTAGAATTGGGACAAGAATGCTTGACGGATTCCTCCGCTGAAGGGAATGGCGATCGATTCTTTAGGTGAAATTTTGTAATCAATATTAAATTTGTTGTATTTGAGTTTCACACACAATTAACACAACAAAATACGCGCGCGTGCACATATATGTATACACACTACCCCACACACAACATACACGCACGCATACACATATCCACACCCACACACACACACGCACGCACTCACGCACGCACGCGCACACACATACACATACACACACACACACACACACACACACACAGACACACACACCAAGAGATACACACAGACACACTCTTTCATATTTATATTTTATAGTAGTAGTCCCATAATTAGTGTTTTATCATATATTTTTTCTAGGTGTAAAAAAGTATATAACTTAATTTATTGTATTCCTTCCCCAGCGACTCGTTTTCCCTTATTCAGGCCTTAACTGAGATTGATTACTTTATGGACCGCAATAAAAGCTAATATATCTCTTTATACCATGTGTGCTGCGTGTGTATCAAATTTTATTACCATTGGTTAAAGTGTTGAGGTGTTAAAGAGCCGAGAAATAAACTCAACTTATAATGTGACTAGTACTGTACATTTTTTATACGTCTAGGTTTCATATTTAGTAATATCTAATCTACTAATCTTGAAAATAAATCTGTATATTTGTTACATTTTTAGGGTTTTTAAGGTTTCGTACCCGAAGGGTGCCATCCGTATTATTAAGCCTCCACTGTCTGTCCGTCCGTTCGTCAGAGGGATGTATCTCATGAACCGTAATAGGTAGAGAGTTAAAATTTTCACAGAGTATGTATTTCTATATTATAGCCGTTATAACAACAAATAATGAAAATAAGAAAATATAAATATACAAGAAACATTTTTTTACGTTCGTAATCGATCATCGAAGTTAATATAGAGAAAAAGTCATATTAATAAAAAGTATATATGTACGATGGTACCGAAACCCTTCATGTGTGAATTCGACTCGCACTTGACTGATTTTATGATTAAGCTGTTAAACAAATTTTGATGAAAGTCAAGAATATAGATTAGGTAAATGATGAGAACAAACATATGTTACCTTTTATACCCTCACGCGTACCATGCAAGTGGCGCCGTAGGCAAAAATCAGTAAAGTTCGAGTATAAATTCTGTGATTCCATCTCATTGTTGCAGCATTAATGAAGGACAAAGTAACATTTTTAATTTAATACAATATCAGCCTTTATTTATAAACGTGGTATTAATAAATGTTATTCGGAATTAATTTAAATCTTAATCATTTTAAGCTTCATAGTTCAATTAAAACGTTAAATGTTATTACTATTGAAAACAATTTCATTTTAAATAACAACAAAATGTGATTGCTAATGAGATACTTAACAATATTATGATGATTATAAAGGGAAAATGTTTCAACATGTTTTAATTATATATCGTTGGTTAGTTCCAAAACCATTTTTTTACCAATTTTAATATCATTTCTTAATTATAAAAGTGATTGTTAATTATTAAAAGAGGTTTTTCCTAAATATTATAGAATCAAAGATATAACCTATTCTTTAAAAAATATCATGAAAATCGGTTTACTATTAACAAAGATATCAAGAAACATTTTCAGTACTTATAAATGAACGTACACGCGAGTTGAGGAGATTATCAATTATAGAGCATGTTATATAGAATTAAATATAGCAATCTAGCGCCTTACCCTCGCTCCGCTTGGATTCATAGTTTCCTAGTTACGTTTGAACGTTTAGATATTTTCCGCAGTAAAAAAGTATCCTATATGTTGACCCGGATAACCAGCTATCATCATACCAAATTTCATCAAAATCTATCTAGTCGTTTTCCCGTGATGTGTTCCTAGACAGATAGACAGACAAAAATTCTAAAAAGTATAGATTCGGTCTCTGTATAGATAATAATGACTTATTCAATAAGATTTTCCAAAAAATATTCAATGTACAGATTCGAAGCAGTTAGAATTTTATTATATGCATAGAAAAGTACAATTAAAATCGGTTTAGCTGTTTTCGAGAAATTTACGAAGCAGATGTGTCTTGTGATGCCCTCCAGATCGATTTGGGCCATGGCGGCCAATCTCACTGAGACTAACCATCTACACAGAAATATTTTAGTGCAGAAATATTTTAGACGACACGCTTGGCTCAGTTTGCAGTGAAACTACTTGCTGCGCCAGCGGTCGCGGGTTCGAGTCCCGCTGGGGGCATTTATTTGTGTGATGAGCACAGGTGTTTGTACTCCAGTCATGGGTGTTTATATTTATAATATGTATGTATTTAAAATTATATACATATGTGTAGTGTATCCACTATCTGGTATCCATAATACAGGCTTCATAGCTTACCATGGAACTAGATGGTGCTCTGTGTTAATGTCCCAACATATTTATATTTATAAGTATACGTAAAAAACATACTTCGACACGACCGGTGAGAGTTAAGGCGCTGGACCGACGGCTTTCAAGCCTATCTAAGGCATGAGGGTAGCACACCACACGACTATATTCCCAAGTTTGAACTACTACGGAGAAAATCTTAAAAGAAAAGCTCTGTAATTAAACTTGAACCGACCCGGAACTCGAGCCCCGGACCACTGATTAGGTACACACATTCACATTTTAGGACCAGTCTAAATTAATGGTTTTATAACCAAAGGTGTTTTAAATGAAATTTACTGAAGTAAAATACTGAATGCTGTAATAAAAACGAATAAACAGTAAAATGAATAAACGTATGAACCCTCTTTTACGACAATTTATATGTGTTGATAAATTAATTTACAATATTAAATTTCTTGTAGTTAAAGGCTTCCATTTTGACTTTATAAGGCCTGGGATATGTAAAGTTTAATTAGCATAGTTTAAACTTAATTTAATACAAAGGTTTTTATTTTTCTCTACTATTCTTTGTGGTAAAGCAAATAAAGTTACTTACTGTCCATGTTGTTTTGCGATACCCATATGACATCTATCTATCTATTGTATTGTATTCAGTCCTTTTTAACGTCCCACTGCTGGGCATGGGCCTCCCTTCAGTACGAGGGGGATTAGGCCATAGTCCACCACGCTGGCTCAGTGCGGGTTGGCGGACTATCTATTTATACATATAATAGAATTCTGAATCGAATCTGTACATTAAATATTTTTTGAAAAATCTTATTAAGATACATTATTATCAATACAGAGGCCGAATCTATAGTTGTTCGAATGTCTGTTTGGGAATGCGTGACGAGAAAATCACGGAACAGATTTTGATGAAATTTGGTATGATGATAGCTGGTTATCCGGGTCAACATATTCGTATAGAATACTTTTTACTATAAGAGGATATCTTATCTCTGAGAAATCTGTACTAAAAGTTAAAACGTAACTAGGGATGAACCTGAGCGAAGCGAGGGTGAGTCGCTAGCTACTAAAAGCCAAAGTTTGTGTATGTAATGAATGTGTATGTTTGTTCACTCCCACCACCACCAATCTCAATGAGATTTAATGTACGGATAGACTAAAATTTGGAGTAAAATAAAGACTACGGTAAGTTATGAAATTTACCAAATAGTGACGCTGTCTGTAGATAATATTATGCAATATGCGTTATTATACAAACAATATTACAATCGCCATTGTGAAAAATGGTCTTAGTAACGTAATGATAAATTAATACTAACTCCAAAATAAGTTAATAAAATCTATGTGAATTCTTTATTAAGGATAAAGATATGCCAAGGGTCAAGGAATTTTCAGCATTTTGTATACAGCAAGAATATGATATTCACTTTCCAAACAATAATAGAGTTATCGGATACGATAATGCGTATCAATAGAAGCTTTTATTAATATTATATTATATTATGGACTATACGAGTATATTTATTATTTATGAAGTGACCCCGCCTTGAATTTTTCGTTGTTATTGTTGTTGACTTGCTTGTACGGTTCTAGGCCTGGAGGTCATTGAGTTCAAGTCGTAAAGCTGTCTGTATGACTAATATGCGTGATTTTTTGTACAATAGCTTACATGGTTATATAATTGTAAAGAAAAGATCCAGCTCCAAAAAACTGTTTTTTTTTTAACTTCATACCGATACGAATACTTTAAAGTTTAAACGCCCGCCATTTTGCGCGCTTGGCGTGACGTCAAAGTATATCATGCACAAAATAATTACGACTTATGCTTAAGCAATAAAATTGCTAATCGCTCTGTTATGATATACTCTGACGTCATATTCGGTTTAACCAATGACGTTGCGTCTCAACTACTTTGAATTTCCCAATCATATTTTCACTTTTTAATAATTATTTTCTTAATTAAAAAGAAATTACATTAAAAATATTGATATAGGCTTAATTCAAATGCAATAAAGATAATAAAAAAAAAATCACTCCCATATTGGCGTCCCATCGGACTTGCTTTACCACCGTGACCGAAATCGGAAGGACGTAATTATTATCAACTAGAAACTCACGCTCGCTTCGCTCGCGTTCGTCCCTAGGTACGTTTTCACGGTTAGCTATGTTTAGGTATACATAAATAGTAGCTTGCTACTTCTAAGATATTCATTAAAATTACATCGCAATTTACCCTCGCTTCTCTCGGTTGCGTACGCCGTACGCGGTTTTTGTTCACAATTTCATGGGTATTAATTTTTTTTCGCGGGACCCTGATTCTTTTTCTGAAATAAAAGTAGCCTAAGTTACTCCTTATAACAGCAGCTATCTGCCAATGAAAATCCCGTCAAAATCGGTCCAGCCGTTTCGGAGATTAACTGGAACAAACAGACAGACAGACAAAAATTATAAAAAATGTTGTTTTGGTATATGTACCGTGTATACATCCATATGCATTTAGTAAAAAGTGATTATTTTAATATTATAAACAGACACTCCAATTTTATTTATCTGTATAGATATATGTATGAGTATATCAAGGTGTAATGGTAAATAATTAAGACATACCGTCGCCTTAGTGCTTATTTCTTCAAACTATCAATACTTGTTGTACTTTACACTAAATAATATTTCTCTCTATTTTACATGAAATATTTTTTTTCAGTTTTATTAAAGTAAAATATTTATTTCATACTAATAGGATTAAGATTTGAAAGTCAATAATTCTGTATCAAAGGATCTTTCGGTAAATTAGTTGTTTAGACAAAAAAGTACTGAAACGACAATTTGTATATTATAGTCAAAGACGGGAATCGAATAAGCTTTCTTCAGTGTAGATAGCAGAGCCATCACACAGCGGTGGTTTTTATGTTATCTCTTGAAAATAAATTTTACACCTAATATTTATTAGTCTAGATTTGCGATAAAGTTCATCTTTCCTTTGACAATTGCCATCCCGTGATTAACGAACCGAGCATGCTTTACGTCAAACTTTTGCGCGTCAAGGTTAATTAAATGTTTACAAACAGTACTCAGTTTTCCTTCTGAATATCTTCTTATTCATTATTAATTCCAACGTCCTTAATAACATTCTATGAAACAACAATGTACCATTTTATATTTATAATTTAGCCAATTAAATATCTAAAAAAATCATGTCAATTAGTTTATAAATAAATTTGATTATGTCTTAAAACTTATATGGCGATCAATAAAATATTTTCTGTATTGGCAGATACAATGATACAAAAAAGATAAGCTTAAATCGAGCACTTCTTTTTTTCTAAAGTCATACCTACATATATGTATAGAATTTATATATCTATATAACAAAAAACTGATTCATTTTTTTTATTGATAACACTAAAGCTCGTCAGTAGCTACTAAATAGTAAAAAAGATAATTTGTTGCCAAATAGAGGAGAAAAAGGCAATTAACTTTTTTGTCTTTGCCTATTTATATATAGACTAGCGACTCACCCTCGCTCCGCTCAGGTTCGTCCCTATTGTTTGTTTTAACGGTTAGTATAGATTTCTCAGAGATGAGATATTTTCCCGCAGTAAAAAGTATACTATATGTTTACCTGGACAACCAGCTATCACCATACCAAATTTTATCAAAATCTGTCCGGTGGTTTTCTCGTGATGCATTTCTAGACAGGCAAACAAAAAAATTCTAAAAACTGTAGATTCGGCCTCTGTATCGATAATAATAATTATTTTAATAAGATTTTTCAAAAAATATTTAATTTACAGAATCAACTCAATTACAATTTTATTATATGCATAGATATCTATAAACGGAAGCATATAATTTCAGTCAATTACGGTACCTTGAGCTGTTTGTTATGTTTTATTTTTTACTACCTTACTACTAGATACGTTTTCACGGTTAGCTATGTTTATACATAAATAGTATCTTGCTACTCCTAAGATATTTATTTAAATAATTTAGCGATTTACCCTCGCCTCGCTCGGGTGCGTACGCCGTACGCGGATTTTGTTCACAATTTTATGGGTTTTAATTTTTTTTCGCGGAACCCTGATTTTTTTCTTAAATAAAAGTAGCCTAAGTTACTCCATATAACATCAGCTATCTGCCAGTGAAAGTCCCGTCAAAATCGGTCCAGCCGTCGGAGATTAGCCGGAACAAACAGACAGACAGACACAAAAAAATTAAAAAATTGTTTTTTTTCTTATAAGTATCATTTAAACTTTCACATGCATTTAGTAAAAAGCTGTTATTTTGACATTACAAACAGACACTTCAACCTTATTTATCTGTATAGATTTGCTTTTATAATTATTGAATCATATATCTTATCATAATTTTCAAAAGAAACTGATTAATTATTATAATTATAATTATAACACAAACAAATTAGTTCAAATATACATATTTTATTGTCTATTGTAATATTTTATCATACCCTTTATGAACAAAAGGTCAAATCCAACAATATCCTCAATTATTACGTGAATAGTTCTAGCGAAGAGTCACATGTATCTATATAGCATTTTCTTAGCTTTAGATACCAGAGTGTAGTATTCTGAACAAATTTGACTAGATCTAGATAAAAAATTAGGTTCCAAAGCAGCGAGCTGTGTTTTAATAAAAAACAATACAAACTGATTTATATATCTACCATCAAATTAGGTCTTTCTACACTACTGCTGTTATTCTTATAGCATAAAAAAGAAGAAATTATAAATTTCTTTATACAATACTTGCTTTCCATTTAAAAGTGGTTTAATTTCTAATAATTATTTTTAAAACAAAATTTTAGAAAATCATCGTTCTTAGTACATATATTGCTAACAAGATATTACTAAGGCACTAGCAGCTTTCAATTAGTGTAAAATACAGTACACAAGATGTAGGCCAGACGAGCTTGTAAGTGCGGTAGGCCCGGGGTTGTGGTCAGGAATGTCGTTTACGCTGTGTAAATTGCTGCCAACGTACGTTACTGACAATTTACTCTACATTTAGATGTTTCTATGATATTTCAATAGACCCTTTCGTTAGTATAAATTTTACATAATGTTTTTGTTATCTATACATATAATAAAATAGTAACAAAGCGAAATATGTACATGAGATATTTAAAAAAAAATAACTATTACGTATTGTGTATAGAATATAGATTCCAAAATCTGTCTGTATATCTGTCTGCATTACTCGCAAAAAGTACTGAACCGATTTTAACTAAATTAGTAATAACTTATTACCTACTCGGGTCAACATTTAGAATACTTTTTACTACATGATAATATTTTATTCCTACTAGAAAATAGAAGAACTAGTTCTATGGAGTATTTTCATAGCTAGCACTGGCTAAACCTTAAGAGGTACATCAAAGCAATGAAAATTGCAGATTTAAAAAAAACCTACAGAAAAGTCTGTAAATTGCATGGGATTGTGTATCTACTTAGTACTTTTTTAAAGATGCGTAAAGCTAAAGAAATAAAGAATCAATAGTGTAAGTAATTTTCGATTCCAGAACACTAGCTCGTATATATATTAATACCCAAGCAGACTCTGCGGCTTCGCTCACACTAAAAGTATAAAAAATACGAAAAAGTAGGTTTCTTCAAACTTTCATCTCCTATTTTACCCGCCTATGGGTTGAATTTTAGAAAACGCTGAAATACCTAACTCATTATTTTTGCCCTACTCAATTCATACGAAATTTCATGCAAATATGTCCAAGGAATAAAAAGTTTCATACAAACTTTTATTCCGTATTTCACCCTCTTGGGGATTGAATTTTGAAAAATCCTTCCTTAGTGGATGCCTTCGTCATATGAGGAATACGTGTGCGAAATTTCAATTTTCTAGCTTTAAGGGTTTGGCCTGTGCGTTAATACCTCGCTTTTGCCTTATATATATATATATATATATATATATATATATATATATATATATATATTATATATGCGTAATGCGTAAAGCTAAAGAAATAAAGAATCAATAGTGTAAGTAATTTTCGATTCCAGAACACTAGCTCGTATATATATTAATACCCAAGCAGACTCTGCGGCTTTGCTCACACTAAAAGTATAAAAAATACGAAAAAGTAGGTTTCTTCAAACTTTCATCTCCTATTTTACCCGCCTATGGGTTGAATTTTAGAAAACGCTGAAATACCTAACTCATTATTTTTGCCCTACTCAATTCATACGAAATTTCATGCAAATATGTCCAAGGAATAAAAAGTTTCATACAAACTTTTATTCCGTATTTCACCCTCTTGGGGATTGAATTTTGAAAAATCCTTCCTTAGTGGATGCCTTCGTCATATGAGGAATACGTGTGCGAAATTTCAATTTTCTAGCTTTAAGGGTTTGGCCTGTGCGTTAATACCTCGCTTTTGCCTTATATATATAATATATATATATATATATATATATATATATATATATATATATATATATATATTTATATATATAACGATCTATATATATATATATATATATAGATCGTTAGTGGTTTTTAACAATTAACATATTAAAATAAACAGCGGTTATGAAATAAATGCAATTTTCGTCGTTCACTAATTGCTGATTGCAAGTAAATTTTATGTTTGTATCGACGTTGTTTACTGCGGTTACAGTTTGCATTTCGTTTTCATGGACATCCCTCTAACTCAGTGATATGTGTATTGTATTCAGCCCTTTTTTTTAACGTCCCACTGCTGGGCACGGGCCTCCCTTCAATACTAGGGGAATTAGGCCATAGTCCACCACGATTGCCAAGTGCGGATTGGCGGACTACACATGTCTTCCGAAAACTTGCTAGGTTTTTTCAGACATGCAGGTGTGCTCACGACGTTTTCCTTCACCGTAAGGCAAGTGGTAATCATGTTAGAAATGATTCGCACATGAAAATATCAGAAGTGCGAGACCCGGGATTTGAACCTGCTTCACTCGGTTTTCCAAGCGAGCGCGCTACCACTGGGCTACCACAGCTCAGTGATAAGAATACGTTAATACGTGGAAGATAATAGGTTTGACTCAGTTCTGTGACGAATATTTAGCCATATTTCCTACAATTGCTATGGCGCTAATATACGAACAAGTTTCTAAGTATTCCTGCATAAAGTCAATCTTTTTTATTTTATACGTACTTATTCTCACAAGAAAAAAACCATAATTTATAAATTATAATATTTAAATATATACTATTATAATAGTTATTTACATCATAATACACTCATAACATCAGATTGAATATTGGGCATGAAAGTTATGTTATTAAAGGGTTATTGGAAGCTCCTCAACTTTTTATAAAGCTCTATATTGTTATGATATCATAAATGAAACAGGTTTATCTTTAGAGCTTTTCGATGAAGTCTTTATTACGATCGTTCTATAATTCATATATAATATATATGTATCAAATAAAAATATTAAATTGGAACAGTTTGTTGTAGTAGAAAATTACAGACACATTTACGTTTGAAATAAAATTAGAAATGGTTTAGAAATAACGGAAAATAAATTTAATTTTTCCTTCATATATATTAGTAACCTTGGTCTTGCTCAGCTATTAAATGACAGACACACATATACCTACATATATAAGCACCAAAGGAACTTGCACACTATTTATCGTTTCATGCAAATCAATTTACGCAATTATAAAGTTTTAGTGCAATCTAATAACCCATAATCCCATAAATAATGTAAATAAGAAAGTTTGGATGAATGGATTGTTACTCAATCACGCCAGAACAGCTGGACGGATCTGGATGAAATTTGGCACAGAGATAGATTATAGTCTGGAATAGCACATAGATTACTTTATATCCCGGAAAAATGTACGGTTCTCGTGGGATACATTTGTTTTTGATAGAGTTTTTTAATCTATACTAACCATTACAACGTATCTAGGGACGAACGCGAGCTAGGGAGTGTGAGTCGCTAGTATGGTAAAACTCCTATATTTTACATGCCGAGCTTGGTAGCGTTTTCCATCGAGTAGGTAATATAAAGAGAAGCTCAAGTAGAAATTTCCATAATAAGAATTTTCAATAATATTATTACTAAATTTAGTTAGTATTTAATTTTATTTGTTAACTAGCGACTCACCCTCGCTCCGCTCGAGCGAGCTACGAGAGACGTTCATCTCTACTTACGTTCTATGGCTTAGTATAGATTTCTCAGAGATGAGATATTTTCCCGCAGTAAAAAGTATCCTATATTTTGACCCGAATAACCAGCTATTCTAAAAGCTATAAATTCGGCAGACAAAAATTCTAAAAGCTATAAATTCGGACTCTATATCGAAAATGATGTCCATTTCAATAAGATGTTCCAAAAAATATTTTAATGAACAGATTCGACTCAGTTAGAATTTTATAATATGTATAAATTTCAAAACATCAAAGATCTAATATAAGCTATGTTTGTCTAATTATATAATTATTTATTACTGGTATTCGTCCAGATCATTATTGATGACATACATATATGAATACTAAATAAAAAAAAGAAAATAGTTGACAGAGTCTGTATGTATCTAGTTATGTATTTATAAAGAAACATTGTATATATCCCTTTTTAACGTCCCACTGTTGGGCATGGGACTCCTTTTAATATCAGGATCAGGCCATAGTCCACCACGCTGGCCAAACATAGTAATGCGTAAGCGATCCCGCGGCGTCCTAGTAAGGCGGAGAGGAGGGGAAAGTTGGGGTTTAGTGGGTAGTACCGGCTCTTCTAGCCGGTGAGCCCCACATAACCACCTGGGGGATAGGTGGTATGCGTAAATGCATTCCCCAACAATAAAAAAAAAAAAAAAAAAAACGCTGGCCAAGTACAGGTTAGCGGACTTCACATGTCTTCGGTGTTGTCGAAAACTTGCTAGGATCTCTTAAACATGCAAGTTCCTCACGATGTTTTGCTTTACTATAATAATAATTTTATTATATGTATAGAAAACGACTACTACTATGAAAAACAAAATATAATATTTTGTTTTTCATAGTAATGTATGGAAGAAGATTTAAAATATGATTATCTGTATTATATACTTGATGCTATAAAAACTTATGAAGTGTGACACGCTGAAAAGGCCATATCAGATTGTGTTTACGGCAATATCCTCATAGTGATATTTCATGTACGCACTTGCTATAAACTTCAGGGTTATTGCTCTAAGTATACTTAAAACTGTGCGCACACATAATATTTTAAGATGAGTTTTAATTTAATATTTTTTAGATAAGTTTCTTTTTTTAACTAACTTCAAAAAGAAAGAGGTTGTGTTTAGCTTATTGTATTTATTGCTTGTTGTATTGAGTTTTATTTGAACTAATCTTTATTTTAAATTAAACTATCTTTGTGGATTTTTTCGTGGTTTTATTTTGAATTTTGGATCCCTACCTAGGAAACTAAATAGGGATTAAAATAAGATAGCTTTATTTAAAACTAGCAAAACCCGCGGCTTCGCTCGAGCTGAAACTACAACAAAAAACTTTAAAAAGGTAGGTTTCATACAAATTTTCATCCCTTATTTTATCTCCTTAAGAGCATTCATACCAAGTTTCAAGAAATTCTGATCATATATATTTTTTGGGTTGTGTTATGATGTGTATTCCCGTGGGAATGAGATAATTTCCTGTGGTTAAAAGTATCCTATATGTTGACCCGGATATCCAGCTATCATCATACTAAATTTCATCAAAATCCCTCCAGTGGGTTTTCTGTGATGCGGTAACAGACAGACAGACAGACAAATAGACACACAGACAGACAGACAAAAATTCTAAAAACTATAGATTCGGTCTCTGTATCGATAATAAAGTCTATTTCAATATGATTTTCCAAAAAATATTTAAGGTACAGATTCGAC
The DNA here is from genome assembly GCA_033884665.1 of Argynnis bischoffii washingtonia. NCBI lineage: Eukaryota > Metazoa > Arthropoda > Insecta > Lepidoptera > Nymphalidae > Argynnis > Argynnis bischoffii. The sequence goes on along the minus strand of CM066609.1, from coordinate 14,201,144 downwards.
TCAGAATTTTATTATATGTATAGATGTCAAATATTCGCGTAATTTTTATATGTTCCTAATGAGACTTCATGCTACTACTACAAATAGCAATAAATATGAGGTAATTGGTTAACAATCAGAAGTATTTACATATGTACGTCGTACAGCAAAGATAATGTAATCAAAGGAAAAAAATTATGGAATATATTAAAGGCTGATCAACTGTTCAACTCAATACATAATTTTGTATCTAATACATGTTTATTGACTTTTAGTCATGAAATATGCATGAGAAATTATCGATTCGGTAAACTGCTACTACGAATAATGTGAATTGGCTCTACATAAAATAGTAAGTCGATCTTCATTAGTGAATACTGTATTTGTTGTTTATGTGTAATATATTTCAATACTTATTCTTACTATTTTTGTGTTAAACAAAATACTGTTACGTTCTATGAGTTTGAGGATCGGAAAATGAAGTACATCTTCTCTACTATCTATACATCTATACATATATAATAAAACTGTAAGGTTAAATGTCTACACGAAGAAAAAAATGCTAAAAACAGAATCAGGAGGATGTAAGAAGAGAAATAGAACAAATCCAGTTTTTTTCATTTTTTTTTGTTTCTCTGTCTGTTTGTCTGATTGTAGGGGCTAATCTCCGAAACTGTTGGACTGATTTAAATGAAATTTGTATGGTAGTACTTTATATCCCCGGTCAACATCTTAGATACTTTTTATCCCGGAAAAATACGGTTCCTGTGGGATAGATTTGTTTCTGTTTATCTAGAGGTGAACCCGAGCGAAGCGAGGGTGAGCTGCTAGTAAATTAGAAATGGTAAAGGTAAACGTTTTATTACTTTGAGTTCCTAATAGTCACTTATAGCGGCTCTCAAACACGCGCAATACATACACATTAAAATAGATTAATTCAGTCACTGAACACTATTTCACCACTAGTCACATTCTCACTATTTTCTTCAATGTTTTGCTTTTTCGTACTTCTTCTCAATCTTCACTTATCTTCGAAATTCAACTGATCTCTCGACACACTGCCGGCCTTTTTATATGCATAAACAAAGAACATTCTAGTATTCGAAATTCGAAACTTTTCTAATAATTTCGATTCCTTTCTGGAAAATGTTTTGTTCTTCTCTTACACACGGCTATTTACAATTAACTATTCTTATCTGTTAATTGTCATGTGTTGACAACTGTCTTATGATGTAAAAAGCATGTTATAAATTTCAGCGAAATCGTTAGAGCCGTTTCCGAGATCGCTGGTATAAATAAATAAAGAAATAAAGATATAAATATACAAGAATTGCTCGTTATGATGTTACGTGCTCTTCACTACGCGAAAATATTATTTGGTAGCTAATATTTTGGCTTTCGAAGGTGTCTCTGGTAGACATGAATGGTTGCTCCTGGTACTTGATTGAGTGCGTAAGCGATCCTGCGACACCCCATTAAGACGGGGAGGGGGGGGGGGGGGTGTCGTTAGGTTTTAGTGAGTGGTACTGGATTTTCTGGCCGATGAGTCTCACATAACCACCTGTATACATACATACCTGTATGCCTAAATGCATTTCTCAACTTAAAAAAAAAGGTTACAATTGAAGATAAAAGCATATTATAAATGTTAACAGGCTAATGTGAATTCCTATAAAGAGTTTTGTATACTAACTTACGTCTCAATCATCATATGAATATTTAATAAGGCCCATTACTGTCTTTTTCTATATATTTATTTTTACAAACAGGTTATATGATGTTATTTATAACACATAAGGATATGTAAATAGTGAAAATCAAAAACAATCTCAAACAGCGTATGTTTTTTATCTGTATTAGTAATTAGCTTGGTTAATTAATGAATATCTAGCGATGTTTCACTGACGCCAAGTTAAATTACCAAACAACATGAGCAAGGCAGTCAGATCAAACTTTTAGATAGAGTTATATAAGTTATTTATTATTTATATTTGTACTTTACAGTCGTGGTCTAGTAGTTAGAATGTACGGATGTAGATCCAGAAGTTGTAGGGTCGAGTACGAGGTCGGGCCATGTTTAGTAATTAAGTTTATTTGTATAGAAACTCTCAGTAAAAGCTCGAAGGTGACAAGTTGGCGGTGTTTCAAACCAGTGCTTCTAAGATAGTTATTAATAGATTGTAGGTTAAATTTTGCAAGCACAGCGGAAATATTAAACAATACGACTATGGTATATTTTTTTTCAAACAAGTTCAATAATAGGGATTTGTTTCCATTATGATGACGTTTTTTTAGTCTTTCAAAAATCTAAATTAAATGTAAACATTATGAAAAACTTTGTAAATTTCGTAAGAAAGAAAGAAAGATTTGTTTACACCAAAGATACACGTCACAGTTTAGAGAACATAAAGAGGAATATTACATTATATTACATATTATTATCTACATACTATAAGCGACTCACCCTCGCTTCGCTTCAAGTTCGTTCTTAGACATAAACGAATTTATTCCACGGGAACGGTATATTTTTCTGGGATTCAAAGTAATCTATATGCTATTCCAGACTATAATCTATCTCATCCAGATCCGTTCAGCCGTTCTGGCGTTAAAATGTAACAAACATCCATCCTCACTCACTTTCAAATCTATACTAATATTATAAAGCTGAAGAGTTTGTTTGTTTGTGTGTTTATTTGGTTGAACGCGCTAATCTCAGGAACCACTAATCCGATTTGAAAAATTCTTTTTGCATTAGATAGCCCGTTAACTGTCCGTTGCCCAGCGCGCATTACAGACGACGACATTATAGTATGTCTTCTAGACATCTATATTTTAGTCTATTCTATATTTTACTATATTTTACTATATTCTATACTTTAGTCATAGCTGAAACATTTATTTATTATGCTATTAATTATAAGTTTAAATAAGTTGATGGCATCAAAAAAGACTTCAATACATATAAAGTGAATAATTTAATATTTAATTTAATTTTTGAAATTAGTTATTAAATTAAATTTTAGAGATTAACTAGCAAAACCCGCGGCTTCGCTTGCGCTAAATCTACAACAAAAAATCTTTAAAAAGGTAGGTTTCATACAAATTTTCATCTCTTATTTTTTCTCCTTATGGGATGAATTTCAAAAAACGCTAAAACACGTATTTATTTAATTGTATTTAAGAGCATTAAAACCAAGTTTCAAGTAATTCTAATCATAAATATTTTTTGGGTTGTGTTATAACGTGTATTCTCGTGGGAATTAGATAATCTCCTGCGGTGAAAAGTATCCTATATGTTGACCCGGATATCCAGCTATCATCTTACCAAATTTCATCAAAATCCCGTCAGTGGTATTTTTGTGATGCGGTAACAGACAGACAGACAGACAGAAAAAATTCTAAAAACTATAGATTCGGTCTCTGTATCGATAGTAACGTCTATTTCAAAAAGATTTTTCAAAAAATATTTAAGGTACAGTTTCGACTCAGTTAGAATTTTATTATACGTATAGATTTAATAAAAATTACTATAAAGAGATGCTATAATTTAACCTATGTACCTAAAATAATTAACTGCTACTTAGTTGCGAAATCTGACTACTACACAACATAGTAAACCTTATTTTACCTTTAATTGTTATGCTTTTAAAGCTGGAATGTATCTAGAGTCGTAAACTAGGTAAAATATACAACTTTGTATAACTATAAATTGTTTTTCAGCAACTTTAAGAGCCAAGAAGTACTAAATAATTTGTAAAAGCGACATAAAACTCTCTTTTGTTTCCAGCTTTAAAAGGATGTAAAAGGGCAAAGTTATAAAACCAATAAAATTAGTATATTTTACATGACGATATAAATTTTACAACTCTTTTAATTATTATCTTATTTCAAATATCACTTCAATCGTAAACTTTTAACGCTCCACTAAATGTAAATCGTTAACTAGAAAAGTTAAGACTAAAATTTGCTTAAGTTGATAGCTATTATAAAATTGGTTATAATTGCAATAAATCATAACAACTATGAAAAATACCGAAGTGTTTTGAATGAGATAAGATATTTTGTTAATTATTTTACTAAACAGAATTTACCGGTCAGTATTTATTTATTTATTTATTTATTTATTAGACTACCAACAAAGTGCAAACTAAACACATTATAACATACACAGAAAATGGAACAGGTAGAGTAGTACCTTAATTATAGGTGATAACGACAATCAAAAAATAGTATATGTAAAGGAAAAAAAAAACATTTTGAATATTAAAAAAAGTACCTTAAAGATTCACAATGTGTCAATAGTTTATAAAAATAAGAACAGCTAAATATTTAATATAATATGACGCTATTAGTACACCAATCTTTTTTTCAAACTAGAGAAGCTATTAATGTCCTTATTCCCGCTAATTAAACTATAGGATCTCATAATTCTATGAAGAAGTGAATTATACCCCAAATTAGAGTATGTAGCATTGGTTACGAAGATTTAGTATGGAATAGATAGATTTTATATACATGGGTACAAAATAAACAGTTTTGAATTTTTTGATTTTGCAGCTGTTATTTTAGGTTTCCTGACGCTCCCCCAACAAAACAAAAAAAAAAAACAAATCAGTCCAGCCGTTTCTGAGTGTTAACAAGGCTAAAGAACGGTATATAAACTTTTGCCTGAAATTACAGATGAGCTTATTAAGTTTTTTTATAAAGTACATGTAAGATAGTAGAACTACTCTACTAATACATCCCAGAATAGACACAGAAAAGTTAATCTTAAAAAATACTTTGTTGTTACTCCCATATAAATTAGCACTATAGCTATGAAATGCCTTTTTTATAATAATTAATTAAAATGTATAAAAAGACTTAATTTAGATTTAATTATTTCAAGGAAATGTACCATTAGTGCTTCTTATCGAAGCTCTCTTAGATCATCGTGGCGTGGCCTTAATTGGTGAATCCGATAATCCTGGCCAGCAATGCGGCTTCAATCAATCTTAAGCTTAAGAGCAAATTACTTTAAAGAAGAGATTTTAGTTTCTGTTCACATTTTCTTTTTAGTAATTCTTCATCTTGTTAATATTTATGTTAAAGTATAAATTAATAAAAAATAAATGAACAAGTATAATCTAAACATATTTTAAGTCATTTTTCTATGATAAGGTTCCACCGAGATTTGAACTCGGATCGCTGGATTCAAAGTCCAGAGTGCTAACCATTACACCATGGAACCGTATGATATAAGACAGATATAATTTGTCTTGTTTGTCCTCTGATATGCTTATTCAATAGCCTCACAAAACAGTAGGTACTGCATGTGATAAGCTTAAGTATATAACTAGAAGTTATGTACGAGTATGTTATTTTTTGTGAGATTAGGATTTTTATGGTACTTTTTTTATAGTATTATTTTTATAATAATATGTAATATTGTTTTTTATAATATTAATATTTATTTATTTATTTAGGATCACCCACATGATATACATAGAGCATTAAAAAATTAAGAATTAACAGTACTATAAATTATAAAAAAATATTTGAGATACTATTACAATTAGTTACTTAAAGCAAGAAAAAAATAACAATACAATAGATACAAGTTAAAAGCTATCACCGTAAGTAACTCTTAAGTAGTTTAATATCAGAGACTTAAATTTTTCAATTTTATTGGAAAATTTGTTCAAATAATAAAATAAAAAAAATTACAATATGTTTTAGCTCTTATTCTACTCATATACCTATTCTTTTTTGTTTTGATTTTAACAATGCAAGTTGCTATTAAACTTTCTATTTCACACGCTAAGACTGAAATACATAAATATATGTTAAGCAATTAACATAAGTTATGTTTATCATATTATGGAGATTGAGCCCATAACTGAAAAATAAATCTAACGTGTTAAGTTGAAATTGCCCCAAGCAACCTAGACAATCTATACATATAATAAAATTGTAACTAAGCCGAATCTGTACATTAAATATTTTTTGGAAAATCTTCTTTTTGGAAATAGATACACAGTCCGAATCTATAGTTTTAGAATTTTTGTCCGTCGGTCTGTTTTTACTGCGGAAAAATATCTCATTTCTGAGAAATCTATACTAAACGTTAAAACGTAAGTAGGGACGAACCCGAGCGGAGCGAGGGCGAGTCGCTAGTGAATTATAATTAAGGAATTATTTACATTATTATTAATACTCAAGAAAAAAAAGGATATAAATGGTCCACTACTAGTACATATTTTTCAAATGTAGTGTTTGAGAAATTTTGAATGTAATATGACATAAACTACTTTTATCACCATCAGTGGAAATCGAATATATGTATGTAAGTTTGATTTTTATACGTAATTTGAATAGAATTGAACCTATACTACATAATAATAGTAGATCATTAGAAAAGCATTCGCTTGAAAAACTGAAAGGAGAGGATTCAAATCTTGGGTTCTATTTAATTTGTATGTGAAAATCATATGATTTCCATTTGCCTTACGGCGACAAAAACATCGTGAACATGCAAGTCTGAGAAAACTTAACTAGTTTTCAAAAGGCGTGTGAATTCTACCGCCTGTATCTTTTCGCATCTAGGGTGCTCGTGCTTAGCAGTGAAAAAGTAAAAAAAAGGCCTGAAGTATTATAATACTGCTGAGTTAAAAAAATCTTTTTTGTTTGATTCTTCTTGAAATGTAAGCTGTAAACAAATTTAGGTAAAACGTGGCACGCACATACATACATTTTGCCATATAATAAAAAATGTATTTATTTTTATTTATTTATACATACTTTATTGCATACACAAGGATAATATAGAAAATGAAAAGAAAAAGAAAGATAAGAAAAGGCATGCAAAGGTAGACTTATTGTTATGAACAATCTCTTACAGACAACCTCCGATGAAAGGGTTAATGAAACTGCAAAACCGGATGGTACAATTAATATTATATATATACATGGTCAAATACACATATAAAATACATAAATAAATATATAAGATAGATATAAATATACACATATACATACATACAAAAACACCTACCTACATATAAATATATACATATGTATGTATATACGAGTACCTACACTTTATCTAAAAAGAAAGATAGTAATTAGTCAGACGACGTTTAAAAATATCTAGCGATTTTGAATGGCGGATATTGCGAGGGAGCATGTTCTATAGCTTTACATGTTTAAATAGTAAAAGCGTTACCATAGTAATTTGAGGTGCAAAGTAGTAATTTCAGACGGTTGTCACTCTGAGACCTAGAGTTTAATACCAGAGTTCGATCCTAAAAAATTGAAACGTTCTTTTAACTAAAAGGGAGTAGTTGAGTTATAGAGGATGGAGAAAAGGAGGATATTTATGTTATACTTTTCATTTTAAAACTCTTTTAGTCAAAAGCTGCAGGCAGAACCTAGTTTTGTTTTAAATCCTACAAAGAAAAGAGTATTATCATGCTTTAGCTCTTTCATTTTAAAAAGAGCGTGTTTGTCCGTACCTTGGAATATTTTTATCATTTTTTTAGTCCCTATAAAGAATTAAGGTATTTTACATTTTAAGCTACTTCTGTCAACTTAATTAAGGAAACTATAGTAAAATATAGATTATAAATTAAACATCGAAACATCTCATTTTAGTTTCTAGCCGTTATAATATTTTTTCCAAACCAGCCAAAATAATCTATAGGTATATGTAACAAAATAACAAAACGAAATCTGTAAATAAAATATGTTTTTAAAACAATAACTGTTACGTATTGTATACAGAACATAGACTCTAGTTATTGAAATTTTTGACTGTTTCCCCGTATATCAGTTTACTTTTGACGCAAAAAGTACTAAACGGACTTTAACTAAATTTTGTGTAGTAATAACTTTATTACTCGAGTCAATATTAAGGATACTTTATTTTACACGAAAATCTCTCATTTTCACGGAAAACACAATAACTGGTTCGCCCGAATAGTCTCAATAATCTCATACAAAAATGTCAATGAATTATTACACAAAAACTATTAGCTTTAGAAATTAACAGTTTAGCGCTTTAAAATCTCAGATTTTCATGAGAAGATCCAAAATTTAGTTTGAGCGCAAATCTCTCATCTACGAGTACAAATAGTATAATACAAAGGCGCTGTCCGCTTCTGTTTCTTCGCTTACTTCTTTTAAACTACGCTATGTCCTTCTAACCAATATCGGCCACGGTGGCCAAACTTACTGAGACAAGCCAGATGCGCAGGAGATATATTATAATGTACAAGTGTACGCGCAGACACAACGTGCACTTTATATTCCTGTTAGTCTCAAAGTTCGATGGGACAATACTTCGACACGACCGATGAGAGATAAGTCGCAGGACTGATGGCTTTACGTGCCCTACGAGGCATAGTGGTGCAATACCACCAACTTCTTTACTTCGGGCTACTGGTGAGAATATTTTAACAAAAAATCTCAGTTATCAAACTTGACCCGACCCAGGACTCAAACCCAAGACTTCAGCATCTGCAGTCGTCCTTTCTAGTCACTAGACCACCTAGGCATTTGAACTACGTAACGTACGTAAATATGGTGTACAAAATGTCTGAACTGTTATGGTGTTTTGTCAAAAAAACCTCACTCTCTACATACAAGTAAAAGTCACGATATAGTCAGTTGCACCATTCTTTTTTTTCTTATCTTCAAGTGTAAAGTAGATTTAAAGATAGAAATTAAATAATTTTAAACAGACTCTTGGGTGACAAACATTAATTATGCCACCGTTGTAATAATATGAGAGTTATTAAGTAAATTTGATTACAGTTGTAAAATAGCAAACCTCCTATAAGGTACAACGGAAAAGAAATTTTAAGTGGTTGCAAAACACCAAAACATACAAACGAGCAGAGTAGCAAGCAATAGTTAGAATTTAATATAAACACACAACAACAAAAAGGCAAAAGATAAAATATTAGAACAGCTTTTCATCTAAAAATCACTTGAACATTTATATGTTATCGGTCTATGACGGTTTTATGTGACGCGCATTTGATGTCATCAGTTTCCCATAAGATAACGCAACGACTTACAATGTGATATTTCTCCATTATCACTCGCTCAGAACCATCTGGCTAGCCCTTTATTACTTTGTAACATATTGATTTTTATAGATCCCTGACTATATTTAACTCTTTTTCGTGTGTGTTTTTAAAAATTCTTATGTCAGTTTGTGAAAAGAGTGAAAGTACAAACTACATATTAAATTTATAGTGCCTTAAACATCTTAGTTACGATTCCGGTGTTGGATCAAATGTTACTGCAATTGCCATATTGGGTTTTTCTGTCAAGAAATTCTCAGTAATAGCCCGAAGTTTTAAAGTTTAAAAGTAGTTGGTTGTTCTTACACTCTTGTGCTTCAGTAAACTCGTAAAGTCATCAGTCCTACGTCTTCTTAGCAGAACTGCCTTCCAAGCCCGTGGTAGATTCCTCATGGACCGGAATCGGAATACACTGACATTTAATTTAAATTTAAAAATGTCAATTTTGCGTTTCAAAAGTGCTTGTAAAAGTCTATTTGAACAAAGTATATTATGATTTTGATTTTTATCTCTTATCGGTCTTGTCGAATGTCATCCACTGGAGTTTGAGATTGAAAAGTATATAGAGTTTGCGCGATTCCTTGTGCATTATTACATTTCCTGCAAATACGGGTGGTCTCTTTGAGCTCTTTTTACCGGTGGTAGGACTCTGTCAAGCCTGAGGAGTTCGATTGGATGGGTACCACCCCCTTATCTATTTCTGCCGCCAAGCAACAATGATTGCATTGTTGTGTTCCGGTTTGAAGGATAAGGTAGCCAGCGCAATTACAGGCAAGAGGCATATCATCTTAGTCCTCACAGTGACAACGCACCTGTGGTTCTGCATTTTTGTTACTTAAAACCTAAGTGCATGAACCGTAGGTGTTATGGGCGACAGGTGCTGCTTTCCATCAGGTGGACTGTCTGCTCGTTTGTCACTGAATGTCATAAAAAAAAAGCTTAACTTATGTGGCCGAAAACGGTCAGGAGGATATTATTATTACTTATGCAAATGATAAAATATGTATAAAATCCTATCAAAAGACATATATTTAGAAGCCACAATAACAAACATGGTTTATCCATACTAATATAATGTGAAAGTATGTTTGTTTGTCCTTCTTTCACGTTGAAACAGAGTGATGGATTGGCGTGATTTCGTGTGGACATAGTTGGAGGACTGGAGAGTGGCATAGACTCCCTTTTTCCGCGGGCGATTATCTCATTCCCACGGGAAGACACTTTACAATACAACCCACAACAACCCATCATACTTATGTATATATTATATCAATACATATAACAAAATTCAAACTGATCCAAATCTGTAAATAAAATATTTTTTGGAAAATCTTATTGAAATAGTCATTATTATCGATACCACGGTAATATATGTATAACATTACCGTGTCGATAATGAGGCCGAATCTATAGTTTTTAGAATTTTTGTCTGTCTGTCTGTCTGGGAACATATCACGAGAAAATCACTAAACGGATCTTCTAAGATTTACGCGAATATTTGACATTATAAATAAAACTAACTTTTCCAATTTCTTCGCGGATTTATTTTGATTTTTGCTTCCCGACATTTCGAATGCTTTACAGCAATCATAGTCACGGGAGAGACTAAAGTGTTAGATGTCTCAAAGGTATTATATATGTAGTTGTTACAGACAACCTACCCACAAAATAATAAAATGAATTCAAAAAAATTGAAAATTAGAACCAAAGTACCTTACAATATATATACTAAACGTTAAACCGTAACCAGGGACGAACGCGAGAGGAGCGAGCGTGAGTCGCTAGTATATTATATAGTCTATCTATTCCATACTAACCGTTAAAACGTAACTAGATAAATAGCTAGTTTTCTATATAAATATTACCATCCACTAATGATAATTCTATCTAACTAAAATAAGGAGTTCAGCTGAAATAATAATTTGATTCCGTCTGGCCTTGAGAAATTTAACTATAGAAGATCAGAAAATCTTGAATTAGTTTCTACGAATTTTGTTATTGACAATTTTGTTCATTTATAGTTATATTATATATTTAAACGAGCAATTCTTGTATATTTATATCTTTATATCTTTATTTATTTATACCAGCGATCTCGGAACCTGCTCTAACGATTTCGCTGATATTTAGTATATGGGGATCAATTTTTCGGGGGCGAAAAATTGATCTAGATTAGTCTCATCTCTGGGAAACCCGTGTTTTCGAATTTTCATGCGGTTTTATTTTGCACTAGCGACTCACCCTCGCTTCGCTTTGGGTTCGTCTCTAGACAAAAACAAATCTATCCCACGGGAACCGTACATTTTTCCGGGATGATATATAGCCTATAACCTTCCTCAGTTAACGGGCTATCTAATGCAAAAAGAATTTTTCAAATCGGATTAGTAGTTCCTGAGATTATCGCGTTTAACCAAACAAACAAACAAACTCTTCAGCTTTATAATATTAGTATAGATTATTCTACGCAGAATATTTTCGATAATTTCTTTCACTCGGATGTAAGCATCGTGGTCAAGCGGTCAAGGCGCAAGTTAGTCAACATTATGCCCGGGATCGAGTCCCGGTCGGAATAGACAGTTTTTACTTTTGTTTTTTTTTTGTATTTATTCAAGTTTTTAGTTTTTTTTTATCTAAAAATTCGATATAACAAAAAAGAACTCCGAACGAAGCTCGGTCGCCCAGGTACTATCATGAATACATGTCCTGATTGCGTATATTTAAATTAAAAATATAAAGTAAATTCAATATATAAACTCTATTCCTATATACATATATGATATTGCAAATTCATTTTCATGTTTTCCTGTGGCTCTGTTCAGTAGTTTTTTGGTGAAATTATATCAAATATACATCCGTACATCCTTACAAATATTCGCCTTTATAATATTATTATGATGCCTACAATACAAAATAATAATGTAAGTTTTAACCAGCTCAGGTTCAATGTAAACGCGTCGCGTTGTCCAAGAAACCTTTTTTTAGCCGATATCTATCAGGGGCTTCAACAAGATAACATTTCACCATCGCTTATGTATAGAAATTAAATATATATATATATATATATGTTATACGGGAATGACATTAAGAACTGATTTTTCTAACTTTAAAGTTTTTAATAAAAAAAATTGTGCTCAAACGGCACTCATAGAAGCTGAACTGAACAAAGGAATTGAATTGATTACCACTTGTCTTATGGTGAAGGAAAAAATCGTGAGGAAACTTGCATGTTTAAGAGAACCTAGCATGTTTTCGAAAGACATGCGTAGTCCGCTAACCCGCACTTTATCAGCGTAGTGGACTATGGCCTGATCCCCCCTCGTATTGAAAGGACACCCGTGCCCAGCACTGGGACGTTACAAAGGGCTTAATACAACAACATAGACTTGCACGATACACTATGAACCCGAATAAATTACCGGTTAGATAGGCTCTAGTGTGCGGGTGCTCAATGTCCTAACACACATACAGAAGTGTCGGTTGAAGTCATATTTAAACAGAAAAAATCACCGTGATAGCAATGGAAATTTATTTCTGCACTAATTTATAATGATACTAACTAAATCCGATACAGAATCCCAGTATAGCGGGCACATACCGCCGGTCACAGCATAATGCCTGCGGCGGAACAGAGCGAACAATAGAGCGACAATATGGAGATAATATTTTTACTGGATCACGATGCTTCAGGTGGAAGTGAGAGCGGTTGGCCGTTATTATATATTTATATACTTTTGGAAGACAAACAGTTTTCAGTTACTTAAAATCGTTTTTTTTTTATTAAAACTTTACATGTACCATTTAAGTCTTAACACGTAAGGTAGATAGATTCTATACTAATATTATAAATGCGAAAGTTTGTGAAGATGTATGGATGTTTGTTACTCTTTCACGCAAAAACTACTGAATGGATTTTAATGAATCTTTACTATAATACTCATACATCAGAGTAATATATAGTCTACTCATTATCCCGGAAAATATACCTTTCCCTTGGGATAGGTTTGTTGTATCCCTTGGGATACATTATAGATTGTGCTATAAAGACTACATTAGCTGAAAACCTACCAATGAAATGAATAAAAGAAAGTATGCATGTTAGCTTATTTAATTTTTGTTAATAACTACATATTAAAGTATATGACATATATTATTAACCTATCGTTTTACCTACTTGAGATATACGACAGAAATTAATAACTTAATTGGATAATTTGACATTGTCCAATCAATACTGTTGTAATATCATAGTGAAAAATATAAAAATGACATATTTTGACTACATAACATAAAATTTGTCATTTCTATAGATTTATTAGTTTTTTTCAATAGTGATTTGCTATTATACAATCTTGTCTAAGTCTAAAAAGTCCGTAACATTTGATAATACTAACTGTAATGGAATATCTGTCATGTTAAACTAGTAAGTTATTATTAATTTTAACTGCTTCAATGGTGTAGTGGATAACAAGTACGGCTGCAAATCGAGAGGTCCTGGGTTCGAGTCCCGGGCCAGGCCAAGTTTAGTTATTAAGTCTTGCTGTTTAGTAAGTCTCAATTACAGCCCGGAGTTGGGAAGTTGGCGGTGTTTCACACCCGTATCTCGGAGAGCACGTAAAGCCTGGTCCTGCGTCTTAATTCTCACCGGTCGTGTCGAGTAGTCATCCCACCGGAGTATGAGAGTGACAGAAATAGAGAGTGCACTTGTGTCTGCGCGCACACTTGTGCACTATAATATCTCCTGCGCAGATAGCTAGTCTTAATGAGACTGGCCGCCGTGGCCGAAGTCGGACGTGACGTCATTATTATTATTAATGTTGGCTCTTATTAAGCGAAATAAAGCTTTGCTCCCACATTGATTATTATTTGGTCTTTACTTTAGTCATAATAATAAATCACCCTGACGTAACCGTTGTAATAGTAATAAAAATCCTGCGTCCCACATTGATATCATATAAATAGCTCTACGACTTGAAAAAACACAGTTATTTTGTAATCACAGACAGACACTTTTATTTTATTTATATATATAGAGTATATTATGTACAGATCAAATTTTTGCGTGCCATAATATCGAAAGATAAGTTAGTACTTAGTACTAGCTTTGTAAGTAGTATTTTTATAATACTTTCTTAGATTTACGCGAATATTTGACATTTTAAATCAAACTATCTTTTCGGATTTTCAGACGTCTAAAGCCTAAGTCTCTCCCGTGACCATGATTGCTGTAAAGCATTCGAAACGCCGGGAACCAAAAATCAAAATAAATTCGCAAAATAATCCAAAAAGATAGTTTTATTTAAAATAATATTTTTATAATATTGAATGTTTGCGTTTGTATGAGTGTACATATGTATGTGTGCGAACATGCGTATATGTTTGTATATGTGTTACTCCTTCATCCTATCATTAGGCACTTAGGAACGCATCCGATCGAAGCAAGTAAGCAGGTTAGGTCGTTAGTCTAAAATATTGTATAAAAAAAAGAGTGCGTGTTTGAATGTGTGCACGCGCAAAAAATAAAACTTCAGTAAGTTATCGGTACTCTTTAAGAAATTCAATTTATGTTTTAAATAATTAGGATAGGTGAGATGCTAAAAATAACGCCTATTAGGCATATTACAATCATATATTTATAGAATATCATTTAAAAAAGAATATAATATTATATATCATTTGTCAGATAATAACAACGGTTACCATGGCAACAAACGTACGTACATTTTTTCGTAACGCATTCAAGTCAAGCGTGCGTAAAGAAGTTTTACTTCAAAAAATATATGTGTAGTATTCTATCGCGAATACTTTGGCCGTAACTTAATCGTTTATAGCGAGCCAAGCTTTATTCAGTGACTCAGTGTTATACGTTCTTCACAATAGGATAGCTTAAGGGATGATGGCGTAAATGTTTGTTTTTATTCCGTTGCAATCCACTTAGCGCTCGAGAGTACAGAGTTAAAATTATTAAATTTTCTTCTAATACTTTCTTAATACTTTCTTAGATTTACGCGAATATTTGGCATTTTAAATATAATTATCTTTTCGGATTTTTTCGCGGATATATTTTGATTTTTGGTTCCCGACGTTTAGATTGCTGTACAGCAATCATGGTCACGGGAGAGACAAGGTGTAAGATTTCTACAAAGGTATTATACAGTTGTTACAGACAGCCTTCCCACTAAATCACAAAATGAATTCAAAAACTTGAAAAATTGGCACCAGAGTACCTTACAATATTTGTTAGTTTAATTTTAAACATTTTTATAATTTTAATTACTTTTATACTTGAATATGGAATATTATTTATATAATTTTAGCTGTTATTGTTATAATTATTACAATTATATTATATTCACTTCGGTAGACCCTAAATCCTCGCGAAAGAAAACCGATATCGCCCTAGAATTATTCGGGAAGCCATAGAAATTAAAAAACATCCAAATTTCAATAGGGGTGATGGCCGGGTACTAACATCGTATTATAAAGTCAAATAATAAATATTAACGTCATAGCTTAAATAATTTATATTTTTTTTTATAGTTATAAATATAATAATGGCAACACTAAATATAAATTACTAATCAATAAAGTTTATAAAAAATTGTAGTAATTAAAATAAAATCATTCGACACGTCGGAAACCAAAAATCAAAATAAATCCGCGAAAAAATCCGAAAAGATAGTTTTATTTAAAATTATTTAAAATTTTCTTCTATTTTATAATATTTATACTATTGTTATTTACACGTCTACATCTACTGTAATATTATAAAGAGGAAAGATTTGTATTTTTGTATGTTTGTAACTAATAAACTCAAAAACTACTGATTTAGATGAAATATGGTAAGAAGATAGTTTGAGACCCTGGAAAGGACATAGAGATATTTTTTATTCCGGAAATCATCTATTAAGAGAGTAAAAATGGGGATGAAAGTTTGTATGAGGAATCAACTAGGGACGGACCCAAGCGAAGTGAGGATGAGTCGCCAGTTGGAATATAATGTCATTATTCAGCCATACTTTGTTTTCTAAATCAATTAATATAACAAAATATTATATTTAGAAAAATATATATAGGAAATTGTCATTATTAGGTAGAATAATATTACATAATGGCAAAAATTAGAGTGTCACAAGACAGTATTGAAAGCAATGAGTATTAAATACTAGACCTGAAGGAGTAAAATAAATATCATCCTTTATTTAAATATCGTAGCTAAATAAAGAAATATTCAAATGCCGACCTGTTGTCCTGCCCTACAATTTTTGATGGCTGACATTATTTAAACAGATTCAAGGGTTATCGTAAGCAATATAATATTTTAAAATGTAGCCACAAAAGATTTTATTGTATCACACTGGATTGTGGATCACCCGCATAAAGTATCAATAAAATAGATATCATTATTGAGCATGGAAGTACATATTATGAGATTATACGTTTATTTTACAATAACAAATTTACAAAAGATACAAATAAATGTACACATTTATATTATACTAGCGACTCACCCTCGCTCCGCTCGGGTTCGTCCCTAGTTACGTTTTAACGTTTAGCTCACAGGTGAGAAATTTTCAAGTAATAAAAAATATCTTATATGTTGACCCGGATAACCAGCTATCATCATACCCATCAAAATTTTTCCAGTGGTTTTTTCGTGATGCGGTCACAGACAGCTGTCTGTCTGACAGACAGACAAAATTCTAAAAACTATAGATTTGGCCTCTGTATCGATAAAAATGACTAATTCAATAAGATTTTCCCAAAAAAAAAATTATGTACAGATTCGTCTTAGTTATAATTTTATTATATTTATATGTCACCGTAAAATTGTAAACACCAGTAGATTACAATATAGCGAGTCACGTCTAACTGTCGATTCGACAGTTTACAATCTCGCAAGATAGATTACAATGTAACGGTACTTACAATTTTACGGTGACATATACTTTGAAATGAAATGAACTGTGAACAAATAAATTCTCCTGAAGATATCACAAAATTTTTCATTTTTATATACATATATATAAAGAAAAATAACTGTTTAATGGTAAAATGGTTTGAGTAAAATATATATTTATAGCTTTCAAAGTTATTTGAAATTCTAGTGATTAAAATAAAAAAAAAATGTTTCTAACAAAAACTAAAAAAAAATAATTAAAAATGCATGCATTGCGTAATATCGAATAATTTTTATAAAGTTTATGCGCATTCTCTGAGTCAATTCAATTTTTGAGGTGAAATTTCTTTAGAATTGTTGTGATTTAAAACTCGATGAAACGAAAATGCGACATTAAAAAGAGACACAAAAATATATAGGAATAAGCAGGCGAGAGAATGAGATAGAATACATTGCCATGTTGCCATGGTAACCGTTGTTATTGTCTGTTAAATATATAATATTATATTCTTTCCGTATATGATATTCTATAAATATATGATTGTAATATGCCTTATTTAATTATTGATTGGCGGACTTCACATGTCTTTCAAAAACTTGCTAAGTTTTCTCAGACATGCAGGTTTCCTCACGATGTTTTCCTTCACCGTAAGGCAAGTGGTAATCATGTTAGAAATGATTCGCACATGAAATAATCAGAGGTGCGAGACCCGGGATTTGAACCCGCTTCACTCGGTTTCCCAAGCGAGCGCGTTACCACTGGGCTACCACTGCCGCCCGCACTCCGCACTTGGCCAGCGTGGTGGACTATGCCCTGATTCCCCTCGTATTGAAGGGAGGCCCGTGCTCAGCAGTGGGACGTTAAAAAGGGCTGAATACATACATACATACAATTATTGATTTGTTTGAATTTAATTGCGATATTTGCCAAAGAAGTTTTACTTCAACCGTGCGTAAAGGTTACACGAATCCATTTTTTTTAAATTATGTCTACATCTTGTAGACCATATTAGATAAAAATACTTTATTGCGTACACGTAAGATAAAAAGAAAGATAACAAAAAGGCATGCAAAGGCGGTCTTATTGCTATGAGCGATCCCTTACAGACAACCTTTGGTGAATGGATTGATGAAACCGTAAACGGGACGGTACTATTAATATTAAATACATCCACTGCATGAAATATTTACATCAAACGCGTATACGCCCGATCAAAATTGTAGAAAACCACAAGTTAATGCGAGTTCAGCCATAGTTTGCCATGCTGGCGATGGGGATTGGTGGACTTTACGCGTTTTGGGAATAAGATAGGTGTCCTCAAACATGCAGGATCTTTTTCTTTATGGTATTAGTAAGTTAGATACGACTATCTCCGATTTTTGACCCTGTTTTGAACCTATTTTACTTGATTTTTAACCCCCGACGCAAAAACGACGAGGTATTAAAAGTTTGACGTGTCTGTGTGTGTGTCTGTCTGTGACATCGTAGCTTCCGAACGGTTGAACCGATTTTGATTTTGTTTTTTTTTAAAAGGTGAATTAATCGGGAGTGTTCATAGCTATGTTTGATGAAAATCGATCCAAGATTGCCGCCGCCACAAAATCACTGATTACATATTTTATCACAACTCCCTCAATATGGGTATCAAATAATAGGGCTTGGCTAGTAGAATACTATACACTATAATAAATTTCAAATCCAAGATGGCCGCCACCACAAAATGGCGAATTACACATTTTTTGAGTTCTCTTTGTATCGGGGGTTACTTAACAATTTTAATTTTATCTTTATTATACAAAGGAGCGTGTTACCAGTAAGTAACCAAAATTTTATTTATTTATAACATATTAGCAACTCATCCTCGATTGGCTCGGGTACGTCTCTAAGTACGTTTTAATGGTTACTATACAATAGATAGATTTTATATATAATACTAGCGACTCACGCTCGCTTCGCTCGGGTTCGTCCCTAGCTACGTTTTCGCGGTTAGCTATGTTTACATAAATAGTAGCTTGCCACTCCTAAGATATTCATTTAAATTATATAGCGATTTTCCCTCGTTTTGCTCAAGTGCGTACGCCATACGCGGATTTTGTTCACAATTTCATGGGTTTTAATTTTTTTTCGCGGAACCCTGATTCTTTTTCTAAAATAAAAGTAGCTTAAGTTACTCCTTATAACATCAACTATCTGTCAGTGAAAGTTCCGTCAAAATCGGTCAAGCCGTTTCGGAGATTAGCCGGAACAAACAGACAGACAGACAAAAATTGTAAAAAATGTTGTTTTGGTATATGTACCGTGTATACATCCATATGCATTTAGTAAGAAGCGGTTATTTTAATATTACAAACAGACACTCCAATTTTATTTATCTGTATAGATATATAGCCTATAGCCTTTCTCAATAAACGGGCTATCTAATGCAAAAAGATTTTTTCAAATCGGATTAGCAATTCCTGAGATTAGCACGTTCATACAAACAAACTCTGCCTTAATAATATTGTTACTTTAGATGTAAACAATATTTTGCAACTATATACGATAAATTAATAAATGCAACTGGTTCTAGTACTTTACCAATTACAGGCATACCCATTACATAGTAGATGGCCCACAGATATAAAAGATAAGTTAAAAATATTTCACCGTATTTATAAATTTGGTTTTCATTAAAATAAAAGTCTTCGAAATATTAAAAATGTAGCAATAAGATATTTGGGTGACATTTGAAGGCTAAGAAAACTTTCAAAATATGTTTTATTATAATATAAAACGTTTCGCTATTAATATTTTAAACTAAGCAATAGTATTTAGCACTCTGTTATCTCTTAACATAGTATCATGGAATTCAATTACATTAAACAAGGTATAAAGGGTATAGCTGATCTACCTATATATATTGTTACATAGGTATAGAGGTAAGATCGAATCATCTAAAGGCTTGCTGAATACGAAGAATTTTCTCTTACTTGAAACGCACACGCGACAACAACCTGTATTGACGTAGAATCTGTTTCTTTTAATGTTTTTATTATATTACTAGTGACTCACTTACGTTTTAACGCTTGGTATACATTTTTCATAGATGAAATATTTTCCCGCAGTAAAGAGTATCCTCATAAATAAATATGCTAGGACATTAACACACAACACCATTTAGTTCCATGGTAAGCTACAAAGCCTGTGTTATGGATACCAGATAGTTGATACACTACACATATATAACTTTAAATACATACATATTATAAATATAAACACCCATGACTGGAGTACAAACATTCGTGCTCATCACACGAATGAATGCCCCTAGCGGGACTCGAACCCGCGACCACTGGCGCAGAAAGTAGGGTCACTACAAACTGAGCCAAACGTGCCGTCAAACCAAATTATCATACCAAATTTCATCAAAATCTGTCCTGTGTGGCAAGAATTGTTTAAATTTTCGTACAAATTGGTTAAAACTGCTTATAAATAACGCTGTTCAAAAAAACGCGCGTTAGTAACTCTTGTGCAAACGGACCATGCCTCGTTTGCACGTTTAAATTGAATGTGCTCAGACAGAAGGGCATGACACACGGGTTATACACATTACAACGACAAATTGCCATCAACTACACGATCTAAGGGCGCGTGGAAGCGCTTTAATACAAGAACATCGTGAAAAGCGATTTTATAGTTTTATTGATATTTCATAGAAGGTTAATAAATTGTATGATTAACTATTTTAATACATATTGAAATTTAAATTGTTTTTATCAAAGTTGTTATAAAATTATTAAGTATATTTTTTCCGAAAATTAGTAAAAAAAAACTGTTTAATAAATATTTAATGGTTAGATTAAACAGCTTAAATAGCACTCGCACGAAATTCTTAAGTTGATTTAAAATAAATATGCTCAAACGTACATTATTTCTTTTTTCGCTGATTTATTTTGATGTTTGGTTCCCGAAGTTTCGGATAACGGTTTCCCGACAAAGGATAAATCCGAAAAGATAGTTTTATTTAAAACTAGCGACTCACCCTCGCTCCGCTCGGGTTCGTCACTAGTTACGTTTTAAGGCTTAGTATAGATTTCTCAGAGATGAGATATTTTCCCGCAGTACAAAGTATCCTGTATTTTCATCCGGATAACCAGCTATCATCATACCAAATTTCATCAAAATCTATCTAATGGTGTTCCCGTGATGCGGTAACAGACAGACAGACAAAAATTCTGAAACTATAGATTTGGCTTCTGTATCGATAATAATATTTCAATAAGATTTACCAAAAAATATTGAATGTACAGATTCGGCTTAGTTACAATTTTATTATATGTATAGATATCAAATATTCGCTTAAATCTAAGAAAGTATGAATTTCAAATTACTTTAAAAATATTCATGTAATGCTCTTGACGATGAAGGAAATATTTGTTTCACAAATCGCTACAAATATCATATTCAGTTCAGTATCAATTAATTTTGAAATATAAATTTTGTTATTTCTATCAAAAGTATGGTATGTAATAGGATATCACAATTAAAGACAATATTATTAGCTTAAGATATCTTCGGGTGTAACGAAAATATAAATGACTCCGCCGAGACAGCTTGCGCTGCCGTGACCAGGATTCGAACCTGGGTTACTACGGCCACAACGTAGGGTCCTAACCACTAGACGATCACGGCTACCGGAGTTGGTGACTATAGAATCGAAATTTGCTTACATATTCGAAATGAACTTTCTCTTTTAAAGTGTAACAATTTTTTGCTCCAGTTTTTATTACTCTCTTTTATAACTGTATTTAACATATAAGAAAAGAATGCTCTTAATAATGGATGCAAAATGAGGACAATTTTTTATATTGTTCAAAATAGATATATTGATCTACCCACTTGGACGATCATGTTGACGTAATAAGAAGGTATACACCTCATATTCAAGGTTAATTATGTGGTTTTTTTCATACATATATTACTATATCTTACCAATAAAAAGAATTTTGATTTTGAAAGAAAGAGCATAATATAAATAAACATAAATAAATATGTTTGGACATTAACACACAGCACCATCTAATTCCACGGTTGTTATGGATACCAGATAGTTGATACACTACACATATATAACTTTAAATACATACATATTATAAATATAAACACCAATGACTGGAATACAAACATTCGTGCTCATCACACAAATCAATGCCCTCAGCGGAACTCGAACCCGCGAACGCTGGCACAGCAAGTAGGGTCACTACAAACTGAGCCAAACGTGTCGTCAAAAAAATTATAAGACTTATTTAAGTTTACTAAGTTAACAAAAATTATATTATTAAAAGAAAGTAGTTCGTTTTTTACCTCGGATACGTATAATTTAATTACCTCTGAAACAACATACATATTATTAAATTCAGTTTAGAAAAACAGATTTAATTATAAAAAAAGAATAACAAATAAAACAGATTTCAAATTAAGTACAATAAATAAATCGATCATGTTTTTTCGCTTACGCAAAGCGTTATGTGAGAGAGTAATTTGAGATTGTAAAGGTAAAATGTAAAGCTACCGTCACCAACTCCGATAGCCGTGATCGTCTAGTGGTTAGGACCCTACGTTGTGGCCGTAGTAACCCAGGTTCGAATCCTGGTCACGGCAGCGCAAGCTGTCTCGGCGGAGATAACATTTTTTTTAATATCAACATTAATTAGAGTCGTCCTTATACATATCATTCCCTTAACATTAAAATGTTTTTATGCAAGAATATATTTTGTTTCCATGAAATGCTTAATTTTTCATTTTTTAATTTTAAAATGTTTTTGTTTATTCTTCTTTATAGAAATAAATCAGTATGACATCGATCTAAGAAATCTAAGATTAAAATACTTAATAGAGTAACCTAAGAACATTGTTGTAAAATATCTACATTCTACATATCCTCTTAATAATCGCTAAAGCTTTTTCGTAATAAGATAAAATAATATTTATTGAATCTACAAATTAAGGAAAAAACGACAAAAAAACCGCGAACAAACATAAAAAAAATATATACGGTTGAATTGAGAATCTCCTCCTTTTTTTGGAAGTCGGTTAAAAATGTGTAATGAAGAAAGTCAGTCTAACAAACAACAAATCAAGCTTGTTAAATTGGTTTAAAGTAAAGACTCTACTGACTTTACGAGTAAATAAATAATAAATAAAAACTAAGCCATAAACAAAGCAAGAGCTATAATGATTGAAAAGATCATCTTTACTCACAAATATCGTTGGATGATTTATCTTTGGCAATTGTGCCAATTAACATGAACTTTTGCACTATACAGTCTATACTAATATTATACAGAAACAAAATTTGTATTTTTATTTGTAATGAATAAACTAAAAATCCGTTGAACCAATTTAGATTAAATTAGAGACTCTGGGAAGGACATAGGATAGTTTTTATCCTGGAAATCATCCCTTAAGGGAGTGAAGAGGAGGATGAAAGTTTGTATGGGGAATTGATAATTTTTCAAGTGAGGGATAAAAAACTCATCATACATATGTTTATAGTAATATATAGTTTTGCTATTCCATACTTATCATTGAAACGTACGTTAAATAAAAAGCTAGTCATATGTACTAGAAATATATATTATTAATATCCCATGTTTCCACATAATGAGACACATTTGTAGTTTCTAGTGCCTACAAACGGTCTCTCGCGTCATTACTCCCACAATTCACTTTATTATCGAATTATGTACGTATATATTTTACATACACTTCATTCACCTTCTGGGATTAAATGTTAAGTCTGGCGTCAACAATATATATCTTTCTCATTTACACCTAACACGTTAGAAAGAGACGGCGAGCTATAATAAATTGCCTTAATCTATGGTGGTCGGTGTTGTGACGTTATAACCTCAATTTATTTTATCAAAGGATATTTGGTTAAGTATAAGGATAATAAGTTAAGTGGATGCTTTCTTTTTATTTACACATTTTGTGTTTATGGAGATTGATGATTTTTAGACTATTTACCTCATTTCACCCTCTGAAAGGGTTGTTTTTGAAAAATCACGAAACACGTGTTTATTTATTTGTCGACATGAGTAATCCTACAAATTTTCGACTGAGTACATCTCTCTATGATTTCTCTCAAATTTTGAACCCCCAATTCCACCCCTTATTGGTTGAATTTTTAAAAATCCCTTCTTAGCGGATGCCTACATTATATTATGTGTTCCAGTCAGTTGTCAAAGTTTCCTTTTATATATACAGATTATTTTAGTAATTGTAGGCTTTATAGCTAACATTTCAAACGATTTTAATGTTTTTTGTAGAGACTCCTTTAATTCTCAGGAAGAATAGAAATTAGAAATCGTGTAAATAACAAATTTTAGTATAGTCCATACATACTTTAAATTAAATACATCGAACTCGGAAGCAATTCTAACAATAGCAATATAGAGAGGATCGCAGGAATGTATTTTGCCTTGCATAAACTGAAGTAATATCGCATTTACTGAATACATTTACGATGACCATATTGTGTTGTCATTTTTTCAAGACTGTCAAAATGCTTAGTAAATTATTATTTTTATATTATGTATTCAGCCCTTTTTAACGTCCCACTGCTGGGCACGGGCCTCCCTTCAAGACTAGGGGATTCAGGCCATAGTCCACCACGCTGGCCAAGTGCGGATTGGCGGACTTCACATATCTTTCGAAAACTTGCTAGGTTCTCTCAGACATGCAGGTTTCCTCACGATGTTTTCCTTCACCGTAAGGCAAGTGGTAATCAAGTTAGAAAATGATTCGCACATGAAAATATCAGAGGTGCGAGACCCGGGATTTGAACCCGCTTCACTCGGTTTCCCAAGCGAGCGCGTTACCACTGGGCTACCATTGCCTTTTTTTTTATATTATATCTTGCCAAATTTTATGGTAACAAGACCAAGAAATGATTTTGATTTTTAAGTAGCATAGCTTATAGTCTAGATAAAAATTAAAAAAGTAATAAAAAAAAAGCACTCATGAGGACTGCCGACAGAAGTGAAAACTTATTAAAATTGTAAACAAACAGTTGTTATTTTTGGATATTCAAATTAATTGTTTGATCTTAAATTAAAATTTGTAAATTAAAACAGCTTACATTTATCTGGTTTTGACATCTATCGGCACTCTGAGTATTAGCGTTAGCGTTAACACGTCACATGACCATGTCGATGACAACTTACATGAATCCACTCCCCACCCAAACCTGCCTATACAGTGTTCACTTTAAAAATAATTGGAATTTACAATTTAGTTAAGACATACAATACATTTTTTTACACTGTTTTACACAATTGTTATTTATGCTGATACCAGAAATTTTCATTTCAGTGAGCGAATGAAACACGCCTTTACCTATCTTTTAATATTAAATGAGCAATTCTTATATATAATATATGAATTTATTTCGTGTATCTTATAAAAGGCTGTAACAATTTGGATCAAATTTTGTATTTAGATAAGGTTTTTATTGTTAAATTTATCTATATAGGTGGATTGTGTGCAATTTTGGTATATCTTATTCGAAAAAACGCAGAACCAAACTCGGTTGCCCAGGTAGGTACTAATATTAATAGCTACAAGATTAGATGAAAGCAGGTCTATGGGATAATAATTTTATAATTTAAAAATAAAAACCATACTAAATAAGGTACCGAAAAAATTTTTTTTATGTATCATAGTCACCCGAGTAATGGTTTGAGTACATTAGTGCAGATTGCGAGGTCGGTGCGTCGAAACTTCTATTTCACTGCACCGTGTCGAACTCTTTCGACTAATAGCAGGGATTTTAATTTTGTAAATTCTTTAAACTTTAATATTATTAATACAAAAACTAACAAAAAGCTATAGACATACTAGTGACTCACCCTCAGTTCACTTGGGTTCGTCTCTAAGTACGTTTAACTGTTAGTATGGAATAGATAGTCGATCCCTTACTCTATGAAAAACAAAAACAAATCTATCCCACGGGAACTGTAAATTTACCAGGACAAAAAGTAACTATAATCTATCTCTGTGCCAAATTTCATCCAGATCTGTTGAGACGTTCTGGCGTGATTGAGTAACAAACATCCATCCATCCTCACAAACTTTCTCATTTATAATATTAGTATAGAAAAGTAGGAAGATATATATGACTTATACACGTTACGTCATAAAAATAACATTAGTATTTTAGACATATTTCTAGATATCTAAGGTTTACGAGGCTCTATAAGCACGATGCACTTAAGTGTAACTTTAATTAGATAACTTTATTCATGCATTATCTTAAAGAGGACGAAGCAGAGTGATTTTTGTAATGCTTATGAGATAATGATTGTGTGCCAGAACTTAGAACTCGATGATTGTCTCAATATCATAAAAAAAATCTACACATTTATATCTATCTTTTTTAAGTATTTGATTAAAACAAATCCAAAGATGACTGTGAAATTAAAAACTTCTTAATCTACTACATATTATATACTAATATTATCCAATACCCATAAATAATATGTATGTAAACTAGTTATAAAGACGATTTTTTGTAAAGCACCATACAATTGGTCGAAATGCGACAAAACACTGTCTTTTCCATTATAAAGCTGTCACGACCCTTCAAATAATGGCAGAATGATGAGGATCAATAACGAAAAGTTTTCACTTCAATTAATTTAAAGATGGTATTTTTGTTAAGAAATTCATCTACGATAGACAAGTGAAGTTTAATTGCAACGACTTATCCGTCTGGGATTAAACAGACTTAATATCGATTTGCGGAGCTCTCGATATTTCTCATTTAAACGTCAAGTTCAAAAGTTTAAATAACAAACTTGAATGACTGTTATGAGAATTGCTTTTCCTTTGTTTTCATTTTTATAGTCTATGTTATTACACAATATAGTCTATTAATAATTCTTTTGATATAATGTGTATTATATTTTTAATCTTTATACTGGATGTATACGGTGAAGGAAAACATCGTGAGGAAACCTGCATGTCTGAGAGAACCTAGCACGTTTTCGAAAGACATGTGAAGTCCGCCAACCCGGACTTGGCCAGCGTGGTGGACTATGGCCTGATTCCTCTCGTACTGAAGGGAGGCCCGTGCCCAGCAGTGGGACGTTAAAAAAGGGCTGAATACATACTGGATGTAAGCTGAATACAAATCATAAGCACAAATACCTTTATTAATAACGTAGGTTATGTTTTAACAGTTAGTATGGAATAGATAGACTGTATAGATAGTGCCATCCACGAAGGCACGCGATTTCAACTGTCAATAAAGAGAGGGGCGCGTCTTCGTGGATGGCACAAACTATATAATTATATGATATGTAGCATATTATAGCCTTCTTCAATAGAAAAGAATTTTTAAATCGGATTAGTAGTTCCTGAGATTAACGCGTTCAAACAAACAAACAACCAAACAAACTCTGCTTCTTTATTATATTAGTATAGATATGATAAATAAATGCAAAATTTTGTATGTGTTTGTCAATTTGTTACTCATTTACGCTTAAATGTTTGAATGGATTTAGATAAAATTTAGTAGGTATAAAGTCGCTGTCTGTTTCTGTCTGTTTCTCCGCTTACTTTTTCTAAACCATGCAATGGATTTTAACATGCTTTTTACTTGCTCGCTTGGAAGGTTTGTGTATACATAGTATTTAATATAATGGCTGAGCATTTAAAAATGTACAAAAAAAGTTAGTTTTAAATAGGCCTACAGAGAAAGCATGTGCCTATCTTCTGAGGACTCCTTAGAATAACTATTTTCTTCTATGTAAAACGTACCTACAATACTCACCCGAACGTAAGTCGCTAGTCTAGCTAATATTATAAATATGAAAAATTAGATGTTTGCATGTGTGGATGGATGTTTGTTACTCAATTTCGCCAGAACAGCTGAGCGAATCTAGATGAAATTTGACACAGGGATGGATTATAGTCTGGGATAGCACATAGGCTATTTTTTTGAACTAAATGGTTTGTAAGTTTTTGAACTAAGTGGGATAGATTTGTTTTTGTTTTTCTAGAGGCGAACTTGAGCGTAGCGAGGATGAGCTGCTAGTTTATACATAAAAATCATATATTTATAGGGCAAAACCACGTGGATCCATATCTCGTGGAATACTTTTATAGGATAAAAAGCTTTTGTTACTTTTGATTGAAACCTCTACTCACAAACGAAAATTCCTTTATCCTAATCAAATCCTTTTTTTCAGTCGGAAGTTAATAACGGTTTTAACGATAATAACCATAATATTATAACTTCAATAACGGAAAGATATTTTCATATAAAATATAGATATTTTCAATTTAATTTAAAACTGTGTACCAAATTCATGATTACAAATTCTTACGCTAAGCTCAGTAACGTAACGATATTGTGGAGTTATTTAGTATTCCAAAACCTCTAAATTCATAATGCCTATGCGTAATTAGCCTAAGATTCTTACTGTATACATTACATATTCGCAGTATGAGACATTATTCATGCCTAAACCGTGAAAATGTCAAGGATTAATTTTCCACGAAGGTTTACAATTTATTAATATTTTATGAAGTATGTATACCTTTACGTAGGGTTTAATTTTGCTTGGGGACATGTGATAATTGTCTATGTGTATATTGTACACTTTACAATATACCAGGTTTTGTGGTCTGAGTATCTATTTCTACGCTGTTAGTCGCTTCGATTCCCGCTTGGAGCAAAGTTTAATTTTGCTTATAAGTAATATTCACAGGCTGGTTGCTTAACCATGTGTTCTGTTTAGGTTTATGTAATAGTATAGTCCTATATATATATAATCCTAGTGTTCATTTGAGTTGATTTCATTGTTTTGGTCTGATATTTTCCCTTAGCTTGATTAAGGTACCAGTATTATTTAAAAAAATCTCTCTCTACTAATATTATAAAGAGGTAAGATTTTTTGTTTGTTTGTTTGTACCGTATAAGCTCTGAAACTACTGTACCGATTTAGATGAAATTTGGTAAGAAGGTAATTTGAGATCCTGAGAAGGGAAATAAATAGCTTTTATCCTGGAAATCATCCTTTAAGGGGGTGAAAATGGGGATGAAAGTTTGCATGGGGAAGTAACGTAGCGACCAACCCAAAGCAAAGCGACGGTGAGCCGCTAGTATTAAATAAAACCAACTTCATCCATCACCAGTTTTATGAATTGAATGATTGTTCATATTATTACAAATAAAAACTCTGTGGCGCTGCTGGTCCAAAAAAAACGATTTCGAAAGAATAAAACATAAAGATCTGTTGAGATATTACATGAGTATATCACGAATTAATGTATATTTTAACTATAATAAAAGTTAGTGCTTTGTGTTAATACTAAGATACTTCATTTTAATTTACTTCCTTATTTTTTGAAAAAATAAATTTCAGTTATTTTCAGGTATGCTATATCTTCCTAAATACTTTATCTAAATCAATGTGCATATATAATAAGATTCCACAAAATATCCTAGATTTACCTCTTCAAAAATTTAAAAATAAAATTAAAAATATGTTATTGAGCAAAGCCTTTCAACACACGAAACACTGTTCAAGAGCTTCTTGTTGATGGAAATGTGTGGAATTGAGAAATATTGACTCACTATGCGGGCTATATATATTGTTATGTTAATAAAATAAATATAACTTCGATATTTAAGAGAGAAATAGACGATTCAAAAGTGCTCGTAATAAACCTAAATGAATAAAGTTTATTTCATTTCAATTTAATGAGTGAGACATTATTTTGAAAATTAATTTCCTAATATCCAAACAGTTAAAAAAAGTGTTCATTTAAAGAAAAAC
The DNA here is from genome assembly GCA_033884665.1 of Argynnis bischoffii washingtonia. Lineage (NCBI taxonomy): Eukaryota > Metazoa > Arthropoda > Insecta > Lepidoptera > Nymphalidae > Argynnis > Argynnis bischoffii. The sequence continues at coordinate 14,171,372 of CM066609.1, read as the reverse complement.
TTTTTTTTAAATGTATTTGCATAAAGAATGTACAAGGAGGACATCCTTTGGTTACGTAACGAATGCGAATTTTTTTCACAAGTCGACTAGTATGTATAGTAAAACTTAAAAAAAAAAGTAAAAACCGACTTCAAAAAAAGCTTTTTATTTACTATAGGTACCTAATTAGATATTTTTGAAGTCGGTGTGCTTTTATCGGATGGCACCGACTTCGAAAATGTCTGATTAGGTATCTATAGCAAATGAAAACTACCAATCAGTTATGTTTTACTTTTTAGTGCTTTTTTTTGAAGTCGGTTTTTATTTTTTTTTTCTTTTAAAGTTTTTATTTTTCCCTTTTTAGTGTAGACATGATAGTCGTAGCAAAATATGAAGACTGACAAACTAAAATTCGCTTTTATTAGTAACACTAAAAATTCTAGCTCTAAAATCCGATTGTAACATATTGGGCTTGTGAAATCAAACAAAATGAGAATTAATGGGCCAAACTATGTTAAATTTTTATGGGACCAAATAGAGACTATTCCGCATCAAATTAAAGAAGAATCACGTAAATTGGATCATAAATCTCAGCGTAATCAGTGTACATACATTAAAAAAACCAATCGAATTGAGAACCTCCTCCTTTTTGAAGTCGGTTAAAAATAAATAAGATTTTCGTATTTATTTCCTGTTATTTTTAAATTAAGTAGCTACTAGCTGGTATTACAAAAGCTTATCGGAGATAAGTGGTTCCTTTGTAAGGATTTTGAGTGGACGCTCATACGCCTTTGTATTCATAGAAATGTTTACTGTTTTGTAGCGCTTGTAATATGTTCCACGTCTTGAGCTTTTTAGATGAAATTACTCTTGAGGATGAGATCTATATAATAAATGATAAAAATGATCGCTTTTAGACTTAAACAATTAATTTATCATTAAAAATATTTTATTGATAAATTAAATTTAAATAATGAGGTTCTTTACAAAATGTCTCTTTTTTTTTAAAAAAAAACTAGCAACTCACCCTCACTTCACTTGGGTTCGTCTCTAGATACGTTTTAACGCTTAGTATTACATACATAGTGAAAAATATCCTATATGTTGACCCGGATAAACAGATATCATTATACTAAATTTCATCAAAATCTGCTTGTGGTTTTCTCGTGATGCATTCCCAGATAGATAGACAAAGAGACAGACAAAAATTCTAAAATCTATAGATTCGGCCTCTATATCGATGATAATGACTATTTCAATATGATTTTCCCAAAAATGTACAGATTCGACTCAGAATTTTATTATAATATATGTAGATAACTCCTGATCTGCTCTTTTAAAAAAACTCAAAGGTAGTTTAAATCGAAGCATGAGAGGTAAATTTTAATCATACATAAGTACATATATAATAAGCTACTGATCGACACGTATAGTGTAGTTAGAGAAGGGAGAGATGGTAATTCGCTACGGTGGCAAAATTGTTGTACAAATATGGATTGAATAATATTTCTTGTTGACACAAGTAGAATCTCGTGGTTGTGTTGTGCAATGCACTGTTGTATTTTTTTAGTGCTAAAAAGCATGTTTTTAAAAAATAACTAAATTATATGTCATAATATTTTGCCTCACCTATGAAAAAAAATGTTAATGATTGAAAAAAAATTATTTTGCTCTTATGAACATTATAAATGCGAAAACTTGTCTACTTAAATGACTGTTTGCCACCCTAATACCTATACAATTTAAGGGCAAATCAAAAAAACTAAACTAGACCGATTATAATAGACAACACAAGTTTTGTCATGACTATAATTAGTCTTTCAAAGTAGGTTTTGAAGGTTTTTTTTAACATAACCTAAAAATAAAAACTAATATCTAGCAACTTATGCCAAACAAAATTGTTTATAACTTTAATAGATAGAACACCGCATGTAAAGTGGTTCCTTTGTATAGAATCGCTTTTGTGTTCCTGGAATGATGAACGGCTTAGTATGAATAATTGGCTAGACGAGTTATGTTAAATTCTCTATTTTGAAATCCTTACTTCCTTCCCTATTTATATTATAAACTAGCGACTCACCCTCGCTTCGCTCAGGTTCGTCCCTAGGTTGATTCCAGGCTTTCATTCCTATTTTCACCCCCTTAAGGGATGATTTCCGTGATAAAAACTATCTTATATCCTTCCCAGAGTCTCAAACTATCTTCTTACCAAATTTCATCTTAATCGGCTCATTAGTTTCGGAGCCTATTCGGTGCAAACAAACAAACAAACAATCAAATCCTTCCTCTTTATAATATTAGTATAGATCCGGAGGTCCTGGATTCGAGACCGGGACTGCTTAAGTTTAGTTATTGGGTTGGGTAAGAATAGTTATTGGGTGCTTCAAAAAGCACTTGAAGTCGTTGGCCCTACGCTTGCTATTTTACCGGTCATGTCGAACTGTCGTTCCACCAGATTTGATTGTGAAAAGAAAAGTGTCCTAGTGTTTGCGCGCATATAATATATTGATCTGGAAGACACTCTCCTTCTAAATGCAATATGTTTATTTATATATTTGACATGAAAAATATTTCTTTGCTTAAAATAGTTTATGAAATAAAGAAGCTAGACCTAGGTCACACTAATTTAGCATAATTGTTACGAATAAATATATCTTAAGAAATTTTTTCCACGGATTTATTTTGACTTTTGGTTCCTGACGTTTTTAACTCATTACAGCAATCATGGTCACGGGAAATGGGACCACTTAAAAAGTAAAAATAGTGCCAATTTAATAAGTCCCGTTTAAAGACAATCAAAGAAACCCATACTTTTTGAATATGCTGGGACATTAACACACATCACATCTAAGCTTCAAATATCTAAATATTACTTTAAATACAATAAATATTATAAGTATAAACACCCATGATTGGAGTACAAACATTCATGCTCATCAAGAAATTAATACCTCCAGCGGGACTCGAATCCGCGACCGTTGGCACAGCAAGTAGGATCACTACAAACTGATCCAAACGTGTATACCCCTTGTATATAATAATAGCCAAGTCATAATATTATTGTAGTCTATTATTAACGTGCTAGTTGTATAAGAAAATAATTTATTATGTATGTTTTTTAAAACCAGGCTTAACATTTAATCTGAGAAGGTGAATGAAGTGTATGTAAAATATGTACGACGTACGTACATGATTCGAAAATAAAGTGACAAATTGTGGGTGTAATGACGTGTGAGACCGTTTGTAGGTAGTAGGTACCTGAAACTAGGAGCATATCCCATTATGTGGAAACATAGAGCATTTGTAAGTATAATCAAAGTATATTTAACTAGCTACTGATTCATCCAGACCATAAGTTTCAATGGTTAACATATCAGAATGTTGGTTTTTTATTTTGGTCACAGGTTCAATAAAGGTAAGTACATACTTCTTAAAAAGCTAAACACTTCGTCTTATCGCCCATAGTAGAATTGACAAGACTTTGATATTGAAATGCAACTAGCATTCTTGCTACAATTCTACACATACATGATTTGTATAGTAATAATAATAAGTTAAGTGTAGTTTGTTTTGTATATATAATTATATTTGTAATTTCTATTTTTGACGTTGTATTCAACGTCATTAGTATTCAAAGTAAATACGAAATAAAAAAAAATAATATTGTAATATTAAAAAGAGTAAATTATATCTATATTGAGGTATTTAAGAAATATGTTTAAAAATATGACTCCGCCGAGACAGCTTGCGCTGCCGTGACCAGGATTCGAACCTGGGTTACTACGGCCACAACGTAGGGTCCTAACCACTAGACGATCACGGCTATCGGAGTTGGTGACGGTAGCTCTATATTTTGCCTTTACTGTCTTAAATTACTCTCTCTTACATAACGGTATGCGCAAGCGCAAAAACTTTATGAAATCTTTTAAACTGATATGAACCATGACCATTCTTATAATTTTATCAACAAGTACGTTATCAAAATCAAATAAATATTATGAATACGAAGGTGTATGTATGTAAATGTACCTTTGTTAATATTCAATGCCTAAACGTTATAGGATTTGAATTTTTTTTTTACACATTATACTTATTATGTATATATTATGATTATATCTCAAAATATACGTGGTATAATTTTATTATAGACTAGTGACTCAACCTCGCTTCGCTCAGGTTCATCCCTAGATGATTTCCGAGATAAAAACTATCCTATGTCCTTTATAGGGTCTCAAACTATATCTATTCTTACCAAATTTCATCTAAATCGGTTCAGAAGTTTCGGAACTTATTCGGTACAAACAAACAAAAAAAACTTTTCTCTTTATAATATTAGGATAGAAATCACTTCTCACGTGAGAAAAGTAACAGGGAATTATTATTATGTTTTATTAAAATATCTGTCTATCTACTAGCAATTTTTTTACTCAATTGTCACACTTGGACTGCTGTAAGTGTAATATATAGGTTGACGTTGCTCAATACAAACCTGCACACGGAAAAAGCCCTTTATTTTAAAATCTAAGAGGACAGTCGCAGCTCAAAATTACTTAGTTATATACAACGTAACTTATTTAGCAAGAAGAAATACATAATATGTTCAATAAATCGAATGTAATGAATTGAAGATAAATCGAATAGATAAAGATTTTTTTTCTATAAGTCAAACAGATTTGGGATTCGAACTCGTGACCTTACACCTACTCCATCGCATTTCAACGATCGTCAATAGTTGTGGGTAGTATAAAATATATAAGTACCACTATGTTATTTTTATATAATGGAGTCTAAAAGTAAAATCAATTTAAAGTTTAAATAAATTAATACCTACTATTTAAAAAAAACTGTATAAAATTTGCTAAATTGATATAGCTAAAAGAATACATATTTTCTATTGTACCTACAAGTTGATTTTAAATAATGTAATAAGTTAAAAAATATAACTCCGCCGGGACAGCTTGCGCTGCCGTGACCAGGATTCGAACCTGGGTTACTACGGCCACAACGTAGGGTCCTAACCACTAGACGATCACGGCTACCGGAGTTGGTGACGATGGCTCTATATTTTACCTTTACTGTCTTCAATTACTTTCTCTTGCGTAACAGTGTGCTCAAGCGAAAAAATGTGACGACATCGACGACGTATACTGAAATTAAGCTATAGTCCACAATGCTAGGCAAGTGTGGGCTGGCGGACTTCACATGTCTTTCGAAGACTTGCTAGGTTCTCCCAGACATGCAGGTTTCCTCGCGATGTTTTCCTTCACCTTAAGGCAAGGGGTAATCATGTTGAAAATGATCCGTACACAAAAAATCAGAAATGCGAGACCCGGGATTTGATCCGCTTCACTCGGTTTCCCAAGCAAGTGCACCACTGGGCTACCACTACTTTTACAGAAATCTATGTATACATAATATAATAAAATATTAATTATATAATAATATAATCAAACATTATTTATTAGAATATCTAACCGTAACAACTAATGCTCTATAAAAATTATATTAAGGATACCTATTACACTTTAAAAACCATACCTTATTAAGAGTAGGACAGAAAGACGAGCGGACGGACTGGCAAACGGCGTAGATTTTTATAGGTATTAGTAGGACCCGCACTCAAGGGCGTAATACGCTAGAAAGAGAAAGCTTTTTTATTATTTTACTTAATTTTTGCTCTTATCTCTTAAAATAACGACTCAATAATAACTTTTCCCATCATCACATGAACATCTGCGACACTCTCCCGTAGGTGCGAAGTGTTAAAATGTTCGTAATATGTTTCAAACGACATCGTTCTAGCTCGATTTAAAATGTTTTGAATGTAATTTTTCCTACATACATACATATATGTATATACATTATTTTATATTGATATTATAAAAGTCCTTTTACTATATTCCTTATATAAAGAAAATTTCAACTACCTTTATGTTTGATCAATAAAAAAAGTGTATGTGTATGCAATTCACTCAAGGTAGAAGTCAAACATCTTTGGCAAATATCGCAATTAAATTAAAACAAATCAATAATTAAATAAGGCATATTAGGCATATTATAATCATATATTTATAGAATATCATATATGGAAAGAATATAAAATTATATATTTATCAGACAATAACAACGGTTACCATGGCAACAAGTCATAATAGCTTTTATTTAATTACACAGTAATAGATATCCATTTTTATAAGTAATAAGATAAGTTTTTTTTACCAAGTTTAAAAGTTATTTTACATTTTATTTAACATATATTACATAACATAAATTATTCAGTATTATTTTTCACTTACTGTGTAATGGATTATATCTCATTATCCGCCGGCTTAATCCTATATATTTATATGTTTGTCTCTGTCGTGACGCATTCCGTTTCATCGAGTTTCAAATCACAGCGATTCTAAAAAAGTTTCACTTCAAAAAGTACCAATTAATTCCTGTCGTTGGTGGTCTTCAAAAAAGCGGTTTAAAAAAGTATTAACAATCACAGTCTTACCACGATTAAAATAAAATACAAGTTCTTAATTCAAAACAAAATATAAGACCAATAAAACAGCGCAGCTAATCTAAACGATGAAACTTCCTTCAGAGATTGAGCAATAAAAAATATCTCGGCAACATTTTCATCCATAACGTCTCGGTGGAAAAAATACATTTTCTCAGAAAGCTGAAGAGTTGAAGGGTCACTTTGAACTGGTCAAAGGAATTGAGCATCATTACAAGTTGTTATGCGAAAACTTTATTCATCTCTCGCTCATTAACAAGTGCCTATAATAAAACTCGTGATACAGTTCCTTGGGCTTGGAAATGTTAGTACCATAATTATTATACAGCTGTAAATCTACTTTAAATTTTTTTCGCCCTTGCTTTTTATTCTTGCTTTTGTAATTTGTTGGTTTTTGGTTTTTAAATTTATAATTAGAATTGTTAGTGTTGTATAAAATATATAGACGGTCCAGGAGTTAAATGAAAATGAACCAACTTAGTACATAATATGGTTTATATTAGAGATAATATTAAATATATAGTACCTGAGCGACCGAATTTCGCTCGGCGTTTTTTTTGGAAAAGATATAAAAATTGCCTTTCTTTAGAAAAATACCCTTGAAAAAAAAAACCTTATCTAAATAAAAATTTGATCCAAACCGTTAGAGCTGTTTCTGAAATACACGAAATTTTATGTGCGTGTATACAAGAATAATTGTTCTTTTAATATTGTAAGATATTAAGGCAATGTTAAAATAAGGTCAGTACTGCATAATGAGGTATTGAATAAGGCACGTTTCCCATTATCTATATTTGTTCTTTTTTTTTGTTTGTTTGAACGCGCTAATCTCAGGTACTACTGATCCGATTTGAAAAATTCTTTTTGCATTAGATATCCCATTTATTGAGAACTACACCAATTATGTGTAGGTCCTTTCTTATGAGGGTTCAAATTGATTGTGATACTAAAATGTTTATTCTCATTCTCCTATCATAAGTGAAAAGTACCGAAAACTCAAAAGTACGCTTTTACAGACTGACAGACGCACAAGATCCAGACATTTTAAATTAATTTAGTACCTGGGCGACCGAGCTTCGCCCAGAGCTCTTTATTGTTATAACATATTTTTTATTTAGATTAAAAAAAAAACTAAAAACTTGAATAAATATAAAAAAAAACAAAAGTAAAAACCGACTTTTGTATCCCGACCGGGATTCGATCCCGAACATATGTGATTGTCTATCTCGCCTTGGCCGCTTGATCACGATGCTTATGCCCGAGTGTGAGAAATTATCGACCATATTTTGCGTGGAATAATGCGAAAGAAAACCGCATGAAAACTCAAAAACACGCGTTTTCCCAAATATAAGACTAATCTAGATCGATTTTTCGCCTCCGAAAACCGCCACATACCAAATTTCAGCGAAAACGTTAGAGCCGTTTCCGAGATCGCCGGAATAAATAAATAAATATACAAGAATTGCTCATTTAAATGTATTAGATAATAATATCTTTTAAATCTTAAATAATTATTTAGTTAAATCAGGTAAAAAAAAGCAAACCGCAGAATAAAAGGTGATAAGTTAAAAACTGGAATACTTACTCGTAAGTCGTTGTTTTGGTATTTTATTATGTGTTCACTGAAAAGTGCTTCCCACTCTTTACCCTCTATATCAAGAACGTTTGATCGTAAGAAAGTTTTGTTTAGGACTTTTATAGACAATTTTATGCCCTACAACTTTTGTAATGACTTCATCTCATTTTGGGCGAAGGAAAAAATAAATTGCATGAACTTTGATCTCTGACTTGTGATTTGGACACCAGGATATATGACAATTTGGAGCCATAATATAAAATGACAAAATAAAAGTTTTTAGTTTATTATGTTCCACCTATACATATAATAAAATTCTGACTTGAATCTGTACATTAAATATTTTTTGAAATATCTTATTGAAATAGGATTATTAACGATACAGAGGCCGAATCTATAGTTTTTAGAATTTTTGTTTGTCTGTCTGTCTGGGAACGTATCACGAAAAAACTACTGAATGGATTTTCATTAAATTTCATATAATGATAGTTGGTTATCCGGGTCAACACATGGGATACTTTTTATCTCTGAGAAATCTATATTAAGCGTTAAAACGTAACTAGGGACGAACCGGAGCACAGCGAGGTGTGTCGCTAGTTTTAAGATAAAGTCCGCATTGGACTGGGCTAGTCGCGATTGTTTCGCTACTAGTTAAATTATGTATTGCAGTCGTCTTGTAAAGTATGTCGTCTGCATCAGGCAGGATATCGGGAATCTATTTATATTGAAATCCTGTTAACGTTACCTATATTGAGATGTTGAACGATGAATGGTTTTCGAAGTTTCCACTTTTTCTTGCGTTCACTTTTCTATTTCATCGTAAATATGCGAAAGGGTTCGCAAATAGGATTTTACGTGTCCATGGGAACATGAAAATATAATTTGCTCTAAAATTATTTTTCTAATGAAAGGCTTTTTTTCTGGGCAAATATGAGATTATGCGTACCTATGTCACATTCATATAAGGAATTTAATTTGAAATGAATTAATATATTTCGTATAAAAATTATGCGAGTAGACATGGTTTTTATGTAGTCAACGAATTCCAAATAAGGAAAAAACACTCCATTCGGATGTACTTTTAATTTTTTTAGTCGTAAACATTTCTTCGTTAATTGCAAGTGGATTTCAATTAGTTTTTCTTTAATAAATATGCGAGTATCTCATACAAATTTCAAGAAAAAAAAACACTTTTTAGATGATTTCGAGGTTGATATAACTTTTTAAGGTAGTAATTATATCTATACATATCATGAAAGTGTAGAGGTTGAATGTCTGTACATAGAAAAAAAAATGCTAAAAACCGAGTCAGGGGGATGTAAGAAGAGAAGTAGAATAAATCCAGATTTTTTAATTTTTTTTTCTTTCTCTGTCTGTCTATTTGTCTGTTTGAATGGTCTAATCTCCGAAACTGTTGGACCGATTTAAATGAAATTTTTCATGGTGATACCTTATATTCCCGGTCAACATTTGAAATACTTTTGATCTCGGAAAATTAAAGAGTTCCCTTGGGACAGTTAAAAAACTATAGTAACTTATACAGCTTAATACACAAAAGCTACTGATTGGATTTTAATTAAATTTTACAATAATATAGTTCATACATCAGAATAAGAAATAGGCTACTTTTTATTCCAGAAAAATGTACTGCTCCCGTGGGATTGATTTATTTTTGTTTGTCTAGAGGCGAACCCAAGCAAAGCGAGGGTGAGCCGCTAGTTATAAAATATATTTGTATATAATATTATATATTTATTACAATAAGCCCTTCTATATAATAACCTAAGATAGACAAAATAGATGAAATTATATCCTTACTCACTATTGTACATGTATTGTGCTCAAATATAGTACAAATAGTGTAGGTGTCATACCCACGTACACGTGATGATGTATACAAGTCTTCGAAATGTAATTCAATAGTTTCGTAACCGTTATACTAGTAGGTAATAAATAATTTTAAGTAATTTTAAGCAAGTACATGATAAATAGTTTTAATTGTTCATCATACATTACATTTATACTTATTAATTTATGAAATATTAATAAGTACATATATGCATTCATGTTAAATACACATCCTTCTTTTTATAAAATCAGTTTAGGTCATCGGAAATTTGACTCGATACAAGTTTTATAGTTTTTTTTGGGTCGTGCAAGGATGTGATGCATAGCGCAGCAAGAACAATCCAATTCAAATTGAATTGAATTGATATCCCTTGTTATGTAAATCAGACTGCGGGATAGACTGAAATCAGAACATACTGACACAGGAAGCGGTTTTTAAAAGAACTTGTATAAACACTTTACTTTGGGGTTTTTTGATGAATCTATACATTCATCAAGTAACGTCGAAATTGTACTTTGATTTCTTTTTCGGATCGGTGAGAGAGAGTTTTGGTTCATAAAAAAATATAAAAAAAATATCCGGACACATCTTTAAAAGAAATAATATTTTAAAATTAATCAGATGAGTACATTTATAAAAATTCCACTCTCATGGGTAGAATTTTTTAAATAAAAAATAAATAAATCATAATAATTAATCGCTTGATGTACACATACAAAAAAGGTCCAAATTGAATACCTTTTTCGTTACAATGTCGGTTAAATAACATGTTTTCAACAGTTTAGTTAAATTAATGGAAAATAAAGGCAAACAGGGATGATTATAAATTGTCTGTTTACATCAGAATCTTGATATTTACATAATATATAAATAAGGGTTTATGTTTAAACAGAACAGAATATATTTTTCTTTAATTAAATACCATACCTTATTGCATGTTTATTTAAAAAAAAAACCTTAAACCATAATTAATTATATTGTTATATTATTACAAGATACCTTTAATAGTTTTAAAATTTTGTTTTAGATATCTAGATATATTTTGATTGCCTCCAGTGTTGATATAAAATTCCTCATCAATAATACAAAGCTATAACAAGTATTTGTTTTCTTCAAAGCACTACAAAATAAAAAACAAAGAATATTATATTTAACAAATAAATGACAAATATAATATCTTTGATCGTGAGTAGGATGCAATCCGTCAAATGCAAGCACGATATAGAACTCCATTGGGAATAAATCGGCGGAGGACGCCTTGGCATGCAAATCGCTGTGAGATTGAAACCGAGAACACGTAGAATTTCAAT